>CM076683.1:121957489-122557489 GCA_038501925.1 Xenopus petersii
TTTCTCATTTAAGCACCAATTCCTCTCTGGAGGTAGTGTACTGTTCTCTGTGATCCTCAGTCTGGGGTCTTTTATCTTGGCAGTTGGCACCCTACCTGATCCTTGACTCACCCACTGAAAATCCCTGCACTAGTGACTTACACGGGGCCCTAACCTAGGGTTGCCACCTTTTGGGGTAGCGAAGTCCGGGCAGGAGGGCGGGACAGTGACATGACTGGGTAGAGTACTGACGTCAGGGGGCAAAGCTGTCGACATCATGGAACGGGGTTATGATGTGGCAATTGGCCAATCACCAATTTAGGAGAATCTTGCCTGGGTTTTCCTAATTTGGAAAACCGGGCAGGTACTTTTTTTTTTTTTTTTTAATTTTTTATTTAACAAATTTTTACAAGATAGATCTAGTGACAGAAATATAAATAGAAACATGATAAAAAGTAGATAGGAATATCACAAAGTAGATTAAGAATATTGAGAATACATATACCAGCGCTATTTCATTATCGTACACTTCCATTGTTCACATACTTGACTCGTGAACCATCCCTTTAACATTCAAGCTACAAAAAACAGTTACACTTTTATTATTCCAGCTGGATCACTTTGCCAAATCCCCAGATAAAATATGTTTATACACAGAAAGATCCTCCCTTTGATCCTCTTTCAGCCTAACCTCCCCTTTTATACTTATTTGTTTAGAAACCTGACCCATGGTTCCCAGATTTCCCAATATTTATTACTCTTATTGTGGATGATATGTGTTATTTCTTCCATCTTCCTAGTATCCTCTACAACCTGTTGCCACTCCATATAACTAGGAGGCGCCGACTCCTTCCAGTGTCTTGGGATTACTGACCTAGCAGCGTCAAGCAAATGCAAGGTAAGTGGGTCCCTTAATAAACCATTTTTAACCGTATCTAAGCTTAACAGGATCAAGGGAACATCTTCCACCCACATATTAATATTCGTTACTTCTTTTATTGCTTTCAAAATATTACCCCAATAAACATGCAAATCCTTGCACTTACACCAAATATGAGCATGTGTCCCCTTTTCCATCCCACATCTCCAGCATAACTCTGTAAGTTCAGGATACATCCTGTTCAACTTAGCTGGTGTAAGATGCCATCTAGTAACTATTTTAAAATTCATTTCCCTCACTCTAGCCGCTCTAGATGATTTGTGGGCTAGTAACTGGATCTTATTCCATATTACGGGGGAGATCTTGATCAAGACTTTTGAAGACATTGATCGGTATTTTATACAGGCTGTCCAGTTTAAAACTGCCTGTCTTGGCTTGAGAGGCCTAAAACCTGAACAAAACAGTGCCCGATTGACTGTAAATCCAGCCAATCACCATGCAATGTATCATAGCACCAGCCATTCACATTATCACACAAACCAAGCAGACCTACATGCTCAATAAATGGATAAAGCCAGAGCAGAAAAATACACAGGACAACCCAAGACATGCCCCAGGGTTCACCAAAAATTGTCCCCCTTGGGTGTCTACTCTCCTTCTCCCCCACCCCTACTACCTGCTATGCAAGACCTCTCTCCCATCCACTCTCAACATTTGCCACTTCTTTATGGCTTTAATAGGCAGCAGAGTATTTGTCCCAAGAATTGCACCCTAGACACTTGCCTCTTTTTCCTGCCAGTTTTTACCCTGGGCATTTGCAAGACCACAAATACAGTAATACTTTTTAAAATGACATTTATGTTGGAATGGACAATGTAACAGTAATGAACACAATAATCATATAGTCTGAAGTAGGAAACATGTACATCCCAGTAGAAATTGAAGGCAAAGGTTATATTTAATTAGACCCTTCTCAATGTGCTCCTGTCCGTGCCGCTCAGCCTACACCGGAAATCCTGCAAGCACGGCAACATGAGAGGAGAATAAAAGTGAAATATATCAAGTTCTTGCAAAATATTGGAAGTGATACACCCCCACTGTGTTTCTTTTCTAGTTTTTGACTTTATACTTATTTTAATGAAACCAGGATCCTCTAATGGCCCGGTCTCTGGATGAACATTATTATAGCTCCAATTTGATATGCTTCATTCACTTCTGCCTTTATGCCGAAAGGCTCTTATCCCTTAACACAAAATAAGCTTGTTGCACAATATTGCATTACATTTATTATTTCTCTTGCTTTTCAACTGTACACATAATTGCACAACTTTCTGCCTTTGATCCGCAGATACAGTATATTAAACCTAGCTTTGTTCTCTCACATATGTATACACACACATAAATATATAGATTTCAATATTTTTTTCCGTTCTGTTCCATTTTTCCAACAGTTCATAATCTCCTCAGGAACTATAGATTACACATCATTATAACATGTTCGAAGCATTTAAAGATTAAAGCTTAATCCACAATTGTTTACTAAAATCTGCAAGTACTTACTGTCTTTCCTCTTCACCATCGCCCCGGTGCTGCTTTGAAGGCTGTTATTGTATTTGTCATTATTGTTCATTAAAACATTTATTCCACTTTCATTAAACACATGGTGGTATATTAATGTAAGGGTATTTTATTTTCTTTTACAGTTATTAAACGTTCCCATATAATATGCGGCTGGTTAGAATATGTTATCCTTAAAGGGCATGTAAAGTCTAAAATAGAATAAGGCTAGAAATGCTGAATTTTGTATACTAAATATAAACATGGACTTACTGCACCACAAGCCTAATCAAACAAATAATTTATGCTTTCAAAGTTGGCTACAGGGGGTCACCATCTTGTAACTTGCTAAACATCTATATTGGAGGTTTCTTTTTCATTACAGAAAGTAAAAATGGGATTTTATTTTTTTTACCTTTACGTGCCCTTTAATGAAAGTATGAACCACCAATTACGATAATCGATAGGTTAAAAAATCCCGGTGGATCGCAGCCGCATCTATACGTGAATGCGGTCCCGCGATCCGACCTCCCGTATCAGATCCATTATGATCCGATCGTTGGGCCCTAGGGCCCACGATTGGATCAGCCCGATATCACCCACTTCAATGTGGGCATATCAGGGAAAGATCTGCTCGTTTGGCGACATCTCCAAATGAGCGGATCTCTACGTCTATGGCCACCTTAACACTCTTTTCTGAGCAGCCCGCTAGAGTATCCCCACAAGTTAATTTTATGGATTCACGGCAAAATTTCGCCATATTTTCGTGAAACAAAACCAACAACAAAAATCATGAAAAAAGTCACAGCCCATTGACTCCAATGTGTTTTGCGAATTTTCTTGTGGTAGAACGTATTTTCCGGTGAAGAGAATCTGGCAGGTCTACCTTCCAGCTTGATATTCTTCTGGGCTCTACACCACCACAGGTTCTTCACACACCTTATCCTCATGATACAAAGAATAGCTGGAGCTTATCCCCTACATAACTTTAATTCCACTGGAGGTCACGCAATGTGCTGGTCAACATGTTGTAGCAGCTGAACTCCAAGTCCACTCAAAACAGGTCAAGCCCATGGTGGATCTATCCTTCACTTGCCCAGATCCAACACAGATATTAAGCCTTGAATTCTAGTCCAAACTCACTTCAGGGGACACTACGCTTCCAAGGAAAGGAGTTTATTTCCTACCTTCTCCCTACACCTTGGCATTTTTTAGTCACTTATTTCAAATGAACATATTCATGTAAGACATTGATGCGATGCAAGTTTACAGCTTTTAAGGAAAAGTTCAACAACTTGAAAAGCAGGATCTTCATGAATAGTCCAACTCTCTGGTTGGCTGGGTAGAACCAGAATGCCATAAATGTATAACCATCTGACACTTCTGAAGACTGAGAATAGGTTTGTTTATTTGTAACATGGTTCCATAAATATGGCACCTATGTGGAGGCCCAGAGTGGGCTTGAGATGCATGGAACTTTTATCTAATAGCAATAAATGAATATGCTTTGTGGTTGTGGTTCACACCAGCGGCCATGATGACTCTTAGCTTTCGTCTTCTACCCCTGACTGACCCTCCCACCTACAGTTTCATTGTTTTATAGACGCTATAGAAGAAAGTAGTGAGAACATTTAAATAGGTTTTCATTTTAAAAAAAAACTGCTCCGTGTTCTATTTTCTTTCATCTTGAATGGCATTGCTTAAAGGTTGCGCTCATAAGTGCAGACTGGTTTCATTAAAGTAATTTCAGTAGTATATAGGGGTTTAATGAAAGCCATCTGGTACGGCATGAAAATGGTATAAAGGCCTCGCACAGCTCAAAAAAAATAATAGTGTAGCTCTGTGCGGATGGCAAATAAATCTAGTATTTATGTTAGCCAGGATTAGCACCTCAGCAGATCTGTGTGGCCTGCTATTCCTGAAGCTGTATTTATGGAAGTGATCCTTCTGTGAATGGGAAACTCGATTTGTTGGAAGGGGTTATCTGCTGAGGGCACAGTTTATTGCATTCCCTGAATATTGCTTCTACATACACACTAACCCTAACCCTAATACACACACCCTAATTCTAATTCACACACACCCTAACCTTATTACACACACACACACCCCCTAACCCTAATATTCACACACACCCCCTAACCTTAATACACACACACCCTAATACACACACATCCTAATTCTAAAACACACACACCCTAACCCCAATACTCACACACACCCTAACCTTAATACACACCAGGGCAGCCATCAGGGGGGAACAGGGGAGAGAGTTGTAGGGGGTCCGAGGGTAAGGGGGGCCCGGCCACGCCACACTTACTTGATTAGCCGGGCCCCCCTTTTTTTCTGAGAGCTGCTGACTTCGGGAAGGCATGGACGTTTAAGGTGCCCTGGCCACCAATTTTCTTAATAATGTGGGGGGGGGGGCCTGGCCACTATTTTTTTTTCTCATGTGGGGTCCTAGCCATAATATTTTCTAATGGGAGCCCTGGCCACAAATGTTTTTTTATGGGGGGCCCTGACCACCAGTATCTTTTTATTTTTTATTAGCATGTGGGAACCCTAGCCACCAATATTTTTTTTTTTTTTTTTACTGTGTGGTGGGGGGCAGACCTGTGGGATGGAGAGGGCAGACCTGTAGGTGGGGCTTGTGGTGGGCGCAGCCCAGGAAATTTTGCCATATGGGGCCCTGCGATTTCTGATGGCGGTCCTGATACACACACACCCTAACCCTAATACACACACCCCCTAACCCTAATACAAAATCATTATAAAACCCTAATACACACACCGCCTAATACACACACAAACAAAGTTAATTGGTGATTGAAAAAAATAATAGCAAATGTATTATAATAAATGCACAATAATGATGTTTCGGCTGTACTTGCATGTCCTTCCCGCTGAGATGGATTTTCACAAGGTGCTTCACTCAAAATGGCCAGTTATGTTCTTTATAACAGCTCTGACTGCATATACAGATTTATTCAGCTCATCAATATTTACTTCTAATTAAATGTATTTTGAACAATAGAAACTGTGTTGGCATCTGCGTATATTTTCTGCATGATTTTTGCATGTGGGTGTTAGTATGATTGGTGTTTTACTATATGGGTTACTATATCAGTTCTGCTGCAGTCTCTATTAGTTACCTCTCACAGCAACTTGCCTATATCACAGCCATGAACCTAACCCTGTGGCAGTTCCACTTAGATGCTGACAGTTACCCCTCTTACTGGATATCTTCCTTCCTGACTTAGATTTATGGTTGCCCCATAAGGCATACTGTATATATAAATCAACAGACCAAATTTGGGAATTAAAGAAGCGCTTCATTTTTAAGTTAACTTTTAGCATACTATAGAATGGTCAGTTCTAAGCAACTTTTCCATTGGTCTTTATTATTTTTTTTTTTTAAAGTTTTTGAATTATTTGCCTTTTTCTTCTGACTCTTTCCAGTTTTCAACTGGGGGTCACTGACCCCATCAAAAAAAAAATGCTCTGTAAGGCTACAAATTGCTACTTTTTATTACTCCTCTTTCGATTCAGACTCTCTCCTATTCATATTACAGTCTCTTATTCAAATCAATGCATGGTTGCTAGGGGAATTTTTCAAACGTATTTATAAATAGGGTAAAGAAGACTGTTGCGCAGCTAAAATCCTACATCAGGCAAGAATTGGGCAAAATTTTACTTTCTAAATTACAGCAATTTGTCTCCTCAGTCCCCAAACAGTAACAGAGTATTGCTATCCTATACAGAGTATTGTTATGCTACACAGAGTATTGTTATGATACACAGAGTATTGTTATGCTACACAGAGTATTGGGATGCTACACAGAGTATTGCTATCCTACACAGAGTATTGGGATGCTACACAGAGTACTGGGATGCTACACAGAGTATTGCTATGCTACATGGAGTATTGGGGTGCTACACAGTGGAAAGGGGGTCGTATGGCCCAGAGAACAAAACTTCACTGAAAGGTTTATTATTCAGTTAAATGAGGGAACTGGTGGAAGATGTGAATATTTTTGCAAGGCACTATACTCAATATATATACTTATATGCAAATATTTTTCCGGATTTCCTCATTTTGAAAGGAATTTCAGTCTGCTACACGGTTATGCTACACTGAGTATTAGGATGCTACACAGAGTACTGGGATGCTACACAAAGTATTGTTATGCTACACAGAGTATTGTTATGCTACATGGAGTACTGGGATGCTACACAGAGTACTGGGATGCTACACAGAGTATTGTTATACTACACAGAGTATTGGGATTCTACACAGAGTACTGGGATGCTACACAGAGTATTGGGATGCTACACCAAATATTGTTATGCTACACAGAATATTGGGATGCTACACAGAGTATTGTTATGCTACACAGAGTATTGCTATCCTACACAGAGTATTGGGATACTACACAAAGTATTGGGCTGCTACACAGAGTATTGTTATGCTACATGAAGTATTGGGATGCTACACAGAGTACTGGGATGCTACACAGAGTATTGTTATGCTATACAGAGTATTGTTATGATACACAGAGTATTGTTAGGATACATGGAGTATTGTTATGCTACACAGAGTATTGTTATGATACACAGAATATTGTTATGCTACATGGAGTATTGGGATGCTACACAGAGTACTGGGATGCTACACAGAGTATTGTTATGATACACAGAGTATTGTTAGGATACATGGAGTATTGTTATGCTACACAGAGTATTGTTATGATACACAGAATATTGTTATGCTACATGGAGTATTGGGATGCTACACAGAGTATTTTTATGCTACACAGAGTATTGCTATGCTACATGGAGTATTGGGGTGCTACACAGTGAAAATGGGGTTGTATGGCCCAGAGAACAAAACTTCACTGAAAGGTTTATTATTCAGTTAAATGAGGGAACTGGTGGAAGATGTGAATATTTTTGCAAGGCACTATACTCAATATATATACATATATGCAAATATTTTTCCGGATTTCCTCATTTTGAAAGGAATTTCAGTCTAACACCAATGCTCAAGGCAAATATTATTACGCTGTAACCGTATCAGACCTTCAGGTTAGTGAAGCAAAAACACACACACGTTATAGAAACAAACATTTCCCTTGGAAATTAGATTTCTCTTCCTCCATGAAAAAAACAACATTCTTTAAAAAGAATCTGGATGTGATGTTAGAGAGGGAGACGGGTACGGAACATATGGAAAACAGCTCGGGGCACTGAAAGGATTCCTGCAAAACCTTCTGTTTTTCCTGGGCGAGCAGCAGAATGTGCTTGTAATGAGGCTTTGCTTATTCAGAGAGCTCCATCTGCTGGAAAACTGCCCCTTGAAAGGAGATATTCATTGAGGGCCAAAAGCAAACCATGAGCTTATTAAATATCTGACCACAGAAATGTGCTGCAAGATTGGAAGCGCTGGGTCGGCACCTTTATGCACATCCACAGACATATGTACACTCACCCAAGACTTTCCCTATAATGATCTGACTGTATCCTGGTAGGAACTGAATCATCTGTCAGACTTATGCCAATCAGATACAAAAATAGATTTGAAACTGACTAATATAATATTTTAGGCAAATGAATTGCGCTTAAATGAAACTAGAAACATAAGGGCTGATTTACTCAAGGGCGAATTGGCTACCGCTATCGTCAATTCGCCATCGTTACTGCCCGCAGGGACATCGCTAATTTACTAACAGGCGCAAGCGTCACTTCGCTGGAGAAAAAGATAGATGCGAATTTTCACTCTGGTGAATGGATGTTACTCCGTAAATTCAATTAGATGCAGAATTTAATGAACGTTACCTTTCACCAGAAATGGAGTACATAGATCTTCCTCAACCTTCTGTTACTTACATCATATTTTTTAGTGGAAAAAGCTTCTAAGTCCAAAAAACGCCGGTGTCTTTTCCTTTTTTCAGAGGGATAGCCTGCAAAAGTCCTTAAACTCTTTTTTGGGTAACCGGGTTCCCCCATACATTTTCTAACATATGGAACATAAACTATACAGTGGGCTCATGTGTAGGGCAATATAACAACTCTATTTTATTTATTAAGGTTCCCTGGACTTGTGTAGTGTAATGTATTGGCTGCAACATATAAGTCTATTTAAAGGGCATGTAAAGTCTAAAATAGAATAAGGCTAGAAATGCTGTTTTTTGTATACTAAACATAAACATGAACTTACTGCGCCACAAGCCTAATCAAACAAATAATTTATGCTTTCAAAGTTGGACACAGGGGGTCACCATCTTGTAACTTTGTTAAACATCTTTGCAAGACTAAGACTGTGCACATGCTCAGTGTGGTCTGGGCTGCTTAGGGATTGTCATAAACAAAGCTGCTTGAGTTCTGCATGGCTGGGAAGTAAGGCGGGGGCTCCCCCTGCTGTTCATAAGTATGTTTGTTTCCTTGCTCAGCAGTTAGGGACCATCTGACAATTCCTATCCACAGCAGTAAATGAAGGGAGAATTTCACTGCATACAGTCAGGTTTCTTATAAAACGGTACACATTTTTTAATTAAAGTATATTGGAGATAGGTATCTTTTTCATTAAAGAAAGTAAAAATGGGATTTTACTTTTTTGCCTTTCCTTGTCCTTTAAAGTGTATTGGAGATAGGTTTCTTTTTCATTAAAGAAAGTAAAAATGGGATTTTAATTTTTTTGCCTTTACATGCCCTTTAACATTAAATTTCCCGCTGTATGCAAATAAACCTGAGCGAAGATTGCACTAGGCAGAAATGAATGCTAGCGCATCTTCACTTTCAATTGCTCGCATTGCCGAAGTAACGCTAGCGAAACGTCGCCAGCGCTCGGAGCCAATGACATAACTCCGCATTCCAGTGAATTAGCGTTGTCTGAGCGAATTTTCGCCTGGCGAAGTGTAGCGATTTTCGCCCTCAAGTAAATCTGCCCCCTTGGGGCAGATTTACCCCGATTTTTATACCCCAGGTGGAGCAAATGGTGTGAATGTAACTGGATGTGGCTGGGGTACACTAGGAGTGTGGCCAAAAGTTTCAGTTTTCTGAAGATTAGTGCTTCTCGTTATAATGAAGGGATCTAAGGTTTCAATGTTTTTTTAGGTGCTCCCTTAGATTCTCCCCATCCTTGTCTCCACTGCACTGGGATCACAGCCTCCCATTTACCTTTACAGCAACAGCCAACATGAAAGCAGCACGGTACAAGAGAGAAAAGCAGACCAGGTCCTAGACTAGGGGAAGGCAGCAGAGGCAAAAGCTACAGGAGCAGGTGGTGGGGGCAATAAACGGAAGCGATCAGCAGAGGGAAGGAACAGAGAACTGCAGGGGGCAGCGAGGACCAGGGGAGCGAGGACCAGGGGAGACTTTGCAGTGAAGACCAAAGAACAAAAATGGACAGACAGACACTAATTTTAAATGCAAAAGGAGATCTAAAACTTAACTAAAGAAGTAGCTAGAAATATTGTACATTATGTTTTGTGCTTCTGCACCAGCCCAAGGCAACCACAGCCCTGTAGCAGTAAAGATCTGTGTCTCTAAAGATGCCCCAGTAGCTCCCCATCTTCTTTTCTGCTAATTCACTGCACATGCTCTGTGCTGCTGTCACTTACTGAGCTTAGGGACCCACTCACAATATACAGTACACATAGAATAGAAATGTCACAATATAAGGCTGATTAGTAATTAATACAGATAATTACTACATGGCAGCACAGAAACCAGTGCAATTTGCATCAGAATTTAATAATCAGCCCTGTAGCATCAGCTTATATTACAGGCCAACCTCATTTTCTGCTGGATAATTAGTGACGACCCCTAAGCTTAGCTTCTCAACAGCTGCTCAGAGCCCACTGAGCATGAGTGTCACAGACACTTTCCAAGATGGTGACCCCCTGTGACAAGTTTGAAGTCCCGGATCATTGCTGCTATTGACAAGCTGAAACTTTAGGCTGGTGCAATAAGTTCACTATATAAAACATAGCATTTTTAGCCAGATACATTTTTAGGGTTTAGTTCTCCTTTAACAAACATATTAAAAGCACTGACCACATGTAATGGATCTATACTGGATAGTTGCTTAGAATGACATTTTCTTTGTGCCAAAACAGGTTCTGGAGTTTCCCTTTAACATAAAAGGAAGCAGCACCAGTACCGACATGTGAATCTGTCCTTTCATGTGAGATGAGCTGTAACACGTGTCTAGGGTGGGTTTTAAAAGGAATACAGCAAAATGGTGTTTAAATAAATGACCCCTAGAAGGGTAGATGTGGTTGCTAAGCCTGGGCACACATGCCTTTATTCTCTCTGTATAGTGACAGTTCCACATGAAGAAAACTCATCTGTAACATCTTTTCTGCAATAACCTAATTCAGAGGATTTCGAAACCCCCTGCCCCTTGCAGTGTCAGCGACAGAGAGACTCAGCCCATGGAGAGATCACTTATTGTAAGCAGGATATACAGGCCCAATCTCTCCATCAGATTCCCTGACTGTTTTTCACCCAAGAGAGATAAAAGAGTATAAACAGTATATGTATTGTGTCTGCTTATCTGCCCTGTCTTCTTCTGTACATGGATAGTCAATAGCAGTACAGGGCGGAAAAATCAGATTTAGTGATTTTTATCTGTTGGAAAGGATTCATTTAGTAGTTACTGAAAATGTGCAGTGGTTTCGTCTTAAAGGAATTGTTCAGTGTAAAAATAAAAAATGGGTAAATAGATAGGCTGTGCAAAATAAAAAATGTTTCTAATATAGTTATTTAGCCAAAAATGTAATGTATAAAGGCTGGAGTGATTTGATGTATAACATGTAAGTCTGAACACTACTTCCTGCTTTTCAGCTCTCTTGGTTTACACTGACTGGTTACCCTGGTTACCAGGCAGTAACCAATCAGAGACTTGAGGGGGGGGCCACATGGGTCATATCTGTTGCTTTTGAATCTGAGCTGAATGCTGAGGATCAATTACAAACTCACTGAACAGAAATGTACCCTTCAAGTCGCTGACTAACTCAGAGTTATAGAGCTGAAAAGCAGGAAGTTGGATTCTGGCTGTTTTATTTATTATACTGTTCACTCCAGCCTTTATATATTACATTTTTGGCTAACTAACTATATGAGAAACATTTTTTATTTTGCACAGCCTATCTATTTACACAGTTTTTATTTTCACACTGAACTATTCCTTTAAAGGAGGAGGAAAGACTAAACTAAAATAAGGCTAGAAATGCTGTATTTTGTATACTAAATATAAACATGAACTTACTGTGCCACAAGCCTAATCAAACAAATGCTTTATACTTTCAAAGTTGGCCACAGGGGGCTGTCATCTTGTAACTTTGTTAAACATCTTAGCCTGACCCTGACCCTGCACATGCTCAGTGTGGTCTGGGCTGCTTAGGGATTGTCATAAACAAAGCTGCTTGAGTTCTGCATGGCTGGGAAGTAAGGCGGGGGCTCCCCCTGCTGTTCATAAGTATGATTGTTTCCCTGCTCAGCAGTTAGGGACCATCTGACAATTCCTATCCACAGCAGTAAATGAAGGGAGAATTTCACTGCATACAGTCAGGTTTCTTATAAAAACGGTACACATTTTTTAATTAAAGTATATTGGAGATAGGTTTCTTTTTCATTAAAGAAAGTAAAAATGGGATTTTACTTTTTTGCCTTTCCTTGTCCTTTAAGGTGGCCATACACGGAGAGATACACTTGTTTGGCGGTTCGCCAAACGAGCGGATCTCTCTCCAATATGCCCACTTTGAGGTGGGCAATATCGGGCTGATCCGATCGTGGTCCCTAGGGCCCAACAATCGGATCCTAACGAACGGGAACAGGCAGTCGGATCGCGGGACTGCATCAACGAACAGATGAGGCCGCGATCCGACGGGATTTTTAGTCCCATCCGATCAAGATCTGGCCCACTTTCAGCCAGATCTCGATCGGGGAAGCCCGTCGGAGCCCCCATACACGGGCCAATAAGCTGCCGACTCGGTCTGTCGCCAGTTTTTATCGGCCCGTTTATGGCCAACTTTACATGCAGAAGTGACAATTATTTTATATACAGTCTATAGAGACTTTAACCTCCAGTTAATTTCCCTTAGGGCAGAGACATGGTCAGATTGGGGAAGATTAGTCACCCAGTGACAATCCTCCTCTTCTTCACGATGACTAATCTCCCCAAACTTCCTTCCCGCTGGCTAGAATAAAATTGCCAGCGATGTGGCACTAGGAGTTCTTTGTTTTCCGAAGTCGTCCGAAGTTGGCGACTTCGGAAAATGAATTGCTCCGAGTGCCATCCCGTCTGCGATTTTCATTCTAGCCGGGGGGAAGGCAGTTCGGGAGATTAGCCGCCCCAAAGAAGAGGAGATTTGTCACCAGGTGACTAATCTCCCCGAATCTGACCATGTGTCTCTGCCCTTAAAGGGACACTGATCACACACAGTTTCCTGATGAATTTGCTTGTAAAGAAGAATGCCTATACTGACATTATATAGCAACCTGAGGACCAGTCTCTGCTGTGGCTATCAATGAAGATGTCAGGCCACAAGCCTTGGCTATTAGCCCTAACTTATCGTTGGCTTGTTGAGGGGAGGTTATCACTACAGGAATAATGAAGATAAATAAAGTTGGGGCAATTGAGGCACAATGGAGTCAAAGGAAAACCTGAAATTGCAAGGCACTAACACCTCTTTAGAAGCCAGGAAAGAAACATTAGGAGCTTCATTACAGTTTCTCCTTTTTAATTTTTTTTTCTTGCTAGAAATAGAATACGGCCCTTTAATGTAATCTACCGTATTTTTATTTCAAGGTCAATCAAGGTCAGCCTTGATTAAAATTAGGGATGCACCGAATCAACTATTTAGGATTCGGCTGAATCCCTGAATCCTTCTTGAAAGATTCGGCAGAATACTGAACCGATTCCTAATTTGCATATGCAAATTAGGGACAGGAAGGGGAAAAAGTGAAAAAAAAATCTGAATCCTGCTGGAAAAGGCCGAATCCCAAATCAAATCCTGGATTCCGTGCATCCCTAATTAATGTTGACAAATGCATGCTAAAGCCTTCTCCATATAGTTGGCCAATTATTCAATACACTACATTACGAAAGAAAGCTGTTTAACCTCTCAAAGTAGTCAAACATAGTCTGCTAAATGGACACATCGATTAGCTTTGATAAATTGGGCAAACATTTCCATGGCAGGTGGGCTCCATTTATTTGTCAACATCCATCATGCACAGCTGGAACTGGACTTGGCTTCAACTGCACATGCTCAGTTGAGTGATCCCTTCCAAGAGAAGAATAAGAGGAGAGAGTTTAGCCAGTCAACCCTGCTGTTAATCTGATTTTTGGGAATAGGTAGGGTAAATGGAGCTGTATTGGAGGTCACAGTGGTGCACTAGAGGTTTGTTCTCCTCTAATTTCAGACAAGCACAATTACATCTGAACTGGAGGATGAGATCTGCTGATGCGTCGGCATCCAAAAAAACCTTGTTATAAAGCAATGAGGGCTGTTCTGTTCAGTTAAATATGAAGCACAGAAAACCGTTCTTCTAACATGTGATCCTGGCAGAGCCCACCAACTGCAGAAGGGCTGGAGCCCATAATGTCGGGGGTATGGAGAGACAGAGATTATTTGGGAGAGGAAGTTTCAGGGAAAGAGTTTTCTGAGTGATAGAAAGAGAACGTGTGATGCCAAGGTAAAGAGATAGAATGTTGGTTTTGGCGCAGTAAACATTTTTCCTGTTCCCCTGCACCAGATGTCACATTGTGTGGCCCAATATAAACACCCGGGAGACTTTTTAAATTATTCTGCACTGCTGTGAAACAAGGCTGCTTATAAAAGCCATATCCAAACAGAAGCCCACCTCCGCTACAGAACTGCAGCTCTAATCACTCCCAGCCAAGCAACAGTTTAGCGAAAGTGGGAGGCTAATATTTGATCATCCCCATCTTACTGCCATAGTATTGCTTCTAAGGGCTGGAATTGAGTTTTGATAGAGTTCTAATAAAGTCTGCACATTGGTTGGTGGGAATAATACTATTTGGGCCAGAACATGCTTCTAGCAAGCCCTATGTCGCCCACACTGAGAAGGAGCAGATGAAAATGTTGTAGTTGGTTCAGACGGCATTTGTTTCATGCAGTGCTCGGGCAGCCCCCTACCAAACAGCAATGAATATACCAGAGAGGGGGGTGTGCAGTAATTGACAAGCTAGCGTTGGGGGTCGAGGGCCCTGACTAGGGGTACGTAGACCAAAGTCTGACAGTTGCACCGGAGGAATGTGCTTCTGCCTACACCTAGTTCCAGTCCTGGATGCACACAAATAATGTCCCAGCTCATTATGCTCATACGTGTTACACAAGACAGACGAGGAATCCCTTGATAGGCTCTGGGCTCATAGGCCAAATCCCTTCATTATGTGCATGTGTCGGACGAAAGAATTGTTTGGACCAAAGAGTGTTGTCTTTCAATTGATTTCAAACTCTTGCGCCCCCTGCACCAGCCCAAACCTTCCCACACTCGCACACCATATACTGGGACTTGCAACTAGGGATGCACCGAATCCAGGATTCGGTTCGGGATTCGGCCTTTTTCAGCAGGATTCGGCCGAATCCTTCTGCTCAGCCGAACCGAATCCGAATTTGCATATGCAAATTAGGGGCGGGAGGGAAATTGCATGACTTTTTGTCAGAAAACAAGGAAATAAAAAATGTTTTCCCCTTCGGATTCGGAACGGTATTCGGCCGAATCCAAAAAAGTGGATTCGGTGCATCCCTACTTGCAACCAACTCACATTTCCCAGAATTTCCTTTCTACAACGCACACACAAAATAAAATTTCTCAAGATATTTATTATAATGATAAGTTTATTTTGTGCCTCAAAGATGTGTATTTTAGTCATGTTGGCAAATGAGTCGTGGCTGGTACAAGATCTGCCTTTCCCTGTTTACCCGAAAAAGTCCTACAAGCCCCACTCATGGCAGCTACAAAGTCGCAGGATCGATTTGTGCAGGATGTTTTGGCATTCAGGTTCTCATCATGTGCATTTTGATTGCGACCTGCCAACCTGCACGATGAGGTCAGAAAGCACACACATTAAACACAAGCCTCAGCCGATGGCTGAAAACGCTGGCTTTTATGATCAGTGAACGAAGACCTGGAAAACTTCTGCATGTGGTTAAATCTATTCATTCCTAATGGAACAATTACATTAGTATGCAAGGACATAATAACAGTAATAATAAAGGTAGACCGAGTGATGGTCGTATACAAAATGGGGGGGGGGGAAGGCTGTACAAAATGCCAGAAAAAAATAAGCAATAAAAGCGTTGGGTCACATTCCCAGGTACAAAGCTCTGGAAGCCAAAGAGTCGGTTAAAAATACAAAGGTCTACCGACTGAAATAAAACCAGCAAAGCTGGGTGCGAGGAAGCTTTGGAAGTCATCTGTGATAGCAGAGACATTTTGTCACAAATAAGCAGCAGTGTTTGGGCCAAAAAGTGTTTCTCCGCTATAGGGTGGAGGTGTTTGCCTGCAGTTTGCAGTATTGAAGATCCAATGCCTATCATGGTTCTGAGAAGCTTATAAATAACATTAAAGAGCAGGAAATGGCTTAGAAATCAAGGTGATGAAGGAGCTTTAGCTTGTGAAATTCTTAAGGGAAAAAAACCCTGATTGCATGATCCTTTTCTGCCTCCAATTGTCTAAAGGCTCCTCTTGGGTGTGAACCACAGTACAATTGTGTGAGCTCCTGCTCTCTCCTAAGGCTTCACCACGCATGTTCCATTTACTTCTTGCCAACCCCGTTGGTGACTTTTCCTCTGTGGCGGTTCTTTCTTCTCGACGTACCTTCACTCTGCTTTATTGGGGCTTCAACTATCAGTAGAACAATAGGGGGGAAAAAATTAAAGGTTTCTGTTAAAAGTGCAAAAAATAGGCAGAAAAACCATTTTAAATTATTACAAAAATCTGGAAATGGAATGAAAACTCTTTGGCCCTCCAGGTGCTCTAGCTTCATTCAACAACATACAGGCAGGTTAATTGGCTCCTGACTGTGATAGGGACCTTAGCCTGGAAGTTCCTCTTGGGCTGAAACTGATGTGAATTATATAGAAGGGCTGATTTATCCTAAAATCTACACAAACCTTGCGTGTATTAAAGCACACAACTTACACATCCACTTGGGTGGAGTCCTCATTGGTTGGCCACAGTAGTATTGCCTACAGGTTTGACTTATGAGGCAAGGTCTGGAGATAGCGCTACCTTAAATGTGATGATAAATACTGGGCTCCCGCAGGAGGCTGTGTCAATAGGTGACAGACGTCTGCCCAAAGAATCGGTCACAAATACAGTTTTAACCCCATATGACAAAAGGGATGCCATCGCCACTAGTAAAAATGGGATTTTATTTTTTTTTGATGCCTGTTTAAATGCCCGTTAAAGTGTTTACTTAGAAGTCGAAAGTTGATGGCAAAATACAGTACAGTGATGGCTGTGGATTTTTTTGAGTCTTCACATACGTTAAATGAAGCAGGAGCTTATTCCAAAAGGTTATACTAGTGCCCCATCTAGTGGCTCTGGGAAATATTCTTTAAACACATGGAGACTAAGGACTCTAATGTTTCCTGATGTCCTTGAGTTAAACAGTAAGTCAGATACTCAATATTCCTACTGATGTCAGACTGACACAGTAAATTCTTCTAAGGCCAAACTGATAGGAGAAGGTCACCTTGGGCCATATTATCTAAAAACAGATTCACTGATTGGCCGAGAGGGAAATCGGAACATGTGCTTGCTCTGCACGAACCACAGCTAAGCAAAACTTAGTTCTAGGCCCTCTACAAAGTATCAAGAGCAAACTCATCTCTTAAACATCCTTGTTAATCCAATCCTAAACTCTTTATAATACACAGGTATATGGTGGCTGGACAAATAAGGGCCCCTTGATATTACTTTATGAATAGGAAGGACAAGAGACGGCTTTCACAGGATCTGCTCTGTTGGCTCAAAGGAGTGGTTCAACTTTACGTTAACTTTTAGTACGTTATAGAATTGCTAATTCTAAGCAACTTCATTTGGTCTTAATTTTTTTTTATTGTTTTTTTTTAATTATTTGCCATCTTCTGACTCTCTCCAGCTATCAAATGGGGTTAATGTCCCCATCTAAATATCAAATGCTCTGTAAGGCTACACATGTATTGTTATTGCTACATTTTTTTTTACTCATATTTCTATTCAGGCCTCTTCTATTTCAGGCTCTTTTTCAAATCAATCATTGTTGCTAGGGTAATTTGGATTCTAGCAACCAGATTGCCGAGCTTGCAAATGGGAGCACTGCTGAATAAAAAGCAAAATAACTCAAAACCCACAGATAATAAAAAAAACAACTGCAAATTGTCTCAGACTATCACTCTCTACGTCATACTAAAAGTTAAAGGAGAAGTATACCTCCCGAACAATGTAGGTCTCTATAAAAAGATATTGCATAAAACAGCTCATGTGTAAAACCCTGCTTCATGCAAGTAAACCATTTTCATAATAATATACTTTTTTTAGTAGTATGTGCCATTGGGTAATCATAAATAGAAAATTGCCATTTTAAAAAATAAGGGATCATAGGATTCACTGTGCACACAAACAAACCAAACATGTTAGGTCACATGAGCCAATTAACAGACAGAGTTGTGTCTTTTGCTTCCACACTTCTTCCTGTTACAGTTAGAGCTGCAGTATTTCTGGTCAGGTGATCTCTGAGGCAGCACACAGACCATCACTAAATGGTGGCTCAAGGCAAGAGATGTAAAAGGGCAATATTTACTTAAATATATATTCCAGTTTGGTAAGATTCTTCAATGTCACTTAATATGATATAAATTATCTGTTGCTTAAGTATTCATGTCGTGGGGTATTGTTTTCCTTTAATTTAAGGTTGGCTGTGTAGACTGGAAGCTGTTCCTAATTACTAACTAGTATTACTTGGGAAACTATTCTAGCAGTTCTCTGGCATAGGCGATACATTCACACCATGGACACATTGCCTAGACAGGGGGCAAAGTGATTACAACTAGGGATGCAGCAAATCCAGGAATCGGTTTGGGATTCGGCCTTTGTCCTTGTGCCTGGTTGAACCAAATCCTAATTTGCATATGTAAATTAGGGGCGGGTAGTGAAATCACATGACTTTTCGTTAAAAAGAAGAATTTGTTCAACTTTTTCCTTTCCTGCCCCTAATTTGCACATGTAAATTAGGATTCGGATTTGTTTCGGTATTCGGCTGAATCTTTCACCAAGGATTCGGCCGAATCCCAAATAGTGGATTTGGTGCATCCCTAATTACCACATAGAGAACAATTATGTACATTATGCTGCCCAGGCAGAAGACAAGGTAAAGTGTTACATACAGAATAAGTAACCACAGATTTATCCTTGCCAACAGAGCGGGGTAACCTTTATCATTGTCAATATATTTTAAAAGGAATGACAGGTTGCAAACCCGAGAAGGCCTATACAGTATGATAGATAGATATCTGGGTAAGGAAACTGACGGCTCATCTCTCAGAGCACTGGCACTTAATCTGTATACTTACCTGGTTTGTCATTGTGATGCCAGGGAATGTCTGTGTTGTATGTGCTGTCCTCACACTCTGAAAATGTCTGCAGAAGAAACACAGGTAACAGTATGAGACCTGCCCATTCACATTAACAGGCATGTGCTGCAACTGTCACATTAACCTGCCACAGGCACTAGGGGTCGCTCTTTTAGCCGTAACATCTATATATGAATGTTACTAGTGGCTCTGTTAAATACACTGAGGGCCACCATTAGAAATCATGGGGCCCGTACAACAACATTTTCTGTGCCCCATCCCAGCCCCCAAGCCCACCCCAGATCCCGCCCACACCACTGTTAAAAGACCACACATAGCTAAAAACGGTAACCCCTCCCCCCACAAGTTATAAAAAGCCATTGATGTTGATGACCCTCTTATAAGTTAAAAAAAAAAAAAAACATTGGTGGTCAGGGCCCTCCTACAAGTTAAAATAAACGTTGGCACCAGGGCCCCATATAAAAGGTTTTTTTTTTAAAAAAAAAAAAAACTGGTGCCAGGGACTCCCCTTACAAGTTAAAAAGAAACACTGGGGCCCCAGAGAACATTTTTTTTTATTTTTTAAAACATTGGTGGCTGGGGCCTATATAGTATTAAAACAATACATTGGTGGCCAGGGGTTTAATAGAATAAAAAAAACAAAACACCAATCCGGGGGATCCAGCTAATTCAAAAAGTGCAGCACAGCCGGACCCCCCCTTAGGCCGTGCCCGGTACAGCAGTACCCCCTGTGCCCCCCTGATGGTGGCCCTGAATACAGTTATTTCATACCTCCCAACATTTTGGAAATAAAGAGGGACAATAAAGTTGGCGTGCGTAGTGTGGAATTTTTTTCTGACCACACCCCCTAATTACCATGTTCATTTGACAAAATTTGGCAGGTTATGAAAATTTGAACACATTTCTGTTTTTTTTTTTTTTTTTTTGCTAATGAAGGTAATTTGACCTTTAAGCTGTGAGTCTAACTTCTCCCAAGGGACCGGTTATCTTATGTTGTTACAATTACTTATTTAATTGTTACAAAAGTTTCCAAGTGCACCTGTGTGCTCTCTGCCAAAAGCCAATTAAGTTAGAAACATTGTTTCTTTTTCTGACTGTTCAGTGCAGAGAAAAACGGGACTTTCCAGTACAAATGAGGGACTTGCAGGTTGAGCTGTCAAAAGAGGGACTGTCCCTCTAAAAACGCTTCACAGAAAATAATGTCGCTCACGTGGCACATAAGATATGGAGAATTACTGGGCACGGTGTCTCAGTGGGTAAGACTGCAGGGCTAGGATCCTGGGTGTGATTCCAGCCAGTAATGTGTAGGGATGCACCAAATCTAGGATTCGGTTCGGGATTTGGCCTTTTTCAGCAGGATTCGGATTTGGCCGAAACCTTCTGCCTGGCTGAACCAAATCCGAAACCTAATTTGCATATGCAAATGGAATATGCAAATTAGGGACGGGAGGGAAATTGTGTGACTTTTTGTCACAAAACAAGGAAGTAAAAAATGTTTTCCCTTTGACACCCCTAATTTGCATATGCAAATTAGGATTTGGTTCGGTACTCGGGTTCGGCCGAATCCAAAATTGTGGATTCGGTGCATCCCTAGTAATGTTTGTATGTTGTTCCCACATCTGCATGCATTTAATCTCACAAGCAATGCAGACAGGCAGGTTAAACGTCTCCTGATGAAGTTGTCCCTAACGTATGTGTAAATTTGACAAGGGATGTAGAGTCGTACCTTCTCTCGTTGGCCACAGTAATCGGCGTACCACACCATGCCATACAGACACAGGAATGTAATGATTGCCTGCAGGACAGAACACAATGAGCATTAAGCATCAGGCCACAACAATTCTGCTAAACTGAATAACAGCTACTGGACTATAATAAGCCATCAATAGGAAAGGGATTTGGCGGAGACAGACTAACCCCCGCCCCTTCCACAGAAAGTGCAAATAAATACAGATGGAATTTGCATGCAGTCAGTGATCTCAGAGTTCGGGTTTATCCTTAGTTTATTTTCCCTCAGACAGTAAAGGCCAAGGCACAGCTTATTGTTTGCACAGAACATTCCTTCTCCGTGTATCACAGTTGCCAACATTTCCATGGACACTGCCATTGGGTCCCGCTACCCTAAGGAGGAGGATAATGTGCCCTTTATTCACGACTTGCTTTATGAGGATGGTTATAACAATGCCCATCTGAAAATCTGCATTTCTTCATGCGTGGGAGATACCATATTACTTATCAATGCATTGCTATCTTTTGCTTTATTGTTAAAAAATCTAAATTCTGAGAAAAGAAATGGCAACCTTTACTACAATATATTATTTATTTATATAGCGCCAGCATATTTCGCAGCGCTGTAAAGTAAATGTGTTTATACAACTAAATCACATTAATTACATACATATAGAACATATGGAATTACATACATCACAACCAATATGGTACAAAAGGTGAGGAAGGCTCTGTGCAAAAGAGCTTACAATCTAAAGGGAAGGAACAAGACACAAGCTGTGGAAGTTGGCAAGATCAGAAATAAGTGAGTGAGAGATGTAGTACTGTATGTGGTATTGCATTTGGTAGTTAAGCAGAGTGAGGGTAGACTCTAAATAAGTGTGTTTTAAGAGATTTTTTGAAAGTAGAAAGTTGGACAGACTGAGGGAAAGAATTCTAGAGTAGGGGTGCAGCCCTTGCAAAGTCTTGAATGCGAGCGTGTGAGGAGGTAATGAGAGAAGAGTTGAGGAGCAGGTCAGTAGAGGAGCGTAGCAAGCAGTTGGGTGAGTATATAGAGATGAGTTCAGAGATGTCGGGTGGGGCAGGGTTATGAAGTGCTTTGAATGTCAAAGTCATGAATACTTTTTAATTTCAAAACATTACTTCATTAGATCATGTATGACCACTAGGGGTGCTGTTCTAGTCATCTCTATGAAGTGCTAAATGGTGCAAGCAAAAGGATCAGCCCAACTGAGTGAGCTTGGCAGGCATCATAAGTTTACAAGTGCGGCCCTGTTCCAATCAGTGGGGCGGCATTCCTACAGGATAGAATGGAACAACAGCTCTACGTGCTTGAATGAATAATCTACTCACCACAGAGAGAAGCCAGAGAACCACATAAAGTAGATGCGTTTTATTGAAGAGATCTTGCCCAAATTTTATACAGACTGAGGCTTCCAGGAAGGCAATTGCGCTGCAACAATACAGGAAACACCAATCATCCAAAGTGCTAGAATATTTATATAATATAGATGATTATATATTATATTATAAAGCCTGCCGTCACGATTTTTATGGTTTACTTTTTATTTCTAAATTAAATTACACTGCAAATAATTCACTCTACCATTTAAAATGTTATTCTTGGAAAAACACATTTATTTTTTTGCTGTAATATTGGTGTGGAGGAGCCGTCTCAGTGCATTGTGCCTGATTCTGAGCTTGAGAAGGAGCCAGCACTTCAGTATGGAACTGCTTTCAGACAGCTGTTGTTTCTCCCCTTCTCTTTGTACTTCAGTACCACCCAAGCCCTAGTGGTAGACATGAGAATAGCACCCAAGCAGGAAAATTAGGCTTTTTCCACTTTTAGCAATGAAAAAAATCGTTCAGCAGAGGGTATCAGGTAAAGGTGGCCATACACTATAAGATACAGTCGTTTAGCAAGGTCGCCAAACGAGCAGATCTTAACCTGATATGCCCACTAACGGCTGGGCAATATCAGGGTGAATCCGAATGTTCGGCCCAGGTGCCGAACGATAGGATTACAATGCTATGAATGAGTGCCGAAGGGTTGCAGGACCGCATCAACTAGCGGATTTGGTCCTGGATTGTTAAATACAACAAACTTGACCGATCGATATCTGCCTGACATTGATCGGGAGGACCCGTCGGGAGCCCCCACACATGGGCAGATAAGCTGCCGAATCAGTCTAAAGGTGTATGGCCACCTTAACTGCTATCTGGTTACCTTCCCATTGTTCTGTGGTTAGACTGCTGCGGGGGAAGGGAGGGGGTGATATCACTCCAACTTGCAGTTTAGCAGTAAAGAGTGACTGAAGTTTATCAAAGTGCAAGTCACATGTCTAGGGGGAAGCTGGGAAACAGACAATATGTCTAGCTCCATGTCAGATTTCAAAATTAAATATAAAACAAATCTGTTTGCACTTTTTAAAAAAACAGATTTCATTACAAGAGTCTGCTGGAGAACTTATGTGTTTTGGGAAAAAAAAAAAAAAAAAAACAACCAAAAAACATGTTTTGCCATGACATTATCCCTTTAAGCTCTAGGGAACGGCTATTCCATGAAACCCCAATGTAAGTGGGTCACCCAGCTGATCTTCCAACCAGCCTTCTTGATCCAGTGCAGACATATTGCTGCCACTCGTGAGACCACAGCAGGAAAGGCAGGCTTGAGCTGTGTTGCCGAGAGTGGTTGTTCAGAAATAGATGGTGCAGACAATGAATACTTTATTTCCACTGAACAGTACAGCAAAGCTGGAGGGTCTCCGACCGGAAGCCCCTCATACACATACCACACATGTATCAACCTGTACTAAGCAGAACGATAAAGCAATATTTTGGGGCACTAAAGGTAGTCTAGCCCTGCTCTGTAAGTCCACTTCAGATATCAAGTATATTGATCTTATATAGCAGAATGTAGTAAATATATATATATATATATATATATATATATATATATATATATATAGTGAATAAAGTACCCCCTCTTGTAAAATATAAGGATATTATAAGTTACCGAGGAGTTTCATGACCATATAAAAACACGAGGCCGAAGGCAGAGTGTTTTTATACAGGTCATGGAACTCCGAGGTAACTTATAATATCCTCATATTTTACAACTGGGGGTACTTTATTAATTATAATACACAAATTTTAGTGAGTCATGTGACAGAAATTACATCACTACTCACCGTTTATAACTGATGACATCACTACTCACCGTTTATAAGGATATAATATTTATTTAATATTTATATAGGCAAACTGTACATATAGATGGGCTGTTCTGACTAATATAGTGCTTAGGTCTCTATGACAAGCAATTAAAAAAAAAAAGTCCTCTAAGAATCATTCACTAATGATCCCGGTTAGTGATGATAAAGAGCATGGCAACTGCAAGTCTACAACAAGTATCACTGGCAAAAGTTTGGCCCAGTCCTGTAACCTATAGCAACAAATTGAAACATCTGATTGGATACTGGTCTGGGACAAACTCACAGACACATATGTAACTACATCAATTCATTACTACTTTCTACGGACTATTTAGAGACATTTTGTTGCCGACAACTGTTGACTGGCAAGTGCTGCACTAGAATAGGCTAGAGGGGGCTACAAGCAAAGATCCTACAGCATTCTTCTTACCTGGCCAACACACCAATCTCTATGCCATTAAATCCATTGTCATATGGGCAACACAATTAAAAGAGATAAATAATTAACAAAAAAAATAATTTAAATGAAAATCGGTGCTGCACGTAGCGGAGAACTTACCCAAACACCCAGCACTGCGTCCCAACCCTTTTGCACTGGGTGTCAGTGAGATATGCATAGTATTGCCTAGAAAACAAAAATAAAACAATAATGGTAAAACACTTATAACTGAACTATAAGTAACGAACATGAGCCCTTTGATAAGTTAAAGCAATGTGAGGATTTCATGTGATTTAAGAAGAGGTATTTTCATTGCCTGGAAGATTCCCTTTGTCTTTCCATTATTATACTTCACACCAGACGATGCTAAATTGTACAGCTGCCCCCATGGCCCAACCAAAATACGAGTCGAAATTGGGCTAAATGCTCATTTGCTGTTCACAATACACTTGGAACAAAATCACAAGGGAACCTGGGAGAATGGAGCACAAAAAAGGTTCTTGAACCACAAAAAGCTATAGACTGATCAATGGGGTGTCCATTCACAAATGATAGGGCACCATGAATTTAAAGAAGAGTTGAATAGAATTATTCTGCATGTGATGCACCTCAAAAATGACAACTGCAAAGTTACCCCCATATACAGTTTCCTTGTGATCTTGGCAGCCCCCTTTACTAGACTCTAGTTGGTGTTGCAAGGTTTGAGCTATGTGCAAGTTTAGATCACCTTGCGCAATGCGGAGCCATGATGAATAGTGTGGATTGTGATTTTAAGAGTTATAGAATGTGGTCCTCCCATCCAAGGTACATTTCTTCCAGTGTAACTTAAAGGGATTCTGTCATGATGTTTATGGTGTCTTTTTATATTCCCAAATTACACGGTTTACACTGCAAATAATTCACTCTACAATATAAAATTTCATTCCTGAACCAGCAAGTGTATTTTTTTAGTTGTAATATTGGTGTGTAGGTGCATCTCAGGTCATTTTGCCTGGTCATGTGCTTTCAGAAAGAGCCAGCACTTTAGGAAGGAACTGCTTTCTGGCAGGCTGTTGTTTCTCCTACTCAATGTAACTGAATGTGTCTCAGTGGGACCTGGATTTTACTATTGAGTGCTGTTCTTAGATCTACCAGGCAGCTGTTATCTTGTGGCTGTTATCTGGTTACCTTCCCGTTGTTCTGTTGTTTGGCTGCTGGGGGGGGGGGTGATATCACTCATACTTGCAGTACAGCAGTAAAAAGTGACTGAAGTTTATCAGAGCACAAGTTACATGACTGGGGGCAGCTGGGAAATTTAAATCTGACATGGGGCTAGACATATTGTCAAAATTAAATCTAAAAAAAAATCGGTTTGCTCTTTTGAGTAATGGATTTCAGTGCAGAATTCTGCAGGATCAGCACAATTGAAAAAAACGAAAAAATTTTTTCCCATGACAGTATCCCTTTAAGGTCACCTTTCACTTACATTCAATTTCAATCTGCCTAACCATCACCTAGAAACACAACAAGCAACTGTACATTATCCGGCAGAGAACAACTTATTATCTTAAAGGACATGTAAAGTCTAAAATAGAATAAGGCTAGAAATGCTGTATTTTGTATACTAAATATAATCATGAACTTACTGCACCACAAGCCTAAGCAAACAAATAATTTATGCTTTCAAAGTTGGCCACAGGGGGTCACCATCTTGTAACTTTGTTAAACATCTTTGCAAGACTAAGACTGTGCACATGCTCAGTGTGGTCTGGGCTGCTTAGGGATCGTCATAAACAAAGCTGCTTGAGTTCTGCATGGCTGGGAAGTAAGGCGGGGGCTCCCCCTGCTGTTCATAAGTATGATTGTTTCCCTGCTCAGCAGTTAGGGACCATCTGACAATTCCTATCCACAGCAGTAAATGAAGGGAGAATTCTACTGCATACAGTCCGGTTTCTTATAAAAACGGTACACATTTTTGAATTGAAGTGTATTGTAGATATATTTCTTTTTTATTAAATAAAGTAAAAATGGGATTTTATTTTTTGCCTTTACATGCCCTTTAAGTGACAAGAACTAACTAACTAACGGACAATGAACTGCAGGTTACATTCTAGAATGCAGAACTAATCAAAGGAATTGGGGAGTCAAAGTGGCCATTTGGACTAGAAACTCCTAGTGCTTTTGTTTCTTATTTGAAAATACAACTCTCCTTACAGCAACTCTCCATTTTGGCATTAAACATATTTGGGGGAATGTAATAAAAGTTGGTATCAGAAAAACTATTTGCAATGTGAAAAGTAATGCCTTTGCGCGAACAAATTTTGCGTTATGCGAATTTAATATAGCTTTTGCGAACCCAGAAACTGTTTAGCGACCACTTCCGACAGTGGAAGGCCGTTTGCGAATTTTATAGTTTGCGCCAATGCGCAGTAAATGTAATAAAATTTCTTACTGAAAGAGTCGTTATGTTTGCTCCAAAAGATTACGACACCTTCAAGTACTTCTCAAGAGTGCAGAAATAAAATTCGTAGGGATGTACCGAATCCACTATTTTGGATTCGGCCGAACCCCCGAATCCTTCACGAAAGATTCGACCAAATACCTAATCAAATCCTAATTTGCATTTGCAAATTAGGGGTGGGAAGGGGAAAACTTTTTTTTTGCTTGTTTTGTGACTAAAAGTCATGCAATTTCCCTTCCCGTCCCTAATTTTCATATGCAAATTAGGATTTGGTTCGGCCGGGCAGAAGGATTCGGCCGAATCCTGCTGAAAAAGGCCGAATCCTGGCCGATTCCCGAACCAAAACCTGGATTCAGTGCATCCCTAAAAATTCGCAATGCGCAATTAGAATTCGCAACGTTATAATAGTTTAAGGAACAATATTACATTGCAAGATGTGGATTTTTATTCTTAATGGTGCGAATTGTTTTGCTCTTTGCGACTTTTATTACATTCCCCTTATGGTGTTCAAAGCCTTCTGACCCGCAAGGTGGAAAAGCAGAGGTAAAGTGTTACCTTACAGTGGGTGCTGTGATGGTACCAATGAAAAGGATGCGGCACCAGCTCAATGGATGACTTGCTTGAAACACAAAGATGTGCTTTAAGAAGAATGTATTCAGTTCAGTCAGCTGCAGGGGGAAAAAAGCAAATGAATTAACTTTGGAACACTTGTTTATCTTCATGGAAGAATGGTGTAACTATAGAGGAGACAGACTCTGAAACTGATGGGGCCCCCGGGAGATGTAGGGTGACCAGTGGAACACCACATAACATTAGCCTAAAGGTGAGCTGAATACTTCCAGTATGTATCAAGAGCTGTGGGCTAAATTAAGGAATCTAAGCTTACAGGAAAATGAGGGTTATAGTTGCACTCCGTTATTACTCACTAGGGATACACAGAATCCAGGATTCGGATTTTTTCAGCAGGATTTGGATTCGGACGAATCCTTCTGCCCAGCTGAACCGAATCTGAATTAGCATATGCAATTTAGGACGGGAGGGAAATCACGTGGCTTTGTGTGACAAAACAAGTAAAAAAATGTTTTCCCCTTCCCACCCCTAATTTGCATATGCAAATTAGGATTCGGCCGAATCTTTCATGAAGGATTCAGGGGTTCGGCCGAATCCAAAATAGTGGATTCGGTGCATCCCTATTACTCACTATTCATTATACCCTTAAAGGAGAACTAAACCCTAAAAATGAATATGGCTAAAACTCCCATGTTTTATATACTGATCTTATTGCACCAGCCTAAAGTTTCAGCTTGTCAATATCAGCAATGATCCAGGACTTTAAACTTGTCACAGGGGGTCACCATCTTGGAAAGTGTCTGTGACACTCACATGCTCAGTGGGCTCTGAGCAGCTGTTGAGAAGCTAAGCTTAGGGCTCGTCACTAATTATCCAGCAGAAAATGAGGTTGGTCTGTAATATAAGCTGATGCTACAGGTCTGATTATTCAATTCTGATGCTAATTGCACTGGTTTCTGTGCTGCCATGTAGTAATTATCTGTATTAATTACTAATCAGCCTTATATTGTGACATTTCTATTCTATGTGTACTGTATATTGTGAGTGAGTCCCTAAGCTCAGTAAGTGACAGCAGCACAGAGCATGTGCAGTGAATCAGCAGAAAAGAAGATGGGGAGCTACTGGGGCATCTTTGGAGACACAGATCTTTACTGCTAAAGGGCTGTGGTTGCCTCAGGCTCGTACAGAAGCACAAAACATAATGTACAACATTTCTAGCTACTTCTTTAGTTTTACTTCCTTGTCCTTTAAGGATTTCTGTAAACTTATGCTTAGTGTAGGAGAATGCTGGCAAAGGTTTATGCTCTCTCTCTGTACAGACTTTGAGAAAACGAAGAAAATGTTTTTTTTTTTTTATGGAAAAGCTCCATTTTTGGCTTTTTGGGATAGGGACTCCTCAGTGAACTCAAAACAGATCCCTAGTCCCTAGGCCATGCCCTTGTCTGTTTTATCATAAGACAATCGCATCATCTAAGATTGAAGGAGGGCAGACATACGATTATGGGGCACACATGATAAACACTATTTGGGGGGAAAATAGTTAAAAAGTTTTGGGTTAACCTTTATAGATGCTAGGGGAAAGACCTGCATCAGGAATACCACAAATGCCCATATACAGCTTTATAGTGTTATTTCTATTACCTGCCAGATAATCATGAAAAGATAAATTCCAGCTACTCTTTGAAAAGATGATTTGGGGTCAAACCACCGCACGTAGATCCAGCTCGCTGGCGTGAATTGCAAAACGGCTCTCTTGATTTTGCCTGTTGTGGTGTGAATGTCCCTATGAGAAAAGAGCAGCAGAAATTCGCAGAGGCCCAAAATAAACCACATCATTAGTTGTGCAAATATGTCCACCTGTGCTTGAACGTGAGGAATTCTGAAGAACTAAGAATAGCCAGGGTCAAGGCAATGTTTCTATTTGGGGAGGAACAAGGAAGAATGTTTCCCAACACGGGATGATACATGGCTTCCTAGGGCAATCAAGGACAGACAACAGAAATGGGATTGAGGCTCAAATGAAGGAAAAAAAATATCCTATAATTCTTGAAAAGGTTTTTCTTCAGATGGAGCAGACTTTATTAGTGTATCCTGTCTATACTGCACATCATTCATTTTAGAAGTAGTGGGGTCTATTAAATGCTTAGTAAGATCTGTTCCATTGGTTTACAGCCTTAACAACGATGGCCTGTGCCTACAGATCTACAGTGCAAATATGTTGAGGAGCGCACTAAACTGTAAAGGATAGTAGGGGTAAGCATGATGTCCTAAAGAGAACATCTACTTGGCAAATAAATTAAAAAAAAATATGGCTCAAGTCAAATTAGCACTAACATTTACTGAAACTCACCGACTACAACTTCTACAGGAGACTGACCAGTTACAGGGACAATGAGTGATAGACTGCACTAATCTCCATTCCATATCACCCACTGCCATTTCATGCCTTCAACCTTTCTTTCTTGTTGCTCCTTAAAGGGATACTGTCATGGGAAAAAAATTGAATCAGTTAATACTGCTGCTCCAGCAGAATTCTGCACTGAAATCCATTTCTCAAAAGAGCAAACAGATTTTTTTATATTCAATTTTGAAATCTGACATGGGGCTAGACATATTGTCAATTTCCCAGCTGCCCCAAGTCATGTGACTTGTGCTCTGATAAACTTCAATCACTCTTTACTGCTGTACTGCAAGTTAAGAGTGATATCAACCCCCTCCCTCCCCCCCCCCCCCAGCAGCCAAACAAAAGAACAATGGGAAGGTAACCAGATAGTAGCTCCCTAACACAAGATAACAGCTGCCTGGTAGATCTAAGAACAGCACTCAATAGTAAAAACCCATGTCTCACTGAGACACATTCAGTTACATTAAGAAGGAAAAAGAGCAGCCTGCCAGAAAGCATTTCTCTCCTAAAGTGCAGGCACAATTCACATGACTGGGGACAGCTGGGAAATTGACAAAATGTCTAGCCCCATGTCAAATTTTAAAAGTGAATATAAAAAAATCTGTTTGCTCTTTTGAGAAATGGATTCAGTGCAGAATTCTGCCGGAGCAGCACTATTAACTGATTCATTTTGAATTTTTTTTTTTCCCATGACAGTATCCCTTTAACTCACCCTCAGCTTCTTTAGAACTCAAGTGTCTGATTCATGATTGCTGCTAATAGGTCAATGGCCCAACCACTGAATGGCAGTCATCCACTTAAGATTGCAAGCTGTTTGGAGAAAGGACCTTCTCCCATCTGCAACTCTTAACCTATATAACTATTTATTGCTATGTTTATTCCCCATGTCCGTACCATTATTGTGTTGTAAATATGTACAGTAAATTTGTAAGTAGCATTATATAATGATACATATATAAAAGCCCATCCCAGTAGCGCCATATTTTATGGCCACATTTCTCTGGAGCTTACATATCTACCAGACATAGATTTTTTTCTAAACTGAAGAAAGAGGCTTAATGATTTGGCAATAGGAGGAGCACAGCATTATATCTCATTAAATCAAAGTAGAATAAAAAACAACTCAAGACAAATGAAGAGTCATAGTGACAATCATAAACAAAAAAACAAGAAGGAATTTCTGCATCGAGGACCCCAGGTTGCACTTGCATGAGCTAAAGGCTGCACAAGCCCCAAGTGGAAATGCTGCAACAATCTCCAAAGTTCAAAGATCTTTTAGCAACCAATGTGTTTGTATTTTGACCTACTTGAAGCTTGCCCAGTGATATGACCTCATCTCCAAGAAGCGGCAAACTACCATGCCCAGCAAGATGCCCCCGCCATTACACAAGAGGATGTCCAGAATCACTTGATCCCACCAGCATTCGGCAAAGTTAGGAAGGAGGTGCATAAAGAACAGCTTAATGGTAGAAAAGAAAGAAACACTGTGAGAAGGAATAGTGGGGAAAGGAAATTTGGTGTAGCCTTTTTAAAACTAGGTTAAAGAATCTACCAAGGTAAAGAACCAGGCGATGGAAAACTACAGGTCATAGTAACGAGTAGTAACATAATGGAATGACTATATTCCCACAACTATGAGCATTCCTATAATCGTTAGGACCGGTATCAAAGGGTAAAAGCTCAACTACCAATTATTCAAATGCTTTTGAAATGAAATTAATGCTGCTTAGGATTAGGGTTTAAACAGATTTTCTGAACTTGAAAGGTATTTATTAAAGGCCACACAGGCAGATCTTTGTGCGGTTTGGCTTTTCAATCCCAAGCATACATGGAGGCCTTAGTTGCACAGTGGTCAGCAGTGGTAAAACTGAAATAAAGCAGACCCCAGGCTGTAGGATCTGCTATATAGTATTCCCTCCTCCCTAGCCCCTTTCCTACCTTAAACTTTGCCATCTGCTACAAGAGGCGTGAGCGAGCCATAGGGTGGTATGGACTGCTGTCAGGAGGGACTGTGTGTGCAGTTAACAAAGTGAAATTTTGTGAAAATTACTATGCCCCCCTCATAATGCAGTGTTTATCCCCATAATACTACCATCATTACAGTCGCAAAGGGACAATGCTGTACTTACCGCAATTGAGCCTGATTTGACAAAATTAAACACAATTGTTCATTCTCTTTGTCGAGAATCAGGTGCAGATGCGCAAATATTTTATCTGGTGTAATTTCCAGTGTTTGGGGTGTAAGTTATATTCTTCCTTGTGTTTTTATGCTATATGGCAATTTATAGAAATTACAAACACACACACAAAAAGAAGTAGATGCTTCCCTGCTTGACAGAACCAGGGTCTGCCACAGACAAGAAGATAAGAAGTGGTTCCGCACTCCAATTTTAAAACATCGTATATATTTATTCGTCCATAGTTTACAAGGTAAGCACGCTACACATGCTGCTTGATTTTACTTTTAAACTATGGACGCATAAAGATTTACGATGTTTTAAAATTGGCGTGCGGAACCGCTTCTTCTTATCTTCTGCTTTGTGCGGCACGCCAAAGGTTTCGAGCAGCCTTCAAGCTGTTTGTGAGTCGCCAGCGTTTACAACATATGCGGTGAGTATGCTTTCTTCTTTGAACTCTGTCACAGACAAATTCAACAGAATGGGAGGCGACTGCCGGTGGGGAAAGGTGTTTTAAAGGCTAAGTAAACCTTTAAAATAAGTGAATGTAAAATTGATGAGGGTGGGTATTCTAAGCACTTTTGTCATTTGCATTCATTATTTTTTTTTTTTTTTAATTCCAAGATATTAAAGTATTCATGTGCTGTTAATGTGAATGAAATATGTTACAACAGCGCCACCTGCTGGTCATTTTCTGACCAGTCTGACCACCAAGTAGTCAAGGAAGTTGTTCTTCAGCTTAGGAATAAAATTAGAAACCTTTCTCACATCTTTCCTAAGCAGAAGAACATCAGAGCAGCCTCTTTCTTTCTCCTGACAACTTCATTGACTACTTGGTCAGACTGGTGGGAAACTGACCAGCAGGTGGCGCTGTTGTAACTAAATTCATTCATATTAACAGTACACGTATCCCTTAATATCTTAGAGTTAAAAAAAATAAATAATGAATGTACATTGCAAACGTTCTTAGAATAGCACTCTCATCAGTTTTACTTTCACTTATTTTTAAGGTTTACTTATCCTTTAACTAGGGATGCACCAAATCCACTATTTTGGATTCGGCTGAACCCCCGAATCCTTTTCGAAAGATTCGGCAGAATAGTGAACCGAATCCGAATTTGAATAAGCAAATTAGGGGTGGGAAGGGAAAAACTGTTTTTACTTCCTTGTTTTGTGACAAAGTCACGCAATTTCCCTTCCCGTCCCATATGCAAATTAGGTTTAGGACGGCAGAAGGATTTGCCCGAATCCCAAACAGAATCCTGGATTCGGTGCATTCCTACTTTTAGCTATTGTGGTTCTCCTAGAGGGCACCATGGCAGTTAATATGCATGAGCCATAGACCTTAACAGAATATCTACCCCATTTAGTACAGCTCTTAATACTGCCCATTGTTGCCGCTGAATGGTTTCACTCTGAAAGGCATGCAAGGTGGTCAGTCCTCCTCTGGATATGTTTGTAGAGAACTTTGGAAATGTTCAGGTTTTTTTTATATCCTGAATGTCTCCCATATAATAATTAAAAAGTCATCCCTTTTCAGTATAATTCTATAACAGATGGCTCTGGTTTGCATTTGAAGCAGGAAAATCCATTAAGTAGTACAAGCTAGAAAAAATACATATTAAATGCTCTTTGCGCAGCATAAAATCGGCATTACCCAGCCCTAATAAACAGCATTGAGCATAATGTGCAGAGAGGCCAGCAGCATTTCAGAGCAATTAAAGGGCCAATCTGTTCCACAAGGGTCACCTTGTACAAGTACATATGGCAGCTGTAATGCTAAAGTAATAGGCTTCACACAAAACAAATACATGCTATCCTGCGTGGTTGTAAAATGTGACTGCTAACCAGCCAAATGGGCACAGCTTATTGGCTACTGCAACAGCCCCAAAGAATTCTCTGCAACATAATTAGTCTTTTAGGCGGAGAATCAGTTATCAACTGGGCTGCAGACTGAGCTTAATGGGAAAATTCAAGAGAGGGGTTGATATAAATTGAAAAATCCCTTTCATTCTGTTGAACCTAAAAAATAAAACAGTTGAACGGATTATTGAAGCAATAATACTCAGGTACAGAAAGAGCTACTGAAGATATTATTATGAGTAGGGATGCACCAAATCCAGGATTCGGTTCAGCCAGGATTCTGCCTTTTTCAGCAGGATTCGGATTAGGCCGAACCGAATCCTAATTTGCATATGCAAATTAGGGGTGGGGAGTTAAATCACAACTTTATGTCACAAGATAAGGAAAGAACAAAAAAATTATCCTTCACACCCCTAATTTGCATATGCAAATTAGGATTCGGATCAGTATTCAGCCAAATCTTTTGAGAAGGATTCGGGGGTTCGGCCGAATCTAAAATAGTGGATTTGGTGCATCCCTAATTATGAGAAAGTAATGGTGCCAAACATAGACTTTATTCATCAGATAAGACATAGGAGGAGGCAGAGGAAAGTGACAGTGGATTATCTCCAAACCCAACCCCACAGTTCGATTTTCATTGAATGTTTCATTCTCCTTCCAAACATATACAGTCAGCTGGTATCTCTATCTTTCACTGAGAAGCTCCTCTGAAATACTATGTGATCTACAGTACAAGTATAGGATCTATTGTGTGGAAACCCTTAAAGGAACAGTTCAGTGTGAAAATAAAAACTGGATCAATAGATGAGCTGTGGAAAATAAAATCAGTTTTCAGTATAGTTAGTTAAGATGTAGTGTATAAAAGGCTGGCATGACTGGATGTCTAACATATTAGCCAGAAAACTACTTCCTGCTTTTCAGCTCTATAACTCTGAGTTAGTCAGCGACTTTAAGGGGGGCCACATGGGACATAACTGTTCAGTGAGTTTGCAATTGATCCTCAGCATTCAGCTCAGATTCAAAAGCAACAGTTATGACCCATGTGCCCCTCCCTCAAGTCACTGATTGGCAGTGGAAACCAAGAGAGCTGAAAAGCAGGAAGTAGTGTTCTGACTATTATGTTACACATCCAGTCACTCCAGCCTTTATACATTACATTTTTGGCTAACTAACTATATTAGAAACATTTTTTTTTATTGCACAGCCCATCTATTTACCCAGTTTTTATGTTTATACTGAACAATTCCTTTAATGCTGAAAAACTCCCAACCACTTGGAATGCCATTTCCAGCACATCGACCGGCACTTTTCCCCCACTGCCGGGCTCCCCTATGTCCCCCAATGCACCATGCATACATTTCATTTGTTTTGAAGCCGGTGCAACTGCACTCTTAATTAGGTGACCCAATCAGTCTTATTGGCAGCCCCAGAAAATGGATCCAATAAAGCAGGAGCGGTGGGGGGAGGCACGTCATTTTTTTTCCTGCTGCAGTCACATTCTTTTCCTTGCCCAACACCATACCTCCCAACTGTTCCTTTTTCAGAGGGACAGTCCCTCTTTTGACAGCTCAACCCGCAGTCCCTCATTTGTACTGGAAAGTCCCTCTTTTATCTGCACTGAACAGCCAGAAAAAGAAATAAAGTTTCTCACTTAATTGGCTTTTAGCAGAGCGCCCAGAACAGCTAACAGGTGCAAATAAGATACTTTGTAACAATTTTGAGACACAAAAACACAGTTTAGATAAGGAGAAATATTTTCAAACTTTCATAACCTGCCAAATTTTGTAAAACAAACATGGTAATAAGGGGGTGTGGCCACAGAAAGGGTGTGGTCAAACAAATTACTGCGCTATGTGCGGAAAAAAAATTTTCGTCCCTCTTTTTACTTCCAAAATGTTGGGAGGTATGCCCAACACTTTTTCCTGGGGGGGGCACTGTCTTTGCCTTTCTCTTATATTTTGTAATTCACATTTTCAGCACAGCAGTTACATAAAATTGTGTCACTTTAACAGTAGCAAATCATTATCCGATACCCAACCTTTACATTCACCGCAGCTCACCTCCGTCAGTTCCCAAGTGATGCTGATTGTCCAGCACAGGCCGTAGCTTCGGATTAGTAAAGCCTTCATGGCCCAGCCCCAGAAATGCCCAAAGGCAAATATGTCAAAATGGCTCAGTATTCGTTCCCATGTGATTAAGTGACAGTTAACTGCGTACTCCTACAAGAAAGGGTATAAACATATACAAGTCATAAGCACACTACTTGCTAAAGGTATTATTCACCTTCAAACACTTATATCATTTCAGTTGGTTTCAGATAGTTCAACAGAAATAAAGACATTTTCCAAATAATTTCTATATGTGACCATTTTTCTAATATTGAAGTTAAGTTTATTTTTTCACCTTCTAAATTTCAGGGCACACAGGCAGATTCGGGGAGATTAGTCGCCCTGCGACAAATCTCCTCTTACTCGGGGAGACTAATCTCCCTGAACTGCCTCACCGCCGGCACTCGGAGCGATTCGTCTTCCAAACTCACCGAATCCTTTCGGATGACTTCAGTAGAGGAATCACTCCGAGTGCCATCCCTTTCAGGCGACTTCAGAAAACAGATCACTCCGAGTGCCATCCTCCTGCTGGCAATTTACACTTTAGCCGGCGGGAAGGCAGGAAAGGCAGTTTGGGGAGATTTGTCACCCCGAAGAAGAGGAGATTTAGCGCCGGGCCACTAATCTGCCCGAATCTGCCGGTGTGCCCTGACCCTAAAAGCAGCTCTGGGAGGGAGGGGGGCATCTCTAACTGATCTAAATTGATACATCAGTTGATACATTTGTTATCTTTGTCCCTGCTGTGCAGAATTGATACAATAGTTGCTAATATTCCACAGATTTTGCTTAGAAATATATCAACTAATGGAATCAACTAAGGGGCAGATTTATCAAAGGTCGAGGTGAATTTTCGAATGAAAAAAAAATAAGAATTTCGAACTATTATTTGTGTACTTCGAGTAGGGAATAGTCCATATTTAAATTTGAAAAAAAATTCGATTATCGAAATTTATCATGTACGGTCTCTTTAAAAATTCGACTTCGACCATTCGCCATCCGAATCATTGTTTTAGCCTATGGGGGACCTCCTAGAACGTATTTGGAGTCAATTGGTGGACTTAGAAAAACCAACGTTTTTTTTGGAAAAACTTTGAATCAACTTAATTTTGGTCGGTCTTTTTGAAGTTTTTTCAATTTGAAATTCGACCCTTGATAAATATGCCCCTAAATGTAGCAAGTTGTAACAGAATCTGCTCCTGGAGCTGCCAGACTGAAACACTACAGACATGAACATTCAACTTTAAACTTAAATTTTGGGAAAATGGTAAAAAAAAGATGGAAAGCAACTGAAAAAAGTCTTTATTTCTGGTGAACCGCCTGAAAATAACTGGACTGAAAAAAAGTGTTTGGAAGGTGAACAGCCTCTTTAAAGATCATGCATGGTACAGGTAGCATTTTATCATCTGCTAAGAGAGAAATGCCAGTCAATGCCCATGTGGTCTGCCATTAACTTGAATGGTAACTACCTCCCACTAATACTTGTTTTTGCACATGCAGCCTACCCCTGACTTCTATGTCCATTGCTGCCTGCCATTGACTTATGACCAGGGATGAAACTAGTTACCATTCAAGTCAATAGCAGACAGCATGGTGATTAAGTAAAAAAACACCATTACACTCACCATAATATCTGCTTCTCTTGTAGCATATCGAAGGTTTGGATCCAGCCAATACATTACAGCCTTTACTTGCTCAAAATTAAGGAAAAGCAGGAAGACAAGGAACAGGAAGTAGAGTACACTAAGGCCTGAAATTTGAAATAAATAAAAAATAGGTTAAATAGATTAGTTAGTGCAAGGACTAAAGGATTTTAACATCCATTATTCACATCACTGCAACAAACAAGATATTTGAAACATATAGCCACACATAGGGGCAGAGATTTATCATAGGTTGAGTAGTAAATTCGAATTCAAATTGTGCGTCATAATTCACACCTTCAAATTTTAATCCCCATAAACTTTTTTTGGACCAGGGACCGTTTGGGGTCGGCGGTGGGTTCGGCGGCAGTCGGGGGAGGGGTTGGCAACAAATTTGGACGCTGGTGTCTAATTCGGGGGGGGGCAGCTTCCAAATCGGGGCGCGCCAGCATCGAAAACGGAAAACGGGGCACGCCAGCGTCCAATTTGGGGCGCGCATTTTTGCGCTCTGGGCTCGGTGGCCCAGGGCAAGAGTGTCCGCGGCCGGCTTCTGGGCTGCGGCCCGGCGGTTGGGGACCCCTGCCCTATTCGAATATAAATTCGGATGGGAGATTTATCACATCTCAACCACGGAAACTGAAACCTAATGAGAGACTTCACCTAAAACCTGCCGAGTTCATGTACAAGTCAATGGCAGAGGTCCGTTGAGCCATTTGGATAAGTTAATAGCTTTTCTGACATTTAAGTTTTTTTAGGGCGAAAAGCTTGATTTGTACGAATTGAATACGATTCGAATTTTCGGGTGGGAACCATTCGATCGAATATCAGACATTTTTTCTTACATAACCTCCCAGTCAAATTGTGAGTATATTCGAATTTAAAAAAAAAAAAAAAAAGTCACATGAATCCAAAATCCCGACCTTTGATAAATGGGCCTCATAATGTTAACACTGCTTGGAGTGCTCTTCGGAGCACTTTGCAAATTTACAGTAGTGCTCCTTTAAAGTTAAGTTTTAGTATATTATAGAATGTCCTATTCTTCAACTTTTTAACTGCCCTTTTTTCGGCTGAATAGGTCCATTTTCGACCGAATTCGAATCATACGAAGTAATGTCGCATTCGAATCGTATAATTCGACGTTTTTCCAAAAAAAAAACTTACATTTTTCAAAGTCCACCAATTGACTCCAAGTAGGTTGTAGGAGGTCCCCCGTAGGCTAAAGCAGCAATTCAGCAGGTTTTAGATGTCGAATGATCAAAGTCAAATTTTTAACGAGACAGTATATGATAAAAGTCACATTTTCAATTTTTTTTCAAATTTGGACTATTCCCTTAAAAGTACACAAAAATTAGCTCAACATTCAAATTGTTTTAATTCGAATTTTCACTTCGACCTTTGATGAATCTGCCCCTTATTGTTACTTTTCATTAGTTACCATGTCATTTAGGCCCTCGTATTCATATTTCAGTCTCTCATTCAAACCACTGCCTGGTTGTTAGGACCAATTGGACCCTGGCAACCAGACAGTAGCCATTTTTTTTTTTTTTACACAGGGAAGCAGCTGAACAAAAACTAAAACAAAAAAAATTACTAAATGTTAAATTATTTTGGGGGCGGATCCAAGATGGCGACCTGAGCAGACGTGTCTGTTAGCTGCTCCGTGCCTGATAGATTGATCCTGTACTTATCCTGGGCTCTGTGCTTGATTAGCGGATTACAAAACTCGTTAGAAGCTGCCTCTCACCATGGGCAAATACGGGCCAAAACCTGGTGCCACTCACATGGACAAATATCTCTGCCCATCCCAGCCAGCATCTGAGCCTGACGCCGACCACGAGGGCGCTGAGGCCTATCCGCCAACAACGACTGGCGACGGAGCTGAACCTCAGCCATCGGGCCCCTCCATTGCCGACCTCCTTCTTGCGATTAAAGACACGCACGCCAGCACCACCAACCAGCTGGATACAATTAAAATTGAAATCTCACTTATCCGGCAGGACGTGCAGAACCTGCGCGAACGCACCACTGAGGTGGAGAGTCGTGTCTCTGCATTGGAGGACACGGTTGGGCCCTTACCTACTGAACTCTTCCAGACAAATTGCGGAGGTCAATGCCAAGAACGACGATCTTGAAAATAGGCTTCGCCGGAACAATCTCCGACTGATTGGCCTACCTGAGCGGGCTGAGGGCCAGGCACCGGAGCGCTTTATTGAAGACTGGCTGCGGGACACATTTGGAGCAGATGTATTTTCCCCCTTGCTGGTGGTTGAGAGGGCGCATCGAGTTCCAACTAGGCCTCTACCACCTGGAGCTAATGCTCGGCCTTTGATAATGCTCCTTCTTAACTACAGGGACCGAGACGCTGCGCTGATGGCGGCACTCAAGAAAGGCCAGCTTGTATAAATGGCTAGATGGGCGACGACAACGAGATCCCCCTCACAGCGCCCCCCATGAGTAGCCGGCCTGGAGCTGCTCGTTCCGCTTGGTGAGTGTTAAACTGTATTGGACCCTACTTGAGTTGTCCCATAACTTGTTTGATTGTGGCTGTTGTTCCAAGAGGTCCGCCATTTTCTTTGGCGCAGCGTCTCACCTTACGTCCTTCTCTACAGTTGGGCTTTGACTATTTACCATATTTGGCTGATAGGGGTCCATATCACACTCGGCTGGATCCCCACATCACTCTCCATCAGATTGCCGGTTTGGGTTGCCCCGGTTCGTGGGGTTTGTTCAACGGGTATACCTGATACCCTGTGTGCCTTTATGTCTGAGAAGGTGGTGGAACTTTACAAATTGCTGGGCATCTGCCCGGGACCATGGCCCATGACTATGACTATGTTGTGTTTGATCGCATCTTTTTGGATTTCATTTTTCTCTATTCTCCTTTTGAGCCCTAGCTACTTAGCTATTTAGTTGTGCTCCTGCTGCTGGTCCCCCTGCTTAACTATCACTGACCCTGCTCCACCCGCTCATCCGGGAACTATGACCTTCTTATGCTACGTGGGATGCCCGCTCTGTCTAGCAGTGGAAGCAGGTTTGGGCTAGCTTGGTGTGCCCCAAGCATGTCGGGAACGCTATGGATGTTCGAGTTTTCCATTTTGTGTTTTTTTTCTACACAAGGCCATACCATTATGGTACGGACAGCTTGGATTGTGACTACACCAGCAGGCGTTTCCTGCTGCCTATCCTCCCCCGAGGAAGTTCCTAAGGTTCGGGGTCAAGGCCCTCCTAAGTTTTGAAGCTGGGCAGGGGAGGGAATGGGTTTTCATGGGTATTGTTACTCTATACTCTATCTTTTTTTCTGGTCTTTTCTTTTTCTCTTTCTTTTCACTTGTGTAAGACACATGAATGAGAATGCTAGAACTGCTGATTCAGGATTTGATGTATATTCTAGTGTCGTATTGTTATGCTCTGGTTGTATGCTTCTGGTATGTTGCCCCCACTCTAAATGCAGAACAGAACTATAGTCTCCTGGAATGTCAGGGGTCTGAACAGTAAATTTAAAAGAGCTCTCCTCTTTGATTACATTAAAAAATATTGGCCAGATGTTTTGATGCTGCAAGAAACTCACCTTACGGGTCAAAAATTGCTCTCGCTTAAAAAGCACTGGGTGGCGCATGCTTACCACTCACCTTTCTCTAGCCATTCCAGGGGTGTCTCGATACTAGTTCGGAAGGGGGTACTATTTGAGTTCCTTGACATTCGTTCATACTTTTATGGGAGGTACATTGTGTTACACTGCAAACTGGACAATAGGTCCTTGACTTTAGTGAATCTGTATTGCCCACCCCCCTTCTCACTTACTCTACTGGAACATATTTATAATATCCTTGCCGCATTACCGGCTGCACCGATGTATATTTTTGGTGACTTTTATACCACTTTGGATCCTACGCTAGATAGACTGGGTACCACGGCGCGCAAACGCCAAGGCCATATCCAGACGTGAAAGGGACCCGTAGCTGGCAGAGTAGCAGGAATATTTATGTTCTGACGGATGTTTCCAACACCACAACTCCAGTAGAGCTAATGATTCAACCCATTTAAATAAACCGGCGCTGGAGCCGGCCGTGGTACCCAGTCTATCTAGCGTAGGATCCAAAGTGGTATAAAAGTCACCAAAAATACATTGTCACCCCGTAGTTAGAGAACGGGCGCAAGCAGAATACCTCAATTATTGGGCTCTTAATAAGGGTTCAGCATCTCCTGAAATTCTTTGGGAGGCATCCAAAGTGGTAGCTAGGGGGGTGTTAATTAGTGAAATCTCAGCGGCCAGGGAGTAAATTAGACGTGGCGGCGGCACAGGTTGCCCTAGAAGAGGCAGAGGAGGACTATAAGACTGACCAGTCTAACCTTAATCAGTCTAGATTAACCCAAGCCCAGAGGAATCTTGAGCTGGAGCAAACCAAAATAACCAGGAAACGGTTGCTATATACTTCCCAAAGGGTGTTTGACCAGGGGGACAAGGCTGGGAAACTTCTGGCCAGGTTAGCAAACACCAGAACCACTCAAACACTTATCCCCAGGATCAAGGATGCAGGCGGTGCCCTGGTTACTGACCCCCGGGATATCCTGGCCTGTTTTGCCTCTTATTATGAAACCCTGTATAGCTCTAAAGTCTCATATGATGGGGAACAGCTTAGTACCTTTCTGAACTCTATTGACACCGGAGGAATCTGGTTACCTCGATACCCCTATTACAGAAAGGGAAGTGGCCGACGCGGTTGCGTCCTTGGTGGGTGGGAAGGCCCCGGGAGCTGATGGCTTTCCATCGGCCTGGTACGCTCTCCATGGCATTCACATAGTACGTCATCTCCATGCTACCCTTTTGAGTTCAATTGATTCTGGCTCCTTGCCCCCCTCATTTCACAATGCTATTATTGTTTTGATTCATAAAGGGGACAAGGATCCAGAACTCTGCAATTCATACCGACCTATTTCGCTCATTAACTCGGATGCGAAGGTCTTCGCAAAGATATTGGCGACCAGGCTGATGAAAGTTGTTACCTCCATTGTTCACCCTAACCAATCGGGATTCATGCTGGGGAAATCTACCGCCACTAATCTTAGGAGAGTATTTACTCACATACAGACTGTTCATGACAATAGCGGGTCTAGAATCATGGTTTCGCTTGACGCAGCCAAGGCCTTTGACTCTGTCGAGTGGCCCTTCCTATGGGAAACACTTAAGAAATTTGGCTTCGGCCCCCGTTTTGTATCCCTGATTCGGCTTTTATATCAAAAACCTTCGGCCCAGATAAAAATAGGAAATCTGCTCTCCCCACCCTTTCCCCTTTAGCGTGGCACTAGGCAGGGTTGTCCACTCTCCCCCCTCCTTTTCGCTATTGCCATTGAACCACTGGCCCTACTTATACAACAGAATAAGAACATACACGGTTATAGGACTGGTCCCCTAGAGGATAAGCTGGCCTTATACGCGGATGACCTTCTCCTGTTTCTAGCAGATCCGCGGGCCTCTCTTTTGACAGCCTTACTGACACTCCAAAAGTTTGGGGTCTACTCAGGTCTTCTTAATAATAATGATAAATCGGTCATTCTCCCACTGGACACAATTCCTGATCAACCTAGGACCACTCAAGGCCTTCAGTGGGTGTCCAAATTTAAGTACCTTGGGATACTCATTACGTCTGATTCATCCATGTATATTGCTGACAATATACAGCCTGTGCTTAGCCAGTTCAAGAGTGCTGCGGGGGTTTGGACTACTCTGCCTTTGACTCTGTGGGGCAGAGTGAATTTGTTTAAGATGATCTATCTCCCTAAATTCCTGTACAAGCTCCATAACTCCCCAATCTGGATCCCCAAATCAATCTTTCAAAAGATCAACTCAATCCTTATGCCCTTCCTTTGGGCCAACAAGGTCCCCCGTTTCTCTTGGATAATGCTCACCGCCCCAATTTCTAAAGGTGGTCTGGCACTTCCAAATTTACACCTCTATTTTCTGGCAAGCCAGATATATTATATGCACAGCTGGATACACATGGATGAAACGGACAGGGGCACCATACTTCTGGCCCTTAAGCTAGGCTCATGGGAGGCGTTGAGACATCTCCCCTATAGAAAACTGTGTGACTATGCAGCCTGTCCAACGACAATCACAACCCCGTTTAGGGCATGGACACTTGCATATCGCATAGCCGGTCACCCCTCACTTGCTCAGTCCCCATTTACACCGCTTTGGGATAAGTCTCATCTCCCTCACTTTAGGGCCCTGCAGGATGTCCAATATTGGCCTAGGTTGGGGGTTGGGACACTAGACGATCTTCTTATTGACAATGTGTTTCCCTCCTTAGCGCAACTACAAGCTAAAGTCGGTGGGACTGTGATACAATTTTATAGGTTCTTGCAGCTGCGCCATGCTTTTCATGCACAATTTGGCTCGCTCCCCATCGAATACTCTTTCCCATCAGTTGCAAAAGTGCTCCATAATCCACAAACAGGCAAGCTCATGTCACGTCTTTATAGCTCTTTGATGGACTCTGTCCCTGCCCCCTTCGATAGAGCCAAACGGAAATGGTTGCTAACTATCCCCCACCTTTTTGATGAGCAATGGGACGATGCTGTTGATGGTTTGTATCGAGACCTTATCTCAATCAGGGATAGGATGATCCAGTTTAAATTGATACATCAGCTATATTGCTCCCCATTAAAATTGCAAAGACTGGGGGTGAGGTTGGATTCCGCCTGTCCTAAATGTCAAGGGCTTGATGCCTCCTTTTTCCACCTAATCTGGGAATGCCCCTTAATCCTTGAGTTCTGGAAGGGTGTGCTACGCTACCTGGTCGATAATATTGCCTTCCCAAATGTCTGTAGCCCTGAGTTGTGCCTATTAGGCCTAGTAGATGACCTTCTCCCGCTAAACAGGTCTAGAACAATTGCTAAAACATTACTCTTCTATGCAAAGAAAATAATTGTAATGAACTGGATGGGACATACTGTGCCGACAGTGGAACACTGGGTCAACCTAGTTAATAAGATACTCCCTTCTGTTCGGCTTACATATGAGGCTCGAGGTTCCTCTGGGAAATTTGACGCAATTTGGTCCCCCTGGCTAGACATTCATACCATTGAGGATGGGGGCAATTAAACTACTGTTTCAGCTAAGGGTTCAGTTCCGACTGATACTCTAGTTCTCGTCAAGTCTATGGCAGAGGTGTAGGACCACTAATCCTCACTGTGTTATGATATGGAACGTTTGTTAATACATGTATCTTGTACAATGGTGCATACAGCTGTCTTGTATTTTTCTTTTCTTTCTTCTACCTTTTCTTTCTTCTTTTTTGCTTAAATTGCTTGTATTGAAAATGATAAATAAAAACTTTAAAAAAAAAAATAATTGTTAAATTATTTACTTTAAATAATTTTTCCCCTTTAGATTTAATATTAGCTGCTGTTCACTTCCAATAATGTTCCAGTGTAACAGAAGTGCTCTCTGCTGTCCAGGCTGTGGCCAGAATTAATAAAAATAAAATAAATGCATGTCTTACCGAAAACCATTCGCCATATTGCAGGATGCGGTCTTGTAAATGGGCCTACAAATAAATAAATATATTAGGGTTATCTTTTCTGCAAATCAGGTCTTATTCGGCACGAATAGATTAAATAGATGTGGAACACGATAAACTAGGATTTATCTTCAATGTGAACTTTTTGATGATTTGCAACTACCTAAGCTCAGCTTCTCAACAGCCGCCCAGAGCACACTGAGCATGTGCAGAGCCACTGACACACTAAAGACAGCTTAAAGGGCAAGTCAACCCTAAAATAAAAAAACAGCTTTGAAATATACATGTATTAAAAAATGTCAGCGCTTTTAAAGTTATTTGTAAAAACAATTGCTATTGAAAGCAGCAATTGCTAAACGCCTGGTTATTACTTTTAAAACAATGTTGCAAAAGTAGACGCAACGATTCTTCTTGCCGAACGACAGATTTTTGGGAAGTCCGACCGATCCTTCCAAATTATTGTGCGGTTAGTGGGATTCGAACGATCGTACATCTTATGATTTATCGGCCGACATCGGTCAGGAAATTGATCGGCCAGGTCAAAAAATCTTTGTCGGTCCCAGTGCAATCTATCTATGTTTGCAGGGCCAAGCAGGCAGCTCCCCTTTGTTTTCCTGCCAAATTGGTCTTTTTAGTTGATACGGTCTTTTTAGTAATTCATACGATCGTTCAGAGAAAATCGTGGTCTCACGATGAGGATCTGATCTTTTAAAAATCTCAACATCTATGGCCAGCTTAAGTTCCCCAGCAAAGACAGATCTGTTAACCAGGTGCCTTACATTGTATCAATAGGAGTCATCAGGGCAGAGAAAAGAAAGGGACAGACAAACACTGATTTCAATAGCAATTTAGATACAAATAACTTTAAAAAACACAGAAAATTTGTAATGGATGTATTGCAAAGTTGCTTAGGTTTTCTTTTTTAAGTAAAAATATATTTTTTGGGTTGACATTCCTTTTAACAAGAATAAAGATGGGGAGTGCCTCTGGGCTTTGAATGTATAGACCATAGTTACCGAGCTGTGAACCTTTGGGTTGGCACGGTAAATTCAGCTTAAAAAATTCCGCATTTCTAGCAGATTATTTATTTAGTGCTCCTTTAAGAAAAAAGGCTGCATGGGTTAAAAGCTTATTTTCTGGCTTCTTGAGACATTCTAGCCGGCGGGAGTCAGTTCAGGGAGATTAGTCACCCCGAAGAAGAGGAGATTTGTCCGAACCTCCCCGATCCCCTCCCCAATCTGTAAATCATTTACTTAAGTTAATTTTTATAATACATTACCATTTGGGAAAGCCAAGACGCTAATGATTAGAAAGAAGAAGATGACAGAGAGAATTCCCTTCCAGATATTGTCTTCCTGGCCTGTGTTCTCCCTGATGGAAAAGAGAAAGTCAAATGATATCAAACAGCAATTCCCATGAGGCTCGGCAGGAAAAAGAAGTCACTAAAACCCACAGAACCAGATAGGGGACCATTCACATAAGTCTTTTGGATTTGGGAGGGACAGCTCTAGATGGGACCAAGTTATTACTCATGCTTTAGTTCTTTTCCTTTTTTTTAAAAAAATATTTTGCATAGAAAAAAACCCCCCCAAACATTTGGTTTCATAGAGTCTATATCAGCATTGTTGAGGTTGAGAAATTTAGTGTATATGCGGGTTTTGGCTTCTTCTGCATTCAGGGAGTTAGGGCCACAGCTAAGTGTAGTTATTTGCCCTTAGGTAAAGGCTTCAATCCAACCCCTCCACAGCTTGCTACTTTTTTTGGGACAAAAACCCCTTTGAAGTGTATGAAAGTAGATTTGGTTTAGTTCTCCTTAAATTAAAAATCACTGTAAATTTACATCAACTGAAAATACAGGTATGGGATCTGTGTTATCTCCCATTACTCAATTTTATCCAAATAAAACTTTTTTTTTAAAAAATTATATATATATATATATATATATATATATATATATATATATATATATATATATATATATATATATATATATATTAATGATTTTCTTTTTCTCTGTAATAAAACAGTACAGGTCTAAACAGAGATATAATTTATCATTATTGGAAGCCTACTAGGTTTATTCAATGTTTACAAGATTTTTTGGTAGACTTAAGGAACGAAGATCCAAATTACAAAAAGATCAGTTATCGGGAAAACCTCCTTGTCCCATACCTGTAATTAAAATTAAAAATTAACTTTATTTATATAATGTACTGATAATTAGTGATGGGCGAAAAAACATTTTTTTTTTGTTATGACAGCGGCAAATTTTTACGAATTTATTTGCCGGCAGCGAATCGCAGGAATTCGCTCCTGGCGAATAAATTCGTCATCACTACTGATAATTTATATAAACAGTTTCTAAACAGAGATATAATGTAAGTCCTGTGTCTTTTGCACAGTGATAATTTGGCACTAAATTAGTAGGGTTAATGGACAATGAGCTAAATACTTTCGTATAATGAAAAACTTAGGTTTAAAAGATACAAAGCCTCTTTAAAAAATAAAATAAAGAACTTATAAATGTCCTGATAACCAAACAATACCAGTCAAACTATAAAGTAAACCGTTAAAGACAGTACATGAGATACAATTAGGGATCCATTATCCAGAAAGCTCTGATTTACGGAAAGGCTATCTCACATAGACTCCATTTTATACATATCTAAATTTTTAAAAATGATTTCCTTTTCTCTGTAATGATAAAACAGTTCCTTGTACTTGATCCAAACAAAGGTATAATTCATCCTTATTGGAAGCAGAACCAGCCTGTTGGGTTTATTTTAAGATTTTCTAGTAGACTTAAAGGTGAAGGAAAGGTTAAAACTACCTTTTTTTATCAGAAAGGTCCACCTAAATACACCAGTAAACCCTCAAAGTAATGCTGCTCTGAGTCCTCTGTCAAAAGAAACACCACGTTTCTTTCCTTCTATTGTGTACTCATGGGCTTCTGTATCAGACTTCCTGTTTTCAACTTAAACCTCCTTGCCCCAGGCGTGAGCATGCTCAGTTTGCTCCTCCCCACCCCCTTCTCTGCTGTAAACTGAGCCCAGAGCTATAAGTGAGCAAGGAGAGACTCAGGCAGGCAAGTGATGTCACACCAAGCTAATACTGCAGCTGCTATCCTAAACAACCAGAGAGCTTCTAGAGCTTTTTACTCGTGCATGGTAAAATATTCTACAGAATAAATAAAGCATTCTAGCTTGCACTATTGCAGCTAATCTATTGGCAATAAAATGCCCCTGTATCTTTCCTTCTCCTTTAAGGTATGAAGATCCAAATTACAGCATTTATCTGGAATACCCCGGGTCCGGAGCATTCTGGATAACAGGTCCCACACCTGTACAGAAGATTATAAAGCAAGTGTGACAGTTTTGCTCTGATATCTTGGGAAAACAAACACAGGAGGAAAAGTGAGATGGCAGATGCACAATGAAATAGTTCCAGTGATACAGTGACACCTGGAAAATGGCACGAGGTGTAATAAAGTGGCCTTGGCACTGGGTCTGGAAAAGAGAAGGGCGAGAGTGCGGTGAAGAGGAGGTGGAATGGACATGGAGAGATGAGATCTGATATGTAAGGGACACAGGGTTTTATGGAGGATGTACAACTACTAAGCAGCCAAAGTACAGTATTTTTAGCATTTTTCAAATGGCAGTGATCTAGGGGTATAAAATCAATGTAACAGAATGCTGTTTAAGATATAAGAAGGGTTTCCAATGACACTGTGACTACTCACAGGCACAGAGAGGAACATATTCAACAATATTAGAGGCATCATCAGCAATTAGGCTTTCCAGTGGGTTGGGAGAAGTAAAAGCCCTCGATGCAGAGGAGTTCTGCCAGGCACTATATAAGTGAAGGTTGTTTACTTTAATAGATTGTAAAATGAACATTATAACTAGCCCTTTGTGCCAAGGACAAACCCAAAACTTTGATACAATAATCCACATAGTCTGATATCTATGGGGCAACTTCTGACTTTGACCACTGTTCTTTTCCTTTTTTTTTTTTTATTATGTAAAGACACAGAGCCCTGTTTAGTGGTCGAATTTGAGGTTTTAGGGTCAGGGCACACAAGCAGATTCGGGGAGATTAGTCGCCTGGTGACAAATCTCCTCTTATTCGGGGCGACTAATCTCCCGAGCAGCCTCCCCGTTGGCTAAAATGTAAATCACTGTAGGGATGGCACTCGGAGCGATTCGTTTTCCGAAGTCGCCCACTCAGAGTGCCACCACGCTGGCGATTTACATTTTAGCCGACGGGAAGGCAATTTGGGGAGATTAGTCGACCGAAGAAGAGGAGATTTGTCACAGGGCGACTAATCTCCCCGAATCTGCCTGTGTGCCCTGACACTAAGAGGTTTCTGAAACCACAATGAAATGAAAACCATGAAAGTTCAGAATATAAAAAGTAGTAGTCATTGTAAACAGGAAGTGACATCATCGGAAGAAGGCATGATCAGAAAAAAGGAGTAAAACAGGAAGTGCTGTCATTGTAAACCAGAAGTGACATCATCAGAAGTAGTCGTGCTCAGGAAAAAAAGTAAAAATCGCTATTGAGAAGACCCGACCCACAACTCGCAAACCCGAAGTACCGCCAACCGGTGTCTGTGCCGCAGCCGGAACTTCTACCCGCAACCAGCGGGGTACCCCAGTCATTGATTGACAAACCAGCCGATACACAACCCTCTTTGCTATTGGTTGGCTCATCTTCGACCATACACACACAGATATTATCGTACCAAACAAAGTTCTGAGCAATATTCGGTGCGTGTATGGCGGAAGACAAGCCGACCAATAGCAGAAAAAGACTCGGATGTCGGCTGATCTATCGATCAACCAAGTCGTAAAATGTTGATTGGGTGCCTTTGAAGGCACCAGAACATTGGCCAGTATTTACTGCTGAATTGTCATATACAGGTAGAATTCTATTGTTTCTACCTTTATATCTGACAATTCAGCTAAAACACGTCTGTATTGAAAACGATCTTTCCTGCGATCATTGGTGCCCGGAAAGATCTTTCACTTTCAATACAGATGTGTTACAGCTAAATCGTCAGATAGAAAGATAATAGTTTGTAATTGTAAAGTGTATGGCCACCTTCAGTAGAGTCCTGCAGTGGGTCGGGTACCCGTGGGTTACCCCGCAAAAAAAGTGGGTACCCTTCGGAATGAGGGTAGGCTTTTCAGGTGTGGGTAGGGTCACAGTCTCTTCCTACTGCAGCTTTCTCTCCACTATTCTCCCCCTCCCATCTGACTTCCGGTACAGCTCTCTTACATCACACGGCGCGCTTCTGTCCCTCTCCCTCTCGACTATCGCCCATGTTTGATAATGTCATAACTTCCGGTTTGATGGTTGCCGGCGGGTTGCGGATAAGGCAGTTGCGGGTCCGGTAGCGGTTTAAAGTGGGTAAATCTGCAGGTCGCGGTTCGGGTTGCAGGCTGCAGGTTCGGTCCAGGCCTTAGATATTGGTTCCGCACAGCACTCTAACCTTTAGGCTGGGGTCAGATGAGTTAGATCTTGGCCTGTGGAGGAACAAAGGCCGAAAATCTGCTCCTCCACTGCTGCTCTGCTGTCACTCAAATGCATTGTCTTAGCTCGGGTGCAGGCAGACACAGCAAGTGTTGGAGCAAAATGCAGAATCTTGATTTTCCATACCAAAATCTGTCTACACCCGGGCTGAGGCAATGCACGTATGCAGGCCCAATTGACAGCAGAGCAGCAGCGAAGGAGCAGATTCTTGACCTGCATTTTTCCACAAGGCCAAGATCCGACTCATATGGCACTAGCCTTATATTCCTGTTAAAAAAAAAAATATATATTATATATATATATATATATATATATATATATCTCATTTCAACCTACATTAGCAATGTCAACCTACCAGGGAAACTAAATGATTTAAAAGAAATAGGCATGGAAATAAAGAAGAGGGGGGAGTGTGGGTCTGATCTGTATGTACAGGAAACTTAAGCCTTTCAATTACACATGATCACTTGGCGTTTTGAGCAGTTTGTGAATCATTTATTATTCTTATCCTGCACAACTTCAATCAACGTATCAGCTCTGTTGCCATTCGAAAAATACAGGTTTTCATGGGCACAGAGCCATAGTTTAGCGGTGCCCTCCTTGGGATATTCAGAAACCATGCCAGGGATGTCCACCCATACAGTGAATGATTTTTTATTCCTTTAAGCTTACATTAAGTGTAAAGTCTGGGCACATGTCCAGCTGACATTTATTTTATTTTCCCTGGGATAACGTTAAGCTATTTGTGATACAAATGTAAGAACTGACAGTCACAGAAATTAATTTATAGGACATGTAAACCCACAAAAGTAAATGCTTTTCCTAATCAAAGAGTCTTCCTCTTGCGTAGAATTACAGTTTCAGAATGCAGAAACCTGCAGCTTCCCCAATGAATACAATGCTGCCTGCGTTTGGCAACTATATTTTCACGAGGGGCTGTTGGGAGCATGTAGACTATTGGGATACTTGAGCACAGTTCAGGCGCAGGTCAAAATGGGGCTTGTGTAAACAATCTAACACTGTGCTGTGCACCATAAGGCAGATTTTTTTGTATCCAGCAATTCGAGTTTTAATTTGAATTCAGAGATTTATACTATATTTTACACTCTGGCCCTTTAAGAACGAGAATTAGACTATTTGCCACCTAAAACCTGCTGAATTACTGAATAAATCAATGGTAGAGGTCGAGGGATCAATATGGTGATGTTTGTAGCCTTCCCGACATTCAAGTTTTTTTCGAATCAGTAAAATTAGACCGAGTTTTAACAATTCGATTTTATTTATAAATCTCCCCAAGTCAAATTTCAAATTCATTTGAATTTAAAGGGCATGTAAAGGCAAAAAAATAACATCCCATTTTTTTACCTATCTCCAATATACTTCAATTAAAAAATGTGTACCATTTTTATAAGAAACCTGACTGTATGCAGTGAATTTCTCCCTTCATTTACTGCTGTGGATAGGAATTGTCAGATGGTCCCTAACTGCTGAGCAGGGAAACAATCATACTTATGAACAGCAGGGGGAGCCCCCGCCTTACTTCCCAGCCATGCAGAACTCAAGCAGCTTTGTTTATGACAATCCCTAAGCAGCCCAGACCACACTGAGCATGTGCACCAGCCATGGATTCCTTTGTTTAAAATGCCTTTATTGAGACACAGCTGGCTTGATAAAAGACGATGGCGGTCTGAAATGTTGCCAAGTGTATTGGGGTCTGAAACCCATGTCTCAATAAAGGCATTTTAAACAAAGGAATCCATGGCTGGTGCTGTCAATATCTGTAAATTGGTATAGGAATGATTAAAAGTGACTGCAATCTCAGCTACCTGCCCGCTGACCCGAGTATAAGCCCTTTTTCAGCACATTTTGGATGCTGAAAAACTCGGCGTATACTCGAGTATATACGGTAATCAAAACTCGAATTTGAGATTTATCACACCTGGTCAAGGTGTGATAAATCTCAAATTCGAGTTTTGATTACCGTTGTTGGGAACAACTTCGAATTCGATGCCAGCTAAAACCTGCCGAGATCATGTAGAAGTCAATGGCAGAGGTCCAGTGACACATTTGAAGATGTTCCTAGCCTTCCTGACATTCCAGTTTCTTCAGAGAAAAACTAAATACTCTTTTAAAAATCCCATAGAAATGAATGGAGAGTGGCGGAATTTCACTCTAGAGGACTGTGGCGACCTTCACTCTTTGTTGCATTTACTCATATGGAAATATTTATCAACTTGCATGCGTGTGCCCCAACATGGCCATTCGAACCCGGGGGCTCCCTCCAGGTGTCCTAGCTCTGGTGGAGGGCAATTTAAAAAAAAAACCTTCTGTTACCCCCAACCTGAGTGTGGGCTCTATTACCCCACACCTTTGGTTGGAGAAAATATTTTCAGCCAACGGGTGTCCTTTAATAAAGTATAATAAAATGAGCTACTTGGAAAAAAACTGCTCCACACTTAAAACCCAACCAACTACAACTCAGAGACACATCAACTGACGGCAATGGCACGTGGTGGCCAAACACAAAAATCACTCTCCACATTGACTGGCAATTGCTTGAAAGGTGTGAGACAGTCAGATTTTTCTAAGACTGGAAGAACAGAACTCTGCCTGCAGATAGTGGTAGTTTTAGCCCTGGATAAAAAAAAAACATTTGCAGGCAACAAAAAAAAAAGTGACATCCATCCAGCTGAAACCAGTACAACTATGCCAACAGCCAACATGCAACTAAAAGGAATATAGCTGCCTAGGCATGAAGGGACTGAGTGAGCATATTAATCACTGCAACCAAACAGATACTTGTCTTAAAGGAGAAGGAAAGCTACAGGGACAGTTTATTGCCAATAGATTAGCCACAGTAGTGCAAATTCTAACACTATATTTATTCTGTAGAATGCTTCACCATACCCGAGTTAACAGCTCTAGGAGCTCTCGGTTTTTTTAGGATAGCAGCTGACATATTAGCTTGCTGTGACATCACTACCTGCCCAAGTCTCTCCCTGCTTGCTGATAGCTCTGGGCTCAGATTACAGCAGGGAGAGGAGAGGAGCAAACTGAGCATGCTCAAGCCCTAGCCCTGGAGGTTTATGTTGAAAGCAGGAAGTCGGATACAGAAGCCCATGTGTACACAATAGAAGGAAAGAAATGCAGTGTTTCTTTTGACAGAAGACTCAGAGCAGCATTACGTTGAGGGTTTACTGAGGTATTTATATAGACCTTTCTGATAAAGCTTACTTAGTTGTAACCTTTCCTTCTCCTTTAAGGTGCATATTTGCTCAGTGCCACCAGATCCCAGCACTTCAGTATCAGTAAATCAATATACTAACAGATATGTAAGTGAAAGATCAGAGCAGCAAGTACTGCCGACTGCTGACCCAATACTTACTTTATAGACTGTAAATAGCTTCAAAGGCATGGCCTGTGCATTTCTAAGGTGTTCAAAGGGACACAAATAGTCCATATAAAAGAGCACGTGGAGCAGATGGTTGAGCGCAGAGAAACTGACCCACCACAGCCTACTCTATAGCAATACAATACATAGCAGTTTAGAGACATTCTGCACAATGTTACTAAAGCTGCTTTGAAGTACAAATACAGGGGGTGAGCAGCCACTAGCCTGTTAGGTGCTGTGGGCTACAGTGAATTCTTAAAGGGATGCTGTCATGGGAAAATTTTTTTTAAAAAAATAGTGCTGCTCCAGTCCATTTTTCAAAAGAGCAAACAGATTTTTTTTTTATATTTAATTTTCAAATCTGACATGGGGCTAGACATATTGTCAGTTTCCTAGCTGCCCCCAGTCATGTGACTTATTCTCTGATTAACTTCAGTCACTCTTTACTGCTGTACTGCAAGTTGGAATGATATCTCCCCCTAACTCCCCAGCCGCCTAACAGCAGAACAACGGGAAGGTAACCAGATAGCAGCTCCTGGTAGATCTAAGAACAGCACTCAATAGTAAAATCCAGGTCCCATTGCGACACATTCAGTTACATCGAGTAGGAGAAACAACAGCCTGCCAGAAAGCAGTTCCATCCTAAAGTGCTGGTTCTTTCTGAAAGCACATGACCAGGCAAAATGACCTGAGATGCACCTACACACCAATATTATAACTAAAAAAAATACACTTGCTGGTTCAGGAATTAAATGTTATATTGTGAATTATTTGCATAGTGTCATTTAGAAATAAAAACTACATCATAAAAATCACGACAGAATCCCTTTAAAAACATAAGTGGGCCTTTCCTATGTGTAATGCCCTTGCTTAGTCCCTCCCTGCTTTATTGGCAGTTATGTAAAAGTGTGACTGTCATCCTAGGGAAGCGTGAAAATGCTTTAGAGACATACAGTTACTTCCCTAAGCACAGGCTAAACAATAAGCACAACTGGGCCATCCATGAATGTTTCTGCAATTCCACAAGATTCAGCAATTCATCCGCTATGCTGCATGATCATATTGTATTCACTATTATTTATTGAATATCTATGCAGTCACTGTATTAGACAGCAAGCTTGTATGTATTATGTTGCTCTGTGTAATATGAAATATTGTACGACTGCTTTGCCATAGACTTTTCTTACTGGGCAGCTGCCCAAGTGCAGGTACCGCTATACACTTATTACCTGCCACACTCAACACAGGTCCCATATACTGATCCCAGTGCAAGTGATGTCCACTGGACATGTACAGAATGCTCAGACTGGAATCTCATATTCCGTCTGTCAAACGTATAGAGGCTATGGACAAATGGGGAGCAAATGGTCCTTAGACTGCTGTACAAGTCTGCAGGTGCTATGTGTAATGCTCAAAGGAATAACATAAAAGGCATTATCATTGGGGGGAGGGTCCTGGTAATGCAGGAAATTGGGGAGAGTGGATTCACCTTATGTGTCTTACTAGCAAATAATCCAGTTGTTGTTGAGCTACAACCTTTAGCAGTTGGAGGGACTCAGAATTGAAGTGAAACTGGAAGCTGGTGGGACCAAGGCCAAATACCCTTCTGTTCTTCCCTACTTCCCAATTGAAATCGAAAAAGGATAAGCTCCTGCGCCCAGTGCTACTATAGGCATTGCTCTGTGGCAAGGATACATTCATTCTACTAATGCTCACTATCAGCAGATCCTTGTACCCCCCACAGGAGGGAGCACCCGACAATTGCTCTCCCAGCAGGCAGCACCCCACAGCTCCCCAACCCAGCAGGCAGCACCCCACAGCTCCCCAACCCAGCAGGCAGCACCCCACAGCTCCCCAACCCAGCAGGCAGCACCCCACAGCTGCCCAACCCAGCAGGCAGCACCCCACAGCTGCCCAACCCAGCAGGCAGCACCCCACAGCTGCCCAACCCAGCAGGCAGCACCCCACAGCTGCCCAACCCAGCAGGCAGCACCCCACAGCTGCCCAACCCAGCAGGCAACACCCTATAGCTGCCCAACCCAGCAGGCAGCACCCTATAGCTGCCCAACCCAGCAGGCAGCACCCTATAGCTGCCCAACCCAGCAGGCAGCACCCTATAGCTGTCCAACCCAGCAGGCAGCACCCACAGCTGCCCAACCCAGCAGGCAGCACCCACAGCTCCCCAACCCAGCAAGCAGCACCCCACAGCTCCCTAACCCAGCAGGCAGCACCCCACAGCTGCCCAACCCAGCAGGCAGTACCCTATAGCTGCCCAACCCAGCAGACAGCACCCCACAGCTCTCCAACCCAGCAGGCAGCACCCTATAGCTGCCCAACCCAGCAGGCAGCACCCTATAGCTGTCCAACCCAGCAGGCAGCACCCACAGCTGCCCAACCCAGCAGGCAGCACCCACAGCTCCCCAACCCAGCAGGCAGCACCCCACAGCTCCCTAACCCAGCAGGCAGCACCCCACAGCTGCCCAACCCAGCAGGCAGTACCCTATAGCTGCCCAACCCAGCAGACAGCACCCCACAGCTCTCCAACCCAGCAGGCAGCACCCTATAGCTGCCCAAGCCAGCAGGCAGCACCCCACAGCTGCCCCACCCCCGGCTTACCTTGTAAAGGCAAAGTACATGAGACTGACGGTAGTGAAGGTGAGCAGGGTGATGGTGTGAGGCTTATAGAAGAAGTCTATGGTGATGTCCTCCACCTGCTGCTCGTTGATCATCCTGAAGTGCATCTTATAATTCACATCATCCTTGCTCAGAGTGCGGGACCTCATAGAAGAGGCCATGTCCCGGCGAACGCCCTGTCACTCTCCTCCAGGCCAGGAAGCAAACACTCCGCCACTCTCACAGCGCCCGGACTCATCCACTCAAACGAGACGGCGGGGGGGAGCAACTCTCTTCAGCGTCCCCCTTTTTGACTAAAGAAATGCGCCTTCCTCGCTTACCACGTAAATAAATCATTGAACACATACTGAACTTGGCAACAATGAGTTATTAGCAAAACTCGGGCTTTTAACCATGTAGAATGACCCCCTCGGCGCTGCAGCGGAATGGTACGTTCCAGGAGGAAGTGCTTGCGTTAGTTACGCACGTGGGTCGGGACAGTGGATGTGATTTCCTTTGCTGGGGGGGTTTCGTTGCTAAATGGTATAATATGTGTTAATGCGCGACCTTTTCCACCAAATCCCATTTGCCTGGTGAGTACATGCTACACCTATATATCAGTATGGACTAGTCTCCAGAGAATACATTGCAGGGGCTTCTGTTATATCCAGAAACTGTAGTTGCCACACCAATCGTCTCTTTGCTTTTATTAATCAATGCTGCAGTGGGCCGATGAAAGCTAACAGCTGATTGGCTGGCGTATGTTGCGTCTGTGGTCATGTTGTAGTACAACTGTACTTCAGTCGCACCAATGATCTTGGCTATGGTCATACACAGAAAGATCAATTTGTTTAGATTGCCAGATAAGTGGAGCTGCCTTAGTATTTGGCTCTGGGTAGTGATGGACAAATAAATTCGTCAGACACGAATTCTCTGAGAATTTCCTTGTTTCGCCGAAGCGAATCAATTTGTGAAACTGCAGCGTCAATTTGCCGGGGAAACATTGAAAAAAAAACCCCAAAAAACTGTTGCGCGTCAAAATTATTCAGACGCCCCTTGACTTTAATGCATTTGGACTAAATAGTCGCACGTATAAAAAAAAATGGCGCTCGCATTAAAATGGACGTGCGTCACAATTATTTTGACGCCCATTGACTTCAATGAATTTTTTGCCATTTCGCAAATCACTGACCAGCTCGTACCTAGATAACAGGACAATGAGGGGCAGCATAAAGGCTGAATAAACATACATTTGTATGAGGTATGACAAATGTAATATTCTATGGAAGCTGATTTATTGAAAATGTAACTGGCAATTCCCAGCATTTGCACTGCTTATTAACATGCTTCCTATTACAATTATTTGGCATTTAACCAAAAGTTGTTTCAACTGCTTTAAAGGGATTCTATCATGATTTTTATGGTGTTTTTATTCCTAAATTACACTTTTCACACTGCAAATAATTCACTCTGCCATGTAAAATGTAATTCCTGAACCAGGTATATATTTGTTTTAGTTGTAATATTGGTGTGTAGGTGCATCTCAGGTCATTTTCCTGCTCATGTGCTTTCAGAAAGAGCCTGCACTTTAGGATGGAACTGCTTTCTGGCAGGCTGTTGTTTCTCCTAATCAATGTAACTGAATGTGTCTCAGTGGGACCTGGATTTTACTATTGAGTGTTGTTCTTAGATCTAAGAGGCAGCTGTTATCTTGAGTTAGGGAGCTGCTATCTGGTTACCTTCCCATTGTTGTTGAGGGGGAAAAGGGAGGGTTGCAGTACCGATAGTAAAGAGTGACTGAAGTTTATCAAAGCACATGTCACGTGACGGGGGGGGGGGCAGCTGAGAAACTGACAACATGTCTAGCCCCATGTCATATTTCAAAATTAAATATAAAAAAATCATGAGTTTGCACTTTAAAAAAAAAACGGATTTCAGTGCAGAATTCTCCGGTAGCAGCGCTATTAACTGGTGCGTTTTGGAAACGTGAGAGTATCCCTTTAAAGGGCATGTAAAGCCAAAAATATAAAATCCCACAGATGTTTAACAAAGTTACAAGATGGTGACCCCCTGTAGCCAACTTTGAAATCATAAATTATTTGTTTGATTAGGCTTGTGGTGCAGTAAGTTCATGTTTATATTTAGTATACAAAATACAGCATTTCTAGCCTTATTCTATTTTAGACTTTACATGCCCTTTAAAGGAGACATATTGGATAAATGAAAAAACCCTAATTCTGTAGGCAATTATAAGTAATATATGGTGTTGCTTTTACATGGTGCTAAAAATAATATTATCTTTAAAAATAGCCCCTTTATTGGAGCTCCCTATAGATGTACTCTGGTCCCTGTCTGTGTTTCAAATGAGGGGTGGGACACAGTAGTAGGGGGACAGCCAATCACAGCCCTGCAGTCACACAAGCACAGACAGGCTTCAGTTCCCTATCAGGTCCTGCTAGCTGTTGATTGGTTCCTGTCCTACAGTGCAGTGAGCTGAGTGCCGCCGGCTCCCCTGCACAGCCTGGGGAGGTATTATTAGGGTTTTTGCAGAAATATTCAATAAATCTGCCTGAAACACTACTTTTTTTAAGCACAATTCATCTGTATCTAAATGTGTATAATGCACTGGTACATTCTTATTCTTTGTAAAAATGCTTAAAGGAGACATTTTGTGCAAAGTGTATTTTTTTCCAGAAAATAGATTGGGTTAATTTACACCCCCTTGCCTCTTCATGGCAGCCTGAAACCTTGCATTTGTATCTAATAAAGGCAGTGTTTCATAATGCTGTTGAGCTCAGTAAAACTAGCTGTGCATGAGCCGACAGTGCCTGCCATCTTGGATACTGCAGCTCCGTTCATTTGATAACTGACCTGTGTATGGGGCCAAAACATCTACCTGCTCTACCGATATCTGACCAAGGATTGGTCACATACCTACTCAGTAGGTTTAAAAATCCCATTGGGTAAGGACCACATCAGGCTGTTGATGTTTTGGGTGTGCATAGGCCTTTATTATGATTGATTGTTGGCCTGGATATCAAATGATGAAATCATGTAAAGGCAAAATTGGGCAAAGATTTGTCAATGTATCACATTGTAAGAATTTTGAAAGTGGTGACCTGGCTTAAAGGAGAACTTAAGCCTAACTAAAGAAGTAGCTAGAAATGTTGTACATTATGTTTTGGGCTTCTGTACCAGCCCAAGGCAACCACAGCCCTTTAGCAGTAAAGATCTGTGTCTCCAAAGATGCCCCAGTAGCTTCCCATCTTCTTTTCTGCTGATTCACTGCACATGCTCTGTGCTGCTGTCACTTACTGAGCTTAGGGACCCACTCACAATATACAGTACACATAGAATAGAAATGTCACAATATGAGGCTGATTAGTAATTAATACACATAATTACTACATGGCAGCCCAGAAACCAGTGCAATTAGCATCAGAATTTAATAATCAGCCCCTGTAGCATCAGCTTATATTACAAACCAACCTCATTTTCTGCTGGATAATTAGTGACGAGCCCTAAGCTTAGCTTCTCAACAGCTGCTCAGAGCCCACTGAGCATGTGAGTGTCACAGACACTTTCCAAGATGGTGACCCCCTGTGACAAGTTTGAAGTCCTGGATCATTGCTGCTATTGACAAATAAGCATATAAGTTTAGTATATAAAACATGGCAGTTTTAGCCATATTCATTTTTAGGGTTTAGTTCTCCTTTAATGACCTGCTAATGTGAACAGAGTGGGCAGGGCTAGGGGAATTACCTTAGTGTATTTTTATAAATTATACATTTGTAAGTTACAATCATATGAACATAACCCGTAACCTTGTAACTGTGCTGGATGCGTGTGTAGATATATCCAGTTCAATTACTAGTAACCGTTTTATTATAAAAACACAATTCTAATTTGTCAACCAATCTCTTGTATTTCTATTAGGAAATCTTCACAAAGACCGGGAACTATCTTGGCATTTTAGATGATGACTGATGCTCTCGGCTGCCCTGCCTGACATGCCATATTGTTCATGCATTGGTTACCCTTGTTGAGTGATTGATAAAGGCAGGAAGAATGTTTCTGGTTGTGTGTCAGATTAGCAGAAGATTTTCACTTTTAAACGCCAGTAATTTTAACCAATTTCCAAGAGGCTTGAGGCATTCTGCCGCCCTCACTCAGAGATTAGAGAGGAAAAATGAAACGGTTGCACTGAGACAACTTCTAGGCCATTTATATGGTCCAGAAAGAACAACGTGGAGTTCTGTGATGCTGTTAAGAAGACACTTTGCTCATCTCAATACAGAAGATGATACAGCTGTAATGTCTTCAGAGCAGAACCTGCCATCTATCAAATTAGATCCCCAGGAGAATCAAGTATTACCCAGCACAAACTTGGATGCACTCAGCGAAGGTAGAAAAGCTTTGCTTAATTAGGATTTACTTTACCTTTAAAAGTATTTGTTTTCAACTAAAATATATACTGACACTTGGAAAGTCTGTGGACTGCTCACTTGTTACCTAAGGCTGGGGGCCAGAATGGAGCCTTTCACATGGTCTTTACAGGAACAGTAAGACCAAAAAATTAAAGTGTTTTAAAGGAATGACAATATAATGTAGTGTTGCCCTGCACTGGTACAACTGGTGTGTTTGCTTCAGAAACTCTACTATAGTTTATATAAACAAGCTGCTGTGTAGCCATGGGGGCAGCCATTCATGCACAGGATACACGGTAGATAACAGATAAGTGCTGAAAAATCCCATTGTATACTACAGAGCTTATCTGTTATCTGCTGTGTATCCTGTGCCTTTTCTCCTTTTTCAGCTTTGAATGGCTGTCCCCATGGCTACACAGCAGCTTGTTTATATAAACTATAGTAGTACTTATTTGTTATCTACTGTGCATCCTGTACTTGAATGGCTGCCCCCATGGCTACACTTCAGCTTGTTTATATAAACTATAGTAGTACTTATTTGTTATCTACTGTGTATCCTGTACTTGAATGGCTGCCCCCATGGCTACACAGCAGCTTGTTTATATAAACTATAGTAGATTTTTTTGAAGCAAACACACCAGTTGTATCAGTGCAGCACAACAGTACATTATATTTTCATTAGTTTAGGACAATTTCATTTTTTTGGTATTACAGTTCCTTTAAGTTTTGAGATACTAGCTGCATGGAGCCAGCCCAGAAACAGTGGCGCTAATGAGCAGCATGGCACTCGGTGGTGTAACAAGTAACCATTATATATACACTGGGGGCCACAATGGCAGCCAAGTTGACAATACGGTCCTATCATAAATTACGAATGGCATTGCAGTCAACCAATAGTTAATAACATAGGCAGTGACTTGCTGTACTGTAGATAGAGAAGCCTGCAATGTTAAACCACTCTTGTCAGGGTCTAGGATTTATTTCATTTGACAGTGACGTTAATTTTGAGTCCATTTATATTTGGCCATGACCTTAAAGAAAGGAAAGCAGTGTAAATGATTATAGAGAGAATTGATTTAAAAATCACAGAGGATATAATGAATGCTCCGGTATTATGGCTGGCTGCAACACTGTACAGTAAACTTTAAGACCAACTTCCCCTTTAATATGAAAATACACAATATACTTTTAGCAGTTTGACCCATTTAAATGAATGTAATTGAAATACTGTGTTTCATGTTGAGCTGTACCAAAGTCGTGTTACAATGGTGCCCAAAATACAAAGGAAAAACCCTGCATATACAATAGCGATTAATATCCTGTAATCATATCCTTATAAATGGTGCTTAGTGATGTCATCAGTTATAATCTGTGCTCAGTGATGTCATTTCTGTCACGTGACTCATTGAAACTTGTGTATTCTAATTGGGGATGCACCGAATCCACGTTTTTGGATTCGGCCGAACACCCAAATCCTTTGTGAAAGATTCGTCCGAATCCGAACCCTAATTTGCATATGCAAATTAGGATTCAGATTCGGTTCGGCCGGGCAGAAGGATTCGGCCGAATCCTGGATTCGGTGCATCCATAATTATAATAAATAATTGTAAAATATGAGGATATTATAAGTCAACTTAGAGTACCAGGACCTGTATAAAAAGTGCGCCTGTATATAGTCATGAAATTTCTCTGGGACTTATAATATCCACATATTTTACAGTGGGGGGTAAGTTATTCCATAAATAACATTATTTTCTGCTACAACATTGGCTTTAGATACTGCATTGCATGTAGGGTACATATAAGTTGAAACATAAAGAAATCGACTAATTTGTTAATTTTGCTCAGACCTGGAAGGGGCCACTTTGCAGTCTCCGCTGGAAGAAATCACAGAGAATGAAGCTGCCCAGATTGCTGCAGATCTTCCAATCCCTCCAGATTCCTTCACACTCCGGGACTATGTGGATCAGTCAGAGACTCTAAAGAAATTAGTGTTCCTGGGTAAGAGAGCAGCGTCTGTGTGCCAAGCTGTTTCACTTTACAGTTGGCTAGATTGTGAGCTCTGCTGTGCGATGCACATGTGTGTGGGGGGGTACTCAAACTGAGCTGTTTTATGCAAATTAAATATTGGTGTCTAACTAATTGTGGCCCTGGTCAGATAAACAGGGAACGTCTATAGGAGGAACAATTCCCTATGTGCTTGAATAGAGACACATCATGAATCCATGCCTACATAGTACCTTCTATAAGAAGTACAACTCTAATGTAGCATTTCTAGGGATTATATCATGGTTTCATGGTTTTACTTTTTATTTCTAAATTACAATTTAAATTGCAAATAATTCAAATGTTATTCTTGAACCAACAAATGCATTTTTAACTGGTGTGCAGGCAGCCATCTCGGTGCATTGTGTCTGATTCTGAGCTTTGAGATGTTCCAGCACTTGGGGATGGAACTGGTTTGAGACAGCTATTGTTTCTCCCCTTCGCTTTGTACTTCACTTTGTACAAGCCATAGTGATAGACATGAGAAGAGCAGCCAAGCAGGAAAAAGCAGGGGTTTTCCACCTTAAAGGTGGCCATAGACGCAAAGATCCTATCGTACGAATCGAGAATTCGTACGATTATCGGACCGTGTGTGGAGAGTCCCGTCATTTTTCGTCCGGCGGAGATCGTCGTTTGTTCGATCGGACAGGTTTGATTTTGTCCCAACCGATCCCGCCGGAGCCCATTGCGCTCTCATCGTAATCTGATCGTTCAGCTATAGGGCCGAACGTTCAGATTACCCCCGATATAGCCATGCCCGTTAGTGGCATATCGGGGAAAGATCGGCTCGTTTGGCGATGTCGCCAAACGAGCGGATATTTTCGTCTATGGCCACCTTTAGCAATGAAAACAAATCCTTTAGCAGAGGTGTTCTATTGATAGGATGCCCATTGTTCTATTGATAGGCTGCTGGGTGTAAGGAGGGTGATATGACTCCAACTTGCAGTGTAGCAGTAAAGAGTGACTGAAGTTTAACAGAGCACAAGTCACGTGGTTGTGGGCACCTGGGAAATAGACTTCATGTCTAGCCCTGTGCAAAACTTCAAAATTAAATTAAAAAAAAGTTTGCTCCTTTAAAAAACATATTTCAGTACAGAATTATGCTGGAGTATCGATATTAACTGATGCGTTTTGAAAAAAAAAAACATGTTTACCAGTGACATTATCCCTTTAAGTGTATAGTAACCCTTAGGGTTACTTGCTGCATCTAGTTTTGAAGCTTTGAGCAAGTGCAAGTACTAGACATACTGGGGTCAATTTTCTTTGATCATTATCGTTTATATTGTGCTTAAATGTTTACAGGGCTAGTCAGGCAGTAGTCACTATTCACATCAGCCCTGGACCCCATAAAATATAAAGGTTCAGCGTGAAAATAAAAACTGGGTAAATAGGCTGTGCAAAATAAAAAATGTTTCTAATATAGTTAGTTAGCCAAAAGTGTAATATATAAAGGCTGGAGTGACTGGATGTCTAATATAATAGCCAGAATACTACTTCTTGCTTTTCAGCTCTCTAACTCTGAGTTAGTCAGTGACTATAAGGGGGGCCACATGGGACATAACTATTCAGTGAGTTTGTAATTGATCCTCAGCATTCAGCTCAGATTCAAAAGCAACAGATATGACCCATGTGCCCCCCCCCCTCAAGTTTCTGATTGGTTACTGCCTGGTAGTATTTACCCGGTTTTTAATTTTACACTGAACTATTCCTTTATTTACTATGGTCAAACACACACACCCCCCCATGGGATGAACTTATTCAGGCTCATTTACTATCCCCGGACGAATTTGCACCTGGGCAGTAACCCATAACAACCAATCAGGGATTAATAGTGTTTGGCCAGCTGCAGGTAGAATAATGTTACCAAATATTTGGTTTGTTGCCATGGGTCAATTTGCCACAGTAAAAAAAATTAGAGGTCATAGCCTTTAAAACTGCACAAAATTGTATAATCATTTCTCTAAATGCAAAAAAATCTGTTGGCAACACTTTTATCTGGATTATCTGGATTTATACTGTTTTACCTCAGGTGTTGATTTATCCAAGTTGGAGAAACGCCCCAATGTGGCTACATTACTGCTAAAGGTGGACTTTGAAAAGGATGTGACCCCAATTCTGCTGTTCCTGAAGGATGTGGGTGTAGAAGATGATCAGCTGGGAGCATTTTTGACGAGAAATCCTTTCATTCTGAACGAGGATCTGGAAAATCTTCAGAAGAGGTATAGTGTTATCCAGAAACCCATTATCCAGAAAGCTCCAAATTATGGAAAGGCTGTCTCTCATAGGGGTAGATTCACGAAAGGGCAAATCGTCATTAGTGCTCAGTGCGAACATTCATAGTGAAGAATCGCTAGCGTTCGTTTGTGTCTAGTGAACATTCGCTAGTAATCTTACGCTTAGGTCAATTTGACTAGGGGAGGCACATAAAAGTCATATACAGGTCTTTTTTTCTTTTTTTTTTTTTTAGAGTTGTTGGTGTAAATGCTTGGAGTGGCCACTTTTTATTACAAATGTCCAAGGGAGCTTAATAAAGACATAAAAGCATCTCTAATGCCCTAGACACGAGCCCACCCTAAAATATATATGGCATGCCCCTCAAATGTGTTAAAAATTAATCTTTAATAGTTCGGACTTTTGAAGGCAAAGTTGCCTGCGTTTTTTTACAGTTTTATGACTTTCCGGGGTACAGGATATGATGTCACTGACATCAGATTAAGGAGGATGTAGCTTAGTTTCAGCACTTCGCTTGGTCTGAGGTGGTGAAGGAAACTCTGGCGAAAGAGGTAAAGTCTAGTAAAATCCGCAATATGGTGAATTTGCGGAGCAACGACGAGTCGCCTGTGATAGAGTACGAACTCTCGCGATGGTCTCTTACGCTAGCGAATGGTCGTCGGCGCCTGTTAGTGAATTGCCGATGTCCCTGCGGATGTGATTTCTGGCAAAAAGGCGCTAGCCACTTAGTAAATCTGCCCCATAGACTCTATTTTTAAAAATTTGGATTATTTGGATCAAATAATTTCCTTTTCTCTGTAATAATAAAACAGTACCTTTAACTTGATCCCAACTAAGATATAATTAATCCTTATTGGAAGCAAAACTAGCATATTGGGTTTATTTAATGTTTAAATGAATTTCTAACAGATTTAAGGTATGCTGATCCAAATTACAGAAAGGTCTGTTATCCAGAAAACCCCACGCATTCTGGATTGTAGGCCCCATGCCTGTGAACCAATGGGGGAGGGGCACATAATATGTCTAGGTTTCCTGGTTCTGTTTTTATTTTGGGTGAGTTATACTTCTTAAGTTCTTTCTGGAAAAACTGCAGTCCTGCCTTGCTTTATGGCAGGATTTTGCTGTTGAAATAAACTAACCAAAAGGGTAACTATAAACAACTTAGACTTCCATTCACTTCCAACTCACATTCATTTCAATTGTTCAGTGGTTTTAAAGTAATGTGTTAGAAGAAGCAAGAAGGCTTATTTGTGCTGCACTCTTTCAAGAAACCAAACTGACAGTGTAGAAAGGGGAGGACAGATACTGCTTTCAATAGCAATTACATTAACAATATTTAATGAACGTATATGGGAAAGTGTCTTAGAATTAAAAGTTCACCTTCTTATGAAAAGTGGGAAATTCTGTAATTGCTTTCATTTGAGTGACAAGCCTTTCGCCACTTTACAGGGTCTCGTACCTGAGAAAGAAAGAATTCAGCAAGGAAGCAGTCGCTCGAATGGTCGCCAAAGCCCCTTATCTGCTGAACTTCTCAGTGGAAAGGCTGGATAACCGTTTGGGATTTTTCCAAAGGGAACTGGGCCTAAGCACAGAAAAGGTAAGAAGGTGCCAGTAGTTTAATTGTTTAATGGGACATTTCAAGCAAAGTCCACGGACACTGATATCTGCAGGGATGTTGCTATGTACTCTGTTTCTGGCATGTAATTCACTAATGCTGCCTAAATATTGCACTCGAGTTTAAGGTTTGCTGAGCCCATGTTACTGATGTTGCTTAAAGGGGTTGTTCACCTTTAAATTAACTTTAAGTATGATATAGAGTGTATTTGAGAAAATTTGCAATTGGTTTTAATTTTTTTCATTATTTGGAGTTTAGTTTTTTTTTATTCAGCGACTCTCCACTTTGCAATATCCGCAATCTGTTTGCTAGGAACCATATTACCCTAGCAACCATGCATTGATTGGAATTAGAGATAGGAATAGGAGAGGCCTGAATAGAAAGATGAGCAATAAAAATTAGCAAAAACAATACATCTGAAGCCTTACAGAACATTTGTTTTTAGATGGGGTCAGTGACCACCATTTGAAAGCTGGGAAGAGTCGGAGGAAGAAGGCAAATAGTTGAAAAGCTATAAAAAATAAAGACCAATTGAAAAGTTGCCATTGTATTAAATATTAAAAGTTAACTTAAAAGAGGACTAAAGCCTAACTAAAGAAGTAGCTAGAAATGTTGTACATGATGTTTTGTGCTTCTGTACCAGCCCAAGGCAACCACAGGCCTTTAGCAGTAAAGATCTGTGTCTCCAAAGATGCCCCAGTAGCTCCCCATCTTCTTTTCTGCTGATTCACTGCACATGCTCTGTGCTGCTGTCACTTACTGAGCTTAGGGGCCCACTCACAATATATAGTACACATAGAATAGAAATGTCACAATATAAGGCTGATTAGTAATTAATACAGACAATTACTACATTGAAGCACATAAACTAGTGCAATTCGCATCATAATAATCAGCCCTGTAGCATCAGCTTATATTACAGGCCAACCTCATTTTCTGCTGGATAATTAGTGACGAGCCCTAAGTTTAGCTTCTCAACAGCTGCTCAGAGCCCACTGAGCATGTGAGTGTCACAGACACTTTCCAAGATGGTGACCCCCCTGTGACAAGTTTGAAGTCCTGGATCATTGCTGCTATTGACAAGCTGAAACTTTAGGCTGGTGCAATAAGTTCAGTATATAAAATGCCATTTTTAGCCACATTCATTTTTAGGGTTTAGTTCTCCTTTAAAGGTGAACCTCCCCTATAAATAACAAGGAAAGGTGTTTTGTTTTGGGCCAATCTCTGCTCCATGTACCTGCACTCAAGCAGAAGCTGGACTTTTCAGTGCAGATAAACAGAGATCTGGAAGGTAGAGGATCCACTTCTCTCAGCCTGCAAAAAAAAAAACACAGCCTGAGAGTAGCAGAGACAATGCTCCGTGTGTCCTTAGAATCTGAAAGACATAGTTTCTGCTCAATTGTGCAAACACACAACCCAAAGCAGCAAAGATTGCTTAGACCAGGGATCCCCAACCTTTTTTTTTTCCCCGTGAACCACATTTAAATGTAAAATATGTTTGAGAGAATCATAAGCTTATGAAAAATTCTTGGGGTTGGCAAATATGAGCTGTAATTTGCAGGCCCGGATTTGTGGAAAGGCCACCAAGGCCTGGGCCTAGGGCGGCAGGATTTTAAGTAGGGATGCACCGAATCCACTTTTTTGGGTTCGGCCGAACCCCCGAATCCTTCGCTAAAGATTCGGCCGAATACCGAACCGAATCCGAACCCTAATTTGCATATGCAAATTAGGGGTGGGAAGGGGAAAACAGTTTTTACTTCCTTGTTTTCTGACAAAAAGTCACGCAATTTCCCTCCCCGCCCCTAATTTGCATATGCAAATTAGGGTTCGGATTCGGTTCGTCTGGGCAGAAGGATTCGGCCGAATCCGAATCCTGCTGAAAAAGGCCGAATCCTGGCCGAATCCCGAACCGAATCCTGGATTCGGTGCATCCCTAATTTTAAGGGGCGGCAGGATTTTAAGGGGCAGCATGCTGCTCAACCACACCCACATTGGTCCAAAAACACTGGGGATGTGCAGGAGATACAATCGTTTCCCATGCACAAATCCACATTGCTCTGGTCCCGATTATGAAAATTTGCATGAATAAAGGGGAGGTGACTGGAACGACGAATGGCACTGAGCCTAGGGGCGCCCGATATGTAAATCCGGCCCTGTGATTGGCTCTTTGATAGTTCCTATGTGGACTGGCAGACTACAGGAGGCTCTACTTGACAGTACACCTTTTATTTGTTTTTCTGCAACTAAAGCTTGTCTAGAATTCAAAAATAAGCACCTGGAAGAAAAAATCAAGGGGTTGGGGAGCAACATGTTGTTCATGAGCCACTGGTTGGGGATCACTAGCTTATACCATAAGCAAGATGGCAGTACAGTGCTCACTACAGTAGTACCCTGGGCAGGTTCATCTTTCATTGAGGAAATGCATCAGCCCAGGCTCTGAGCCTTGTGATCACTAATGTGTGGACATATTCTGTTTGCATTCATGCCAAGTTATAATATCTTTCAACAGACAAGAGACCTGATTATTCGCCTCCCAAGGTTGATAACTGGAAGCCTTGAGCCTGTAAGAGAGAATCTGAAGGTAAGTCCATTCACTGCTGAAGGAAAGCCTAAAGAGAAAATATCTTCCTTTATGTCATGAGCCTTCTCACTTGGGCTTGTGTAAAATGCTTGCATAAACACTTCTGAACTTACCAGAAACAAGTTAAAGAAACAAATAAATAAAATGGTACACATATTGTCTGAAAAGCAGGAGCGACTTCATGTGAGGACCTGGTCTCTGCAGCACACGACTATCATGGGTTCCTTTCAGTATGGATAGGGATACCTGTGCTAAAAAATGAAAGTTCACGTAATGTTTATGCGGCTTTTCTACATAAGCCTAAACTAAATGCACTCGTGTCAAAATAAACACTGCCAAAAATACACTAATTTCAATATTTTATTAACTACTTATATCTAGGGATGCACCGAATCCAGGATTCGGTTCGGGATTCAGCCAGGATTTGACCTTTTTCAGCAGGATTCAGATTCGGCCGAATCCTTCTGCCTGGCCAAACCGAGGGGAGGGAAAATCGCCCAAGTTTTTGTCACAAAAAAAGGAAGTAAAAATGTTTTCCCCTTCCCACCCCTAATTTGCATATGCAAATTAGAATTCGGTTTTGCGAAGGATTTGGGGGTTTGACCGAATCCAAAATAGTGGATTCGGTGCCTCCCGACTTATATTATGGATGTAGATTTAATAAAACAGGGAAAAGCCCTAAATGACAGTATCTGATAGGAAAAGTAAACTTTATTTGTAGTTTATAATATTGGTTGTAGTACAAAATATTAAAGGCATAGTAACACCAATTTTTTTTAAATTAATTAATTTTTTAAATGTTTTACTTAATGTACTTAATACCCCCCCCCTAAACTGCTGTATTAGTAGGTAAGACTCTCTTTGTTTTAATTTTGAGCTTGAATCTGACTTGCTGACTAGCAGAAAGGAGAAAAAATGCGACGGCAACTTGCATTCCCCTGCGCGCTGAACCAAAAGTCAGCTTTGTACTGATGACATAAAGCACGAGGAAACTTCGGGCGACTCCGGAAAACAAAGTGCTCCAATCGCCATCCCGCCATCGATTTTCATTTTAGCCAGCGGGAAGGCAGTTCGGGGAGATTAGTCGTCCCGAAGAAGAGGAGATTTGTTACTGGGCGACTAATCTCCCCGAATCTTACTGTAGTTCTCTGCCCTAAATGTATGGGGTTTTTTTTCCTTCAGAATGCTCTGGGGGTAATGTTGTAATCATAGATTTAAACTGCAGATGCTGAAAAAAGCTTAGGTCATCAGTGCGAAGCTGACTTATGGTTCAGCACACAGAGGAATACAAGCTGCTGTTGCCTTTTGCTATGGGACACTTTGCTAGTCAGATTAAAGCTCAAGATTTCAAAAAAACCAAAGAGATCGTAAGCCTTACCTACTACTATAGCAGTTTGGGGAGGGGGATTAAGTATTAAAAAATGTTGGTGTTACTGGTCCTTTATCTTCATTTTACTTTTAGAAGTCACATGAGCACCACCTTGTGACTGTTACATTGTTTTCACCTATGTACAGATGTCCGTTATCTGCGTGTTCTACCAGCAATGCTGTCGATTTCAGCTCCATTTGTCAAGTTCTGCTGTTGTTCATGCACTTGTGTTTTATTTTACTGTTTTCTTTAAGGTATGTGAAATTGAACTGGGATTCAAAAAAAATGAGATCCAGCACATTGCAACGAAAGTCCCTAAAATGTTATCAGCGAACAAGAAGAAATTAACAGAAACCTTTGATTATGTGCACAATATAATGGGAATCCCCCATCATCTCATTGTTAAATTCCCACAGGTATTGTGAGCTTTTGGGTTAATATGGATCATATAGTTTATAAGTGAGACCTCAACTTGAATATTGCATTCTGTTTAGGAAGGTCAGTCTACAGGAACAATATTAATGTTTTATAGTCAAAAGTATAAGTTTCCGGAAACTCTCCAAAACTTCAGTATGTAAACCCCAAAATAACATTTAGTCTAACTGAGACGCTTTAAGTCTAACTTGAAAATGCATTGGTTAAACATTTACAATTGTTCCAAATGTAACTGCAATAAAAAAAAAAAAAAAACATTGTTTATCTATTCTTTCTGTGCTGCTGGTTCTGAGTCTTGAAACAATGTAGCCTCAGCCAAGGCTCCCAGTTCCCACAGTGTCTCTGCTAACAGTCACTGCCACATGATTTCAATAGTCAAAACCAGCAGTGAGCGTTTAGAATAGCAAAGTAATAAAAACATTAGGGATGCACCAAATCCAGGATTCGTTTCGGTATTCGCCCATTTTCAGCAGGATTTGGCCGAATCCTTGTGCCTGGCCGAACGGAATCCGAATCCTTAAAGGAGAATTCAACCCTTAATTTAAATAACCCTACCCTACATAGACCAGCCTCCCTGCCCCCAGCCTAGGTGTTACCCTGGGTAAATGCCCCTAACTTTTTACTTAGCCCTCGGTGCAGATGCAGATTCAGGGCATCAGAGTTCACGGGCACCATCTTCTTCTCTTCGGTAATCTCCGAAATGAGAGCGATGTATTGGTGCATGCGCAGTTTGAGCAATCTTCCGTTTTGTGACAGAAAGTCCGAATTGCCGAAGTGAAGGAAGAAGACCAGAAGATTACCGAAGTGCCGGAAGATGGCGCCCGTGAACTCAGATGCCCTGAATATGTGGATTCGGTGCATCCCTAAAAAAGATTCCATTTACCAATAACTTCAAACCCACTGAAATATACAGTGTATATAGGAAAGTTGATATGGATTATATTTTGTTTCATTAGACAAATGTTTATGTTTGGGCTTATAAACACAATTCCTATTAATAAATAAAGATTAGAGAAATGAGAGCGAGAGAGGGTTAATCAGATGGAGGGAAACGTCATGCAGTGGAACATGGATTGCAATGGTGCAGCTTGGGCAGTTCTATCAAGTAACTGGTTTGTTTCATTTTCTCTGCAGGTCTTTAATTCAAAGTTGTTAAAAATTAAGGAGAGACATCTGTTCCTCAAGTTTTTGGGAAGAGCTGTATATGATCCTACAAAGCCAAATTATGTCTCCTTAGACAAACTAACATCTTCTCCTGATGAGATCTTCTGTGTGGAAGTTGCCAAGGCATCGGTGCAAGATTATGAGCAGTTCCTGAAAACGCTTTGAATAACAAGTGTACGAGAACTGTGTTTTATGTGCTGCAATTAGGCACCTGTGTATAGTGTCTTTGCACACATGGAGAGTAGCTTTATATGTTTTATGCATTAAAGGATATGTTTTACAGGCAGTTCTGTAACACTGTAATATGTGAATTTGAAAAAAAAAAAAAAGAGAGAGAGAGAGAGAAAGAGAGAGAGAGAGATATGATCCTTGTCTTGGATTAAATAAATAATATCCTCATGGATATGTGAGATATTTGTAGCAGCCAAAAAGCTTACACTAGATACACTTGAATGCTCTTTATTGGCATTTAAGGTATAATTCATGCAATTCCCATACTACTGTCAGCTCAGTGTTCTCTTTGTGATCATCATTTTATCAGACTTCTAATGAATGAGTGAAAGTACATTTGGGGGCACATTTACTAAGGGTCGAATATCGAGGGTTAATAAACCCTCAAATTTGACCCTCGAAGTAAAATCTTTCTAAATCGAATTCAAAGGATTTACCACAAATACTACGATCGATCGATCAAAGTAAAAATCCTTTGATGGAACGATGGAAGGATTTTAATCGATCGATCGAAGGATTTTTCTTAGATCAAAAAAACCTTAGAAAACTGATGGGGAAGGTCCCCATAGGCTAACATTGTACCTCTGTAGGTTTAAAGTGGTGAAGTAGGTAGTCGTAGTAGCCTATTCGATGGTCGAAGTACCCAAAAAAAAATACTTTGAAACTCAAAGTTTTTTTACTTCGAATCCTTTACTCGAGCTTAATAAATGTGCCCCTTTATGTTAAAGGAAAACTATACCCCCCAAACAATGTAGGTCTCTATTAAAAGATACTGAGTAAAACAGCTCATGTGTAAAACCCTGCTTCATGTAAATGAACCATTATCATAATAATATACTTTTTTAGTAGTATGTGCCATTGGGTAATCATAAATAGAAAATTGCCATTTTAAAAAATAAGGGCCGCCCCCTGAGATCGTATGATTCACTGTGCACACATACAAACCACATGTTAGGTCACATGAGCCAATTAACAGACAGAGTTCTGCCTTTTGCTTCCTCACTTCTTCCTGTTACAGTTAGTGTTGTAGTATTTCTGGTCAGGTGATCTCTGAGGCAGCACAGATAGAGTCACAAAATGGTGGCTCAAGGCAAGAGATGTAAAAGGGCAATATTTATGTAAATATATATTCCAGTTTGGTAAGATTCTTTAATATGTCATTCAATTTGAAATAAACTATCTGTTGCTTCAAGTATTCATTTTGGGGGTATAGTTTTCCTTTAATGGGGGATGGTCACCTTTAACTTTTAGTATGACGTAGAGAGGGATATTCTGAGACAATTTGAAAATGGTTTTAATTTTTTATTATTTGTGTTTTTTGAGTTATTTAGCTTTTTATTCAGCAGCTCTCTAGTTTACATTTTCAGCCATCTGATATGCATTGATTTAAATAAGTGACGGATAATGAATGGGAGAGGCCTGGATAGAAAGATGAGGAATAAAAAGTAATAACAACAATACATTTGTAGCCTTACAGAGTATTTGTTTTTTTAGATGGGGTCAGTGACCCCTATTTGAAAGCAGGAACGACTCTGAAGAAGAAGGCAAATAATTATTTTGTATTATTTATACAAAATAAATAATGCTGACTAATTGAAAGGTTGTTTAGAATTGGCCATTCTAAAAGTTAACTTTAGTTGAACCACTCCTTTGATGAGCTTGGACATACCTTTGCTGAGGATCAGTGTTTAGCAGAGGTTCCTTTCATACAAGGTGCTGTTAGCCAGCTGAAAAACAATGAAAAAGGCCTTTTATTATACATCGTTTTATGTCCAAGTGACATAAAGTGTGCCCCTTTAAAGGGCGTGTAAAGGCAAAAAAATAAAATCCCATTTTTACTTTCTTTAATATAAAAGAACCCTATCTCCAATATACTTTAATTAAAAAATGTGTGCCGTTTTTATAAGAAACCTGACTGTATGCAGTGAAATTCTCCCTTCATTTACTGCTGTGGATAGGAATTGTCAGATGGTCCCTAACTGCTGAGCAGGGAAACAATCATACATATGAACAGCAGGGGGAGCACTTTGTATTTCTGTACCTCCTCTTAGCAAGAGTTAAACTGGCAGTACATCTGAAGATCTGCTCGTATGGCCAGGTGAGTGAATCTATGCCCAATATTGCCACGTGTATGCTGGGCCATATCCGGCTGATCTGATCACTTGGCACTCAGACCAACGATTGAATCTTAGAGGCCGATGAAGTCAGGAGGGGGACTGGTGTGGACCTCACCCTGACTGGATTTTTAAACGTGCTGGATAGATAACTTGCCGATTTTTGTCCATATATCTGTCAGAGAGGAAGTTGAGGAGGGCCCAAACACTAGCAGATTAGCTGATAATTGGTCAGAAAACCTAGGGGAGACTAAATTACACATATATATGATGTCCGATCTTCACTCCTCACACTGAACTACAACTCTCAGTTCTGTAAGCCGATGGAGGGAGGCAGCCTGGCCATCTCTATGCAGGAAAAAGCTAATAACACAGTATAAAACACCATTTCATTTGTATAAACCTTGTGTAAGGGGCTAAACTCCACGGGAGATTTTGTACATCCTACAAGTCAGATGTAGACGCATGGGTTCAAATCGTGTAAACTCTGTGTGTGTAAACTACACTAAACATCTGCCATTGGACAGAACGCAGCATCTTCATCTGACAAGGTATAAAACAAAAAGTGTTGAAAATACTTTTTTTCCTCATTGAAATACATTGACTGTCTGACAGGCCCGGATTTGTGGAGAGACCACCAAGGCCCGGGCCTAGAGCAGCAGGATTTTAGGGGGCAGCATGCTGCACAACGATGTGCATACTATAGTTTTTTTTAATTTCCTGTGAGCCAGTCCCGATAATGAAAATTTAAGCAAATAAAAGGGAAGGCACTGGGGCGATGAATGACAGCGGGCCTAGGGATGCCCTCTTTGTAAATCCGGCCCTGCTGTCTGATATAAACACATGAACAAATGACAAAATCTGAGATCCCATTACAGCTATGGGAGGTCAGATCGGTGGTGCGTGGCCAACTAGGGTTGCCATCTGGCTGGTAAAAATGATGCCTGATGCCAATGTAATTAATAGGCAAAAACGGCAAAAATATAGTAAGGCCGGTATTTTTTTTTTTCAGAAAAAAAGGCAACCCTAGACTGGCAATGAGATCAGATGAAATCTGACCCACAAAATATGATCAAAATCTCCCATGTAGTTTAGTTGTAAGATTCCCCTGCAGGAACCCTTCTTACATCTACACCTCAAAGCAACCAACCAGCCACAAGCCAAGTTAGACGTAAGAGCATGGTTGCCAAGTTGGCTGTTTTCCAGCCAAATTGGGGTACTATTTTAATGCCAAGGCGGGTTTTGAAAGAAAAAACTAGCCAAGGTTTGATTTGTACTTTGGAAACCAGCCAACGTTTTTTCTTGACCTAATATGCCGAGCCTGTGTCTCCCAATGCATGTTGGGTAATGTAGTTTTTGTTTAAGAATTTGCCAATGTAAGACTACAATTAGGGCTGCCACCTGGCCAGTATTTTACTGGCCTGCCAGTAAAAATGCTGCTTGGTGACAATGTTATTAATAGGGAAAAACCATAAAAATATAGGATGGTCAGTATTTTTTTCCAGAAAAGGTGGCAACCCTAACTACAATACCCAGCATGCAATGGGACTGACTTGTGTAGAAGTTGGGAGATACCAGATTTTCCCCTCACTTTTAAGCATTCTTGCATTTTCTGGTGACTTTCCTCATGTGCAGACAATTTTGGGTCAAAAATCTGCTGCCCACCAAAATTTCTAGAGTTTGAGCTGTTTTACCAATGTTTATTGAAATTGTATATGTATTAGGCCTTATTGGGCCCCTATACCTCCTGCCCCCCCCCCCCTCTGTAGTTAGACCCCGTGGTGATGGCAAATATGTCCCATTTTGCATTGTGGGAAATTTTTAAAAAGGTGTATTTCCACATATATCCATTTAATTTTTAAGACTTTTTTTTCACTGCGCGTATTGTGCTATTTTTGGGCTACTTTTGAAGTGCCTTTGGCTAGTTTTGGGCTGGAATTGTAGCTGACTTTGGCTAGTTTTAAACAAGGCAGGCAACCCTGCTAATGCGGTACCATACAATACAAGTCATCACAGGAATGCCCAAATTCACAACCCTAAAACTGGAAGGTCCCAGTTGACCGCCTAATAGGTGCACTGGGAAGTTTTAGCAATTCTGTAAACAGCACAGCCGTTCCTATCGACTCTATATTCCTTTCGCAAAAAGTTGACGTTAACTCAGTAATTAAAGTCGAAAATGTCCATTTTTTTTAATAAAGCTTTATTGACAGAGACGCGCACTTCCCTTTCTCCCCATTAAACTTCCGCCCGCACTCTAGGTAACGTCATTTCTACGCGACTCTTACGTCACACGTCATTCTCACTGCAGAAAGATGGCAGCTCGGGCACCGGGTAAGGTCGTGGCAGGCTTCTCCTTTATTGGACCTTCTGGGACGTAGGGTTGCTGGTTGTTTATTATTTGGGGCCCTTTATTGTCAGAACCTCGTTTGTTGTGTGGATGTGACATGCAGGGAGGGAGTGCGGCCTGTGTCCTCTCAGTGACCCTGTCCCCTTGCTCGTATCGCCCTGTAGTGGCCATGGCTTGTACTTGGTGCTTATGTGTTTTACATTTGTCCAATAATAGAGTGAGCAGAGCAATAACCTGTGCATGACATTCTATGTCCCCTGCTCCCCTATTGTCAGCACCAACAGAAATCCCTGTAATAAGGCACCAGTTAAAGGTACAGCTGCACTGGCTGGGAGCTTTGCCTCACTCTGAGTATTTACTAGGGATGCACTGAATCCACCATTTTAGATTTGGCCGACCCCCTGAATCCTTTGAAAAAGATTCGGTTGAATTCCGAATCCTAATTTTCATTTGCAAATTAGGGGTGGGAAGGGGAAAACTTTTTTTACTTCCATGTTTTCTGCCAAAAAGTCACGAGATTTCCCTCCCTGACCCCTAATTCGCGTATGCAAATTAGGATTTCGATCTGGTTCGGCCGAATCTGAATCCTGCTGAAAAAGGCTGAATCCCGAACTGAATCCTGGATTCGGTGCATCTCTAGTATTTACATGCTCATGAAGATGAGCTTTCCAGTTCTAATTTTCAAAACCAGCCAAAGTCGGCAATAAATCCAGCCCAAAACTAGCCAAGAGGCACTTCAAAAGTAGCCCAAAAGTAGCACAATATGTGCAGTGAAAAATAAGTCTAATTACGCCTTTTTCAAATTTTCACTGTTTTGCAAATTTTTCCATGAAGCAAAAATGGAACAGATTCTCCCCTTCACCAGGGGAGCTAAAGAGGGGGCCCTAGGAGGTTTAGGGGCCCAATAATACTTATACAATTTCAATAAATATTGGTGAAACAGGTCAACCCCTAGACATTTTGGTGGCCAGCAGATTTTTGCCCCAAAATTGTCTGAAATTGAGGAAAGTCATCTGAAAATGTTAAGTGTGACGGGAGACTGGGGTACAGAGCCCAAAATCTGGTTACTCCGGACTTCTACACAAGTCAGTCCCTTTGCATGCTGGGTATTGTAGTCTTACATTAAACTTGCCAGTTGGTAAATTCTTAAACAAAAACTACATTACCCAACATGCATTAGGAGACGCAGGCTTGGCACAGTAGGACAAGAAAAAACTTTGGCTGGTTTCCAAACCACAAACCAGCCAAAGGCTCAAAAAGTAGCCCAGAACTTGGCTAGTTTGTAATTTCAAAACCTGCCTGGGCTTTAAATTAGTAGGCTGGAAAACCACCAACCTGGCAACCCTGCATGGGATAGTCTGTGGCAAATGTTGGGCTTTATGTGGGCTGGGCATTTCATCCAATAAATGTCCTTGTGATCATCTACACCAGTGATCCCCAACCAGTGGCTTTTAAGCAACATAACTGTTCAGTGAGTTTGCTATTGATCCTCAGAATTCAGCTCAGATTCAAAAGTTATGACCCATGTGGCCCCCCTCAAGTCTCTGATTGGTTACTGCCTGGTAACCAATCAGTGGAAACCAAGAGAGCTGAAAAGCAGGAAGTAGTGTTCTGGTTATTATGTTACACATCCAGTCACTCCAGCCTTTATACATTACATTTTTGGCTAACTAACTATATTAGAAACATTTTTTATTTTGCACAGCCTATCTATTTACCCAGTTTTTATTTTTATACTGAACAATTCCTTTAAGACACTGTCAGTGTTAATACATCTAAACAGGCAGTTCTTGGGAAGAAATGCTATAGCTTTATAAATGCATGCACTGGAGGCTTGTTCATATTGTAGCAAAAATCTCATTGATGAGTAATCTCTGAACTTTTCTTCATTCTGCTTTTCCTGTGTAGTATGTAATGTGCCATAGGTATTTTGCTTGTAAAATGAACGCGATTCTGTTGTTATATATATTCTATATATTCATTATGAACACAATGACAGATAACTTGTACCATGGAATATAAATTGCCATTTTTTTTATTTATTTTTCTATCACAGTTGCTGCATCAGGCCGCCTCTTAGATGGTTTGCGGAAATGGTATTATAATATTGCTGGATTCAACAAACTCGGTAAGGCTAATGTGATGCACCAAATATTATATTTTTCAAAAGGGAGTTCACCTAAATATTAATTTGTAGTAGTTCAAAGTCTTTTTCCATCTGAAATAGAAGCCTCCAGATAACGGCCATCTAGTTACTAGAGTCAGTCACCCTGGGGAGCCAAAAATTATTTTTGTAATTTTTTTCTCTTTTTTTTTTTTATTTATTTATTTTTAGTCTGGGTATTTCCAATCTGGAGAACTGCAAAACAATTTAATGGGGTCCTGCGCCTTTGACTTAACATTTAGTATGATGTATAGAGTATTATTCTGCGACAATTTGCGATTGGTTTTAATTTTTTATTATTTGTGGTTTTTGAGTTTTATATTCAGCAGCTCTGGTTGCTAGGGTCCAAATTACCCTAACAACCAAGAATTAATTTGAATAAGAGACTGGAATATGAATAGGAGAGGCCTGAATAGAAAGAGGAGTGATAAAAAGTAGCAATAACAATACATTTGTAGCCTTACAGAGCATTTGTTTTTTAGATGGGGTCAGTGACTCCAATTTGAAAGCTGGAAAGAGTCAAAAGAAAAAGGCAAATAATTAAAAAATATAATAGAATATAAATAATGGAGACCAATTGAAACATTGCTTAGAATTGGCAATTTCCTAGCATTCTAAAAGCTTAAAGGTGAACCACCACTTTGAAATAAATAAACACTTGGGGGCAGATTTACTTCGGGTCGAATATCGAGGGTTAATTAACCCTCGCTATTCGACTAGGAATTGAAATCCTTCGACTTCGAATGTCGAAGGATTTAGCGCAGAAAATTCGATCGAAGGATTATTCCTTCGATCGAACGATTAAATCCTTTGAATCGAACGATTCGAAGGATTTTAATCCAACGATCGAAGGAATATCCTTCGATCAAAAAAACTTAGGCAAGCCTATGGGGACCTTCCCCATAGGCTAACATTGACTTCGGTAGCTTTTATCTGCCGAACTAGGGGGTCGAAGTTTTTTTTAAAGAGACAGTACTTCGACTATCGAATGGTCGACTAGTCGAACGATTTTTAGTTCGAATCCTTCGATTCGTAGTCGAAGGTCGAAGTAGCCCATTCGATGGTCGAAGTAGCCCAAAAAAAACTTCGAAATTCAAAGTTTTTTTACTTTGAATCCTTCACTCGTATTTAGTAAATCTGCCCCATAGTGTTTGTTAAAAATCCCCCTTATCTTGGCGGCAATAATAAATATATAGCGTCTTGTTTAAAATTTGGGCTAAAAGGATTATTGCCTAAAAGGGTAGTTGATTTGTAGATAAACATGATGTAGACATGGATATTTTAAGAACATTTGCAAGCATATTTGTTTGTTTTTTTTAATTATTTCACTTTTCATTTTCTTGTGTGCAATTTCATCAGCTTCCTGGTTGCTAGGGTTCAGTATACCCCAACAACCAGCCATTGGCTTGCATGAGAGGCTGTGAAATGAATAGGGGAGTCCTGGATAAAAGTATAATAAAAAGGAATAATAGACTAATTATGGTCTCAGAAAGCAATGGGGGCCAGTGACCTCCATTTGAACGCTGGAAAGAGCCAAAACAACAAACAAAAACAATTAATTGGCAAAATATTGGTGCAATTGTGACCCTGCATTACTCGTGTGACCGCGCATTGCTCGTGTGACCGCGCATTGCTCGTGTGACCGCGCATTGCTCGTGTGACCGCGCATTACTCGTGTGACCGCGCATTGTTCCCTTTACCAGGTTTAATGAGAGATGACACCATTTATGAAGATGATGACGTGAAAGAGGCAATACGGAGGCTGCCACCTAGAGTTTATGATGACAGACTTTTTCGTATCAAGAGGGCTCTGGACGTTAGCATCAGACAGCAGCACCTCCCAAAACAACAGTGGACTAAATATGAAGAGGTATGGAGCATGATTATATTCAAATGTAAATGACTAATGTAATGACATGTCCAGTTCGTTATTTAAAATGCTTTTGAGATGGGCCCTATTTTGTGCCAGATGTAACATTACATGCCTTGTGTAATGTCATGTGAAAGAGGTACTGCTGCACTGTATCATGATACAGGTATTGCAACTATTATCTAGAATGCTCGGGATAATGGATCTTTCCATTATTTGGATCTACATGCCTTAATTCTACTAGAAAATCATGTAAACATTAAATAAACCCAATAAGCTGGTTTTGCTTCCAATAAGGATTAATTATATCTTAGTTGGGATCAAGTACAAGCTACTGTTTTATTACAGAGAAAAAGTAAATCATTCAAAAAAATTTTGATTATTTGGATAAAACGTAGTCTATGGAAGATGGCCTTTCCGTAATTCTGAGCTTTCTGGATAACAGGTTTCCGGATAACGGATCCCATTATTGTCTAATTGCACATCTGCTAATTTACCTGCCCCATCATTCTGTATTTGTGTATGTGGGAGCTGTTGTATTAAAAATAATTTCTTTAGACAGCAAAACTTTTGTCTATTTGGACAGTTGTCTATCGCTGCAAATAAAAATCCCATTGTACTTTATGGGAAGCAGTGACAGTGGCAATGGAACTTTTTTATTAACTGCTGCTTTTTTGTAGGAGACATATTGGATAAATGAAAAAAACCCTCACTTTGTAGGCAATTATAAGTAATATATGGTGTTGCTTTTACATGGTGATAAAAATTATCTTAAAAAATCACCTTCCTATAGATGTTCTCTGGTCCCTGTCTGTGTTTCAAATGAGGGGTGGGCGTGTCCTAACGGTCCCTGCCAGAAGCACAGTAGGAGGGGGACAGCCAATCACAGCCCTGCAGTCACACAAGCACAGACAGGCTTCAGTTCCCTCTCAGGTCCTGCTAGCTGCTGATTGGTTCCTGTCCTACAGTGCAGTGAGCGGAGAGCCATCGGCTCCCCTGTACAGCCTGGGAATTCAGGGAGCAGGAAGTGGAAGAAAAGGGAGGGTTTATTTTTTGCAGAAATATTCAGCCTGAAACACTGTTTTTAAGCACAATTCTTCTATATCTAAATCAGTATAACAAACTGGTACATTCTTATTTTTTACACAAAATGTCTCCTTTAACTTTCTGCCTGAGTCAACCGCAGTCTCTTTATAACCCGGTAGTCTGCTGTTGTCTTGATCTATATTGGTGAGCAAGAAGCTCACAACACAATTACCTTTCCAAATTATGAGGAGCTCAGTGCACATGGATAGAGGGATCAGCGCCCTCCTGAAACACAAGACAACACAATTCACCGACTCACAGAGCGTGTGCAGCAGGAAAAACACATGTTTATTTGGAAGAAAGATTGCAACGTTTCGGGGCAATGCGTGTCAATAATAATATGATGCGTATGCTTGACAAAGGGGCTTGCAATCTTTCCTCTAAATAAACACGCAAGGGTTTTCCCTGCTGAATTTCCTTGCTGAATATTGTTCTGATGTCTTCATCTATATCAGTTCTCTAAAACGGTTTAGTTTCATTTTAAATGGGAACTATCACGAAACTGAAAACTGTTTAAAGGGAATGTGAAGGCAAAAAAATAAAAACCCATTTTTACTTTCTTTAATGAATAAGAAACTTATCTCCAATATACTTTCATTATAAAATGTGTATCGTTTTTATAAGAAACCTGACTGTATGCAGTGAAATTCTCCCTTCATTTACTGCTGTGGATAGGAATTGTCAGATGGTCCCTAACTGCTGAGCAGGGAAACAATCATACTTATGAACAGCAGGGGGAGCCCCCGCCTTACTTCCCAGCCATGCAGAACTCAAGCAGCTTTGTTTATGATGATCCCTAAGCAGCCCAGACCACACTGAGCATGTGCACAGTCTTAGTCTTACAAAGATGTATAACAAAGTTACAAGATGGTGACCCCCTGTAGCCAACTTTGAAAGCATAAATTATTTGTTTGATTAGGTTTGTGGTGCAGTAAGTTCATGTTTATATTTAGTATACAAAATACAGGATTTCTAGCCTTATTCTATTTTAGACTTTACATGCCCTTTAAAACTAAAGACATTTTCCCCATTTCAGCATCTGACTCTCTTCGTGCAACAGTCAGATCTTTAATGGGTCCAAAAGCAGCCTTTGGAGTTCACGCTTTTAAAATCACCAGAAATACTATCTATCTACAGGCAGGATTTGTGGCAAAGCCAGTTATTTTGTTAGTTCTGGAGTCCGTTTTGTGAGTGAGCACTAACACATCTCTGTTTCATGCAAATGAGGTTTAATATGTGAACAGAACATTAAATATTTTTAATGATTTTACTGAAAGAATAATTCTGTATGTTTTGTAGGATGTTCGCTATCTGGAACCATATCTGAAAGAAGTGATTCGTGAAAGAAAAGAAAAAGAAGAATGGCAAAAGAAATGAGGTGTAAATGCTGTTTTCTCTTCTGGGAAAGTTTATGTAAATGTCTTTCTATTGAAACAGAGCACGTCCTTATGTACTCGTAGGACTCTCCAATAAATACACCTTCAGCATGAGCAGCATCTGTGTGTTTTGTTTGTATTAATGCCACCCCAAAATCACACTCAATCATCCAACTGACCTGCAGGTGTGGATTTTAATACATCCAGGGGAATTAGAAGCAGTTGTATTTCTGTTCTTCAGAAATTTGTTGGCTCCTGGGTCACTTTTATTTTTGGGCACCTACAGATATTTGGGGGTTTTATACACATGGGTCTCTTTCAGGTATTTTCTGATAAAGGTATGGTACTTGTTGTCCAGAATGCTCAGGATCTGAGGTGTTCCAGATAACAGATCTTTCTGTAATTTGGATCTCCACCTTCTACTATAAAATCATTTACACATTAAATAAATCCAATAGGCTGGTTTTGCCTCCAATAAGGATTAATTATATCTTAGTTGGGATCAAGTACAAGCTACTGTCTTATTATTAGTAAAGTAAATCAGTTTTAAAATGTGGATTATTAGGATAAAATGGAGTCTATGGTAGACGGCCTTTCCATAATTCTCAGCTTTCTATATAATGGGTGTCCGTATAACGGATCACATACCTGTATTAAGAATTACAGTTCATTTCAGTAAAAATATTAAATTTATTTAATTATTAGTAAACTTATATGCAATTTTTATTTCTTTGGTGGAAACTGTAAAATTTGGCATCCCAAACTTCTGTGCACCATATTAAAGGAACAGTAACACCAAAAAATTAAAGTGTAGCAGAGTAATAAAAAATATAGTGTACTGCTGGCCTGCACTAGTTAATGCTGTGTGTTTGCTTCAGAAACACTACTATAGTTTATATAAATAAGCTGCTGTGTAGCCATGGGGGCAGCCATTCAAAGGTGGTAAACAGGAGAAAAGGCACAGGTTACATAGCACATTTAGGGCAGAGACACATGTGGAGTTTCGGGGAGATTAGTCACCCGGTGAAAAATTGCCTCTTCTTCGGACGACTAATCTCCCCGAACTGCCTTCCCGCTGGCTAGAATCTAAATTGCCGGCGGGATGGCACTCTGAACGTTTCGTTTTCCAAAGTCGCCTGTTTCCTCATGAGGCAGTAGTCCATAGATAAAATACATTTTTTGGCCTAAACACTCCTTGTACATTGATGTTCTCAGCTGAAACACTCACTGCTGAGTTCCAAACTGTCTAGAAGCAATATAAGAACAAGAATTATTAGTAGGGAATGTGGGGTTTGTACGGACTATCGGAGGCAAACAAACTTCACATCGTATCAAGTGTCGCTTGGAGTGGGGTAAAGGTCCCACACCATTGGACTCCTCTTCTAGTGTTACTTTGCTTATCTGTAGTCTGACAGTTTGACATAAAGCCTATTGTAAGGTTTCTTGAGGAGGTATAAGAGGCCTGTTATCCATGGTTTGGGCCCCTGGTAAAACTGAACGCAAAAAATAAGTGTACAACGGAATTCTTGGCAATTCTTTGATTCCTGGTTCAGAACAATAATGCCTCCCGCGAAGTCCGTATAAAATGAATTTGCAGAGAACGAAGAACCTGTCTGATTTGCACTGAGCCCTGACCTCAACCCAATGGAACCCCTGTGGGATGAACAGGTATCCCAACTGTGATCCAGGCCTAATCTCCAACATGATTGCCCAACTTTACTAATGCTCTTGTTTACTGGGGTGGAGTGACAGAGGGGATCTTTGACCCCCAGTCTGATGCTGTGCCTAAGGGTCAGGGCACACGCTCAGATTTTGGGAGATTAGTTGCCCGGTAACAAATCTCTTCTTCAGGGCAACTAATCTCTCCGAACTGCCTCCCGTCTGCTACAATGTAAATCGCCAATGTGATGACGAGGAAACTTCGGGCGACTTCAGAAAATGAAGTGCTCTGAGTGCCATCCCACATCCCACTGGCGATTTACATTATAGCCGACGGGAGGCAATTCGGGGAGAATAGTCGTCTGATCTGAGCGTGTGCCCTGACCCTAACAGTCCCCAATGCTGTCTCATGGAATCAGGTGATAATGTCAGTTTGGTTGGTTGAATATAAAGGCATTGATCACAATTTCCATGTAGACCCTTAGCCTTCGACTCTCCATGTTGATTTTATTCATTTTCCCCTCTGGACAATGAAAAAGTAAAAAGGGGCGTCAATCCGGTGCAAATTGATTGGCCACAGTCCCAAAGCAACTGAACAAATATATTGACTGTTGTTTAATAAGCGCATTTAATCGTCCGCTATTGGGCAGGTTACCTCATGGTCTGGTTACTAATCCTGAATGATTAAAGAAGATGTTTGATGGCTTCTCCCGAGGTTCCTTGGGGTGAAGTAAAGCAGAAGAGTGTTGGCTGTAGTGTGTTTGTATGTGCTGAGTTTCCAAGGAAAAGGCATTCTTCTCTTGCAGGCTAAAGCCATCAGGGTGCTTTCATATCCTCATATGATGTCCTGCTCAGATTTAATCCTCTTAAACTCAGGGCCCCCAACAAAAGCAGGTGCTTCCGGCAAAGGTCAATAAGGAACCTGTTGGTTCTCGCCGTGCTTTTCCTATGGTTTCCTGTGGCTGTTTAATCCTTTCTAATTGATGGGCCTTAATGTCCCCCTCCAAGAGTCATCTGCTTCTCATCCATCTTCCCTGCACATCTCCACCTACGATACAGAGGCCCGGCCTCACATACACCGTGGCCTTGAAGGAATCATGTGCATATACCTCCCCCAGGAGCCAGAAAGATTCCTTGAGAAATGTGTTAATCGTGCGGCATCTCATTTTCCACTTTATATCACGGAACAAGTCCTGCTAAAGCTGACAGGGAGCACTAACAATCTCAGGCAGATCTTTCCCTAAACACAGCTTTGTTCCCCAAATCCCCCAAAGCGAGTGAATGTTGTACAATGAAATCCTCCCAATTGCAGCCAGAAGGCACTGAAGCCAAGGGACTCCGAATTTATTCCTGTGATTACTCAGCAAAAGTTCAGACAGTTTTCTCTTTGCTTATCCCTCAGAAAAACTAGAAAGAATTGAGATTTTAAAAGGAATCTACTCCCAGAATCCTTTTTTTTTGTATCATAAACCAACTGTCAGATATATACTAATTAAACATTTTCAATTGAGATTTTAAAAGGAATCTACTCCCAGAATCCTTTTTTTTGTATCATAAACCAACTGTCAGATATATATTGATTAAACATTTTCAATTGAGATTTTAAAAGGAATCTACTCCCAGAATCCTTTTTTTTGTATAATAACTTTCTATATTAAAAACATTTTTTATTTTGCACAGCCTATCTATTTACCCAGTTTTTATTTTTATACTGAACAATTCCTTTAATTTACTTACTCCCAACCCAAACCCTACCTGACCCACCATGCTGTTATCATTTATATGCCCACACTCAAGACGCCTATTTCTGACATCATCAATAGGGACAGGGAAGGCACATGTGTTTAAATAAGGCAGACAGCTGTCGGGGCATTTAGACTCGCAGTAACTTCTTGGGTGGGGTTGGCCATGGACAGACTAAAGAGTTACTGGTCCCATGGGTTTGCAGCCAGCTTGCACATCACAACAAACAGGGTCGGACTGGGGGGGGGGCCCCAGGACCCACCAGGGCTTCTTTTTTCCCACACCCCCCCAGGACCCCCTCCCCAGGGGCAAAGACACCTCAGTGGGCCTAAATGAACAGCAGGTGGCACTGCTGTTTCAAATTCACTATATTAGCAGACTGCTGATATCTAGTGTATTAGAAACTTACTTAGTATGACATTTTCATTATGCAAAAATCAGCTGTTGGATGGGGCTCCCCTTAAAGGAGAACTATCATCGATATAAACACGTCCTCTCAAACTCTAGCTATTGATTATTAATAGGCATGTAAAGGCAAAAAAATAAAATCCCACTTTTACTTTCTTTAATGAAAAATAAACATATCTCCAATATACTTTCATTAAAAATTTGTACTGTTTTTATAAGAAACCTGACTGTATGAAGTGAAATTCTCCCTTCATTTACTGCTGTGGATAGGAATTGTCAGATGGTCCCTAACTGCTGAGCAGGGAAACAATCATACTTATGAACAGCAGGGGGAGCCCCCGCCTTACTTCCCAGCCATACAGAACTAAAGCAGCTTTGTTTATGACGATCCCTAAGCAGCCCAGACCACACTGAGCATGTGCACAGTCTTAGTCTTGCAAAAATGTTTAAGGCGGGGGCTCCCCCTGCTGTTCATAAGTATGATTGTTTCCCTGCTCAGCAGTTAGGGACCATCTGACAATTCCTATCCACAGCAGTAAATGAAGGGAGAATTTCACTGCATACAGTCAGATTTCTTATAAAAATGGTACACATTTTTTAATTAAAGTATATTGGAGATAGGTTTCTTTTTCATTAAAGAAAGTAAAAATGGGATTTTATTTTTTTGGCTTTACATGCCCTTTAAAGACCCACCTGTTTAAAGAGGCTTATTTAATGTACCTTTATTAATCAATCATTGCTGTATCAAAAATCACAAAATTGTTTCTAAAATCTTAATGTATCAATTGTACCCTAACCTTTAATTTGTAAGCTCTAATTTGTAGAGCGCTCAAATCCTACTGTACTCTGTAACCCTTGTTTGTTATTCTCCATTTATTCCGTTTGTTATAACTAAGGTAAAGCACTGCGTATCTTGTTGGCGCTCTATAAATAAATGAAGATGATGATGATTCCACCAATCATATTTAATCACCAGCCAGTCATTCATCATAGGTCAATCATTGGCCTATGATTAAATACAAGTAGGTACGGAATGCATTGAGCAGATTATTATGGGGTCTGTATAGATGTATTTTTAAGATGTAATTCTGAATAATTTGTTATTTTTATGTGAAATTTTGACTTACAGGATAATTTTTTTGACTCCTGCATAAAGTACCAGAATTTTGCTAAACCAGGAAGCAAAACCCGGATTTGGTTCATCCCTAATACAAAGTCCTTATGCACACTGCTGATTGGGTTTCCTAGCATTACATACATTACTGTCAAAAGTGTGACCCAAGCCGGAGAATACTGATCCAGACTCAGACTTAAAAGACCAGTAACATTAATTTTTTAAAAAAAAAACAAAAAAAAACACAAAGACAGTTTTAACTTTGAATTCGCAAAGTGTTTATTAAAAAATGATTTACCGATTCTCTGCATGATCCATCGTGCGGCACTCGTGCGATACCCTGCCCGATCGACATCTGGCTGACTTTTCTGTCAGATGGCCCCACACACTGGCCAATAAGCTGCCGACTCGTTGGTCGCCAGCTTTTATCGACCTATATATATGGGGGCCTTTAGACTGATTAGTAAACAATTCCAATTATTGGTACATCGCAGCACAGACACTAGTGCATTTTGCACCAGATTTAATAATCAGCCCTGTAGTATTGGTTTCTATGACAGAAGATCCTAATTTTTTACTTCATGATTTGTGACGACCCCTAAGCTTAGCCCAGAGCCCAAAGAGCATGTGCAGTGCCACTGACACTTTGAGGGTGAAGACACACAGAGCTACTAGCAGCTACTTGTCACAGCTATAAAATAGACAATAGTGATAAATGGCTTTGCTAAGATACTACATGGGTTTAAGAAGAGTATTGTCTATGGCAGGGCATTTTGTAGACATAAAAAGTAGATACTACTAGTAGCTCTGTGTGTCTTTACCCTAAAAGATGGTTTTACAATCATCTTACAACTTCTGAACTTCCCTGCTGTTACGATATATATGTAAAGTACGGTATTCATAGCAATATTCATTTTTAGGTTATATGATTAGCTGGGGCTGCAGTAGACTGGGAACCAATGAAGTAGCTTGATTCTGCTTGGACCAAACTATTCAGAAATGATCGCTCTGGACTCCTGCTTTATTGCTCTGCTACTCATTATGGGATATAATTCTCCTCCATCTGCCTCAAGTAGGACGGTCTATGTTTGTTACTGCCAAAAAAATAATCTGTATTTAACAATTTGTTATTCGTTATCCGGAAACCCGTTATCCACAAAGCTCTGAATTATGGAAAGGCCATCTCCCATTGACGTCATTTATCTAAATAATTTCAATTTTTTCAATGAAAATTCTGTGATAATAAAACAATACCTTGTACATGATCCAACTAATTAATCTTTGTGAAAGCAAAACCAGCCTATTGGGTTTATTTAATGTTTACATGATTTTCTAGTAGCCTTAGGGCTGGGACACACTGGGCGATTTGGGGAGATTTAGTCGCCTGGCGACTAATCGCCGCGACTTTCCGCGACCAATCTTCCCCGAATGCCTCCCCTCGCTCTGCGCCTGGCTAAAATGAAAAATCGCCTGCGCTAATCACACGCAGCGATTCGTTTTCCGAAGTCGCCCGAAGTTTCCTCGTGAGGCAACTTCGGGCGACTTCGGAAAACGAATCGCCGCGTGTGATTAGCGCAGGCGATTTTTCATTTTAGCCAGGCGCAGAGCGAGGGGAGGCATTCGGGGAGAAAAGTCGCTGCGATTAGTCGCCAGGCGACTAAATCTCCCCAAATCGCCCAGTGTGTCCCAGCCCTTAAGGTATGAAGATCCAAAGAAAGATCTGTTATCCAGTCATGAGCATTCTGGATAACAGGTCCCATACCTGTACATAAAAAATAAATAAATAAATAGATGAAATCATTTCTAGAATGATAAGTCCTACTAACTCTTGTTTATTAAAAAATCTTTATATTGCTCTTATTATAATCATTCCCATTATTTATAAAGAGGGATCGTTGACCTGCTGTTTCCTCTTTTACAACTTTTTCAATTAAGAAGAAGTTTAGGAGGCCGGGTGGTTTCATTGACTGAAAAGAGGATCAATTTAAGACGTTTAAGACTGCAGTAATCTCAGGGTACATGAAATACTCATATTGTGCTTTTATAAATGTGGCAGGCAGGTTCCCATGCTTGGGATAATTCACCGTGCCATTGTAAAAGGCAGCGCTGCTTTCACCTAATGAAGAAATAATAGCTGTGACCTATCTCCTTTTATGACTCTCCGGGAATCTAGTCCATCTTTTCATGGGGCTACGGGTTATAGTTTGTAGCACTTCCAGGATTAGATTCTGCTATAATATTAGCCGCAGGGGTCTATTATCTGCTGATAACACGCAGGCTTGTGCAGGCACTGGTATTATGGGAAGTTTCAGGAGAAGAACAGAAGCCTTTATCCCTGGGACAGCAGGAAGACAGAAGGATGAGATTGTGCCTTTAATTTGCTTCTGTCACAGTGGCCGACCCCCTTCCAAACACACACAATGTACAATGAAAATGTACCAACTTTCTTCATTCCCCTAAGTCTTGCACATTGGAGTCTTGAAAGGGGAGACATTATACACTGATCTCAAAGTTAGGGAGCAGACATCATCTGACTCCTTCTACCACATGTACTGTATTTATAAAGGGACAACATATTCTGCTGCGCTGTACAATAGACGGGCACATAGATAACATACAAATAATAATCAATACAGACAGAAAAGAACTCCCAAGGTGGGTTATTTATTAAAGTCCGAATGCCAAAAACTCCACGTTTTTTTTACTACAAAATCCAAATTTATAGTGGAAAAAAAAAATCTCATTTTTCTGAATTTATTAAACCCTGAGGGTGTTGAAAGTCCGAATAAAAAAGTGCTCCAACTCAGATCTGCCGAGTTCATGTAAAAGTCAATGGGAGAAATCTCGACTATATCCTGATCTATGAAATTGGTTTTCGGCAATAATCCGAAAAAAATCAGAGTTTTTGGCCGTAAAATTCGTATGATTCGTATTTTTCACAATTTCATAGAGTTTTTTCTCACACCGGAAATTTTCAACAAAATCAATTAGTATTGCAGTATTTTTCTGAAATTTTCAGATTCTGATAAATAACCCCCTCCGTATGGATATTTTTGGAGCTATGACTGACTGAGACACCAATGCATTGAGATATCTGTTACTTTGTTGTGAGCTACGGAAGAGGCAGTTAGAGTCCTGCATGGATCTGGTTTTATGTGCCCCACCCGCACCCACCATCCAATATGTCCCCCTGCCCAAAACCAATACCTGACCCGGTCTGCAAATTTTTAACTTTACTTCCGATCCGGGGTCTCCCTTTACCTCCTGTACCAATCAATATTGTATATCTACAGTGGCATAACTACAGAGGAAGCCAATCCCGTGGTCTGAGGGGGGGCCTGGAGAACAGAGGAACACTCTGCTTCCTCTATAGATGTAAGAATTTTTCTGTGGGCTATGAACAAATTTAGGGTACTTTACCATTCATAGTTGTCATATCACTCCCCCACTGGTTATATTACTGCCCTGTTCCCTGTCACATTAAAGGAAAACTATAGCCCCAAAATGAATACTTAAGCAACAGATAGTTTATATCAAATTGAATGACATATAAAGAATCTTACCAAACTGGAATATATATTTACATAAATATTGCCCTTTTACATCTCTTGCCTTGAGCCACCATTTCGTGACTCTATCTGTGCTGCCTCAGAGATCACCTGACCAGAAATACTACAACAATAACTGTAACAGGAAGAAGTGAGGAAGCAAAAGGCAGAACTCTGTCTGTTAATTGGCTCATGTGACCTAACATGTGGTTTGTATGTGTGCACAGTGAATCTTACGATCTCAGGGGGCGGCCCTTATTTTTTAAAATGGCAATTTTCTATTTATATTTACCCAATGGCACATACTACTAAAAAAGTATATAATTATGATAATGGTTCATTTACATGAAGCAGGGTTTTACATATGAGCTGTTTTACTCAGTATCTTTTAATAGAGACCTACATTGTTTGGGGGGTATAGTTTTCCTTTAAGGGTAGGGGCACACGGCGCGATTTTGCCGCGATTCTGCGCTGGGTGAGTTGCGAGTTGCGAGTCGCTGCGTTTTTTAAGCCGAAATAGCTTTGTTAACTTTGGCGCTGGCGTCAATGCAAATCGCGGCGAAATCGCTGCGCTAATTCACACGCGGCGATTCGTTTTCTATTGTCGCCCGAAGTTGCCTCGCTGGGCGTTTCCGGGCGACAGTAGAAAAAGAATCGCCGCGTGTGAATTAGCGCAGCGATTTCGCCGCGATTTGCATTGACGCCAGCGCCAAAGTTAAAGCTATTTCGTCTTAAAAAACGCAGCGACTCGCGACTCGCAACTCGCCCAGCGCAGAATCGCGGCGAAATCGCGCCGTGTGCCCCTACCCTAAGAGTATTTTTAACACTATAGAATTTTCACAAGGTTGAAAAGGAAGCCTGTGGACTGTCAACCCGAGACAATGGAAGCTGAATCTGCAAACAATTTTTTGCTTACATTAAGACAATGGAAATAAAACAAAGAAAGTTCATTGAACTTTTCAACACCAATGGGGTCGTGTAGTTTTCCCTATAATTTCAGTGTTGCGAGTTGAGTCTGGTGCAGTTGCGCTTGCATTGCGTTTTTATGCAAATCAAGGTGCAGGTTGCATCTAGCATTTCAGAGTGTGGGTTAAAACAAAAACTGTGGTACCGTGTTAGCCAGTAGCAAAAATAACAAATAAAAAAACAAACAAATACAAAAAGTATTGTAGAAGTGATACCTATATTGGCTAACAATAAAATTACATTACAAGCTTTCAGAGCACCAAGGTCCCTTCATCAGGCAAAATACAAATGAAAGCTAGAAAGGCACAGCATATATTCTGTTAGATCAGTGAAAGGTATTCATGGGCAATAAATTAGGACGTTACAGATAGATAGAGATCAGATGTAGAGATAATACAATGAATTAAGCTCCCCATAGACGCAATGATTCATCTTGCCGAACGACCGATTTTAGGGAAGTCCGACCAATCCTTTGAAATTATCGTGCGGTTAGTGGGATTCGAATAATCGTCAGGAAATTCATCGGCCAGGTCAAAAAATCTTTGTCGGTCCCAGTGCAATCTATCTATGTTTGCAGGGCCAAGCAGGCAGCTCCCCTTTGTTTTCCTGGCAAATTGGTCTTTTTAATTGATGGTAAATTCGTACGATCGTTCCGAGAAGATTGTGGTCTCACAATGAGGATCTGATCTTTTAAAAATCTCAACATCTATGGCCAGCTTTAGGGTGGGTTGTAAATATTTCAGGAGTCTGGATTGAGTCAGGTCACATAGTGTGACATGAAACCTGACCCTAAATTAAGGCCCTGTCTTAATGTGTTAAATAACTCCATACATTTGAATTCATAACTCTTCCTTTCCCATTCAGTTTTAAAGCTCTTTTTTTAGAATTAAGACCTGCATGTCCTGAAGACCGTGATTTTGACTGCAGAAGTGTTGCCCCACTGGTGTATCACATGATTTGGTGTTGATTTTATGTCTGTGATGGTTCATCCTGTTGCGCAATTTTTGTCCTGTTTCACCAATGTACCGTATATACTCGAGTATAAGCCGACCCAAGTATAAACCGAGGTACCTAATTTTACCTACATAAACTGGGAAACCTTGTTGACTTGAGTATAAGCCTAGGGTGCTGGTAAGTTTTCCTAAATTTGGCCACAAAAAAATGCCTCACTACATTTCTACACAACTCTCCAGTAGATCCATGTAAGTAGGTTCAGCAAGTTGAAGTCAAGTATTTAGGAGTGTCCAAACTGTATACCGTTGCCGCTTATCCACACCCAACAATTACATGTTAAAGAGAGAGGTGTGCAAAATTTTCCATAATAAATAGCAACCCCTGAGTGTTAATGGGTAGTTTCTGAACCAGTAGTACTTAGCATCACTGCTAGGATGAGAGAGAGAGATTTATATTATGGTTGCTAGGGCAAGATTGAGTCCACACTTACACATGTATAGTATGTGTGTGTATATATATAATATATAATATTAATAAAGCAATAGAAGGATTAGTTGGGATGTTTTTCATTTACTTGAATGGTGACAAATAAACAGCATTTTTTCCAAATCCCTCTCATCAATGTGTGACTAAGGCTACAAATCTCCCAATAGGCCATTACCTTTAAAGGGAAATGCTGTTTATTCATGATCATTCAAATAAATGAAAAACATCCCAACTGATCCTTCTATTGCTTTATTATATACAGTATGTATATATATATGTAGCATTGATGTCTCTCGTCAGGAGGTATAGGGGCCACATGAAGTTGTGCCTGGTATGTGTAGGGGAGAGAGCAGTGAAATGAGCTGAGGGTGACTTGTGTGGGAGCTGCCTCTACTCACAGAAAGTAGTGCCGTATTCTCCATTTCCTTTAGAGCAGCCGGGGGGGAGGGAGAGCGAGAGAGACTGGATCGCATGTTACCGGTAATTTACAGCAGATGAAAACCGGCACAATCAACCTGTGTCGGCAACGGAATATGCGGAAGGGGCCATGTGATCTTTTCTTCCATGGAAGTTCTGCCACCCCAGGTCCTAAAGCCCCTGGATTGCATGTCAATTTACAGCAGGCACCAAGAACCTGAAAACCGGCACAATGAACTCAGCACCGGAAGATGCGGAAGGGGCCATGTGATCTTTTCTTCCATGAAGGCTCTGCCGCCCCAGGTCCTAAAGCCCATTGGATCGCATGCCAATTTACAGCAGGTGCTGGACGCCCCTGCAGCGACAATAATTACGGTAATGCATTGAAAATGGCTTCCGGCTGAGCTAATGCATACAGCCAGGAACGAGGCAGCTGTGTGGGCCACAGGAGGAACTTTCATGGGCACAAATTGATGCGGTTTGGGTAATGACTCGAGTATAAGCCGAGGTAGACTTTTAGAGCACATTTTGGGTGCTGAAAAACTCGGCTTATATACGGTATAGTATATACGGTATATGCCTCCTGTAGAGCACCCAGTACATGTAATCATGTATACCACATTGGATGAAGCACACGAATAGTGGTCCAGAATGGTGTAGACGTTTGTGTATTCAGAATTGCAACTTGATCTTTGCACAGGATGTATTTGCAGGTTTCACATCTGTTGCAGGGAAATGTACCTGATTTAGTTGTTTTAGGAAGAGACTTCTGACAATCATTTTACACAGATTAGGTGGTTGTCTATAAGACAAGAGAAGTAGTTCCGGGAAAATTTGTTTTAGTCCGGTATCTGTATGGAGCATGGGTTGCAGGTCTCTGGCTATTTTTCTAATAATGTTCAGTTGTGGGTTGTAGGTAACTACAATAGGTACCCTGTTGTTTTCTGTCTTTTCTTTGTAATCCAAAGTGTGTCTCTGGGTATTTGAGTTGCTCTGTGGATTTGATCATCAATAACCTGCGGATAGTATCCCTGATTAACAAAAGTTTTCCGTAAGTAATGGAGATGTTTATTTCTGTGATCAAGGTTTGAGCAAATCCGGTTGTATCTCAGAGCATGGCTAAACAAAATTGATTTTTTTATGTGATGAGGAAGAAAACTGTCCCACATAAGATATGCAGGACGGCCTGTTGGTTTTTGGTATAGGGATGTTTGTATGGTTCCATTTTTTATGTAGATGGTTGTATCCAAGAAGTTGATGAGTGAGTAAGAGTGGTTAAGGGTAAGGTTGATGGTGGGGTGGAATTGGTTAAATCTTTGGTGGAATGCCAATAGTTCTTTTTCTGATGCTGTCCATATGATAAGTATGTCATCTATATACCGTAAATAGGTTAAGGGCCTGGTGTGGCAGGAAGCCAAGAAATTTTCCTCTAACTGGACCATAAACAGATTGGCATACTGAGGTGCCATTTTGCTTCCCTTAGCACATCCCATTAGTTGGAGGTATATATCATCCCCTAATGAGAAGTAGTTGTGTGTCAGTATAAATCTGATCAGTTGTAGAGTTGGTACTATGGGCATATGATTTATTTCTAGGAAGTGCTGGCAGGCTGCAATACCATCTTCATGTGGGATGTTGGTATACAGATACTCCACATCCATGGTGGCTAGGATGGTGCCCTCTGGAAGTGGACCTATATTCACCAGTTTGTTTAAAATGTCAGTGTTGTCTTGTATAAAGCTGGGTGTTTTTCTTACAATTGGCTTCAGGATGTTTTGTACCCAGCCAAATATGCCGTCAGTTAATGTTCCAATACCAAAGATGATGGGTCGCCCTGGGTTTCCTTCCTTATGTATGTTGGGTAACATGTAAAAGGTACCAATTCTGGGTTCACTGTTATCAAGTCCATTAAGTGTGTCTGCAGGCAGTGGTGTAACTACCGGGGGAGCAGGGGGTGTGATTGGGCCAGGGCCCGCACCCCCTTAGGGCCCCCCGGCAGCTCACGCGCCGCTGATTCCGGGCGGATTCCGGGCATACGGAGGGGGACGGGGGGCCCGGCTGCACGTCCCGTGCCAGGGCCTGCCCCCCTCTAGTTACGTTGCTGTCTGCAGGGGGGAGAGGCCACTGATAACTTGTTTTAATTCCTTTGTATATTTACGAGTTGGGTCCTCTTCCAGTCGTTTATTATATGTGGTGTTAGACAGTTGTCTATTGGCTTCTTTTATGTAATCTGTGGTGTCCATTATTACCACAGCACCCCCTTTATCAGATGGTTTAATTATTAAGTCCTTGTTGGTACAGCAGGGGCCCCTAGGGTGGCAGCCCCGGTGGGCCCTACACTCACCAGTCCGACCCTGACAAAGTCATACACTTAGTCATGACCCTGTGAAGTGAATAATTGAAGCACCTTTTTCTGGTTCTGTGTGCACGGTGAAAGGGGTAGAGCAGAGTCTGGACTCTGCAAGTGGTGGGGTGTGTCGGTGAGCCAGAAAAGAGCAACTGGGCTGGAAGAGAGAACAGAGTGTTGCTGGTATTAAGCCCAAGGGGCAAGCGATTGTGCATGAATAAGTGTCAGGCCAAGTATTATTGCCTAGGGCGTATAGGGCCAGCCCTTGGCACAAGTCTTGTGAACCTCCTGGTGGAACTTGCTGTGAAAACCATGGAGTTACCACTTGTTGCAGGATAGGAGTAGCTCCAGGTTTCCCAGGGTCAGTAGGTACAGTTGCTCACCATTCATCTGCAGAGGCAGGATCAACACACTGTGCTTTCCATTGTGTCCATTTTAGAGCGGGTGCTATACTACTATACTACTCCTGTAGTTCTGATATTTAGCAGCAGAGGGAAGTATGTTCTCACACTGTAAAAACAGTCAGGAATGCCTTCTCTTTTCTCATAGGTAACCGTCCTCGCCCCCCTGCGTTTTTTAGAATGACAACACCTCAGAGGTTTATTACCATCAAGAGAATTTACCACTAAGTCCTGTACTGATGTAATGAAATGTAATATATGCTGTGTAATGAATTATGAGATGTGATTTGGTTTCAGGGTTTTATTACTCCAATCAGTTATGACCATATTTCCCTTTATATGAGAACTCACACTTTAAACATACCAGATGACTTTACGTTAGAGAGAAACACCTAATGAAGTGCGTATTTGCCCAGACAAGAAGCAAATTGAAAAAAAAAAATGTCAGTATTATAATTCGTGGGGCTGTGCCAGTGAACTATTAAAGGTTTTGGATCAAAGCATCACTGCTTTGTTGGTGATGAATATTATTATTGCAAAGAATAAAACGTTCAGGAGATATAGATGGCTGTGCTCATTAAAGCTTCCAGTTTAAAGGAGAAGAAGAGTATTTGTGGGGGCCATGTATACAGTCATATGAAAAAGTTTGGGAACCCCTCTTAATTCTTTGGAGTTTTATTTATCATTGGCTGAGCTTTGGAAGTAGCAACTACCTTTTAATATATAACATGCTTTATGGAAACAGTAGTATTTCAGCAGTGACATAAGGTTTATTGGATTAACAGAAAATATGCGTCATAACAAAATTAAACATGTGCATAAATTTGGGCACCCCAGCAGAGATATTACATCAATACTTAGTTGAGCTCCTTTTGCAAATGTAACAGCCTCTAGACTCCTCCTATAGCCTTTGATGAGTGTCTGGATTCTGTATGGCGGTATTTTTGACCATTGGTCGATACTAAATCTCTCCAGTTCAGTTAAATTTGATGGCTGCTGAGCATAGTCAGCCTTCCTCAAATCATCCCATAAATTTTTGATGATATTCAAGTTGGGGGTCTGTTACGGCCATTCCAGAATATTGTACTTCTCCCTCTGCATAAATGTCTTTGTAGATTTCCAAGTGTGTTTAGGGTCATTGATTTGTTGGAATATCCAACCCCTGCGTAACTTTAACTTTGTGACTGATGCTTGAAGATTATCCTGAAGAATTTGTTGCTATTGGGTTGAATTCATCTGACCCTCGACTTTAACAAGGGCCCCAGTCCCTGAACTAGTTACACAGCCCCACAGCATGATGGAACCTCCACCAAATTTGACAGTAGGTAGCAGGTGTTTTTCTTGGAATGCGGTTTTCTTCTTCCGCCATGCAAATCGCTTTTTGTTATGATTTTTGTCTCATCAGTCCAAAGCACTTTGTTCCAAAATGACCGTGGCTTGTCTAAATGAGCTTTTGCATACAACAAGCGACACTGTTTGTGTTGTGCAAAAAGGGCTTCTTTCTCATCCCCCTGCCATACAGATGTTCTTTGTGCAAATTGTGCTGAATTGTAGAACGATGTACAGATACACCATCTGCAGCAAGATGTTCTTGCAGGTCTTAGGACGTGATCTTTGGGTTGTCTGTAACCATTCTCACAATCCTCTGCATATGCCGCACCCTATCGCCAGACGTATTTTCACTCAGGGCGAACAATTGTTACTCCACAAATTCAATAAAGTCACAAATTTTACACAACTTTACCTCTTTCTCCAGAGTTTCCTTCGCAAGCTTAGACCTGGCGAACTTATAAGACGAAGCTACATCTTTCGCAATCTTATGTCAGTGACATCATAACCTGTATGCCGAAAAGTCATAAAAGTTCTAAAAAACAATGGTGTTTTTTCATATATTAAAGCAGATTGTCTTTAAAAGTTGTAACTATTAAAACATTTGAGGGGCATGCCACATTTGTTTTAGGGTGGGCTCATGTCTAGGACATTAGAGAATCTCTTTTGTCTTTATTTTGCTTCCTTGGACATTTGTAATAATAAGTGGCCACTTCAAGCATTTGCACCAACATCTCTAATAAAGACATATATATGACCTATATGTACCCGCCCTTTTCAAACTGACCTAAGCGCAAGTGTACTAATGAAGTTTCTCTTGGCAGAAATGAACGTTAGTGAAAGTTCGCTATGAAATGCTCATGCTGATGAATTAACGCTAGTGAAACTTTGCTTTTACTGAGACGTAACTTTGCATTTTAGTGAATTAGCATAGCGGTAAAGAATTTGCGCCTGAGGAGAAGCCTTTGCAGGTGAAAATTCTCCTTTGACCAGTTTTCCTCTTTATCTATGTCTTGTTCTCGTGCCAAAAGAATTCTCCTTTTAACCATCACCCTCTACAGATGTCCAAAAGAAAGCTTCACGCAAGCCCAGTGACCAATGGCTCATTGGATACATTAAAATAAACATATTTTTAATATGATACCGCTCCAAAACTTGGCCTACTGCATTTCATATCTGACCTATTATATGGAAAAAGCTGGAGAGTGCTGATCTACTGAGTGAAATTGATATAACAGGGGAAATCTATCCGGCATCATTTCTTCCACTTGCATTCACCTGGCTGAAGGAAAGCATAGGCATACTTAATGTTATATTCTCACAGTGTGAGTCAACTCTACTCTTTTGTATTTTATAGTGATCCTGTCAACTTTGTTACCTGCAAATAAAAAATAAATAACCTCTCATGTACTTATCGCTAAAGAATTGCCTGTAATATTAATTTCACCTCTTTTTCCGATGAAAGAAAATCACAGGACAATATTATAATGGGATGAATGCTACAAAGGGAAGTTTTGGGGAACAGAAGGACCATCCTGATAATGAAAGCTTATCGTGATCTGATGCTCGAATCCTGAAAAGAAACAGCCATCTTTATTATCTAGGTCAAGTGATTTTATCTGGATCTACCTCTGCTCTACAGTCCTGTCCTTCTTGGAGTTGTATCCTCTTTCACTCAATACCCACAATTATCTCCTTTGTGTATCATAATGCCCAACATATATTGCTGCTCTGATGCTCAGTGTCTGAGAACTGTCTTTTGTAATTTGACAATTTGTAGAGGTGACGTGCTCCCTAAGACAAGATAATGCTGCTACCTCCTCCAATGTTAACTATAGCAGGGCCAGGAACAGAAGGGGTTTTAATGAAGTCTAAAAGGACAGTATTTCCTCCTGAAAAGCTTATTGATATCGCTAGCAGAGAAGACCAGTTTTGAGGTTGGATATTGAGAGCATTAGCTCAGGTCGAGATAGGGTCTTCTTGTTCAAAAGATAATAATATGAAAAGTTTAGGTTTGGATGAAATTCTTACTGAAACTTGAATATTGTACTACTGGCTAAAATAAATGTGTCCAAGAAGGGTGGTAGTCCATATTCTTGATTGGGTGCTGTGGGTAACTAGTCCTAGTCCTAATTTGAGACTTTTATTACAGTGCTCAGTTTGTCTTTTAGTTCAGAAGAACATATATTTAGCTATAGCATTCCCATGACAGATAGACAGTGGCGGTTTAATGAGATGTGAGACTCCTAAGCTACATCCACAGACCCCCTTCTAGGCTACTGCTGGGTTCAAGCACACGTGCACCTGAGCTCTCTATCAGGGTCAGACTAGAGCCTTGGGGGCCCACCGGGCTGCAAACAAAAGGCCCTCCTGGCAGTCCCAGGGCCCCCCCCAAGCTGCAACTCCCTCGCACATGTGCAGACAAATCACAATGCTTCCGAATGCGCAGACAGGTCACGCTGCTCGCGCATGTGCACTAACAGCACATACGTTTATTCCCTAATAGCACACCCAGGGCTGGGGGAGCAGTTCTGGTGCCCATGAGGGCTGGGGCCCAACGGGTAGTTTTCCAGTGTCCCACCGGCCCAGTCTGACACTGCTTTCTATGCTGGGTCAGTTTGGTGCACACCAGTGACATCACTGGATTTGTACGCATCCGGGTTCATGCACGCAGATGAACCCGACCAGACCCAACAGTGCAAATAAAAGTAAATATTGAAAGAAAAGAAAATAGAAATAATAACTGAAAAAAAAGCTAGATGGGCCCCTGATCAAACTGGTCCCCTAAGCTATGGCCTGGGGGAGCCTGTGCATTAATCCACTCCTGTATGTATATGTTCTCTAATAGTAAGTTAAAGTGGAAATAGGAAAATGGGACGTGCTTTGTTCTGTGTTGTTGAACCCTTCTAATAGATGTTCACTGTTAAAGGAAAAGGAAAGCTACCAAGGCAGTTTATTGCCAATGGATTAGCCACAACAGTGCAATTTAGAAGGCCATTTTTATTCTTTAGAATGCTTTTCCATACCTGAGTAATCAGCTCTAAACACTGTCTCTGTTGGTTTAGGATAGCAGCTGCCATATTAGCTTGCTGTGACATCACTTCCTGCCTGAGTCTCTCCCTGCTCGCTCATAGCTCTGGGCTCAGATTACAGCAGGGAGGGGAGGAGGGAGGGGAAAACTGAGCATGTTCAAGCCCAAGCCCAAGAAGTCTGATACAGAAGCCCATGAGTACACAATAGAAGGAAACAAATGCTGTGTTTCTTTTGACAGAGGACTCAGAGCAGCATTACTTTGAGGGTTTACTGGTGTATTCATATAGACCGTTCTTATAAAGCTTACTTAGTTCTAACCTTCCCTTCTCCTTTAAGACCAGCCTTGATCATTCTTTTTTGACTTGTAAAGTGTCTTTACTAATATATATATATATATATATATATATATATATATATATATATATATTAGTAAAGACACTTTACAAGTCAAAAAAGAATGATCAAGGCTGGTCTTAAAGGAGAAGGGAAGGTTAGAACTAAGTAAGCTTTATAAGAACGGTTACTTCACATTAGCTTTGCTGCTCATACATTTCCCCTGCTGTAAAATGTCTCCTACTGTTTGTCATATGAAAACAGGAAGGCTTGGATCCCTTTAAAATATAATCACCAATGAAATGTCTTGCAGACTGCATGCCTTTGAAAGGCCTGTTGATGTTATTATGAAGCTGACAAGTTGTGAATATGGTACTAGTAGCTGAAAGGAAATGTGTCCAAGAAGACTGCAACAGCCTTTTAACCCTACCACCAGGGTGGCATTCCATATACTTGATTGGGTGCTGTGGGTTTCTAGACCTGATTCAAAGTTTGGAGGCTTTTATTACAGTGCTCCATTTGTCTTTTAATCCTGAATACAATTAATGCAGCTTAATCAAGGGTTTACGGCAGTTGAGCTTCTATTGCTTCTGTTTAGCTATATCAATCCCATGACATGTAGACAGTGGTGGTTTAATGAGCTATGAGACCCCTAGGCCACATCCACAGGCCCTCCTTCTTAGCTGCTTCTGGGGATAGGTGCAATTCCAGGCAGGAGTCCATCTGAACTTTCTACACTAGGTTGAGTTTGGTGCACACCAATGACATCTCTGGATCTGTATGCATTTGTATGTATGTATGTATGTATGTATATTTTTATTTGTGTAGCGCTCCTTGAGGGCAAAGCACTGTACAGTGTGATGTTTGGGGGATCACAGCGGGGTTTTTTCACCAAACATGCAGGCCACTCCACGTTATAGGAAACATTTAGTTTATTTTCTTCAGTACAAATAAATCTCTCACAGACAAGCAATGGCATAAAAATCAAAACAGCTTCAGTTCAGCAACACATAAGTCCCAACAAAAGAGCCGTGTACTTGCCAAGAAAACTTGCAGTGTCCAGTCTGCCGGGAGTGAACTCCCTAGTCTTTTAGAAAAGAACTTTCTCCAACTCCACAGTGAGTAGCCACACATGAAAACCAAACTTTTCTGTTTGGTAAGGACACACGAGGAGATTCAAGGAGATTTTGTCGCCTGGCTACTAATCTCCTTGTCTTTTGAGCAACTATCTCCCTGAACTGCCTCAAAGTTGCCTCAGTGAGGCAATTTCAGGCAACTATTGAAAACACATCGCCCTGTGTGCATTAGTGCAGGCTACTTTTCATTGTAGCCTATGGGGAAAAACGCTGAGGCAGTTCAGGGAGATAGTTGCTCAAAAGACAAGGAGATTAGTAGCCAGGCGACAAAATCTCCCTGAATCTCCTTGTGTGTCCTTACCCTAACACAGCAGTGAGTTTCCACACTTGAGAAAAAACTCCCACACCTTTCACCTGCTGCTCGCCTCTATTAAACACCCCTTGGATGTCCAGCCCGCCTCTGGCTGGTTAACCCCATGGTATCTCTTAAAGAGGTAGTTTTAAAACCTAAAGAATGGGGATATATACCGGTCATCTAAAATATATCCCCCCCCAGCTTCTACATATCCCTCCCTCTGCCTCAACCCATGGGAGGTGGAGGCACCAGAAGAGCCCAAACAATGGACTCGGGAAAGAGCATCAGCATTCAGGTGCTGTTTTCCGGGTCTGTGCTCTACCCTAAACTTAAACTCCTGGAGTGCCAGGAACCACCGTGTTACTCTGGCATGTGTCCCTTTTTTCTGCTTCATCCATGTGAGTGAGGCATGATCAGAAACCAGCCTGAACCTTCTACCTAAAAGGTAATAACAGGGCGAGCCCAAGGCCCACTTGATGGCCAGGCATTCTCACTCAACTATTGCATAATTTTTCTCTGCTGTAGTCAGCTTTCTACTGAGGAACACCACGGGATGCTCTTCCCCATTAATGACCTGTGATAATACAGCTCCCAGACTTACATCTGAAGCATCGGTCTGGACAATAAACTCCTTGGATAAATCTGGAGCCACCAAGATGGGGTGATTACAAAGTGCGGACTTGAGCTCCATAAAGGCCTTTTCAGCATCAGTGTTCCACTCAATCATAATTGACTTACGACCTTTGGTCAGGTCTGTTAATGGAGCAGCTATAGTGGCAAAATCGGGGACAAACCTACGGTAGTACCCAACTATTCCCAGGAAGGCTCGTACCTGTTTTTTTGTTTTAGGGTGGGGCCAGTTCTGGACTGCATCTATCTTATTTAACTGGGGTTTTACTAGCCATCTTCCAACGATGTACCCATCGAACAAGATGGGCACACTATTCTGGGTTCACTGTGAATCCTCCTTCTCTCAAGGAGTCAAGAACTGACTGGACTTTAGGCAAATGGGACTCCAGGTCATCCAGGTAAACGGAGGGCCTAGGGCACACTTTTCTGTGTTCACTGTGGGCTATACGTTCAAATGGTACTTCGATAATGGGTAAGGGCACCAAGGGGCTACGAAAATGAGAAGCCGGGGCTGTTAACTGGCAGGTGGGACAGGACGCACAGTAGGTTTTTCTGCCCCCAAGTGTCCACCCAGGGCATCATTATGCGCCAGGTCAAGTACCATTCGTCTGTATGGCCAGGGAACTAACAGTTGTTCAACAACCTCCTCACGGACCTTGGTGACTCTATAAAGCAGATCACTATTTACAGCAAAGTGCGGCCATCGGTTATCTGCACCTGGTTCTTGGGGAACACCATTTATTACCACCACCTGTTCTCTAGCATTAACTAAGGTGGGATCCTGCATCTGGGCAGTGCTAAAGACTCCCCTTGACCCATCCAGATCAGGAGATACGGGATTTGATGAATCATTCTCATCATCTTCCCCTACCTGTAATGGAGAGAAATCCCCCCCCTCAGAGGACAGCTCGGTCTTCTGACTGGGATCCTCCATTGCCTTATTACTCTTCTCCTGAGTTTGGGGCAGTGACACATCATCATTTTGAAAATCATACATCACATCATTTTCAATATCACTGGGTATATCAATTATCACATCCTTTGGGTTTTGGGGACCCAATCCCACCCTCAAGTCAGTGGTTTCCTTCCCCACACTTTCCCACAAGTCCCAGAACTTTGGAAAGTCACGTCCCAAAATAGCAGGGTGCAACAGTTTACTCACCACCCCAACTTCATGAACAATGGATTCACCGGCAATAGTGATGGTCACTGGGACTAGCGGGTAGGACCGGATATCCCCATGGATACAAATTACCCGGAGTGATTTGGCTGCTGGTTCGAATTCTCCAATAACACTGTGTAGTACCAGGGTTACCATACTCCCTGAATCTAGGAGAGCCTTGACAGGAATTTGATTGATGTAAACATCACACTCAAATTGTCCCTCAAACAAGTCAGGGCATGCAGTGTAAACTTTCTGTGCATAACAGGAAAGCTGGGTGAGAGCTCCACACTCCATGGTCTCATCTTTCCACGGGCACTGTGCTCTAGTGTGCCCCCAGGCTTGACACTTCCAACACTGCACATTCCCCCCTTTCCAGGGTGAAGAGGTATCTGCAGGTGCCCCTTGTTGGGCCGGTGATGGCACTTCTCCACTTTCTTTCACACTAAGCCTAGGACTCTGCGGGGAACTTTTCCTAGCTGGTGTAGATTTCTCCGGACGTGAAATGGCGAATCGTCGCTGACGGGTGGGAACAAGTAGTTCCTCGGTAGCCGTGTACCTCTCAACCATCTCGACAAGCTGATCCGCTGTTTTGGGTTCCCCATGACTCACCCAACGCTGTAGGTCAACAGGGAGGGACCGAAGGTACCGATCTGTCACAACTCGCTCCACAATCTGGTGTCCATTCAGACCCTCGGGTTGCAGCCACTTGGTGGCCAAATGGATAAGGTCGTGCATCTGTGACCTAGGCGGTAGGTTGGTTTGATATTTCCACCTGTGTACCCTTTGGGCTCTGACTGCAGTGGTTACCCCTAGGCGGGCCAGGATCTCTGCCTTTAGCCGATCATAATTCATGGCGTCATCTGGGTTAAGATCATAATACGCCTTCTGTGGATCGCCAGACAGAAATGGAGCTATTAGGCCAGCCCATTTATCTCTGGGCCACCCTTCTCGCTCTGCAGTCCTCTCAAACGTGGTAAGAAAGGCCTCCACATCATCCGTGGGACTCAACTTTTGGAGAAAATGACTTGCCCGGGTGGTTACCTGGTTCCTCTGAGCCACGGCAACAGTCTCCCGTCCTGGAGCACACTGCTGTACAGCCTCAGCCAATGCCTTGGCTTGGGCAATTGTAGCATCATTTAAGGCGGTGGCTTGTAAAGTTACAGACTCTCGCAAAGCAAGCAACTGAGCATCTGTGGAGTGCTGTTGAGACACCATGGCCGATAGCTGGGCCTCCAGACTCTTTTGCTTAGTATCTGTAACCTGCTGCTGCACGACCATGCTCTGCTGTAGCTGAACTGTAGCTCGAGCCAGTTGCTGCAACAGTTCCTCCATCTTAGCAAAAATGGGTTACTGGCTCTTTAAATGCCAGTCAGCAAAAAAATGTCTTTACCCTTCGGTAGTGCCTGCCCGCATCCGAGCACCAGTTGTGATGTTTGGGGGATCACAGCGGGGTTTTTTCACCAAACATGCAGGCCACTCCACGTTAAAGGAAACGTTTAGTTTATATTCTTCAGTTCAAATAAATCTCTCACAGACAAGCAATGGCATAAAAATCAAAACAGCTTCAGTTCAGCAACACATAAGTCCCAACAAAAGAGCCGTGTACTTGCCAAGAAAACTTGCAGTGTCCAGTCTGCCGGGAGTGAACTCCCCAGTCTTTTAGAAAAGAACTTTCTCCAACTCCACAGTGAGTAGCCACACATGAAAACCAAACTTTTCTATTTAACACAGCAGTGAGTTTCCACACCTGAGAAAAAACTCCCACACCTTTCACCTGCTGCTCACCTCTATTAAACACCCCTTGGATGTCCAGCCCACCTCTGGCTGGTTAACCCCATGGTGTCTCTTAAAGAGGTAGTTTTAAAACCTAAAGAATGGGGATATATATCGGTCATCTACAATATATCCCCCCCAGCTTCTACAATAGAAAAACAATAAATTAGTAGTAACAAACAAGGGGTCATTGGAATAAAAAGTAACAATAAGTGCATTATTAGAAATACAATTCACATAAATATAAAAACTATAATTACAATACAGATTAAGTGCTCAGTGTCAAGGAAACAAAAGGCTAGAGGACCCTACCCCGTAGGGCTTACAGTCTAAATGGGAGGGTAACATACAGACACAGTTCAGAGGGGTATTAAGCTGCTGTGGGTTACAGTTTGTTACACTTTTATATAAGTGCCAGTTCAGATGTTATCCAGGTGCTCCCAGAGGTAGTCTTTGAGTTTTGTTTTAAAACATTTGGACGCATCCATGCACATACATTGCCTGCCTTCTTTTCCCCATTGGTGCAAATAAAAACATATATTAAAAGAAAATAGAAATAATAGTTGAAAAAATGTAAGATGGACCCCTACTTACACTGGGACCCAAGGCTCAGGGGGGACTATGACAACCTGGTACTCTAGGCAACACGCCAACCACCTTACACCCCCCGTGTTTGTGTGTGAACATGCGTGTGCAGGTAAGCAGAAGACCCTTTAACAGGTACCTGCCCAGTTCCCCCCTTATTGTTGCACCCTAGGCAGCTGCCTCTCCTACTTACCCCTATAGCCCAGGGGAGCCTGTGCATTAATTAAACCCTGCATGTACCGTATATGTTCTCTAAAGAAAAGTTAAAGAATGTTAAAGGGGAAATATGAAACTGTAATACGAGCTTCATCTCATGGTAATAGAAAACTTTCTGAATTTCATCAGTCCCATCAGACATTGTCCCAAGGGAGCTTAGAGTCTAACATCACGTTCACACACACACACACTAGGGCTGATTTCAGGAAGCATTTAAAAAAAGACCTACAGTATTTAGTAATCTGATTGAACCTCCCCACAAATCTCATTTTCATAGAAGAAACAATTATCTGATTCTTGGGTTGCTTCTGCTGAGGCACAATGTTGAACTTTCACTAGAAGCCTCTCTCTTTTTTGCCTAAAATTAAATATGGCTCACACTCATCCACCTTGCACTTCTTGCATTAAATAACGAGCAGTTTATTTATACACCCATAGCATATTTATGTAGTGGGAGTGTTCCTACCGTCTATTAGTAAAGCCATAAAGAGTCATATTTGGCAAGGAGAAGTTGATTTTAAAGATCTATTGTTCAGCTAGTCTAGCAAATACTTGATTTTGTTCTTCCGATTTTCATCAAACGTTTTCATCTACAAAAGGATATACCTTTTTTCCTTTGTAAGTAGTGGGATATTCAGTTTTCAAGTTGTGGGGATCACTATTTAGCTGATCAACTCATTTGGCGAGGTCAGTTTACTAAAGGGCGAATTTTCACCTCGGAGGGCGAATTTTCGCCACACTTCGCGTAACTTCATCAGATGTTAATTCTCAGTGCATACGCTTATTCATAAAAATGCAAAGTTACGGCTTGGAAGCTGAACACTAGGGTTTCACCAGCGAAAATTCAGAAAATCAGCGTGAGCATTTCAAAGCGAACTTTCTCTAGCGTTACTTACTTCCTACCTAAAACTTCATTAGCACGTTTATGCTTAGGTCAATTTGAATAGGACGGGTACATATAGGTCATATATATTAGATATGTTGGTGAAATTGACACTTATTATTAAAAATGTCAAAGGAAGTAAAATAAAGACAAAAGAGATCCTCTAATGTCCTAGCCCACCCTAAAACAAATGCAGCATGACCCTCAAACGGTTAAAACATTTTTAATAAAAAATATATTTACAACTTTTAAACATAATCTCACTTTAAAATGTGAAAAAATGCCAGCATTTTGGTTTTTTTCAATGACTTTTAAGCATACAGGATATGATGTCACTGACATAAGATTGTTGGGGATGTAGCTTCAACTTATGAGTTCGCCAGGTATAACCTAACAGGGTAATAACGTAGTGGAAATTTCGCACTTTGATGAATTTGCAAAGTATCCATTGTATTGATTGAAAATCCGCCTGGCGAAAGGGCGCAAAACTTCATTAACGTTGCACTCTTTCGCTAGTGACTTGGTATCTACTCCCTTTAGTAAATTGGCAATGTCCCTGCAAAGTGTCAAAGTGTCATTTTGGCGAATTTTCACCAGCAATGGCCACTTCGCCCTTTAGTAAATTTGCCCCATTGTCTCAAGTACTGTGGCCTGATTTAAGAAACAGGGGAAATATATCGAGCACGTGTTTGGGAAATATTAGAATAGTCAGGAGACAAGACAAATAGGAAGTTTATTTAGTGAATATTAGAAGAATGTAAGTAATTATACAAAGAATGATGCGATCCGCATCGGAGCTCACGCCAGCCACTTCCCGCCGGCATTCAGTATAGAGCAGTCGGTGTTCTTGTCACATTCGGCGCTGATCCAAGACAGCCTTGCATATCCACCGCTGTAATCCACAACCGTATGTGTGTTGAAATAAAGCCTACTTTTTGCATTGATGCCGTGGTCTGTGTGCCGTGTCTTGGATCAGCGCCGAATGTGACGAGAACACCGACTGCTCTATTAGAAGAATGTACAATAGAAATCAGTATAGCGGTTTCATTCCCATGTTAAAAGGTTTTTGACTCCTGCCTGTTTTTTTACCTTGATTCCTGGCGCCTGCCTTCACCCTTTTGCCTGATTGACTATGTTTTTGTGGACATGTTGCTACCTAAACCCACTTATTCCTCCAAGGTTCTGCAGCAAAAAGCCCAGGGCCCCAAAAGGGCGGAAGTGAACACCGGAACCCTTTGTGCGTCTGAGTTTACCTGCCTCCTCCTAAAGGTTCCTGTTTGACGTTTACGTTACAATCCCCCTCCAATATCAGTCATTTTGGAAGTATATTTTGTGCATCTACTGTATATGAGGGAAAACAACAGACCCCGGGAATGAAGTGCAAAGTACCCAAAAAGCCAAACCATCAGCATAAGGAGAACAAAAACTCATGTAAATGCCAGTGTTTGGAATGGTGGCTTTCAACCAATGCAACTCTTTCAGCCATTCTGTTTTTGAAAAAATGCATTGGAAGAAGGTAACAGCAAATACCAGGTTTTCTTTTCGCATATCCCTTGTCTAGTGACACAACCTGTTCCGGTTTTTAGGTCAATGGCACATGTAACTTTTCTAAACATTCAAAACAATGTATTTTTTTGATAAAAATCTGTTGAAGTCGGAAACATTCCTAATTTAACGTTTTATAAATAGGGCCCTCTAAGTTTATATGTGGATGTGGGTTTGAAATATCTCAATTCAAGTCCCCAAAAATGCTTCATAAACCTTTCTTTTCAATGAACATAATTCTGTACAAATGCAACCACCAAACGAAAAACGAGCTCCAAAACCATTCTTGCTTTGGCCACATAAATAAAATATGGACTTATCATCACCAACATTATGTTCTACCAGAAACAGAAACATAAAAGCAGAATGGCAACACCCACGGTCTAAGCATCTGCACTTAATTGAATACAGATGTTGTTATACCAGTTAACATAAAGTGCTGCGCTAACACTGATTCTATATTTATTGTGGCATGGACACAAATTCCATTTATTAGAACAGAATCACACCCATGATCTCCTTTTACACACTTGATATTTAATAAAAGATTTCACAATTCTACAGATCAATATGCATAACCTTGTCCTATATGTATTCCAAGACCACGTCATGTTTAGCAGGATAAAGACTTACGTACAGCTTGCAAAGTTCTATTGTTTTCCACTTGATGCTGTATGGGCCTTCACAGAAATATTGATCAGAGCAGTAAATGCTTAAATGTGTCAAACACATGTCAAGGGAATATCAATAATTTCATGAAATCCATCAGCATTTCTGCTCTACTCTTGTAATGTTACAACCATGACCATTACCTGTCATATGGTACAGGTATGGGATCCATTATCCGGAAATCCATTATCCAGAAAACGGAAAGGCCGTCTCCCATAGACGCCATTATATCCAAATCTGAATTTTTTAAAATAATTTCCTTTTTCTCTGTAATAATAAAACAGTAGCTTGTACTTGATCCCAACTAAAATATAATTAATCCTTATTGGAAGCAAAATCAGCCCCCTGGGTTTATTTAATATGTACATGGTTTTCTAGTAGATTTAAGATATGAAGATTCAAATTACGGAAAGATCCATTATCCGGAAAACCCCAGGTCCAGAGCATTCTGGATAACAGGTCTCATACCTGTAGTTGTTACTCATTATGACCACTTTATGTCACATTTGTCTGCAACAAAGTTGCAGCAACAAAATATTCCTGAAAATGGCATTTTTGACGAAGAATGAATTCCAGGTATCCATGTTTCCTATATGAATATAAAGTGATCATTATTATATAAAATATTTGATTATATGGCCCCTGTAACTATTTTTATCTCCCCATCATGATTACTAATACAGGCTACTGCTCGTTCTTACCTTTCAGCTACAATCCTATTACCTGAAAAGAAGGAGAATCCGTTATATTCCTTCTGTGAGCCATGGCTTTATCTCTTGAAAGTAATATAAATAATTTTTCAGCAATTAACCAAACATTTCTCTAGGTGTAATATTTAGTGTATATATAGTGTGTGTGTGTATATATATATATCTATATCTATATATCTATATCTATCTATCTATCTATATATATATATGGGCAACAGAATCCCTTTAACGTCAATAAGTGCATGAGTGGGTTTCAGTGCATTTAATCAGTACTGAAATGATAAATGTTATGGTCAACATTTTGTCAGTCTGGTCAGTAAGTGATCTAGATAATTATGTTTTCACAGCCTGATTGCCGCTGCCATTATCATTTTTATTGGCCTCCAGTTTAGCATCATTCCTGCAAAACTTGTCTAATGTCTTCAGTGTATCTGGCACAAGTAGACACAGTCATCTGTATCTGCTTTATTATTCTTAGCGGATCGCAGCCATATTTATATAACCTGTTCATATTGACTAAAACCCCAAGCTTTAGTTGACTGATATCTAAACTTGCCTAAATGGGCCAAAGTTAGTGGAAAGAGTGGTAGAAAGTTATGAATTGTTTCCCCAACAACAAGCTCTCTTATGTTCCTTCTTAGCCACTGGCTATCAAACTATTTAGCTCAACCTGAAAGTCCAACCTTTGGCCAGGGCCCCTTTGAAGGTCTAAGCTTTGGTCAGGCTACCCTTAGCTCATGACATTTTAAGTACAAATATAGGAAAAATCAACAACTAAGTCATATATCCAAGAATATCTAGGACAGCGAACCCATATTCACCCCAAATCTCACCCTAACTGACCATCAAATGGTTTTCTATAGCCTTAGTTTCATACCACCCCTGAAAAGTGCATTCAGATAGCAAGTTAATGTGCTCTTTGCCCAGCAGTTTGCCTTTGCTAAAGCCCCATAAGCTGCTACTTTTTAAAATTGTGGTTTAAGAATATTTTGAGCCAAGCATGCAGCATGTTTATCATAGAAGCTAAATGAAAAATTGGGAGTGGTTGGAGATTGGGGGCAATTATAGTAGAGCTACTGCTACCCCCCGTCCCCACCAATAGGCAAGGAAAGATATGCTCTTATTTTGTGCAGCCAAATTCCCTTTGCCCATAGTAAGTATAACAGTCCTTCTAACAGTACGCATAATTACATAGTTGGGTTGATAAAAGACCACGCTCCATCAAGTTCAACCCCTTCAAATGAATCCCAGCGCACATTCATATGCACACATACACCAACCCCTACATACACTCCATACCATAAACTATATATAGCAATATCTATACTGATTGTAGATTTTTGTATCACAACAGCTTATGATTCGTGGTGGGCGAATAAATTTTCCAGGCGCGAATTTCGTGTTTCACCGCTGACTAATAGATTTGCGAAACTGGTGCATACATGCAGGCGTCAAAAAATTTGGACGCCTGTTGGAAACTTGCACCAAAACCGTCTCGCGTCAACATTATTCGGACTATTTTTGAATTTACGCCAGCATCAAAATTGACACGTGCGGCAAAATTCAAGTTTTGCAAAAATTCACGAAATGGCTATAAGTTCACGAAACTCGCATTTTTTTCGTTAAATCGAAACGGGACAAATTAGCCCATCACTACTTATGATGAAGGTTTTCATTCATGCAAGTCATGGTGTATTTAATAGACGTTAATCTAGAGCAACTGGACTTGCTACTCATCCGAGCAGCTTCTTCAGTTCAGCTTATTTCTTATTATTTTTCCTTGGACAATTACAGCACACATCCCATTGTTTTGCTCAGTACTACAGGTATGGGACCTGTTATCCAGAATGCTCGGGACCTGGGGTTTTCTGGATAACGGATCTTTCGGTAATTGGGTCTTCATGCCTTAAGTCTACTAAAAATTCATTTAAACATGAAATACACCCAATAGGCTGGTTTTGCTTCCAATAAGGATTAATTATATATTAGTTGGGATCAAGTACAAGCTACTGTTTTATTATTACAGAGAAAAAGGAAATCATTTTTAAAAAATTGGATTATTTGGATAAAATGGAGTCTATGGGAGACAGCCATTCCATAATTCGGAGCTTTCTGGATATCGGGTTTCCGGATAAGGCATCCTATACCTGTACAAACTGTATTTATTTCTTGAAATTGTGCATTACATCTGTGATGGTCAACCTGTCGTCCTCCAGATATTTGTTGAATGGTGGAAGTTACAGCTCAACACATCTATTGCTAGTGGCGTACAGGTGACCCTTGCTGCATTAGCGGAAAAATAATAAGAACTAAAAGAACTTCAGATGCACTTGTATTTCTCATCTTCAATTCATAAGATCCCTCACATCTGCATAACTGTTTTCCTTTGCACTTTTGGCATTCCCTCCTTTGGATTTTTCCAGAAATGCTTTTACAAAAATGTGTCACCTAGCCCTAAGAATTCACGTATTAATTGGGAACATCAGAGTTATTACTTTTAAGTATAAACAATGGGGAAAAAAAGGAGAATCTGGCACTCGACCTCTATTTGGAATCTCTAAAAGAAAAATTATATTTTAGGTTTCTTGATATTTCTGTATTTAGTTTGAGCCGGGTGGCCAGTGTTCTTTGGAACCCTTCCTAACCAAACAAAACCGAGATTCCTATCAGCTAAAGTGTAAGGAGGGAATGATGACCTAAGAGGCTCGTGTTTATCGTAAGATTTTTGGCCAAGCTATCTGTCTCAAGAAAAGCAAAGTTCAAACACATTTTTACTTGGCCAAAATGTACAGGAATAAAGAGAAATGCCGCCTTATTGTTTTGAGCTGCCACCAATTTAATGTATGGCACTTACAAAGTAGCTGCTCGTTAATTAAAAGTCCTAGATATATTGCAAGCACATGTCTGGGTTTTGTATCGATTTCTCGATCCCTCAAAGTGGCCTATTTCTGCTAAGTATGGACAATATATTAACACGAATGTATGCTCATAACTAGGGATGTAGCGAACCGCCGACAATGTGTTCGCGAACGCCGTTCGCGAACACCGGCAAAAATTGCGAACAGTTCGCGAACAGTTTGCGAACTTCGAACATCCGAAAATCGTTCGATTCGAACGATCGAAGGATTTTAATTGTTCGATCGAACGATTTCCGTTCGAATCGAACGATCGAAGCCATTGGATCGAATGATTTCATTCAATCCAATGGCTTCGATCGTTCGATTCGAACGAAAATCGTTCGATTTTAGCGATCGAATGGTCGAATGGTCGAACGATTTTGACGCGAACGCCTATTGGCGAACGTCGCGCGACGTTCGCGAACTTGCGGCGGACGCGAACAGTCGAAGTTCGCGCGAACTAGTTCGCCGGCGAACAGTTCGCTACATCCCTACTCATAACCCATGATTCTAAATTGTCAAGCTTTTTTTTTGGTAACTAGTCGTATTTAGAGATTTAGGGAGTTCATGGTTTTATCGTGCACTTGTTCTGGGAATGGCTAGAACGTTTCTGCTAAACGCTGTGTGACAAAACATGGTCGTTTCAGTTCAGCTTTTCCTTAGCAAGGTTTATCATGCTGAAATCGTTGTTCTACAGTAAGTAGGCATGCATTTTATTAAGCACTGTTGCATGAAGACAAAGTAAAACAATTGCAATTAGCCAGTCTTGCTTTCAGTCAGTGGCCGATCATAATACAAGAGGCATCCCCAAGATTCATGGGAGGCCCAAAGCCACCTGTAAATGGGTCACCTAACTACTAAAGCTCCATCACAGGAAAAATCTTGCAACAGGTACTGTGGAATTGACCCAGGGGTGCACAGAAATACAGCTTGATGGCCCTCACCAATAAAATTTGCAAATATCTCCAAATATTTCACACAAAGCTACCAGTGCCGGGCTGCAGCCTGGAAATACATTGACAGAGTGCCTTGAAAGTTTAGAGGGGGCCACCCAATACATTCTGTTCCACCTCTGTAATGCCCTGTACTGCAGTGCACAACTTCTTCTTCTCTCACTCTCAGTTCTTGTAGGTTCTCCCTAAACTACACCTAAATACTAATATCCCTTACTGGCACACAAGTGCTTTTGGGGTCTTAAAACTAACTCATCATTGGGGCCACCAGCTGCCCTTTCTGGCTGCTCTTTCTGGCTGCCTCTAACGTCTCAGGCAAGCTATTAGAGGATCTCCAAGCCCAAAGCCAGCAACTTCCAATATCATCTTCACCTACCTGGGCATGTACACCTGCTTGAAAGGTCAGTACTGTCCCCAGATATTGATGAAGTCAAAGAGGCTCTTCCCAACTCCCTTATATAAGTTTCTGGGCCTTGGACCTCCTTACTCTAGAAACTTCCTAGAGGAAATTCCCTACAGGGACAACTTACATGTTGCTGGAACCTACTACCTCACCTCAAAGGGGAAAATATACCCCCTGTTTAACATGAACTAAATACGGTTTATGTAGGAAAAGAGCCTAAACACAATAGGGACTTCCAGAAATAAATATAAATGTATTTGTTTTCTACAGGTTTTTGTCTACCGAACAGTTGACTAACTAACTTGGGGGCCGATTCACTAACTTCGAGTGAAGGATTTGAAGTAAAATAACTTCGAATTTCGAGGTATTTTTTTGGGCTACTTCGACCATCGAATGGGCTACTTCGACCTTCGACTACGACTACGACTTTGAATCGAAGGATTCGAACTAAAAATCGTTCGACTATTCGATAGTCGAAGTACTGTCTCTTTAAAAAAAACTTCGACCCCCTAGTTCGCCATCTAAAAGCTACCGAACTCAATGTTAGCCTATGGGGAAGGTCCCCATAGGCTTGGCTAACTTTTTTTGATCAAAGGATATTCCTTCGATCGTTGGATTTAAATCCTTCGAATCGTTCGATTCGAAGGATTTAATCGTTTGAACGAAGGAATTATCCTTCGATCGTACGATCGCACTATTTGCGCTAAATCCTTCGACTTCGATATTCGAAGTCGAAGGATTTCAATTCCCAGTCGAATATCGAGGGTTAATTACCCCTCAATATTCGACGCTTAGGGGCCGATTCACTATAGGTCGAATATCGAGGGTTAATTAACCCTCGATATTCGACTAGGAACTAAAATTGTTCGACTTCGAATATCGAAGTCGAACGATTTAGCGCAAATCCTGTGATCGAAGGATTATTCCTTCGATCGAACGATTAAATCCTTCGAATCCAACGATTCGAAGGATTTTAATCCAACGATCGAAGGAATATCCTTCGATCAAAAAATCTCAGGCAAGCCTATGGGGACCTTCCCCATAGGCTAACATTGACTTCGGTAGCTTTTAGCTGCCGAAGTAGGGGGTCGAAGTTTTTCTTAAAGAGACAGTACTTCGACTATCGAATGGTCGAATAGTCGAACGATTTTTAGTTCGAATCGTTAGATTCGAAGTCGAAGTAGTAGTCGAAGGTCGAAGTAGCCCATTCGATGGTCGAAGTAGCCCAAAAAACACTTCGAAATTCGAAGTTTTTTTAATTCGAATCCTTCACTCGAGCTTCATGAATCGGCCCCTTAGTGAATCAGCCCCTTAGTGTACTAGAGTATCTTGGTTGTAAACCAGGGTATACTTGACATCTTTACAGCAATACTTTCTTTCAGCTCATCCTAAATATGATCCAAACCCAAACCAATCCTACCAGCCTCATGAGCACATAACTATATGGTCAAACTACGCCAATGGTTTATTCTTACATTGACATTGTTCATCCATCCTTATTTCTATATTCAAAATCCGTTGGATGTCAATAATAAAGAAAAGATATCATTAATGATTAAAAGGCCAGGGAACAATATGTCCAGGGCTATAACACATGAATGTGTGAAAGTCTACAAACCATTTAAAGAGTTCCCTGCCGAGGAGAAAGGGAACTGATGTAATGGCAGTGTATAGCAAGCACGCAGTGCAGACACTATAGCAAGTGTTAGGTGAAGAGTTCAGTCAATTCCCAGGAGTGTTTTATGTCAATATTCCTTCACAAATGTATTTTCTGATTATAACCCGATTTACGCCACTAGTGATTTCAGAGTACACATGACTTAGCAAACATTTGGTGCCCTTTAACTCACTACAGGTGTGTTAAGCTCTTGTAATTTAACAGTTTGACTTTAAGAACCTATATTGTAATACTTGAGAAAACACAATAACCTCTTATGTTTTCACCTTCACGAAAGGAGGGGGGGGGGTATAAAGCCCAGAATGCAGGACTCGACTAACAGAAAGCTGTATTTCATTTTTTATTTGCTTCATTTTTGAAGGCACATATAGATGGCTTTACCACTAGAAGTCCCGAATGGCTTACTGACATGTTTTCTTTTGTGAATTCTTAATATTTAATTAGCAATTATGGTTGCTGACAGTTGGGCTGCTGTGCAAATATACTTGATGTTATTTTGTGTGTTTAAACAGAGGAACAGCAATTTTAGCCCCCGGTGACTGACAACTCTGCAAACGCATTCAGTTCATAGAGATGACACTTTGTTGTAAGCTGTTACGCAGGTTTTCTGTAGCTAAAACTATAGTCCTCACTCAACAGAATCTCCACTAATCTGTAATAACAATAATAATATGGCTCCTTCTACTCTACTGTGCATAAAGTAACATGGACTCTATAAACCCAATTATTATTGATCTTTATATATTGTAGCTTTCTTCATTTTATTTTCTCTCGCTCTCTCTCTCTCTCTCTCTTAGTTCTTTTATCATCTACTGAAGAACTTGAAGACGTACAACTTTCCTTGATGGGATTAAAGATAAAACATCCACCAAGAACTCCCTTAACTGTTTCTGTTCAGAAAGCAGCAGACGTCTATAATCAAGAGGAATCCATTTAACACAAAGCACATGACGACATGATAACCTCACTAAGACGAAGCGCCGAACGCTAGCGTTAATTCGCTAGCGTTTGGCATTTTTTCGTTACTGCGCAAATTCACTAACGAACGCTGGCGTAGTTTCGCTAGTGTTACTTCGCACCCTTACGCCAGGCGAATTTTCGCTAGCGACGTAACTACGCAAATTCACTAACTTGCGCAGTGTACTGAACGCTACCTTTTACGCTAGAATTCCTTCGCCACCTCAGACCTGGCGAAGCGCAATAGAGTAGATAGGGATTGTTTCAAAAAAAGTCAAAAATTTTTCTAAGTCCCAAAAAACGCTGGCGTGTTTTCTACATGATGGGTGATAGGCTGAAAAAGATCAAAAATATTTTTGGGGTTCCCCTCCTTCCCCCCTACATTTCCTGCCTCATGGCAACTTACCTAGACAGTGGGCACATGTGTAGGGCAAAATAAAAATTTTATTTGCTGATTTGAAGGTTTTCTAGGCATTTGTAGTGCTAATACGTGTTCCTCCATTGAAATTTGAATTTCGCGCCGTATGCAAATTAGCCTTCGATAGCGTAAATTCGCTTTACATAGCGAATCAACGCTAGCGCAACGTCGCAACCTTACGCTACCCCTGTGCGCAACTTCGGATTTTAGTGAATTTGCGGAGCACTGGCGAAACTACGCCTGGCGAAGTGCGGCTAAGTGCTGCGAAGTGCGGCGAAGTTGCACCTGGCGCAACTTCGCATCTTAGTGAATTTGCCCCTAAGTTTCTAGCTAGTAGTGGTGATGTAGGTATTTTGGTTTAACAAAGTAAAGTGCATGGGCCCAGGACATGTACCTATAGGAGAAGCAGGTTAGTTGTCTAAGGCATATAAAGGCAACAAAATAAAATCCCATTTTTACTTTCTTTAATGAAAAAGAAACCTATCACCAATATACTTTTATTTAAAAAAAAGGCGAAGTTAACTCTGGTAAAAAAAGGTAACGTTCAGTAAAATCTGCACTTTACTGAATTTGTGGATGTAATAATCATTTATCAGCGCGAAAACTCGTCTAACGATAGAGTGCAAATGAACACTAGTGACAGTCCCGTTTGCTTGTGAATTGGTGCCTGCGTCTGTTAGTGAATTGCCAATGTCCCTGCGGGTAGCAACCCTGGTGAAAAGTCGCTAATTAGCCACTTCCCTCTTTAGTGAATCTGCCCCATAGAATAGAAATGTCACAATATAAGGCTGATTAGTAATTAATACAGATAATTACTACATGGCAGCACAGAAATCAGTGCAATTAGCATCAGAAAATAATAGTCAGTCATGTAGCATCAGCTTATATTACAGACCAACCTCATTTTCTGCTGGATAATTAGTGACGACCCCTATGCTTAGCTTCTCAACAGCTGCTCAGAGCCCACTGAGCATGTGAGTGTCACAGACACTTTCCAAGATGGTGACCCCCTGTGACAAGTTTGAAGTCCTGGATCATTGCTGCTATTGACAAGCTGAAACTTTAGGCTGGTGCAATAAGTTTAATGTATAAAATATGACATTTTTAGCCATAGTCATTTTTAGGGTTTAATTCTCCTTTAAAGGTAAACCACCCCTTTAAGCACAGTACAAAAAGGTGTCCAGGCCAAGCAGAAGACTTGCGGAATCAGGAAATAGGCCAAGGTCAAAACCAAGAGATCATACAATGGGAAACAAGGACAGGAGCAGGACTTACAAGGCTGTAGGAGGGAATCAGGAGCAGGGTCACAGGAAAAGGGCCACAGGATCTGGAACAGGGCCACAAGAACTGAAACAAATCAAGATCAGGAACAGGAACACAAGGCTAGAATAAAGCAGGTTGGCCAATGATCCAGTGAGGGGGAGTCTGGGAAGCAGGCTTAAAGGGCATGTAAAGGCAACAAAATAAAATCCCATTTTTACTTTCTTTAATGAAAAAGAAACCTATCTCCAATATACTTTTATTAAAAAATGTGTACCATTTTTATAAGAAACCTGACTGTATGCAGTGAAATTCTCCCTTCATTTACTGCTGTGAATAGGAATTGTCAGATGGTCCCTAACTGCTGAGCAGGGAAACAATCATACTTATGAACAGCAGGGGGAGCCCCCGCCTTACTTCCCAGCCATGCAGAACTCAAGCAGCTTTGTTTATGACAATCCCTAAGCAGCCCAGACCACACTGAGCATGTGCACAGTCTTAGTCTTGCAAAGATGTATAACAAAGTTACAAGATGGTGACCCCCTGTAGCCAACTTTGAAAGCATAAATTATTTGTTTGATTAGGCTTGTAGTGCAGTAAGTTCATGTTTATATTTAGTAAACAAAATAGCATTTCTAGCCTTATTCTATTTTAGACTTTACATGCCCTTTAAATAGCCCTTCAATTGCAATTGCCCCTAGCTGGATAGGAATTTTTTTTATTTTGTAAAAACTTATCAATTTACAATAATCATCAGCTCAGCTAAATCAAAACTGATTTTAAACTATTTACCACCAATAAGCAAATTATAGTCCATGAATCTTTGGCTTGGCTCAGCAGTATCTCCCACCACCAAACCCTCTTGGAGTCCTTCCTCTGTCCATAATTCCCAAAACAAACCTGGCAAAGTCTTTCCCTTTGTCCATGAAAAAGGTTTTCCTCCCTCCCCAACCACCACCTTCACCACCACAAACCCGGCCACAAAGTCCAAAGTTTGGCTTTCTATTAGTGGGCCATCACACCACCCTTCCCACATACACCCCCCCCCCCAACCCAGCACATATATATTGCTAAGCCAAAGAGCTTGCAGAACTTTTCCACTGAAAGTCATGAGCTGGTGTTATCACATTGTCTGTTTGAAAGAGAAACATGTCAGACATCACAGGCATTAGTATCATAAATACATCAGTATAAGTCACAGTTTCACACCTCTCCATTTGGATGCATTCAGACAGCTTTGCTTAACCTCTCTTTCCCTCAGGAAACCCAAATCAGCCACCACAGACTTCACTATTTGGCCTGTAACAACATTCTCATGGCTAATGGACCTTCTGCAGCGGAACTGCCATAGGTGGTACCTCATCACCAATATTATTAGATACACTGTCCCTCTATCCAGGGGATGTGGGACAGACAGAACACCATAGGCCGCATCAGCATAGGACAAGTGTTTGATGTGGGGCACGTTGAGAGCCTCTGACAGCCGATGTTTTAAAACTTTTGTCACAGGACAATCCACAAGAAAATGTTCTAGGGTCTCATTAGTGGAACAGCCCCATGGGCACTCCCTCTCTGTGATGTTCAAAAAGCTCACATTGCCTCGGACAAAAAGTCTTCCCTGAAGAGCCAGCCAGTTCAGATCAAAATACTTTGGGGGCACCCTTCTGTCATTGAGCAACCGGAGGCTCTGAGAAAGGACATCCCCCACACAGTCCTTCAAGGCCAATGGGACAACAAAATAGCTCAATAGGATCCTCTGATAAATTTGTCTCCTTGTAACAGAACTCAGTTCCCCAATTCTAATGTCCCACTTTCTCAAAAGTTTTAGCCCGAGTCGAATATGCAGTGGGAGACAATTCCCCCGCACTGGGACATGCTTCACACTATCGCCAAGCAGCCAATCTCCTACCAGAGGCAATGCCCAATTCTTGATGCAACATTCCCACAGGGAATCAGTTCTTTGGCCAAGGCTCCCAAAGTTAAACTTCAAGAAAATGGATCCAAAGAAAGCCACTGGACATAACATGCCCAATCCTCCCTCTTTCCTCTGCAGGTAAGTAATGCCCCTTTTTACAGGATTCAGCCTGTTCCCCCAGATTAACTGGAAGAACAGGCTTTGGATCCGAGCATAGAGAGCTTCTGGCAGCGGATACACGTAAGAAACAAACAAAAAGATAGGGACCAGGTAAGTCTTCACGAGCTTCACCCTTTCTCTGTAGGACAGCTTCCACTGCTTCCAACGCTGTACTTTAACATTTCCAGCATCCAACTTTTCTTCCCAGTTTTGCCTACCATCATCTCCCTTCCCAAATTTGATTCCCAAAATTCTAATCTGAGTTTGGGCTGTTGAAAATTCCTGGAGTGGAAAAGCCGGCTCCTCGTCTAATGACCAAAAAGCTTGAGACTTATCCATGTTGACCAGAGACCCGGAGGCCTCTGAGTAACTTCTGATTTTCTTGGACAGCACTCTCGCATCTTCCGGACAAGAGACTGCTACCGTGACATCATCCGCATAGGCTACTGACCTGAGGGGCTGGCTACGGGGAACAGAGAGACCCTTAATTCCACTCACCTAGCTGGATAGGGTGTGTGTGTCAGGTAAGATTGACACGGAGGCAGCATCACAGAAGGCACTTTATAATGGCAATACTACAGTGTCTGCTGTGGAGGAGGAGCAGGAGGAGCAGCTGCCAGTAAATAGCAGGTCCCTGGTTTGAATCCAGATAGTTCCTTACATGCACATGTATCTGGTATCAAAGTAAATGACCTGTTGTATAAAGCAACTGTTTTTGTTGCGTAGTCTTGAAAATGTTTCCCTGACAGGTTTCAGAAGCTTCTATGATCAGTGTTGTGCTTTTACGATCGCTCAACAAACGCAGTCGCTTTAGACTACCACATACTGGGGAACACTTACAACTTTTTCCACAGTGAGAAATACAACTCCATAATAGAAATAGATACACACTTAAAAAATGTCATGTTAAGGTTTCAACCTAGATATCAAGCTGCTTCCAGGCTGTCCGCTGAAGCTAGGGATTCTGAGACTTGACATTGACGTGAGCCTTTGCAAAAGTGCTAGACAAATATAAGAGGTCCTCTGCATGCAACCCATGCCTTACCCTTTAAACAAAACAGGGATTGTTTGTCCATATATTGCAAAATATTTAAGCTGGCCAACTACGTCACACTGGTGTCTAGTAAAAGGGCAGCCAAGTTTGGGAGGTTTACTTTGAAAGCAGCGAGTAAGTTGCAGGTAAAACTTAGTCCCTTTGTAAAATGTATAATGAAGCAATTGAATTCTTAATGAATCAGATAAAATTGAGTGTAGGACTGGCCAGATATGGGATGACTTTGACGTAGTTGGCCAGCTTAAATATATTGCAATATATGGACAAACAATCCCTGTGTTGTTTAAAGGGTAAGGCATTTTTCAGTAGCAGTATGCACAAAATGTCTCTGTCTTAAATATATTGATAATGGGTTGAGTGCAGAGGACTCTTGTATTTGACTATATGTATTTTGTGGTCACACCCTCATTGCACCCCTGCCTAATGGTTTTAAAAATTAGTGGTGAGCACAGCTTTCCCTTGTTTGTTAAAAGTGTGTTGCTATAATAAAGCTTGTTCAGAATGAATCTGGCAGCCGTTCAGAGACAGAAAACCTATTCAGGCAGGTGTCGTAAATTATCCAACCTAATTAGAGAGCGGCTCTTGGCAAACATGCAATTCAAAGTTTTTGTTTACATGAGGGGGACCATGCAAAGGGATCAGATGAAAAAAGGGGAAACACCACTTCTAATTTCCTTTTCACAGCCTATGTATTTTGACATACAACAGAGGATTTAGGTGTTGGAATATCAGGGCCACTTTAGGGGGCAGATCTATGAAAAGTCGAGGTGAAGTTTCCAAGTGAAAAACTTTGAATTTCAAGCTATTTTTTGTGTACTTCGACTAGGAAATAGTCATACTTCGATTAGAATTTGAAAAAACGTCGAAATTCGAAGGTCGAATTTTTTTGAAATACTGTCTCTTTAAAACTTCAACTTTGACCATTCGCCACCTAAAAGCTGCCGAAGCGGTGTTTTAGCCTTTGGGGGACCTCCTACAACCTGTATGGAGGCAATTGGGGGAGTTTGGGAGATCGAAGGTCGAAGTTAAAAAACTTTGAATCGAAGTACGATCATACAATTCCAAGTAGGCCAAATTCGGGCCACTTCGACCCCAAAAAACTTCGACCTCCATTCGATTGGTCTTTTTGAATTTGAAGTTCAAAGTTTTTTTTAACCTCGACCTTTGATAAATATGCCCCTATGGGTAGGGTAGAAAGGGTATTTTCCCTGGGACCCAGTATCAAAGGTGTAGTGGGACTGGTAAGTGTACTAAAGCCATACTATATTTTGTTACAGTTGTTATTTTGAGTACACATCAGGGATGGCCAGCCTGCAGGGAAGGTGGCATAAGAATCTCTCCTGAATACTACAGAATGAATCGCATTGCTCTTTCCACTGGCCTATTTTACCCAGACTGCATGGCAAGTTTTGACATAAAAGTGCAAATGTACAGTATGTATCATGTGCTGTTTGGGGTTTTATGTTGGTGGTGCCACTGTTTGTCTTGTTTGCTTCATCTGATTAGTCTCACTTGTAACCTACTGGGGTACCTGCCAGCAACAGTTTTATTTGGTCAAATACCAATTTCTGTTTCTCCTATGTCTATTCTGACCCCTGTCCGTGATTGGGCTAGGGCCAAATGGAGCCAAATCAGCCTGCTAAAATCCACAGGCAAATTTCAGCCCCTATCTCAAGGAGTACATTTTTTCTTCTTTTGTGTCCGGAACCCGTCAGCTCTGGCCTGAACACATTCAACGGGCTTCGAGTGAAATGCAAAGTCTTGTGTTTCTTTGCTGAGTGTTTTCGCGTCAGAGACAACACAAGGATTCTGGAATGTGAAAGAAGAAAATGGATTCTGATCTCAGTGAGTGGCTGAAATTGGCCGGTGAATTTCAGCAGTCTGAATTCAGCCCCATCTGGCCTAGCCCTAGACTTTTCTATGCTTATTCCAACCTTCACCACTTGCCTGTTCCTTTGAATTTGTCTCTGTTTTGCTTTGCAATTAGATATGTGATAAATGAAGTGGGTACCTGGGGAGTAGGCAATCTACAAGGACCTACTACAGAAGTTTATGTTTTGTGCAGTTTATGAACATATTAGTTTATGGTCACCTGTTTAAAAGCAAACATCTTATTGGTTGTTCTGGGTTACTGTTCCAAACATGTGTTTTTATTACATATAGGGGCATGTTTGTTAAATTGCCCCATTGTCTAGAACCAATTAATTATTATATTAAGTACCAATAGATATTTTTGTCATGAATCGGCACCCAGAATCCAGAACCAATGCAAGGCTCCCTGGTCTCGGCTCTTACTTCTGCCTTTAACAGCCCCCTTTCATCTTGGGAGGAGCCCTCGGCTAATTGGATGCCGCCAGGTCTTAAAAAGAGAGGAGCCAAGCGAGGGTTCTGGACGAGCAGAGGGGCACGATCGTTAAGTCTTTTTGGCAAAATGGCACAGTTCAAGGGTTAGTCGAAAACGTAGTCAAACAGGCTGAGTCGGTGCAGGCAGAATTCAAACGGAGTCAGACAGGCAAGGGTCAAAACCGGAATATCAATCAGAGTAGTCAAAACAAGCACAGGTCGGATAACAGAGTGTAGAATAGTCAAATAACAGGCCAAGGTCAGGATCACAGAAGTCAGGTGAAAATCAGACAGGCAGGGGTCAAAACACGAATCAGAATAAACAGGAATAGCACCCAGGAACTCACGAATGGAACCAAACAACGGAAAATGATTTCCATTACAAGGTAACTTTAACATCCATTTGAATTTAACACCTTGCGTGATGACGTCATGACACCATCGACATTGCGCACAAATCCAGGAAGTGCGCACCGTGAGCGCCATAGAGGAACCGGTGCCCAGAGAATGAGCATCACCGCGGCGGACGTCCCCGCCGGCCCATTAAACCACCAGGGTCACCAGAGTCCTCACAATTTTGTTTTGTTTTTTGTTCCTTCCTATCTGTCTCTCTGTCTTAAAGCTCCTCAATATGTCTGGCATGACTTATCTTGAATTAAACAAAAAAGTTACTCATGGATTCTACCTTAATTACGTTTATTTTACAAAAGGTTTGTAATTTGGAATCATATTGGCTTGAGATGGCTGCACTGATGCAATATGTTGGGACAAAATAAGTATATTTGGGGGAAAAAAAGAGGTTTGATGGCCAATTATTATATTTGCTTGAAAATTAGAACCTTTTGTTTAAGTAATTATAAAACTCTTTATTGAATAAAGGTTCTTATAAGACTCCAAACCATATAAAATGACTTCAGATTGGCCTCTAATCCAGTGGTTGGGTTCCTTATGCTATATTCGTGTTGTTCCATGCTGCATGTGAGTGGGGCTTTGCTCGTTCCTGCTGAGGATTACACTACAGATATCAACACTAAGTGACCAAAATACATTGTCCTTTTCTTTTGTAGACCATTAAGACAACATCCTTCTTTGTTATCCCAACCGCTCTGAAAACCAGCAATTTCTTCATGAGGTGCTGTTTAAATAAACAGTTCTTCATCCTTGCCTGAGTTGCTGATCCTCTTGAACAATAAGAAAATGCTTTGTCAGTGGTGTTAACTAACCCAGAATAAATGCATGGTGATGGCAAAACAATTTTTTTTCGTTTTTTTTGGTTCTTAATTGTGTTCTAATAGATTGTAGGCATGGTTACATAGTTACATAGTTACATAGTTAAATTGGGTTGAAAAAAGACAAAGTCCACCAAATGAAAACCCAGCATCCATACACACACCCCTCCCTACTTTTAATTACATTCTATATACCCATACCTATACTAACTATAGAGTTTAGTATCACAATAGCCTTTGATATTATGTCTGTCCAAAAAATCATCCAAGCCATTCTTATAGTCATTAACTGAATCAGCATCACAACATCACCCGGCAGTGCATTCCACAACCTCACTGTCCTGACTGTGAAGAACCCCCTACGTTGCTTCAAATGAAAGTTCTTTTCTTCTAGTCTAAAGGGGTGGCCTCTGGTACGGTGATCCACTTTATGGGTAAAAAGATCCCCTGCTATTTGTCTATAATGTCCTCTAACGTACTTGTAATGTGTAATCATGTCCCCTCGCAAGCGCCTTTTTTTTCCTTTGAATCATAAAAAAAACATTATTTGGAAAGCATTCTGGATATCATGCCTTTTTTTTTTAATAAAAAAATACATTGTTTTAATGGGTTCAGGTCATGATTTTACTGCAGTGGCTTGAAGGCAGGGCCGGATTTACATAGTGGGTGCCCCTAGGCCCACTGCCGTTCGTCGCCCCTGTCCCCTCCATTCGTGCAAATTTTCATCATCTGGACTGGAGCAATGGGGATTGGCGCATGGGTAATTTTAAAAATTATTGTATCTCCAACGCATCCCCAGTGTTTTTGAACCAATGTGGGTGTGGTTGGGAAGCATGCCGCCCCCCTAAAATCCTGCCGCCCTAGGCCTGGGCCTAGGTGGCCTTTCCACAAATCCGGGCCTGCTTGAAGGCAGAGAGTAGAACATTGTGACAATCCCATTAATGGTGAGATTGAATGTGCCTAACCCAGAACTGGGAAGAACCATGGTCTATTAGCTTCTTGTAATCAATCACCAGCGATGCCTCCCGCTGGCCGAACAGTTGGTGGCTGTTATCTTTTTCAGGACTGTGTTTTTCATTTCCTGATCTTGGAATCTTGGAAACTGTCATTACCCCCTATCTACTGCTAATCCATTATCATGGAAATGTATTGGTCACACAGTGAGAGAGAGAGAGAGAGAGAGAGAGAGAGAGAGAGAGAGAGAGAGAGAGAGAGAGGCTTTTCCCACATGAATATAAACCAGCAGGTGAGTAACTGAAGTAGAAAAATATTGCTACGTTTTCACGATGCTATACTTCTTTATAGGCAGTATTATCTGTGGAAAACACTTTAGGAATGCAGTTGGAAGTGCAGCTTCTTTAAAATGGACACAATTTTTTTGTTTGTGCTCATTGACACCACTCATTGTACTTCCCAATAGTTGGGCTCTGCAACAGTGCATCCATTCCATTCCATCTCTTCTTTTGATTTGTGTGCAAGTGCTCTTGTTGATACATGGGAAGTCTGGAGCTACCACCACCTTCAAGCTGGAAGTAATCCCAGGGATCTCTCTGTGGGCTGCGTGAATATATGCAGTTTAGCAAATAAGGAGGTGATTATCATCATTTCATGATGAAAGTATTAGAAGTGTTTTACATCAATAATGTCTGTTAATTCATTGGGCAGACAGGGGGCCAGAAAAAACACCTTGATCTAGCCCAAGGGAATCCATTTGGACAGCCCCACTGTACATCAACGATTGAGTCTTTTTAAGGTAAATAGTATTTTTTTCTAAATTATTTTATCAAGAATTATGACTAATCTAAAGTGAAATAGTTGATTAAACATCAACATATGGAGCTAATGGAGGGTTTCTTACGTGTGATTATGTCTCATAAAATATGTAAGTCAATTGTGAAAATCCTGAGGTTTCTGTTCTGTAGAACATCTCTTCTGGTCCTGGTGGTGCTGAACACTCATGGATGACTATGAACAAGTCCTCTGGCTTCCACCCAGTGAGCCATCTCTTTGAGACTTTTGGATCAAAGTCTACTTCTGCAGCATTATCCAGAGTCATATAGTTCCATGCTCTTAAAATAATATTGTTATATAGATATGCTTATTTTGAAGAAGAAAAGTTTTCACTGACCAAATCAAATGTTTTGGAATTCTGTCTCTAGTCAAGGGGAGATATTATTTTCAACAAGTGTTTAGATGGCTATATAAAAAAAAAAGTTGTTCAACAGTGTTCCCATTCTTCTCCCTCTCACCTGTGCAGATACGATGTCAGGGGCACCTACACCTGCATTTAGGTTACTATGTTCTACAGTCTAGAAGTTATTGCACGCAAATAGTCTACCCCTCTAATAATAGAGTTGCTAATCTCTGTATTTTGCATACAATGCAGTAGTCCAAATAAATGCCAACATGCATTGCCATCAGTCAAGAAATCCATTGCTCTCCATTGTTTTTTGTCAGGTCCAACACTTAAACCCGACTTTAGATTGCAAAATGTTAGATCCTGTGTAGCTCTTGACACCAACATTGGTGGAGAAGATATTGACAAAAACAGATAAAAAACTAATAACCAGAATCTCCCTAGTGTAGACATATGGCAGATGTTTCTGAACCTACACTATTGGTCTCAGAACAAATCCTCTTAAGTCAAGGTATGTTCTTCAGATGCCTGTGAAGTTCTTACTTACCAATTCATAACAAATGTATTTCCAGGCTCTTTCCTGCTGCTCCTACAAGATGCTCTAGAAGCTTATATCACTCCCTGTAAATCTGCACCATATTTAATACAGATTATCAAGATTAATAACAATCTCTAAAAAACAAAGGAACAGAGAGAAAAAACATTTTTAGGTATGTAGCATTGGATACATCAACATTATCTATCCCCATGTTTATCCTCTAACGTTATAACAATTATATCACAAAAACAGGTAGAACAGTTTCAGCATATGTTTTTTTAATGCAATTTCTGCAGTTACCATACTTCTTCTTCTTCTAGGATTTCTAGAAATCTTTTACAACACTGTTAAGGAAACATGACATATTCCCAGACTATTTTCCCTTGCTTTGTCTGATTGTAGGTTCTTGGGAAAATGGACAGGAATGCAATAAGGCATGTGTTCTACCTCCAGAAACAGCATGAGTGATGACTCCAGCAGAAATTCCATAAAAACAAAGGAAACTGTGTAATAATTGTGTTTTCTCAACAAGAAGCACAGGGGAAAAACATTTAATTAGAAAAGAGCAGTTTTATTATTTTCAAACATGCAAATCCAACATGGAATGAAAGTACATTTAGCAGTACAAAGTATAGCATTGCATAGCTATTCTTTAGATGATATATGCACTTACTTCATTCAGAAACATATAGATCATTTTTATGTTTCCTATTTAAAGGGCATGTAAAGGCAAAAAAATAAAATCCCATTTTTACTTTCTTTAAAGTGAAAAAGAAACCTATCTCCAATATACTTTAATTAAAAAATCTGTACCGTTTTTATAAGAAACCTGACTGTATGCAGTGACATTCTCCCTTCATTTACTGCTGTGGATAGGAATTGTCAGATGGTCCCTAACTGCTGAGCAGGGAAACAATCATACTTATGAACAGCAGGGGGAGCTCCCACCTTACTTCCCAACCATGCAGAACTCAAGAAGCCCAGACCACACTGAGCATGTGCACAGTCTTAGTCTTGCAAAGATGTTTAACAAAGTTACAAGATGGTGACCCCCTGTAGCCAACTTTGAAAGCATAAATTATTTGTTTGATTAGGCTTGTGGTGCAGTAAGTTCATGTTTATATTTAGTATACAAAATACAGCATTTCTATCCTTATTCTATTTTAGACTTTACAGTCATATATTAGATCTAATTTCCAAGTTTTCCATAAAGGGATGAGCTCTGGCAGCCCTTGCATTAGTACTTTTAACCTTACCATATGGTTCTGGATAGATATTCCTATATAGTAAGCCCTCTATGTAATTCACCTATAGAGATTATGGGATGGGGAGCCTCGAGTATTGCACTGGGACAGAAGTGCAGGAGATCTAGTATAGTACAGGTATGGGATTCGTTATCTGGAACCCGTTATAAAGAAAGCCTCGAATTACAGAAATGCTGTCTCCCGTAGACTCCATTTTATCCAAATAATTAATTTTTTTTTAAAATGATTTCCTTTTTCTCAGTAATAATAAAACAGTAGCTTGTACTTGATCCCAACTAAGATATAATGAATCCTTATTGGAAGCAAAAACAGCCTATTGGGTTTATTTAATGTTTACATGTTTTTCTTGTAGACTTAAGTTATGAAGATCAAAATTACGGAAAGATTCATCATCCGGAAAACCCAAGGTCCCGAGCATTCTGGATAACTGTCCCATACCTGTACTATAATAATAATGCACATGAGCCTACACCCAAATGCATACCTCCCAACTGTCCCTTTTTCGTAGGGACAGTCCCTCTTTTGACAGCTCTACCCGCAGTCCCTCATTTGTACTGGAAAGTCCCTCTTTTCTATGCACTGAACAGCCAGAAAAAGAAACAAAGTTTCTCACTTAATTGGCTTTTCGCAGAGAGCCCAGAACAGCTAACAGGTGCAAATAAGATACTCTGTAACAATTTTGAGACACAAAAACACAGTTTAGATAAGGAGAAATATTTTCAAACTTTCATAACCTGCCAAATTTTGTAAAACAAACATGGTAATTAGGGGGTGTGGCCACATAAAGGGGTGTGGTCAAAAAAATTGCTGCGCTACGTGCGGGAAAAAAATTTTGGTCCCTCTTTTTACTTCCAAAATGTTGGGAGGTATGCAAATATAGACTCGACTTTCTCTTGTTTTAATGCTCCCCTGCTGGTATATCGAGCAGTGTGACCAATGATGGGGGGTAGGTAGGTTTGCCACATTTTCTGGAAAAAAATACCGGCCTTCCTATATATTTATCTTTTTTCCCTATTAATAACAAAAATACCGGCCAGGTGGCAACCCTAGGAGCAGGTCAGGTAGTGAGGGGTAATGGTGAGATTTAAGGAAAGAACAGGAATGTAACCCCGTTCTGCTACAATAAGAAACTGTTGGCATGCATGCATTAGGACTTTTAGGTCATTGATCAAAGCTTCCCTAAAAAGAAAATTTTCTGAATTTTTTATTCATTATGGATTCTTCATTCCACAATATTCTGCATGGCACTTTAATTCTGGCACGGCTTTTAGGCCAGTAGTCCATCTGTTCTGCAGTACACTGGCCCAAAGCTGAAGGAGCAGTGGGACAAATGTTGCCAAAACAGTTTTATTTTTGTCGCATGCAAATTAAATCATTGAAGCAGGAATAGGTCTCCTGCAGCCTTCTCAGACATATTGAATGGCAAAGTTGTAGTTCAGCTACATGTGGCAAGGACAAAAGGACTATATGCTCTTTAGCAATAATTTTTATGATGCCCATGTTTCAGATAAATCATGTGATACATGATTAACCACTTTTTATTACTGATGATATCACTAGCGCTGTTTCATAAGGTTTTATTTTACAGGTCAGGAGCAGTGGCAAGAGGATTGAGAATGAAGGTCAGTTAGGGTGAGAAATGGGGAAAAAATTGCCATTACCACTCCTAGATGCACCTTAAAACTATGCTTGAAAGCTAGTTAGGATGAGCTTTGGGAAGAATCACTAAAACACCAATATTATCTGTACACCCTGACCAAAGGGTGGACTTTTAGTGAAGGCTGGTACCTGAAGAAGTGTCTGTACTACAATATACATACATAGGATTGCTTCTATTCATTTTAATGACCCAAATTTTTCATATACAGACAGGGTTGGAGTGTCCTGCCAGAATACCAGCAAAGGATAAGATCAAATGATAGAATTAAAGGGGGGGAACACTGTTATATGGGTAAAAAGTTTATTCCTTTATTCGCGGCACAAAAAATTTGCAGAGAAAAAAGCCCATAAGAAAAATGCTCATTGCCTAATGCATTTGGAGAAAAAGTCACCATAAGAGAAAAAGTCCATTGACTTTAATGCATTTTGAGTAAGAAAAATTTTGCGCGCGTTAAATAAAGTCATGCAGAAAAACGCCCATTGACTTCAATGCGTTTCAATGTTTCCCAAATTTTTTCCCTAATTTTTTCGGGGAAGCGAAACGGGACAGATTCGCTCATCACTATTTCTACAATGTAACATTTCCAAAGACAAATTCCGTCTGCCATCTTGTATTCCGACATATTCATGACTTCTGATTCTTTAGGTGCAAATGTGCTGCTCGACGGGGACCCTGGAGCCTCCGCCTTGTCAGGAGGCCTCTTTGGGGTTCTCCTACATCAATTGGCGCAGCAGTGCTTGAATCAGAATTAAAGGCAGTAACATATACAACTATATGGAAGTGCACATTTTGACAAAAGTACCTTAAATTAATGTGGTTTTATGCCTAACTGATTGCAGGGAGATTTCTGGGCCACACTTAAAGGGGCAGATTTATCAAGGGTCGAAGTGAAAATTGGAATTTCGAATTATGAAATTAGAATTTTCGAGTTTTTTTTTTTGGTGATATTCGACTAGGGAATAGTTAAAATTCGATTCCAGTTTTTCAAAAAATTCTAATAAGATTTTCCAAATTTATCATACACTGGCCCTTTACGAATTTGAATTAGACTATTCGCCACCTTAAACCTGATGAATTGCTGTTTTAGCCTATGAGGGACGTCCTGGGATCAATTTGGAGTTGTTTGCTGCCTTCCTGACATTCAAGTTTTTTTCAGAGAAAAAACTAGAATCAAATTTGATTCGATTTGAATTCGATTCGAGTTTGTGGGTTGATTCCATTCACCCAGTTTTAAAAATTTGAATTAATTAGTTAGTTTCGATTGGTCAAATTTTGGTCGAATTTTGAGTTCATGGGAATTCATGGGAGTTTATGGGAGTTTAAAAAAACTCCTATGAACTCTACATTTTACTCTTGATAAATCTGCCCCTTACACATGCCGTATATGAGCCCTATAATTATTTGTGTGCAAAATTGCACTTTGCACACTGCACTGCCATTACTAAATTACCCCAATATTGTCTGGTATTCCCCCCACCCCTGTACTTGAAAAAAGTAACACATAATATCTCTGCTTTTTTGCCTTTTAGCAAAAGAAAATGGAACTCTGGGACACACTCACAGACACAAGCAGTTTTAAACAAAGCTCTGGCAAGGACTTAGTCCTATCAGTGGGCCTTGGCTAAGTTCCAGTGAAGCCCTGCAACGGGAAACTGTTTTTAATGAGTATGCAGTCTTGGATAATGAAGGAACTGCTATTGCTAAGCACAGGGAATATTCAACCTGCTTGTACTGGTGGTAAAAAGTCAATTAAACTGGCCTCCCTCTGAGGTAAGGAACACAGCTTGAGATGTCAAGCTCACCATGTGCTGAAAGCCGTGAAGCCATAGTGCACTGATCAATCAAACTCATTAGCTTTTGTGCGGTGTAATACCAATAAAATGGAAAAAGAATGTAAAGACTCTCCCAGAGGGCAAATTAGCCTAAACCCTCAAGAGTCAGAATAAAAAGGCACGGTACCACGGTAGACTGAAAACTGCAACGTGCAATATAATGAGATTAACTAGTAAACTTATGAGAATGGAACTTTGCAAAGTATATCAAAGTGTACCCAAAGTATCTAGACTAGATATTTATTTCATGTATTTAATAGTTAGCAAGTGTGTGTACTGTATAGAAGCATTTATATCTGTGAATTGTTGGGATACACTCAGGGGCCGATTCACGAAGGGTCGAATATCGAGGGTTAATTAACCCTCGATATTCGACTAGGAACTAAAATCGTTCGACTTCGAATATCGAAGTCGAACGATTTTGCGCAAATCCTGCGATCGATCGATCGAAGGATTTTTCATTCGATCGAACGATTAAATCCTTCGAATCGTTCGATTCGAAGGATTTTAAACCAACGATCGAAGTAAAATCCTTCGATCAAAAAATCCCAGGCAAGCCTATGGGGACCTTCCCCATAGGCTAACATTGACTTCGGTAGCTTTTAGCTGCCGAAGTAGGGGGTCGAAGTTTTTCTTAAAGGGACAGTACGAATGGTCGAATAGTCGAACGATTTTTAGTTCGAATCGTTCGATTTTCGTAGTCGAAGGTCGAAGTAGTCCATTCGATGGTCGAAGTAGCCCAAAAAAACTTCGAAATTCGAATTTTTTTTCATTCGAATTTCGTGAATCGGCCCCTTAATGTATAGAAAATGGCCCTGATTGGTTATGACAGCTAGGGGTATGTTATTGTGCGGTAATACTTCCACTCAATCATTCTGTATAAATGGAAAACATTAGTGAATAAACCCTAATAAAGAGAGAGGAAAGTGAGAGATAAAATATGATATAGTGAATATAGTAACCCCTCTATAAGCATATTATAAGTTACCGAGGAGTTTCATGACCATTTAAAAACACGAGGCCGAAGGCCGAGTGTTTTTATACAGGTCATGAAACTCCAAAGTAACTTCTAATATCCTCATATTTTACAACTGGTGGTACTTTATTTATTATAATACACAAATTTCAGTGAGTCGTGTGACAGAAATGACATCAGAACTCACCGTTTATAACTTATGACCTCAGAACTCACCGTTTATAAGGATATCATTTACAAGATATTCATGGCTTTTGTCTTTTATATATGTGTATTAGACATTTAGAGGTAACTAGTTGGCTAGATATGGAATTTAGACAACGTGTAAAGTAAAACAACGAAGGAATCATTGATGGCTAGTGATGCGCAAATTTATTCACCAGCAATGGATTTGCGGTGCAATTCCGCATTTCGCCATGTGCAAATTTTATTGCAAAACTGCAGGGGAAAACTTGCAGCGGAAAAATTCACAGTGAAAAAACACCCATAAGAAAAGCACCCATTGACTTTAATGCATTATGACAAAAAAGTCGCCATAAGAAAAAACTCCCATTGACTTTAATGTGTCATGACAAAAAAGTCACCATAAGAAAAAATGCCAAGTGTCTTCAATGAGAAAAATTTACGCGATTGTAAAAATTGACGTGCGTAAAAACGCCTATTGACCTCAATGCATTTCACAAAATTTTTGCCGTTTTGCTAATTCTTTCAGCGAAATGGGACAGATTTGCTCATCACTATTTACAGCCGCATGTTCAGAGAGCAAAGTGCAATTTCAAGCAATATCACCATGTTTTTTACCCATTATGTAGCGTTTTTTCCTAGAATTCCAGCGCCATTGCGCTCACCAGGGGGATTTCACCTGAAATTGCAGTCAGTGTGTCAGAATTAGAGAAATTGCACTCACACTTTCACGTTAATCAGATGCAATTGCACTGAAAGTAATTCGGCATGCGAGTGATGTACGCTTTTTATTATTTAGACACAAGTGCACTGCGCCTATTGATACAGGGTAACGAGGGAATGGTGGAGCTTTCACCTGGTCTGAAATGAGTGATAGCTTCAGTGTTCCACTACATCAATACGTGCAACTGTGTTCGATTTGGAACATGAGGTGGGAAGGACAAAAAGCTCCCCATGAAGCTCCCCAACTGACTTCTGGGACATTTGACCCAACTTCAATTGCACGAGTAGATATAAATGACCCCTTGCCTGGGGTATGTACTGTATGGTGGAGAGTGGGACTTTAGGGCATGAATTCATTGGAGACTCTCTGTGGAACATATCTGGCCACACGGCTGCCTTCTCACCTCCAAACTGATTGTCCATATTACCTAAATGTCACATCTGTTTGTCCTGCTTTGTTTTTTTAATTTATAATGCTGGTGTGTAGGCGCCATCTCAGGTAATTTTGCCTGGTCATGTGCTTTCAGAAAGTGCCAGGATGGAACTGCTTTCTGGCAGACTGTTGTTTCTTCTACTCATTGTTACTGAATGTGTCGCAGTGGGACCTGGATTTTTACTATTGAGTGCGGTTCTTAGAGCTACCAGGGAGCCATTATCTTGTGTAAAGCTGGCCAGAGACCCAAAGATACTATCGTACGAATCTCCATTTCGTAAGATTTTGTGTGTGGAGTGTCGTGACATTTTTCGTGCCATATCAATAGGTCGTTCAGACAATCAGAAAGGTTAGAAAATTTCTGTCGGGTAGCGATAATATCTCTGCATGTATTTCTGATCTAAAGATATCAGTGGGAGACTGTCACCAGCATTTGTCGGACATAACTTTAGTACGATTGTTGTCAGGGGCAGAACATCATCTGATCTGTTCTTTTACTACTTTATTTGATCTGAATGGTTAGTGGCAGACCTGGAGATGGCACCGAACAATCATTCATCCGATTTGAAGGTAAATCTGCACGTCTATCATTGTTTTGCTGATGAGCTGCTGGGGGAGGGGGAGTGGGGAAGGGGGAAGGTTGGGGTGATAGCACTCCAACTTGCAGTACAGCAGTAAAGAGTAAAGTTTATCAGAGTCACATGACTGGGGGCAGCTGAGAAAACTGACAATATGTCTAGCCCCATGTTAGATATTTTTAAAAAAAATCTGTTTGCTATTTTGAGAAATGGATTTCAGTACAGAATTCTGCTGGAGCAGGACTATTAACTGATGCATTTTGGGAAAAAAAACATGTTTTCCAATGACAGGATCCCTTTAAACTATCCATCAGTTATTATACAAATATATGTATAGCTTCAAGGAGCGCTTCAAGGAGCCCCTGTTATACTGGGGGCACAGGCCAGGTCAATTCCCTTTCTGCTCTACCATAAAACTATCCCTTAGTCGCCTACTATTATATTTCTACTCCGCACTGTGCTGCAATAGGGTTACTAATACTTCTGCATCAAATGAATTTAGTACTGCTCTGGGAAAAATGAGAAAATGACTACTGAGTTACTTTGCTGAAGCAGAAACCAGACTACAGATGTTTGCAATAAGGAAGAGAGGGTCTGAAATATTCCTTTTATCTTGATGCACATGTAAAGAGAATGGTTACATGCCGTTTGATAAGTAGGGATGTAGCGAACCGCCGACAATGTGTTCGCGAACGCCGTTCGCGAACACCGGCAAAAAATGCGAACAGTTCGCGAACAGTTCGCGAACTTCGAACATCCGAAAATCGTTCGATTCGAACGATCGAAGGATTTTAATCGTTCGATCGAACGATTTCCGTTCGAATCGAACGATCAAAGCCATTGGATCGAATGATTTCATTCAATCCAATGGCTTCGATCGTTCGATTCGAACGAAAATCGTTCGATTTTAGCGATCGAATGGTCGAATGGTCGAACGATTTTGACGAGAACGCCTATTGGCGAACATCGCGCGACGTTCGCGAACTTGCGGCGGACGCGAACAGTCGAAGTTCGCGCGAACTAGTTCGCCGCCGAACAGTTCGCTACATCCCTATTGATAAGTCTGCTCATTTGGCATATACCAAACAGCTTTTTGATTGGGTGCTCTGGCCTATCAGCACCTTTAATGTCTTTGTCTACAGACTGTATAAGAGCAAATTAAATATTTAGTTCATAATGGGACCAGTTCTTTGTAACAGTAGAGCTGAGGAATTCTTTCCCAGGGTAACTTCCAGAATATTGGGAGACAGAAAATGTTTCCCAGCTGGAGAGATACAATCTCACCTACATGATGGTAGTACTCTCAAAGTTTCATTTGTGACTGCAGAGGCCTTCCAGTAAGATCTATGCCATGGGCCTACCAGTAGCCTATACCAGTAGACTGTAGCTAGAAAGGGGTGGAAGCTACAACATGGAGCCAGCCACTGTTCCTGTATAAACTATAGCAAAAAAGGGAAATATCTCGCTACAATTTTTCAATGCTCATATAATGATATTGTCTTGTCTATAGCCTCTATAGTTTGATACCACAAAGAAGCAGAAGTGCCAAAAGGAATGATTTTTGAAGCTAAGCCGAAGATATAGCCATGCAACATAAATCACACTCAAAACATGTTATGGCTGCCTATTAATATAGCAAGTAGTCTAACATCAGGACTTGCTGATCAACTGCAGGCCTGTAGTCACCAGCTTGTGTTCCAACTCCGGCTGTGCATTGCTACAACACTCCAGCAACAGTCCTTTCTGCAGAATGTTTGGCCTCACTGTACAGTATCCCACCAGCTTCTCCTCAAAAGTTACACCTTTTTAAAAATAATTTTAAAACTCAATACCACAAATCCCTTGCAGATAAAGTGTACATAAAAAAGTGCCGTTTCCATCTACGAGGACAGGACCTAGGCAGCCTATAAACAGTTAAAAAAGCTACGTTCTAGTAAAGTGAGGCATAAGAAGTTTACCGTAATGAAAAATGAAAGGCCCCGATTCCCGAAAATTGTGTAATGGAACATTGTGATGTGATGTGACCTGCATTTGTCTCCTTCACACGACCGCATGTTTCCAAGGGTATTCCGTATGCCCAACAAGTGATGAAAGCCAAAGTAGGAAAATAAACCAAATCAAACATTGACCTGAAACAAGTGGAAATCCAGCTTAATGTAGATGTTTTGCGCTGACACACAAACACAGCTAAAAGGTGGAAGAAATATTTTATATTACAGACACTACAGTAACAATGCTTAGTTCCAGGAGCATTTTATCCCTAATAAGGGACACATTAATCAAAATTGAAAGTTTTCTTGATTTTTGATGTTAAGAAATGTCACAGAGAACTTCTGAACTTGAATTTTCGTGTGTGAAATTGTCCAATAGCAATAGCTGACAATTAAGCACCATTCCCCTAGAATTTAAAGGTAATGCAGCTCAGCAATTCTAAAGAAGCCTTGAGTAAGTGGAGTTATAGAAAGATTTAAATCCAAAAAAAAAAAAGGCTGATGTGCCCATTCGTGTGAATGGATCTGGGCAGGAATAAACGCCTAAATCCTTTAGTCTAAAACGATGGTGAGAATCCTTGAGAAAACAGATACATATCTAGAAATCTTGATCTGTGGGAGTAACTCCATGTTCTGTTGAGCTAGACCTATATATTTTGTTATCAAGCTTTAGTAAATTGGCCCTCACAGGCCTGAACTGGCAATCTGTAGAAGGGCTGTTGCAAGGAGCCACACACAGTTATTATTTCTTGGGGATGTTTGGACCTCTGTACTTGAAATGTCAGAGAATATTTTCATTCCCAGTTCAAACCAGACCCTCAAATGAGAGTGTGAACTTCTGGGCAATTTTGCAAATTCTAGTCACCAAACTCCATATACCGTTGCGATGCATCCATACAGGCTAGCCATACCTACTCATGAGGTGATATAACAGGTGTATAATTTGCTTTATTTCTACTAATCTATAGCAACTAACCAATGCTTGCTTTCAAACTGTAGCCCACCAAATGCTACATACTAATTGTTGATAGTACTTTCCCCCATTGTAGCATAATGATCCTGATGAAGGGAGGTTGTACCCCCCGAAACATTGATGTTGGTGGTGATATAAAATAAAACAAAGGGGCACTTCCCCTACTGCAGAAAAATGTGTGTGTGTGGATCCGTTAACAAAAAGTTGCTGTTGCTGTGGGACCGTGCCGGGTTGGCAGAGGATGAGCACCACTACTTCAGAGTGAGTGGAATACAGGAGTGCGGTGTATCTACTACATTACTTTGGAGGGGAAAAAGTCACATTTCAACTAGGTTACAAAATCCTGTAATCTGATCCAAAAATCAGAAGAATGCAAATAAAACAGCCCAGAAGGTCAACTGCCAATTTATCTTCTCCCCTCTCAAAAAAATTGTCTTTGTTAGCTACCTGGTCAACAACACATCTCAGGAGAGGAAAAGATCCTTTCCTGACTCTATATTTCTAAAAATATATCTAACCCAACTCACTCTCGCCAGCTTTGGGTTGAGAATTCTGTAATTTTTGGAATCTTTGGGTTCAAGCACCCATTTAAGTTCCAACATATGGCCAGAGCCATAGTTCCAAGAATATCTAGGACAGCATGCGTTCACCCCAAATCTCACTGTAATTGACCTTAAAGCTGAACTTCCATCTTCCAAAGAATCATGGAGACTAGAGCACAAAGGCATCCTCTCTAAATGTCTCCCTAACAGGTCCATAGACTGCCCAATCCAGTTCTAAGACTTTGAGTTTCCCGGGGGGGAGCCCCAGCAAATCGGTTTCGTGAAAACATTAGTGGGCGGCGAAATGTGGAAATTCGCTGCAAATCTATGCCTGGCAAATAAATTCGCCCATCACTAGTCAGTATAGGTTTCTAAATCCCCTCAAGCTCGGTATAAATGTCCTATCAGTAATCTAACATGGGGCCAACAAACTTTTGCATTTACTTTGTTAAAAAGCAGGGTGGGGTAGAAGAGATAAATGAGGCACAGATTCAGCTTGTAAACATTCTGTGAACCCGTTTCATTTCACTGTTGGATTGCCAACACATGGTATTAAACTAGAGATGCCAACCTGCATCAGAACTGACAACACTCCAGGTCCCATCTAGATCATGTTCTCCCCATTTGGCTGTTGTAAGAATTTCAGGTGACATTTCTATGCATTTCTTTTTTTAAAATTTTTGATTTTTTATTGAGGTTCAACAGAAAATAGTAATCCAGCAGTGCATGCATTCACAATAATAAAGAATATATTGTACATCATCCTTCGCATTGAAACACTGAAAAGCTTAGATAGTTTCAAAAATGTAACATTTGCATTTTAGTTTGCTGTCATTCAAGATAGAATTGCATGGAAATAAAAAAGAAGTCTTACTGTAAAATTCTAGCAAGGTTGACTTCAAATTTCCATTCTTAGTTTTGCGTCTTACAGGTTATGCGTCAGCTGGATTGAAAAAAGAGGAGGGGAGTAGGAAGAGAAAAGAGAAGAGGGGGAGAAGGGGTTCCAGGCCCAGAACCAGAGAGCTCAGATAGTCTGAGAAAAGGAAGGAAAATGAATATATAAAAGCTCATATTAGCTCAGACAAAATTATGCCAAATATTTGCTTATTCTAACTAAGAACAGCATTAAAAGCAATAAAACTGAGGAGGATTATCCAGTGCAATCAGCCATGGCTTGGCAGAGTCAGACCGCTCACTATCAGTGTTTAAGTTCTTCCATGTAATTGCTCTATGGAAGCCAAGTTGCCCAGTGTTTCTGTATGAAGTTCTTCAAATTTACGAATTTCTTCCATCTCTATAATCCATTCATGTATAGTTGGAACAATTGCAGATTTCCACTTTCGGGGGATCAACATTTTGGCAGCGTTTAGGGCATATTGCATCAGAGAATTTTTGTAATTGTATACCGAGACCGTATTATGGTGAAGCAAAACAGTTGCAGGTGAGTTATCAATGTCCATCTGAAGTTTATCCTTGCAGATCGCAAGGACTTCAGACCAAAATTTCTGTATATTGGGGCAATCCCAGAAAATGTGTAATAAGGTGCCAGGATTGTTGTCACACCGCCAGCATTTTTCCGACGTGCCTTGGAACATCTTGTTGAGTTTAGTGGGTGCATTATACCATCTTGTCAATATTTTGTAATTGTTTTCCCAAATTCGACAGCTTCTAGGTCCGGTACAGGATTTAAGGATGATATCTTCCTGTTCACGGCCTGAGAAGGCAATGTGAAGTGACTCGCCCCACTTACTGAGGTGTGATTGAGGGGGCAACTGTGTGTCTGGATATGTTATGAGTAGACAGTAGATAGTAGAGATACCTCTTCTAGGAGGAGTAGTGTGCCGGCAAAGCATTTCTAATTCCGTAAACATGGGAAGATCAGACGGCAGAGGAATGTTAGTGCGAATAAAACTCGCTAGTTGCTGATATCGAAAATGTTCAGTCGGTGGCAATTGAAAACACTCCTTTAGATTTTCCCATGGGAGAAATGTGCCCTTAGGGCATAGTTGAAAAAGTTGTGCGACCTCGCCCTGTTGCCAAATGGGCTAGGTAATCTTTCGTGAGGCCAGGAATAAAGTCTCGGTTAGCAATGAGTGGAGTTAGAAAAGACTTGGCCCTTGTCAGGCCTTTCTTACATTTGAGTGTGTCCCATAAATGCAAAGCGTAAAAGCAGAGATGGTGAGGGGTATCAATGTCCTGGTTCTTAATAGGCAGCCAAGGAAGCAACTTCAATGGTTGCTTTGAAATGGATTGTTCCATGGCCACCCATGCCTTGGTTTGGGCATGGTAAGTCCAGTCAATGAGACGGAGGAGGATACAAGCCTGATGGTATAGGGTGATGTCCGGCAGTCCGGTACCACCTTTTGTCTTAGGGCGTGTCAAGATTTCAAACCTAATGCGAGGGGGTTTGTTGTGCCAGACAAATTTGCGAAGTTGGCTATTCAACTGTTTAAGTTGAGGCTTCATGGGTAGTGCTTGGAACATTTCTATGCATTTCAATGGAGCTGGCAAGAATTCATGTGCAAATTATTGACAGTGGGTAAGGGGCCAGCTACCGCTGCTGACTGTGGGACAGAGGTTATATTAGAGTGACCCCGAAACATGTGGATAAGTTGACATGTCTGTTAAACCATTTATACTCCTTGATGCAGCCAAAACTGCTTGCTAGATAGCCTCTCTATGTCATGCTCCTATAAATTTACCCCTCATCTTGCTAAACTTCTTCTCCCAACCTTTGGTTTGCCTGAGGTCTCCTGCATCAGAGCATACATCTTTACTGGGACGTACTCCACTTAAGTCCCTTGATATTTATCCAGCCTTCTGGGAGAAAAATATAACTCCATCCCAGCCTTTTAACCTACCTACTGTAGTTATCAGACACTTGTGTTCCAGTGGAACAGTGAATCCACCTACAGTGTATGACAGTGATCCCCAACCGATGGCTCACGAGCAACATGTTGCTCACCAATCCCTTGGATGTTGCTCCCAGTGGCCTCAAAGCAGGTGCTATTTTTGAATTCCAGACATGGAGGCAAGTTTTGGTTGCATACAACCAAGATGTACTGCCAAACAGAAACTTCTTCAGGCTGCCAGTCCACATAGGGGCTACCAAACAGCCAATCCCAGCCCTTATTTTGTACCACCAGGAACATGTTGGATGCTTGAGTTTTTTCTCCAATAATTTTTACATTTGAATGTTGCTCACGGGTAAAAACGGTTGGGGACCCCTGATGTATGGCATCATTTGTGGCAACATTAACTCTTCCACCCAACCAGCTCTAGCCCTTTTCTGCTAAGTGGCATTATACTCAAGGGCAGTGGTTTCCTGCCCTTTTCAGTTAAAGCCCCCCTTGGAGCTTAAAGGAGTAGTTCAGTGCAATGAAACAATATGAACAGATAGTTGGGCTTTGCATAATAAAAAATGTTTTCAATATAGTGATTTAGTCCAAAATATAATCTATAATGGCTGGACTGACTGGGTGTTTAACCCAATAGTGGAAACACTTTTTACTCCTTTACAGCTCTTTAACATGTTGCCAGTCACTAACCAATCAGTGACTTGAAGGAGGGCCATAAGGGACATGACTGATCACTATGTTTGCTTTTTTGCAAAAGCAAACTAACTAAATAGTTATGTCCCATGCGGCCGCTCCTTCAAGTCGCTGACTGACTAAGAGGTTATAGAGTTACATAAGAGAAAGTGGTGTTCTGGATATTATCTAACTAAATTAGAAAAATGTTTTATTTCACAGCTTTATTTTTACACTGAACTGTTCCTTTAAATATTTTGAGAGGGTTCCCCTTAAAGGGGTGGTTCACCTTTCATATAACTTTAAAGGGCATGTAAATTCTAAAATAGAATAAGGCTAGAAATGCTGTATTTTGTATACTAAATATAAACATGAACTTACTGCACCACAAGCCTAATCAAACAAATAATTTATGCTTTCAAAGTTGGCTACAGAGGGTCACCATCTTGTAACTTAGTTAAACATCTTTGCAAGCCCAAGACTGTGCACATGCTCAGTGTAGTCTGGGCTGCTTAGGGATCGTCATAAACAAAGCTGCTTGAGTTCTGCATGGCTGGGAAGTAAGGCGGGGGCTCCCCCTGCTGTTCATAAGTATGATTGTTTCCCTGCTCAGCAGTTAGGGACCGTCTGACAATTCCTATCCACAGCAGTAAATGAAGGGAGAATTTCACTGCATACAGTCAGGTTTCTTATAAAAATGGTACGCGTTTTTTAATTAAAGTATATTGGAGATAAGCTCCATTTTCATTAAAGTAAAAATGGGATTTTATTTTTTTGCCTATACATGCCCTTTAAGTATGAAATAGAGACTGATATTCTGAGACAATTTGCAATTGGTTTCCATTTTTTATTATTTAAGGTTTTTGAGTTATTTGGCTTTTTATTCAGCAGCTTTTCAATTTTCATTTTAAGCAATCTGGTAGCTAAGGTCCCAATTACCCTAGCAACCATGCACTGATTTGAATGAGAGATTGGAATATGAATAGGAGAGGCCTTAACAGAAAGATGAGTAATAAAAAGTAGCAATAACAACTAATGTGTAGCCTTACAGAGCATTTGCTTTTTAGAAGGGGTCAGCAACGCCCATTTTAAAGCTGCAAACATAATGTACAATATTTGTAGCTACTTCTTTAGTTAAGCTTTAGTTCTCCTTTAAAGAAAATTTAAAAAAAAATATTCTATAGTGAGTCAGTGTTTTCTTACCTGTGTCTGTAAAGTGAATGACCGATTTAAAGATATAAGAATCAGACAGCTCCAATGTAGTATTAACAAACTTTTATTTTTTAGCAGTGTGGGTGCACTACATGTTTCGGGCCTAGACCTTTCCCAAGGACACTTGACATTTAGGGGCACATTTACTTAGCTCGAGTGAAGGAATGGAATTAAAAAAACTTTGAATTTCGAATGTTTTTTTTTGGCTACTTTGACCTTCAGCTATGACTTCGAATCGAACGATTTGAACTAAAAATCGTTCGACTATTCAACCATTCGATAGTCGAAGTACTGTCTCTTTAAAAAAAACTTCGACCCCTACTTCCCCACCTAAAACCTACCGAACCTCAATGTTAGCCTATGGGGAAGGTCCCCGTAGGCTTTCTAAGCTTTTTTTGGTCGTAGAAAAATCGTTCGATCGATGTATTAAAATCCTTCGAATTGTTACTGTAGTTGCAGTAAATCCTTCGATTTCGATATTCGATCTATGTAAATCTGCCCCATAGTGTACCCACACTGCTAATAAATAATACTTGCAGTTTGTTAATACTGACTTGGAGCTGTTGAGTAAATGAACTGGTAATTTACTTAAGTAAAGATGAATGGATTCCACAAGTTCAATCACGGTGCTTACGTCCAAAAAAGCAAATAATGCAAGAATGAGGGTTGTGATGAACTTCAATAAAACGCAGTAAATTGCTGCAAAATTGGTTGTGCTTTGTTTCAAAATAAAGCACAACCAATTTTGCAGCAATTTACTGCGTTTTATTGAAGTTCATCACAACCCTCATTCTGGTAATTTACTTAGTGGTGGTGCACAAACACCTGGAATCTACAGCAATATGAACTCTGACTGAACACGATTGAACCATTACCGTCTTGTTCTTCTGTAAAGTGAATATCTTCGGAAAAAACCCCATGCAAACATTTATTAAGCACCGCAAGCCTTTCAAAAATTAAAGAAAAATTAAATGACCACCATTTATATTCTGTAATATGTATAGCAAGTAATCTCTAGATGGCGCTATGAACCTGAACATGTAATACAACCATGACAATTCCGCTATAAGACTACATTTGGTTTGTTATTGTCCTAATCATTATGCAAATTATCTATTCACTGAAGTTTGAGGTTTATTTCATTATGGGATAAAAAGGAAATAAAAGCAAAAATAATTAAATCATCATGAAAGCTATGAATAACATCAACTAAAGAGGAATACTTAAATGAGAATTAAAGTCTAACTAAAGAAGTAGCTAGAAATGTTGTACATTATGTTTTGGCCTTCTGTACCAGCCCAAGACAACCACAGCCCTTTAGCAGTAAAGATCTGTGTCTCCAAAGATGCCCCAGTAGCTCCCCATCTTCTTTTCTGCTGATTCACTGCACATGCTCTGTGCTGCTGTCACTTACTGAGCTTAGGGACCCACTCACAATATACAGTACACATAGAATAGAAATGTCACAATATAAGGCTGATTAGTAATTAAAGGAATTGTTCAGTGTAAAAATATAACTTGGTAAATAGCTGTGCAAAATAAAAAATGTTTCTAATATAGTTAGTTAGCCAAAAATGTAATGTATAAAGGCTGGAGTGATTTGATGTATAACATGTCAGTCAGAGCACTACTTCCTGCTTTTCAGCTCTCTTGGTTTACACTGACTGGTTACCCTGGTTACGAGGCAGTAACCAATCAGAGACTTGAGGGGGGGCCACATGGGTCATATCTGTTGCTTTTGAATCTGAGCTGAATGCTGAGGATCAATTACAAACTCACTGAACAGAAATGTCCCATGTGGCCCCCCTTCAAGTCGCTGACTAACTCAGAGTTATGGAGCTGAAAAGCAGGAAGTTGGATTCTGGCTGTTTTATTAGACATTTTTTTCATTTTGCACAGCCTATCTATTTACACAGTTTTTATTTTCTCACTGAACTATTCCTTTAATACAGGTAATTACTACATGGCAGCACAGAAACCAGTGCAATTAGCATCAGAATTTAATAATTAGCCCTTTAGCATCAGCTTATATTACAGACCAACCTCATTTTCTGCTGGATAATTAGTGACGAGCCCTAAGCTTAGCTTCTCAACAGCTGCTCAGAGCCCACTGAGCATGTGAGTGTCACAGACACTTTCCAAGATGGTGACCCCCTGTGACAAGTTTGAAGTCCTGGATCATTGCTGCTATTGACAAGCTGAAACTTTAGGCTGGTGCAATAAGTTCAGTAAATAAAATATGGCGTTTTAGCCCTATTCATTTTTAGGGTTTAGTTCTCCTTTAAATTAATTATTCGCTTTATAGTCACTTTTGTGCTTGTAAAATAAATATTAGCAAAATACAAAGTTTTTCCTTTTTTCCACCGTTTCCACTAAATTGTGGATGACCTACAATACAAACAAAATCATTAATAATAAGAAGAATAGTTTGTTTAAATAGTATTCTGTTTGAAACAGTATTCCTGTATTTCAGGGCTTTCTGGATGATAGATCCCATACCTATTCTGCCTTTCGACTGGCTGGGAACGGGACTTTTCTAAAATCAATTAAAGGGGTTGTTTACCTTTAAATTAACTTTTAAGTAGAGAGTGTTTTTACCCACTTTATAATTTTTGAGTTATTTGAGTGGTTTTTGAGTTATTTAGCTATTTATTCAGCAGCTCTTCAGTTTACGATTTCAGGAAACTGATCATCAGTTGGGATCAAGTACAAGGTAGTGTTTTATTATTACAGAGAAAAAGGAAATACAATTTTAAAAATTTGAATCATTTGGATAAAATAGAGTCTATGGGAGATGGCCATTCCTTACTGGATAAACGGTTTCCGAATAACGGTTTCCTTACCTGTACATAGTGACAATAATTTGTAGTCTTAAAAGAGTGACCCCTATTTGAAATCTGAAGTCAGACGAAGAAGGTAAATAATTCAAAAACGATAAAAAAAGAAAAAATGAAGGTGAATTGAAAAGTTGCTTGGAATTAGCTGTTCTGTAACATAGCTTATACTTCTATAAGGTGAACCACCCTTTAATAATGCACCAAGGGATATACATGCATCTTCTTTTGTCAAGTCAAGGATTTTTTTTAATGGGACCTATCAAGAGTCCAAATTTGGGAATATTCTGGGACCTATTTGATAAAAAAAATTGCTAGATAAATCCAAATATAGAGCTAAATGGCCTTGTGGCATATATCTACATATATTAATACATATATAAGTGTATATATATGGGTGACTTGGCCAACAATACAAGCAGTTAATGCAGTAATGGAAACAGTAAACTTATGTTAGAATCCAGAACCACTTATCCTGCCAGCTTTGGATTGTGCTCAAAGCCTCTGGAAGAAGCACATGCTCAAGGGGCCAGATGGTAACATTAAATCCAAATAATGGCTTCTAGCATTGTATTGTATTGTACAGAGGAGCGTGCGTGTGTATATGTAATGTGGATATATAATGAATGGTGCCATTTTATATTCCCAGGCATATTAGAGCTTAAACATTAAGCAGAGAACATCTCAACGGAAAAACATTCTTTGCCCACAGTCAGAAGGAATTTCTCCTGTATGCCTATTTACAGGGTATAGAGGCATGCGTGGGTGAATTTAGTGCTGCTTATATGGAGTTCCATAAATTTCAAGTACTAGATGACATGGTGGATCGTGCATTTTCTCACTGTGGGAAATCCTCATTTTCACAATATTTGTGCATGCTTTTAATAACCAGACCAATCATCACATTCTAGAACTCTCAGGGCCCTAGTTAAAAAAAATCCTAATCAGGGTTGTGGATTTTATTGTTGCTTTCAAACCTTCCACCAGGGACCCTTCTCTTCTTCTTCTTCCTCTCCGGCTTCCCACTTTCACAGAGATATTAAATTCCTGAGGTCTTGGCATGCCCTCCTTTTGTGACCACTATGACCTCCATTTAAGTTGACATTTCTCATGTGAACCTACTTTGCAGCTTCCTCCTATGAGCAAGACCTGGGTGTCAAGGGTTACTTTATTCTCATGGTGATTCAGATGGTGGATGTGAGAATTCTAACAGCAGCTCGAAGAGAATGCAAGTAGAATTAAATCTGATGAGCTGGAAGAAAGAAAGTCGCTTCCATTCTCATTCTCCAAAGCAATGCTTGTGTCTGTGCCATACCCTTCATTAGGCTCAAAGGGGCAAATTCACTAAAGCATGAAGCAGCTAACGCTAGCACAAATTCGCCAGCGAAGTGGACCTACTCTAGCGCTACTTCGCACCCTTACGCCAGGCAAAGTTGTGCTATGGCGATGGGACGTAACTACGCTAATTCACTAATTTGCGCATTTTGCTGAGCGTTACCACTTGCGCCAGACTTGCCTTCGCCACCTCAGACCAGGCGAAGTGCAATAGAGTAGATAGGGATTGCTTCAAAAAAAGTTGAAATTTTTTCTAAGTCCCAAAAAACGCAGGCGTCGTTTCCTTTTTTAAGGGTGATAGGCTGAAAAAGATTGAAAATTTTTTTGGGGGTAGCCTCCTTCCCCCCTACATTTCCTAACATATGGCACCTAAACTATACAGTGGGCTCATGTGTAGGGCAATACAACAACTCTAGTTTATTTTATGAAGGTTTCCCAGGCTTGTGTAGTGTAATGTATTTGCTGCTACATATATGTCCATTGTACTTTAACTTGGCGCCGTATGCAAATTAGGCATCGCTAGTGTAACTTCGCTTTGCTTGACGAATTAACACTAGCGCAACTTGGCTCCCTTACGCCTCCCTGAGCACAACTTCGGATTTAAGTGAATTAGCAGCGCCCTGGCGAAACTTCATCTGGCGAAGTGTGGCGAAGCCTGCGCTAGCGCAACTTCGCAGGTTAGTGAATTTGCCCCAAAGAGAGAGAGAGATGAAATAGACCAATCGTTAAAGTGACTAATGGCCGGATATGACCTCGGAACTAAATGTTCTGTAGTTGGTGAAGACTAGAAGACCACAGCTGTTCATCTTAAAGGTATATTGTCATGGGAAAAAATGTTTTTTTCAAAACACATCAGTTAATAGTGCTGCTCCAGCAGAATTCTGCACTGAAATACTTATATTTAATTTTGAAATCTGATATGGGGCTATACATATTTACAGTTTCCCAGCTGCCCCCAGTCATGTGACTTGTGCTCTGATAAACTTCAGTTACTCTTTATTGCTGTACTGCAAGTTGGAGTGATATCAACCGCTCCCCCCCCCCTCAGCAGCCTAACAACAGAACAATGGGAAGGTAACCAGATAGCAACTCCCTAACACAAGATAACAGCTGCCTGGTAGATCTAATAACAGCACTCAATAGTAAAATCTAGGTCCCACTGAGACACATTCAGTTATAGGGATGTAGCGAACGTCGGAAAAAAAGTTCGCGAACATATTCGCGAACTTGCGTCAAAAATGCGAACGGTTCGCGAACGTCGCGAACCCCATAGACTTCAATGGGAAGGCGAATTTTAAAAGCTAGAAAAGACATTTCTGGCCAGAAAAATTATTTTAAAGTTGTTTAAAGGGTGCAACGACCTGGACAGTGCCATGCCAGAGGCAATGTTTCTAAAAAATCCATTGTTGACACAGCGCTGCGTTTTGTGCTGTAAAGGGCAGAAATCACACTACATTTCTAAACCTGTGTAATAAAATGCTTTAAAACGTCCGGCGTCTACATGCCAATCAAGTCGTGTAAAGGTTACAGCCTGTTCACACGCAAAGACGAAACGCGGTGCTTACTGCAACGCAAAAAGACGCAAAGAGCTTTAATGAATGATACCGTCAAGTGAGCAAATAATAGTTTTTAATTACTAGTTGAGCTTGTCACCTCCAGGATGTTCGTCCTGTTGGTGGCAATATTTCTGTAGTGGTGTGTTTAGCAGTCACCGTGCTTGTGCGCACGTGCACGGTCAGGCAGAGGTAATTCAATGTACAGTGAAGTGAACCAAAAAACACTGATTCTGCAGTGTGGGCCCAGTTTTGGTCTACTTTATTGATCACCTGCGGTGACCATAAAAGATGCGATTTTGCCACTGTCTTTGCTGCCTGAAAAACGTCACTCGGGTGGTGTTTCTAGAGACGGTATTATTATTGATATTTAGACAGAATGTGAACAAGCTCACACAGCTAGATGGTTGTTGTTTGAAAATGAAGAACACACTGGGCAAACAAGGCCTACAAGGTCAACGTATACACTACTACAGCAGTGGATACGGAATATATTATTGCTGCCTGAAAAACGTCACTCGGGTGGTGTTTCTAGAGACGGTATTATTATTGATATTTAGACAGAATGTGAACAAGCTCACACAGCTAGATGGTTGTTGTTTGAAAATGAAGAACACACTGAGCAAATAATGCCTACAAGGTCAACGTATACACTACTACAGCAGTGGATACGGAATATATTATTGCTGCCTGAAAAACGTCACTCGGGTGGTGTTTCTAGAGACGGTATTATTATTGATATTTAGACAGAATGTGAACAAGCTCACACAGCTAGATGGTTGTTGTTTGAAAATGAAGGACACACTGAGCAAATAATGCCTACAAGTGCACTACTATTGGTGCACTACTATGAAGAACAGCAACAGCACTGTACACGTTAAAGAACAGTAAGATAAGTAAAAGAAAAAAAAAATATATGAATATTAAAAAAAATATTTTTCTCGGGTTGGTGCTGCTGAACTACTAGGAGCAGCACAGTAGCACACCAGTCCCACTCCCCAACACTGCTAGACTAATAGCACTGGGCTTATAGTAGCAACTAGCAAAGTAAAAAAACAAAAAAGAAAATAAAAGCAGTCCTTACAAGGACTATTGGGTTATTACAGCAGTCAGCAGATGAGATCAGAAGCAGGACAGCTGCCCACTGCAGCTACATACAGAGCACTGCAGTAGAAGGTAGATTACTAGCCAGCAAAGCTACCCTAAAATGTCCCTCAAATCCCTGCAGACTTCTGTCCCTCCAATACAGAGCAGTATCAAGTAGATTACTAGCCAGCAAACTTACTATCAACTGTCCCTCAAAGAAATCAGTGAAATCAGTAACAGCTCTCTCCCTACACTAGCTCTTGCAAGCACACACAGGCAGAATGAAAAAACGCTGCAGGGCTTCAGTTTATATATGGAAGGGGAGTGGTCCAGGGGGTGTGGGGTGGTCCAGGGGGCTGCCATGTATCTGCTGGTCTGGGGTGAGAGGTCAAAAAAAAGCGCCAGGTAAGGCGAACCCAAAATGGCGAACGTCGCGCGACGTTCGCGAACTTGCGGCGGACGCGAACAGCCGATGTTCGCGCGAACAAGTTCGCCGGCGAACAGTCCGCGACATCCCTATTCAGTTACATTGAGTAGGAGAAAGAACAGTCTGCCAGAAAGCAGTTCTATCCTAAAGTGTTGGCTCTTTCTGAAAGCACATGACCAGGCAAAATGACCTGAGATGCACCTACACACCAATATTACAACTAAAAAACACACTTGCTGGTTCAAGAATTAAAAGTTATCTTGTAGAGAGAATTATTTGCAGTGTAAACAGTGTAATTTAGAAATAAAAACAACACCATAAAAATCATGACAGAATCCCTTTAAGCATTCTTTTATCTCTTCCCCCATATTTTAATTGAGCAGCCTGTAGAGACGTCTTTAGGGGTCCAAAGAGGTTTGGACTGCTACCATTTCTATCTACCTCTCTTGTTTTGTTCCCTGTTGACATTAAGTCAGTTTATGACTATTTATGGAACCTGTTATCCAGAATGCTTGGGACTTTCTGTAATTTGGATCTTCATGTTTATCTCTTTTTTATTGATTTTAACCATAAACAGCTGGTTACATTACAGTAAGTACTTTTTAGGTTGCAGTACATTTGAACAATTAAGCTTTGTAGTTAAATAAACATGGTAATGTCATAAAATATTAGATGTAATACAAACAAGTGTCTGAAATAGAATAATCTGAATTACAACGCTGTAAATCAAGTCAAATCAAGGTAGAACTAACCTGAAGTAAGATTAAAGTTTGAATGGAAGTTGAACTTAAAATAAAAATTAACGTTTAAAATTAACATTAATATGAAAATAAAAAATTAATTGATTTCTATTTAATATGATAATGTATTCACAATTAGTACACTCTCAGTATGAATGTGTTGGCTATTATGCTTATATTACAATAGAAAATAATTTTCTCCAGGATTGATGCAATTTAAAATAAACCTTCTCTTATTGGCCTCTATTGTTCTAAGATAAATGGACCATATACCTTTAAAATGCTCCCTTAATTTCTGGTTCCCCGTTATACAACACATTGCCTCTTGTATGTACAGGTTATATAAATAACTCAGTATGGTTTCCTTTATCCAATACAAGTATATTGACTTAGGAGTTGCAGCCAATAATAAAAAGTAGAAATATAAGATATCTTCTAAAATTTTGAATTCTGAATGTATGTTTTCTACTCTGAGAGAATTTTTCGGGTCCAATAAGGCAAACAACGGGGTGATAACCATGTCTATTTTGTTTTTTTCCTCTAGCTAGCTGTTCAATTCTTACCGTATCTGTCTAATATTGGACAGGAGCATAAGTAATGTAGCATGTCTATATTCTGTTCGTTACATTTTGGGCAAACAGATACGACTAAGGAGTTTGACAGTTTCTTCACTATAACCATGATGTGTAATTCTGAATTGTTGCTCTCACCAATTTTCGGAGTTAATTATTTGACTATAGTTTTGGAGACTTGATAATACCATGTAGGAGGACCATTTTACACTGGCTTTCTCCAACGCACTGTCCTTTTGGAAAGGTATTTTTAGAAGTATTTGTGATATTATTGATGTTATATTTTTTAAAGGTTCTTCTATAAGATCTGTTAGAGAAATAAATAGAGGATGGCTGATCAATTGTGATAATATACTCGGTTCGATTAGTTTAATACCGTTTTTTAGTTGAGAGTAAGTCAGTCTATCTTTTTCAGACAACCCATATAAGCGTTTAACTGCCTCCCATGAGAATGGGATACCATTATCTTGATCTATTATGTCTTTTATTTGGCTAATATCGAATTTTAATACCTTGGAAAAATTTTTCTTAATATCTAATTAATGGATCCATTGAGATTTTAAATAATTAGGGGGATAGGGGGCAACCCTGGCATGTTCCTCTATATAGGGGGAAGGTTTCTGACTGTTCTCCTGCTGCCACTATTTTTGCCATTGGAGATTTGTATATTTGTTGTAGCATAGAAAAAATTTACCTTTGAATCCATACTCTTTGCAATAGCAAAATAAATATTCCCATGAGACAATTTGGATCTTCATACCTTTATTCTACCAGAAAATTATGTAAACATTAAATAAACTCAATAGACTGTTTTTGCTTCCAATAAGGATTAATTATACAGGTATGGGATCCATCATCCAGGAACCCTTTATCCAGAAAGCTTCAAATTGTGAAAAAGCTGTATCCATAACTCCATTATAATAAAAGAATCCAATTTTTAAAAAGGGTTTCCTTTTTCTCTGTAATAATAAAACAGTATCTTGGACTTGATCCAAAACGAAGATATAATTAATCCTTACAGGAAGCAAAATCAGCCCATTGGGTTTATTTATTGTTTACATGATTTTCTTGTAAACATAGGGGTATCTAAAGGTACTAAGTTTGCCCAGGAGCAGTAAACCATAGCAACCAATCAGCAGGTAAAATTAATGGTCACTTGTTCAAAAGCAAACATTTCATTGGTGGCTATAGTTTACTGTTCCTTGGCAAACTTGTTTTATTATATATAGAGGTTATTAAATAAAAGATCCGTTATCCAGAAAACCCCAGGTCCCAAGCATTCTGGATAAAAGTTCCCATTCTTATACCTTAGTTTGGATCAAGTACAATAATTTGTTATAATTTCTAACAAATTATTATAACAAAGTATTATTGGATTATTTGGATGAAATGGATTTTATGGGAGATGGTCTTTCCGCAATTCAGCACTTTCTGGATAACGTGTTTCTGGAGAACGAATCCCATACCTGTATTAGCAGCAAGGTACAGAACTGCAGAAAACACATTAGTAAACTTAAATAGTTAGTGCTAAATTGTAAGCTCTTGGGGGCCCATTTTCTTTAGTGCATCGATTCTATTTGAAAGTTAAAATTATACCCAACAGATTAGAAAATACAGTATTTACCAAATCTGGCCCATAGCCCTCTCCTGATCCCTTACAATATCCCATACATACCTCCCAATATTTTTACAATAGAAAGAGGGACAAAAAAAAATTGGCGTGTGTAGCACAGCGAAAATTTTTGACCATGCCCATTTTTGTGGCCACACCCCCTACTTACCATTTTCATTTTACAAAATTTGGCAGGTTATGAAAGTTTGAACACATTTCTGTGGTTTTTCTGTGTTATTACAGTTTTGCTAATGAAGGGGAATAGGGGAATTGCCCTTTAAGATGCAAGTCACGGTTTCTCCAAGAGACCTGCTTATCTTAAAGGGATTCTGTCATGATTTTTATGATGTAGTTTTTAAAATTTCTAAATTACACAGTTTATACTGCAAATAATTCACTCTACAATATAAAATGTCATTCCTGAACCAGCAAGTGTATGTTTTTTTAGTTGTAATATTGGTGTGTAGGTGCATCTCAGGTCATTTTGCCTGTCATGTGCTTTCAGAAAGAGCCAGCACTTTAGGATGGAACTGCTTTCTGGCAGGCTGTTGTTTCTCCTACTCAATGTAACTGAATTGTCACAGTGGGACCTGGATTTTACTACTGAGTGCTGTTCTTAAATCTACCAGGCAGCTGTTGTCTTGTGTTAGGGATCTGCTATCTGGTTACCTTCCCATTGTTCTGTTGTTAGGCTGCTGGGGAGGAAAGGGAGGGGGTGTTATGACTCCAACTTGCAGTACAGGAGTAAAGAGTGATTGAAGTTTATCAGAGCACAAGTCACATGACTGGGGCAGCTGGGAAACTGACAATATGTCTAGCCCCTATATCAGATTTCAAAATTAAATATAAAAAAATCTGTTTGCTCTTTTAATAAATTGATTTCAGTGCATAATTCTGCTGGAGCAGAACTATTAAAGGGCAACTAAAGTCTAAAATAGAATAATGTTAGAAATGCTGTATTATGTATACTAAATATAAACATGAACTTACTGCACCAGCAGCCTAATAAGACAAATGATTTATGCTTTCAAAGTTGGCGCAGGGGGCTGTCATCTTGTAACTTTGTTAGACATTTCTGCAATATCAAGAATCGCACATGCTCAGTGTGGTCTGGGCTTCAGTTGGGAGGTTAAGCTTAGGGATCGTCATAAATTATCAAAACAGCACAAGTCAAATAATATCTGCCATAGAAGCCAATACAGCAAGGCTGATTAATAATCATAATATAGAGACTGCACTGTGTCTCTGGATACAAATCTCTACAGGGAATCCAACAATGCTGCTCGAGTTCTGGGAAGTAAGGTGGGGGGGCTCCCCCTGCCATTTGAAAGTATGATCGTTTACCTGCACAGCAGTTGGGGACCATCTGACAATTCCTATCAACAGCAGTAAAAGAAGGGGGAATTGCACTGCATACAGTCAGGTTTATGATAAAAAATGTAGACATCTTTTAATTAAAGTATATTGGAGATAGATTTCTTTTTCATTAAAGAAAGTAAAAATGGGATTTTATATTTTTGCCTTTACATGCCCTTTAACTGATGCATTTTTTTTTTTTAAGTATTTTTTCCCTGTGACAGTATGCCTTTAAGTTGTTACAATTACTTATTTCCTTATCTTAAATTGTTACAAAAGTATTCCAGTGCACCTGGTGGCTTTTCTGGGTTCTCTTTGCCAAAAGTAAATGAAGTTAGAAACGTTGTATCTTTTTCTAGCTATTCAGTGCAGGAGATCAAAGGGAATGTCGGGACATTTCATTAAAAATCCAGGACTGTGGGTTGAGCTGTCAAAATTGGGACTGTCCCACGAAAAACTGGACAGTTGGGAGGTATGGAGCATATGACTATGAATTCCAGTTCGGATAAGTTCCCATGGAATCAGGCAGCACCTCAAATAGGAAATCTGACTGATTTGCAAATAATTTAATAGTATAGTAAAATATAATGTAATATAACATTTCTTCAAGCTGTTTGATAAAGACTTGCAGCCAATTAAGGCTAGAGAGGCTAAATGCATGTAGTGGATGTGCACTGGTTGTAAGGATATCCCTGCCGACCACAGGCATTTGAATCTAAATAAAGGAGCTGGTGATTATCTTTCCAGTGTTTATACAGGGAAATGCTTAAATTGGTGGTTCCTTGAGGGCATGATGAAAGAACTGAGAAACTCCAGTATAATCAGATGATCCGTTCCATAAAGAGCCAGTAAAACAATGGTGAAAGGGGTTTTGTAGACCTTTAAATATAAGGTGCTGTTAGGAAGTACATGTCTGCTTCTGAAATGTTAATATAGTACAGGTATGATATTTGTTATCTGAAAACCTGTTATCCAGAAAGCTCCAAATAATGGAATGGCAGTCTCCCATGGATTACATTTTTAAAATTGATTTTCTTTTTCTCTGTAGTACTGAACCGGTATCTAACAGCACTGCGCAATATGTTGGAGCTCTAACAATACATGTTAATAATAATAATAACATACTTGATCCAAATAAAGATATACTTTATCATTATTTGCAGCAAAACAATCCTACTGGGTTTATTTAATGTTTATTAATTTAAAGGAGAAGGAAAGCTACCGAAGCAGTTTATTGCCAATAGATTAGCCACAATAGTTCAGCTATAACACTATATTTATTCTGTAGAATGCTTTACCATACCTGATTAATCAGTTCTAGAAGCTCTCTCTCAGTATAGCAGCTGCCATATTAGCTTGTTGTGACATCTCGTCCTGCCTGAGTCTCTCCCTGCTCACTCATAGCTCTGGGCTCAGATTACAGTAGGGAGGGGAGGAGGGAGAAGAGCAAACTGAGCATGCTCAAGCCCTAACGCTGGAGGTTTAAGGAAGTCTGAAACAGAAGCCCATGAGTACACAATAAAAGGAAACAAATTGGGTGTTTGTTTTTGACAGAGGACTCAGAGCAGCATTACTTTGAGGGTTTACTTGTGTATTTAAATAGACCTTTCTGATAAAGATTACTTAATATTAACCTTTCCTTCTCCTTTAAACTAGACTTAATGTTTGGAGATCCAAATTATGGAAAGATCCCTTATCCAGAAAGCCCAAGGTCCTGAGCATTGTGGATAATAGATCCCAACTGAAAGTGTCTTAAAAGAATGACAGTATAATATAGTGTTGCCCTGCACTGGTGTGTTTGTTTCAGAAACACAACTATAGTTTATATAAACAAGCTGCTGTGTAGCCATGGGGGCAGCCATTCAATCACAGGATACACAGTAGATAACAGATAACTTCTGAAGAATCCCATTGTATACTACAGAGCTTATCTGTTATCTGCTGTGTATCCTGTGCCTTTTCTCCTTTTTCAGTTTTGAATGGCTGCCCCCATGGCTACACAGCAGCTTGTTTATATAAACTATAGTAGAGTTTTCGAAGGAAACAGATCAGTTGTAACAGTGCAGCAATTATATTTGCATTACTTTAAAAGACTTTCATTTTTTCATTTTACTGTTCCTTTAACAGGACTCCTCTGCAAATATAATTTCTTCCCTTATGGTGGCCTGGGATTACATCATACTAATACTTAGTAGAAAAGTTAGCTACAGATGTCTAGATTTTCAGGTGTCACTTCTCTGAAGAGTTATAATGTGCCGTTGTGATTGGATTAGTGGAAGAGTTTATATGCCGAGAACTTCCCACACCAGTTGAACTGAAGAAGCTGCTCGGATGAGTAGTGAAACGTCTTCATTGATTACTCAGCAAGTCCAGTTTTGACCTGGGTGAATGAAAATCTTCATAGTCATGTTAAAGGGCACCAATCATAACTAAAATCATTTCCTGAGTAAATACACTATGTGAAAGTTCAAGAAATCCGATTTTTAAAACAGTTAGAATTGTTTGTATAATGTAAATGATCAGCTCACTATTCCTTCTGCAAGATCTCCCCTATCTCCCCTGCAGTTCTAGATGAGGCAGCCATCTTGGATTTCACTGGCTCCTCCTACCTATATCTTCCCAGCCAACTGCAGCTCTGAAATCCTTGTTGCTCATCAACCCTTCTAAGCTATTTTCAAATCAGCCAAATCTGTGTGTTAGCTGCTGTTCAGTAGTGCTGCCACCTGCAGGCCCGGATTTGTGGAAAGGCCACCTAGGCCCAGGCCTAGGGCAGCAGGATTTTAGGGGGGCGGCATGCTGCCCAACCACACCCACATTGGTTCAAAAACACTGGGGATGCGCTGGAGATACAATCATTTTTTAAATCCCCATTGCTCTGGTTTAGATTATGAAAATTTGCACGAATAAAGGGGAGGGGACAGGGGCGACAAACGGCAGTGGGCCTAGGGGCGCCCACTATGTAAATCCGGCCCTGGCCACCTGCTGGAACTTAGGAGTTTACTTAAACGAGGCATTCTGGGTAGAATACTCAAAGCAGTGTTACAATCTGAGCATGCTCCTGAAATTTGCATATTATAGTTTCTGTTATAGTCTCAGTATGGCCTCCCTCAGTGAAAGAACCCATTTGACAAAGTAAGGGATTTTTTTACACCTGCCGTTTTTTACAAAAAACTATATATGTAGTTTGATTAAACGTGTTTAGCTTGTACTGGTCAGATTGTTAATATGTGTTTGATTTTGGCTGTGATTGGTGCCCTTTAAGATTTGGTTAGGCAATTAGGCCAATTTTGACCACACAGCCCTGCTTGTCTTATGTATCTCAGCTTACTTCCAACAAGTTATCATGGCACCCTTTCAGACCACAGATCAATCCAAAATTAAAATTCCTCTGCTGATGCAACTTGTCAGCAGGTTCATGTTGTATCACCAGTAAAACATCAGCCCAAATAGACTGAAAAACATTTCACCACATAGTTAGATAGTTACATAGTTAAATCAGGTTGAAAAAAGACAAAGTCCATCAAGTTCAACCCCTTAAAATGAAAACCCAGCATTCAAACACACCCCCCTCCCTACTTAAATTACATAAATTACATAAATACCCATATCTATACTATCTATAGAGCTTAGTATCACAATAGCCTTTGGTATTATGTCTGTACAAGAAATCATCCAAGCCTCTCTTAAAAATATGATGTGTTGGATACCCTGATGGTTTGGTGTACCTTTCTCTAAAAAAAATTGATTTTCCAGATGCCACTAAACAATTCCAAATTGATTCCAGGTAGTCCCCCATAGCCTGAAACAGAAATTCGGCAGGTTAAAGTGGCGAATAGTCGAATTTGAATTCTTAAAGGGCCAGTACATGATTAATGTAAAAATTCAATTAGAATTTTTAAAAAAAAATCAAATCGAATTTTAACTATTCCCTAGTCGAATTACACTAAAATAAACTGGAAAATTCAAATTTGAAATTTGAATTTGAAAATTCTAATTTTCACCTCGACCCTTGATAAATCTGCCCCTAAGCATTGACTCCAGTGAAACTCTTGGCCCTGCTCTCAGAGTGTTAAGGTGGCCATAGATGCAAAGATCCGCTCGTTTGGTGATGTTGCCAAACGAGCGGATCTTTCCCCGATATGCCATTAACAGGCATGGCTATATCGTGGGTAATCTGATTGTTCGGCCGTACGGCCGAACGATCAGATTACGATGTGCCATGAGCTCCGGCGGGATCGGTCGGGTCAAAATCAAACCTGACCGATCGACCAAACGACCGATCTCCGCCGGACGAAAGAAGTCGGCACATGCCACACACGATCCGAAAATCGTACGAATCCTCGATTCGTACGATCGGATCTGTGTGTCTATGGCCACCATTAAACACGTAGCTGTGAAGCAATGGCCTCCTTGTTACACCAGTCACTAAAAGGACATGAAAGTGATTAATTCGTGCTGAACCCAGCTGGTTGTGCAACACGGAGATTGTAAACATTTTGTCAGCCTGCACATTTTACAGACAATGTTTAAGGAAACATTAGCTTGTTAACACACCTTGTTAAGTAAGCTCTGTCCTTGCTATGGCAATATTTACAGTTTTGGAGCAATACAGAGTTTAATCCGATGGACTTCGTGATAACAAATTAATATGCGCTTAAACCATTTATTATACAGCGGAATCCCTCAGGCAGCCGAGAACATGGGCTTCACTCTCCATATATCTGGTAGCAAGGCTTTCCTTCAGAATGTAAACAAGCAAGCACAGTAATGCTTCTCTTTCAAGCCACTGTTTGCGTTCCTTATAACGGATAGTTTTCATAATGCTTTTCCAACATCAACATTCTGAATCTGGTGCTCTTTGGCCCCTTTGCTTAAAGGGCATGTAAAGTCTAAATAGAATAAGGCTAGAAATGTTGTATTTTGTATACTAAATATAAACATGAACTTACTGCACCACAAGCCTAATCAAACAAATAATTTATGCTTTCAAAGTTGGCTACAGGGGGTCACCATCTTGTAACTTTGTTAAACCTCTTTGCAAGACTAAGACTGTGCACATGCTCAGTGTGGTCTGGGCTGCTTAGGGACCATCATAAACAAAGCTGCTTGAGTTCTGCATGGCTGGGAAGTAAGGCGGGGGCTCCCCCTGCTGTTCATAAGTATGATTGTTTCCCTGCTCAGCAGTTAGGGACCATCTGACAATTCCTATCCACAGCAGTAAATGAAGGGAGAATTTCACTGCATGCAGTCAGGTTTCTTATAAAAATGGTACGCGTTTTTTAATTAAAGTTAGATAGTTACATAGTTAAATCAGGTTGAAAAAAGACAAAGTCCATCAAGTTCAACCCCTTAAAATGAAAACCCAGCATTCAAACACACCCCCCCCCCCTACTTAAATTACATAAATTACATAAATACCCATATCTATACTATCTATAGAGCTTAGTATCACAATAGCCTTTGGTATTATGTCTGTACAAGAAATCATCCAAGCCTCTCTTAAAAATATGATGTGTTGGATACCCTGATGGTTTGGTGTACCTTTCTCTAAAAAAAATTGATTTTCCAGATGCCACTAAACAATTCCAAATTGATTCCAGGTAGTCCCCCATAGCCTAAAACAGAAATTCGGCAGGTTAAAGTGGCGAATAGTTGAATTTGAATTCTTAAAGGGCCAGTACATGATTAATGTAAAAATTCAATTAGAATTTTTAAAAAAAAATCAAATCGAATTTTAACTATTCCCTAGTCGAATTACACTAAAATAAACTGGAAAATTCAAATTTGAAATTTGAATTTGAAAATTCTAATTTTCACCTCGACCCTTGATAAATCTGCCCCTAAGCATTGACTCCAGTGAAACTCTTGGCCCTGCTCTCAGAGTGTTAAGGTGGCCATAGATGCAAAGATCCGCTCGTTTGGCGATGTTGCCAAACGAGCGGATCTTTCCCCGATATGCCATTAACAGGCATGGCTATATCGTGGGTAATCTGATTGTTCGGCCGTACGGCCGAACGATCAGATTACGATGTGCCATGAGCTCCAGCGGGATCGGTCGGGTCAAAATCAAACCTGACCGATCGACCAAACGACGATCTCCGCCGGACGAAAGAAGTCGGCACATGCCACACACGATCCGAAAATCGTACGAATCCTCGATTCGTACGATCGGATCTGTGTGTCTATGGCCACCATTAAACACGTAGCTGTGAAGCAATGGCCTCCTTGTTACACCAGTCACAAAAAGGACATGAAAGTGATTAATTCCTGCTGAACCCAGCTGGTTGTGCAACACGGAGATTGTAAACATTTTGTCAGCCTGCACATTTTACAGACAATGTTTAAGGAAACATTAGCTTGTTAACACACCTTGTTAAGTAAGCTCTGTCCTTGCTATGGCAATATTTACAGTTTTGGAGCAATACAGAGTTTAATCTGATGGACTTCGTGATAACAAATTAATATGCGCTTAAACCATTTATTATACAGCGGAATCCCTCAGGCAGCCGAGAACATGGGCTTCACTCTCCATATATCTGGTAGCAAGGCTTTCCTTCAGAATGTAAACAAGCAAGCACAGTAATGCTTCTCTTTCAAGCCACTGTTTGCGTTCCTTATAACGGATAGTTTTCATAATGCTTTTCCAACATCAACATTCTGAATCTGGTGCTCTTTGGCCCCTTTGCTTAAAGGGCATGTAAAGTCTAAATAGAATAAGGCTAGAAATGTTGTATTTTGTATACTAAATATAAACATGAACTTACTGCACCACAAGCCTAATCAAACAAATAATTTATGCTTTCAAAGTTGGCTACAGGGGGTCACCATCTTGTAACTTTGTTAAACCTCTTTGCAAGACTAAGACTGTGCACATGCTCAGTGTGGTCTGGGCTGCTTAGGGATCATCATAAACAAAGCTGCTTGAGTTCTGCATGGCTGGGAAGTAAGGCGGGGGCTCCCCCTGCTGTTCATAAGTATGATTGTTTCCCTGCTCAGCAGTTAGGGACCATCTGACAATTCCTATCCACAGCAGTAAATGAAGGGAGAATTTCACTGCATACAGGCAAGTTTCTTATAAAAATGGTACGCGTTTTTTAATTAAAGTACATTGGATATAGGTTTCTTTTTCATTAAAGAAAGTAAAAATGGGATTTTATTTTTTTGCCTTTACATGCCCTTTAATAGCTGTGTTGTCATTAGTCCTTGGAAGAAGAGAATGTCATTGCTATAAAAAAAATGGAGGGGCTTATAGCAAGGACATAAATATCTGGTAGAAAGGAATGGTGCACTCACCGGGGATAAAAGACAGACTTGGCTCAGATGAAGACAGGACCTTTTCCGTGTTAAAGCGGCCACACACACAGGCTGATTTTTGAGTTATACAACTGATCAACCCATCAAAAGCGTAATAGCTAGAGGTTTAATTCCAAGTTAAGCATTGACCTTCTATTTAGCTGTATTCCATTAAATTAAAAGGATACTGTCATGGGAAAACATGTTTTTTTTTTTTTTTTCAAAACACATCAGTTAATTGTGCTGCTCCAGCAGAATTCTGCACTGTAATTCGTTTCTCAAAAGAGCAGATTTTTTTAATATTTAATTTTGAAATCTGACATGGGGCTAGACATATTGTCAGTTTCCCGGGAGCCCCAGTCATGTGACTTGTGCTCTGAAAACTTCAGTCACTCTTTAATGCTGTACTGCAAGTTGAAGTGATATTACCCCCTCTCCTTCCCCCCAGCAGCCTAGAAACAGAACAATGGAGAGGTAACCAGATAGCAGCTCCCTAACACAATATAACAGCTGCCTGGTAGATCTAAGAACAACACTCAATAGTAAAATCCAGGTCCCACTGTGACACATTCAGTTACATTGAGTAGGAGAAACAACAGCCTGCCAGAAAACAGTTCCATCCTAAAGTTCTGGCTCTTTCTGAAAGCATATGACCAGTAGTGATGGGCGAATTTATTCGAATTCCCGTGATTCGCGTGAAAAAATTGCGAAACCGCCGCGAAAATTCGCCAGCAGCAAAAAAAAATGGAGGCCGGCGTTTAATTTTTGAACTGTTCCTTTAAAGAAAAGATTATAGATATATATAATATGTCAACTGAAATGAATAATGTTCATTTGCTTGAGTTAGTTGCCCATTACATGTCTGCAGGGAGTAATGCAAGCAAGTTAGCGTGCACTTGTCACTTGCAAATATACCATACTAAATCAAGGTATACCCCATATTTTGGGCCTAACTATTTAACTCTTGTTATATTTTTCCAAGGCTGGCATCTCCCTGATAGGTTCCCTAAGAGCAGTGTTGGACAGGCCCACAGGGATACCAGGAAAACTCCTGGTGGGCCCAAGTGTCAGTGGGCCCTCCAGGAAATTTGGCATATTTCATGCTCATTCCCTATTTCTATTAGAACAAAGAGGCTAAATAGATGGAATAAATAGTTTATAGTACTATATAGTAAATAGTACTGAGTGGGCACCTGGTCTAAGGTTTTTTTGGTGGGCCCCTGGTATCCCAGTCCGACACTGCCTTAGGGAAGGTGTCTTCCGACTAGAGCATTGATCCTATAGGCTGATCCTCGCTTGGGATGGATTTGGTAGTAATACAAACAAATGGAAATGTTGTATCTATTCTAAAATGCAAAAGCTCAGAGGTAGTTTGAGGCCTCACTACTAGGCTTAGTATATAAATATATAAATATAAAAAATATAAAAAAATATATATAAAATATAAATAAATTATAATCCACAGTGTATAGATCTGGTCAAACGGCTACAAAAACAAAAAAAAGGAAATCATCAATGCACATTTCCAGGCCCTATGTTTACTTATACAGGTACGAGACCTGTTATCCAGAATGCTCGGGTCCTGTGATATTTCCATTATTTGGATATTTTACATCTGAAATCTACTAGAAAATCATGTAAACATTAAATAAAGCCAATAGGCTCGTTTTGCTTCCAATAAGGATTCATATTATCTTATTTGGGATCAAGTACAAGCTGCTGTTTTATTACTACAATCATTTTTAAAAACTTGGAATATTTGGATAAAATGGAGTCTATGGGAGATGGCCTTTCCGTAATTTGGAACTTTCTGGATAACGTATCCCATATCTGTACTTCATTCCATATATGTGCACCCTATACTAAGGGGCCCATTCACCAAGCTCGAGTGAAGGATTCGAAGTAAAAAAAACTTCGAATTTCGAAGTGTTTTTTGGGCTACTTCGACCATCGAATGGGCTACTTCGACCTTCGATTACGACTTCGAATCGAAGGATTCAAACTAAAAATCGTTCGACTATTCGACCATTCGATAGTCGAAGTACTGTCTCTTTAAGAAAAAACTTTGACCCCCTACTTCGCCATCTAAAAGCTACCGAACTCAATGTTAGCCTAGGGGGAAGGTCCCCATAGGATTTCCTAAGTTTTTTTGATCGAAGGATATTCCTTCGATCGTTGGATTAAAATCCTTTGAATCGTTTGATTCGAAGGATTTTATCGTTCGATCAAAGGAATAATCCTTCGATCGTTCGATCAAACTATTTGCGCTAAAATCCTTTGATATTCGAAGTCGAAGGATTTTATTTCCCAGTCGAATATCGAGGGTTAATTAACCCTCGATATTCGACCCTTGATGAATAGGCCCCTAAAAGTTACCTATAGGTCATGTTGATTGTTTTTCACTGATAGTACTGATTTTGTAAGTAATTGTCACTTGAAGTTCCTAAACCTGACTGTTTTGCCAACCAGACTGTCCCTTCTCAACCTGTCAGTTAGAGTTTCTAATGCTAATGGACTCCTGCTGCACAAATATGGCAGCCCCCTCATACAGGAACATAGGGGTAAGAAAGCATCAGGCAAATACTTTTATGGCAACATTTATAAATGGCTTTCAAAGATAATGTTATGATGGATGTAAAAAAGGTAATTTTCTGATGCCAGTATCTCTTTAAGCCCTGTCCACATTGGGAACGCTTTATCCTTATTCCACCTAAATAGCGGCAATTGGGAACCCAGGAAAACAAAGGAACTAATTAACTACACTGCTGTAATTGTAGTTTTGATCAGCACATTTGATTAATCTATTATGCTTATACAAAAGGAAAGTTAGACAGGATCTCATTGGTTGGCAACAAGGTCCTAAGAATAGTGATAGGCGAACTTGTCCTGTTTCGCATTCTGGCGAAAAAAATTAATGGAAATTCTCGAAACGGCGAAAAATTATCGAAACGCGGATTTTGACACCTGCGTCAATTCTGATGCCTGCAAATTTTCTCCAGCGAATTTTCACGGCAGTTTCGCAAATGTATTAGTCGGCGGTGAAACTTGGAAATTTGTTGAGAATTCGCACCTGACGAATTTATTCGCCCATCAGTAACCAAGAAAAATAAGTTGGTCCCTGACAAGACAGGAACCCTATGTAGGATGGGGAAGTTCCATGAATCAGTGTGAAGCTCTTCAGTGGGAGAGCCATAGTATATGTCGCACTTTTATCTACATTTTTCACTTTTAGGGGCATGTGTGAGTCTAAGGTTCCAGGGCAAATGCCTTTGCTGTGTTTTACTGCACTGGGGAAATGTTGAGAAATAAGCCTCCCCGGGGGATACAGAATATTGCTCTTGGCAACAGCTTTTGAAATAACCAGTCAAGTTGTTACTAATTTTCTGGAGCGTCCTGCGGCTGACTGGCATTGATCCAAGTGTGCAGAGAGGTGGAAATGAGGAGTTATTCTTAGTAGTCCCTGCAGCCCGCTGCTCAGTACATGCCATTTGTGATCCTGCGGTGTATGGCCCACGCCTGCCCCTCAACTGTTCTGCACACCTGTATACACAGATGCTCATAAATAATCAGGAGTTTAGCAAATGAAATATGATAAAGAAGCAGCAGGTGCAAGAGCAACTTTGAAACTGGAGTGGCAGGAGTATGATGGTACCGTGTATGTGTTAAAAGGGCAGACAAAATTCACAGTGCAATGATTGGATATAACTACATAACAAACAAGGGAAAGTTGTGCTCACCACTAATTTTTAAAACCATTAGGCTGTGACCACTAGGGATGTAGCGAACTGCCGTTTATGTGTTCGCGAACGCCGTTCGCGAACACCGGCAAAAATGCGAACAGTTCGCGAACAGTTCGCGAACTTCGAACATCCGCAAAATCGTTCGATACGAACGATCGAAGGATTTTAATCGTTCGATCGAAGGATTTTCGTTCGAATCGAACGATCGAAGCCATTCGATCGAATGATTTCATTCGATCGAATGGCTTCGATCGTTCGATTCGAACGAAAATCCTTCGATTTTAGCGGTCGAAGGAATCGAATGGTCGAATGGTCGAACGATTTTTGTTCGAATCGAACGCGAACTCGTATTGGCGAACGTCGCGCGACGTTCGCGAACATTCGGCGGACGCGAACAGTCGAAGTTCGCGCGAACTAGTTCGCCGGCGAACAGTTCGCTACATCCCTAGTGACCACAAAATACATATAGACAAATACAAGAGTCCTCTGCACTTAACTCATTATCAATATATTTAAGACATAGACATTTTGTGCATACTGCTACTGAAAAATGCCTTACCCTTTAAACAAAACAGGGATTGTTTGTCCATATATTGCAATATATTTAAGCTGGCCAACTACGTCAAAGTCATCCCATATCTGTCCAGGACCAGGGGGCTGGGGACGGCTTTGAGGAGAGCTTTCAGGGGAACTATTCTGAGTGCAGCAACTACTTGATATGATTTTTATAGGAACGTGTCAGTATCACTTTCAGAGAGACATATAGGATAAGTGAAAATCTTTCTAATTTTGTAGGTAATAATGTATAATACACAAGAACGATGAATATCTTGTAAATTATATCCTTATAAATGGTGAGTTCTGATGTCATCAGTTATAAATGGTGAGTTCTGATGTCATTTCTGTCACATGACTCTGAAACTTGTGTATTATAATAAATAAAGTACCCCCTAGTTGCAAAATATGAGGATATTAGAAGTTACCTCGGAGTTCCATGACCTGTATAAAAACACTCGGCCTTCGGCCTTGTGTTTTTATATGGTCATGGAACTCCTCAGTAACTTATAATATCCTTATATTTTACAAGAGGGGGTACTTTATTCACTATATAATATAGGGTGCTGGTTTCACTCTGGGCTAATGCTGATCATTATCTATAAAAATGTTCCTTTCATTGGAGCTCACTAAAGATCAGCTATGGTTCCTGGTTCAAATGAGAGGTGGGCATGTTCTAATGGTCCCTGCCAGAAGCACAGTAGGAGGGGCAGGGTCACTTCACCAATGAGGCGAGTTGAGGCTCTTACTCAGACGGCAGTGCCCCACTAGGTACCAGGGGCGGCAAAAATGCCTCTCCTGGTACTTTAAGAGCCGAATTTCCGGTTTTCAAACCGAAAATGTGGCTCTTCTAATGCAGAGAGCGCAGTTAGGCTCTCTGCGCTAGTGTCCTTGCCCTCTCTGCAATCCTGGTGGACCCCCCTGGACCCCCTCAGGTGCAAAAAGGTAAGCGCATGATGGAGGGGGTGGCAGCAACTGCTGAGATGGGGGACAACCAATCATAGCCCTACAGTCAAACAAGGGAAGACAAGCTTCAGTTCACTATCAGGTCAGCTTAGATGTTCGGTTTCTAACCTACAGTGCAGTGTGCTGAGTGCCCCCGGCTTCCCTGCACAGCCTGGGAAAAGAGGCAGCAGGAAGTAGAACAGATGGGCGGGCCTAGTAGGGTTTTCGGAGAAATTTTTATATAAATCAACTCAAAACACAACTTTTCTCAGCACATTCCTTCTTTATTTCGAGTAGAATAATGGACTTGCACATTATAGTTTTTTTACACAATATGTCCCCTTTAACTAAAACAGACTGACAGTTCTGACGTTGTTTTACACTGTCAGGGGCAGTTTGGCTGAACATATTTTCAAAATGAATAAGCAAGCGAGGCACGAAGCCACCTTGATCTTAAACCAGCATCCCTGCATTTACGTTTTTGCTTTTGTTTTTGCTTTTGATTGCTGTCTTTTACTTACGGTACCTAACAATAATCAGCTGCAAAATCTATTAAGCTGACCCTATCAGGGAGACACTTGTGTAGGCCAAATGGTAATTAGGTTAGCGTGATTATTCCTTCTCTGGAAATGTATTTCTTATAGTATAACATGCTTAACGTTATTTAAAATTATGAGCTAAGGGGTTCACGAAAGTAGGTTTGAAATGAAAACAAACCCACCTCTGCGTTAACAAATCACTGATCATCCCCAGCAGTGAAAAGTCTTTACAAATGCTCCTTATTTCCCAACTGTCAGTCCATGGACCGAGATGATTTCCCAATGTATAATTCTGCAGTTCCAAGTTGTAGCATGTCGTGTTGTAGCACAGTGGCTTATTGTATCCCCTTCCTGTTTGCTAATAGAACTCCTCATTGCTTGCATCGCGTCAAACCCTAATGAGTCACATTTAATAAGACACAACGATAGATCTTTAACTACTGTACTGCTATTTTCCTTCTCTCGCTATAATTTAAAGGCCAAAGGGGCTCCGAGTGACACAGTTTATGACTTCAAGTCCTCTTAGAATGTCGAAATATAATACAGGCAACGTTGTTTTCATTAGAAAATGTCTCCTGCTAAGAGGAACAAGCTTGGTGGCAAGAACGCAAAATACCTTAAACACCATAAAACAATTAAATATGATACAATATAACAGCTGGGGTAGTGCTTTTTTTGTGCGAATGTCTCTGGAGCTCACACAAGAAATCATTATTGTCTTTTTCCATCCAGCCTGATTGGTTGCAATGCTTTTGTAAGAGCCAGGGCCCCACAGGCATTTCCTTCAGTCTTACAAGAGAGTTTCTACAGGGTTATTATTATTATTTTATTATTAACATGTATTTGTATAGTAAATGTGATTATACAAATAAATCACATGAATTATATACATAGAACATATGGAGTTACATACATCACAATACCGGTACAAAAGGTGAGGAAGGCCCTATGCAGAAAGAGCTTACACTCTAAAGGGAAGGGAGTACCGGTAATATGCAAGGTGAGGGAGTGGGCAAGATAGAATTAAGTGGGTGAGAAATGTGGTATTGTATGTGGTGTTGCGTTTGGTAGTTAAGTAAGTGAGGGTAGGCTTCTCGAAAGAAGTGTGACTTAAAGAGAATGCTTTTCTTATATGATGCATAACAACAAATATTTTCACCAGTTGTCAATGGTGTATACCGTGCACACATGCAAGTACATATGAAGATATAAATAAAATATCTGGGAAAATCAGGGAAAAGTCACCTTTCTTCAAGTACTGAATGGATATAAGCACAGGAGTCTATTTTACTTTGAGATACAATATTTACTGTGTTAATAACAAGAGTTAAGCATTGCAGTGTTAATGTTACACTATGGGGGGCATGTACAAGGCCTCTGTGTCAGTCAAATACACAAACTAAAACAATAAGGGGGTTATTTATCAAAGTCCGATTTTATCTCAACATTTTCTGCTGCAAACTCTGATCAAATGTGATCAGGTTTTTTTATGCTTATTTATTATTAAATTTTCCTGAAAATTTGCTTTGCAGGAAAAAAATCTGATTTTCGCGATTTTTTTCAGAGTTTTCATCCGAAAGCTCTGATTTCTTCTGATGTTTTTGATGTTTTTTGCACAAAACTTCTCCCATTGACTTATATGTAACCTCAACAGGTCAGAGACCGGATTTTCTGATCTGGACATTTCCATCCTTGGGGTTTAATAAATTCTGAAAAATCTGTGATTTTTTAAAAGTCAGATTTTATTAAAAAAAATCACAATTTTTTCGTGATTTTTGCATGCAGAGTTTAGTAAATAACCCCCTAAGTGATTGGTGCAGGACTGTCTAAGGGACAGACTAATTGAAATTGACCACTGCAGAATATACATTTGGTTAGTATTTTAAACCTCTGTATTTCACAAATACCTTGAAAAACATTCATAGCGGTAAAAAAGCAGTTTTTGGAAACGTCAGGACAAAATTTTGATGTAAAATCCGGGAAAAAATTACTTAAAATCAGGGAAATACACCCATTAAAATGCATTATACATTTGTGGGTCCTCAAATAAAAAATGTAAAATGCTGGAAAACTTAAATTTAGGGTACTTAAAATCAAATCGTGGTTTCACTGTATACAGAAGAGCCTACAGTCTACATTAAAGGGATAATGTCATGGGAAAAAACATTTTTTTCAAAATGAATCAGTTAATAGTGCTGCTCCAGCAGAATTCTGCACTGGAATCCATTTCTCAAAAGAATAAACAGATTTTTTTTATATTCAATTTTGAAATCTGACATGGGGCTAGACATATTGTAAATTTCCCAGCTGCCCCAAATCATGTGACTTGTGCTCTGATAAACTTCAATCACTCTTTGCTGCTGTACTGCAAGTTGGAGTGATATCACCCCTCCCTCCCCCCCCCCCCAGCAGCCAAACAAAAGAACAATGGGAAGGTAACCAGATAACAGCTCCCTAACACAAGATAACAGCTGCCTGGTAGATCTAAGAACAACACTCAATAGTAAAAACCTATGTCCCACTGAGACACATCAGTTACATTGAGAAGGAAAAACAGCAGCCTGCCAGAAAGCATTTCTCTCCTAAAGTGCAGGCACAAGTCACATGACCAGGGCAGCTGAGAAATTCAAAAAATGTCCAGCCCCATGTCAGATTTCAAAATTGAATATAAAAAAATCTGTTTGCTCTTTTGAGAAATGGGTTACAGTGCAGAATTCTGCTGGAGCAGCACTATTAACTGATGCGTTTTCAAAAAAAACATGTTTTCCGATGACAGTATCCCTTTAAGGACAAAGGCACATAAAGCAATACAGAGGTTCAGCACCCCTAGTTACATGTTTTTTTAATCTTAAAAATATCCATATAAAGTGCATGTGAGTAAAATGTGCACCCTATTTTCTGCAACTGCGCCACAGTGAGTGACGTAAGCCACTGTGGGAGCTACTGGCTGGTTTAGAAGTTTCAGTGGTTCTAGGTTTCCCTGTGCCAATAGGTACAGCAATGCTCGATTCAGAACGGAAGGACTGAAGCTAATTGGCCAAGATGACCGTAGGCTAATTTCTGAGTGCTGGAGGCCATTCTAACATAAAGTTGCAACTCAAGAGCAATTTGTTACATGAATGCCAGTTAGCATCCATGTTGGGGCTGGCATAATCATGTCAGCTATATCCAACAACTTTCTATCAAACTCAACTTCTGGCACTAGACATGTACATATGTCTTGTGTTTCAGAAATCCATTTATTCATTTATAAATGGTCTGGAATGGTCCATATAAATAGAACCATTTTTCCGCCCTACAGAATTATCCTTGAACGGTTATCAAAACCAGAAACGAATGGTAACCTAGCCCTGTGTGTTCTGTTACTTCCCGAGAGTGGAACAGGCAAACTAATGTGTCAGCTGTTAAAGAGCTGTAATTCCCAGCATCCTGGTGCCAGTTAAGATGGCCAAAGGTTACCTGTCCCTGATCTGGGAGGAAAAGCGGAACTATAACCAGTGAAAAATGTAGACCTTGCAACATAATCCACCCTACAAGGAAAACATCCCAAACCATAAAGCTGTCACTTTTATTTCCTCTAATAACAGACTGCATGATGACTCTGTAAATTAAACAAATCAAAGATAAATGCAATTTTATTGTATCCATTAAGCCTCTGATCCCAACTGCATAAGCTAAGGCTGAATCATTACTGGATAGTCATGTAGGGATTGTGTTCCCTTTATTTGTCATTATTTATGTGTTTGTTTTATTTGTTTATTTATTTAATTTATTGCCTGTCTCTAGTCTACTCTGTATGCTTGTTTTCAAGCCAATAGGCTGGTTTTATGTCCAATAAGGATTAATTATATCTTAGTTGGGATCAAGTACAAGCTACTGTTTTATTATTACAGAGAAAAAGGAAATCATCCAAAAAATGTATTATTTGGATAAAATGGAGTCTATGGGAGACAGCCATTCCGTAATTCGGAGGTTTCTGGACATCGGGTTTCCGGATAAGGGATCCTATACCTGTACTTCGAATATCGAAGTATTTTTCACCGAGTTTGGCCATCGAACGATCGAAGTAAAAACGTACGATCAAACGATTTTATCGTACGATCTAACGATTTTACTTCGATGTGTGAAGACTTAGAAAAATGCTGTAGAAGGTCCCCATAGGCTGACACTTCGGCAGGTTTAATTTGGCAAAGTATTAAAGTATTAAAGAGACAGTACTTGGATTATTGAATATTCGAATATTCGAACTATTTTACTTTGAATCGAGGTCGAAGTCGTAGTATCCTATTCGATGGTCGAAAGTATCCAAAAAATTACTTCGAATTTTGAATTTTTTTACTTTGAAAATTCCCTCGAATTCACTTCGACCCTTGATAAATCTGCCCCTTAATGCAGATCGATATTTTGAAAAGAAAATTTTTAGTGTCAGTGTCACTTTCATCCTGCATTTGGCGCATCCCTAAATAATGATTTGCTAGGCCTGTAAGCAAATGAATACACAGTATTGATGCTGAGGGGGATATTCCCTCATTGCCGCAGGACCTTGCAGACATCTTTAGTGTAGCCACCCATTTTCCATGCACTGTAAAGAGAAAATAAAGCTCTGAAAATTGCAGATCTCACCACATAAAACAGGCCATTTATAAAGCACTGTTTCATATAAATAAAACCCAACAAAAATATATATTTTTCAATAATATGTGCCATTGGATATTCCCGCACTGAAATGCGCCCATTTGAAGTGGTAGAGTCTGTCCCCTCTCTGGTTCATGTGAGGAAGTGTGCTCTCAAACAAACCAAAGCCACGCCTCCATGTTAGGTTACATCAGCCAATGAATGGACAGAGCTGAATTGTTTACACCCACCCTCTCTTCCTGTTACAGTTTAGAGCTGCATTTTGTGACACAGAAAAACATGAAATGGTGGCTCAAGAGAAAAGATGTAAAAATCCAATGGCTATTGATCGATTTCCTTAAAAAGCCACTTATTAGGATAAAAAAATATCTGTTATTCCATACCTCCCAACATTTGAAAAATAGAATGAGGGACCAAAACATTTTTGGACCATGCCCATTTTATGGCCACACCCCCTAAATACAATATCCTTTTTACAAAATTTGGCAGGTTATGGAAAATTTTAACACATTTTTGAGGGTTTTAGGGTCAGGTTTTATGTGTTATTACAGTTTTGCTAATGAAGTTGAATTGCCCTTTAAGCTACAAGTCACAGTTTCCCCAATAGACCTGCTTATCTTAAAGAGATACTGACACCAGAAAATGAACCTTTTTTTTACATCTACCATAAAATTGACTTTGCGTGATTCTTATAATTTTGCCATAAAGTATTTGCCCAATGCTTTTACATTACCTATATGACTCCCTGTGATCGCCTATGAGGGGGCTGCCATATTTGTGCAGCAGGAGTCCGTTAGCATTTGAAACTTTAAAGGACAGGCTGAGATGGGACAGTCAGATTAGCAAAACAGTCAGGTTTAGAAACTTCAAGTAACAATTACTTACAAAAACAAACCTCTCAGCAAAAAACGATCAATTTGACCTATAGGTAACTTTTAATGTAGATTCATATTTTAAAAAGTAGTTTTTTAGTGTCAGTATCACTTTAAATAGTTACAATTGTTTCTTTGCTTATCATAAATTGTTACAAATGTATCTAAGTGCACCTGCCATTATGGGCTCTCTGCCAAAAGCTGTTCAGTGCAGGAGAGAAAGTCGGGACATTTCAGCAACAATCCGGGTCTGCGGGTTTGAGCTGTCACAATCGGGACTGTCCCACGACAGTGTGAGACAGTTGGGAGGTATGTTATTGAAATACTCTTTCTAGTTGTCTAGCTAAGCTATAGCATGCCCACTAACTTGCTTATTTGCTAGCGTTGCCAGTGTCGAACTGGCCCACAGGGATAGCAGGAAAACTCCCAGAGGGCCCAGGTGTCAGTGGGCCCTCCTGCTATTTCTATGAGAACAAAGAGACTAAATAGATTGAATACTAGATTATAGTATGTAAAGAAAAGAAACTAGCAGAAAAGAGGTTGCGTGAGGAGAGGAATTATAATAGTACTGAGAGTTGGCCCCTGATCTAAGGTCTTTTGGTGGGCCCCTGGTGTCCCAGTCTGACACTGAGCGTTGCCACCTGTCTGGTTTTGACCCAGACAGTCCATTTTTTTGAAGGGTTGTTCAGGTCAATACTGTCTGGCCGGTTTTCCAAATTTGGAAAAACTGGCAGAATTTCCTGGGATTAACGTGGCGCCCGGCCAATCGCCGATCGTCAAGTCATAGTCCCGCCCCGATGTTACAGTCCTGCCCCCACAACATCACAGCCCACCCCCCTATGGCACTGCCCTGCCTCTCGCTGCTTCACAGCCCCACCTCTCACTGAAGTTCATCAGGGGAAAGGTGACAACCCTATTGGCGGCCTTATCACAAAACATCTAATACAGATAATCTAGTATGAAATCTTGAAAATAATCATTTAGTTTGAGGTACATCAGTCAAGGGGTACATCAAGGGGTCTTGCAATGAAGAGCATTCCCCTTAGTGTTGCTCATTCCAAGAGTACTTGTTAGGGATGCACCGAATCCACTATTTTGGATTCGGCCGAACCCCCGAATCCTTCACAAAAGATTTGGCCGAATACCGAACCGAACCCTAATTTGCATATGCAAATGCAGATTAGGGGTGGGAAGGGGAAAACATTTTTTACTTCCTTGTTTTGTGACAAAAAGTCATGTGATTTCCCTCCCCACCCCTAATTTGCAAATGCAAATTAGTATTCGGATTTGTTTCAGTCGGGCAGAAGGATTCAGCCGAATCGGAATCCTGCTTAAAAAGGCCGAATTCATCTTAATCCCGAACAGAATCCTGGATTTGGTGCATCCCTAGTACTTGTACCCAGGGCTGCTCAAACAATCGAGGCTCCATGCATAAAAGCAACACCAGGACGTGCACCACAGCCTTGTCCTTATCGTTTGCCTTAGAGCAAGTTGTAAAGACAGGGCTCTGATGTGGACTGTCCCCCTGCCACTCTGTAGCTTGCATAAATAGGGGACAGAGAGGGGTATACTACATGCACTAGATTTAATAAGCAGTCCATAGGTCTCTGAACTCCGAAACAGAGGGCAAAGGCCTGCGTCTATTTGCAGAATGTTCCATGCAGTGGGCAAAGTGCAAAAAATAAACGATTGTGGCCTTTTTGTTCTTTGCACATTGCGTGGTGCATTGTGAATGTGCCTAATAAAAGCATAAAAAGAGTATCATTACTACATTGGTCTGGAAAGCTAAATGCTCTCTATAATAACCAACGCAAATATTTGCTGCTTTTATTATCCTTTCACCCTCTGAAAAGATGCCCTGCTTTGGAAAAAAGATTTTTTTTTTTCATTGAGATTGATTGCGATAACTATTATTTGTTCAGTGATAAAAGGTCTTTTTTTTTACCATTTTCTTAATAATTATACTAAAGAGCAAACATTGTGCTTCGGGTTGCCCTATTTTAAAATACTGAAAAAACTGCCCGTGGGAAAAGAATTAAAAAATGGAAATATTTTACAAACAAAAACCTACCCAAATGGTAAGTAATAGAACCGCAGATCATCGATAAGAAAAAGTGTCAGATGATTAAAAGAAAAACACAATGGGAGTTTGTATGGAATCTTCTTGTCTGTTGGCTTACTTGTTTGTTATGACCCTCGCTAATTACTCAATGGTTTTCAACACATATTTAACATTGAATGCAGTGTAATTTCTTCCATGTTTAGAGCATATGTACATGTGAATGTGAGGTATTAGTAGCAGATAATGTTGTGTTATCAGTTATAAATATGTACCTTAGGTAAGACAAGATGTTGCCAGATTTTGTTTGGTAATAAACAAATTCTGAGAGCAAACATCTCAAAATAAAGGTTAGAACGGGTCACATATTTGTGCATCAATAGTTTGTTGACATTTCCAGGCTGATCCCTTTTGACTTTAAAAAAAAATGAAGAGCCATATCTATAAAAAGATGGAGGGTTCCCACAATGCTCAATGCACACAGCAGACTTGCTCCCAAAGTGTCATGTTCAAATGTTATTTTGATGCTGGGAATAGGATATGATGGCTCCCAGACTTGGAACACTGGGGGTATGTATTAATTAATTATGTATTTTTAATTATGCTCCAGGTCTAGTAACCAAAATCAACCAAAAATTTGTTTTCATTGGTCACATGCTCATGCTGTGAGCAAACCTTGCCAAGTTTCATTACCAATATAGAACTTAATTTGTTCACCTCTGGTTTAAAATGTATTAAAGGGGTAGTTTGCCTTTAAGTTAGATTTTCGTATGTTTGAGAATGGTCAATTCTTAGCAACTTTTCAGTTGGTCTCCATTATGTATTTTTTTTTATAGTTTTTCTAACTATTTCAAATGGGGAACACTGACCCCAAACATCTAAAAAAAACAGTTGCTCTGTAAGGCACATTTATTGTTATTGCTACTATTCATTACTCATCTTTATATTCAGGCCCTCTCTTATTTATATTCCAGTCTCTTATTCAACTCAATTCATGGTAATTAGGGTAATCTGAACCCTAGCAACCAGGTAACTTCTAAAATTGCAATCTGGAGAGCTGCTGAATAAAAAGCTCAAGAACTACAAATAATAAAAAATAAAAATCAATTGCAAATTGTCTCAGAATATCACTCTCTGCATCATACTAAAAGTTAATTCAAAGGTGAATAACTTGTTTGGTGAGAAAATACTTTCAAGGCAGTTTTTATAAAATCTTCATAAATGTATCAAGATTTGTGCTCTTACCAATCACACCTCTCCACATACATCCCACTCCCCAAAGAAACAAAACCCCTACATGGCCCAACATAATATAAAGCACAGAGCCAGGTAAAACGAAAAGTAGATTTATTAACCTGATTATAGGACATTATGTGAAGCTTTGCATTCAGTGTAGGTCATTTTAGGAGAGGCTGCACCTTTAACGAACACTTCATTGCAAGCACATGCTCATATTAGAAAGATTAACCTTTCTATAACTCTGGCTAATATGTAACATCTGCTCACGCTATACATTTTGACTCCCTACGGACCCTTTTTATTATTATTGAAAGTTTACATTTGGGTATAGCATGAGTTATAGCAGTTTCTTTCTAAAGAACCTGTGTTTCGAGCTTGCAAATGTGCTACATTGGATGCCGGACACTAGACCCTAACAGGACCAACTGGCATGCCACTTTTGCACCACTTTTCTGATGTAAAAATTAAAATTTTTAGTCTTTATAAACAGGGTTAAAACTTTGTTTACCTTTATTAGATATATAATACTGTATATTATCTTTACTAGATAATAATAGATGATAATAGACTGTTGGCTTAAGGGGGCCATAACGAAATCGACAAACGAGAGGATCTCTCCCCGATATGCGCACCTTCAAGGTAGGCGATATCAGGCTGATCTGATCTTTGGGATAAAAAACAGTAATAACTTAATTAAAGGTGTATTTGGAGACCAAATGAATTTGGTCTTCAAATATACCTTTAATGAATTTATTACTGTTTTTTATCCTCAAAAGGACCTTGGAGATTTAAGATGTGTTCCAGACCAATTAAAAGAGATTTCTCCTTAATGCCACATTACCTTATTAATTCTGATTCTGATCCGAAACGTTGGGGTTTCTCACCTTTTGCACAAAGGGGTATATTTATCAAAGAGTGAAGTTAATAGTGAAGTTCCGCCACTAGAGTGAAATTCCGCCACTTCCCATTCATTTCTATGGGGTTTTTAAAGGCGTATTTATCACTTTCACCCATTGATAAATACGCCTTTCAAAATCCCATAGAAATGAATGGAGAGCTGCGGAATTTCACTCTAGTGGCGGAACTTCACTCTTTGATAAATTTACCCCAAAGTGTCTGCTTTAACATTTTAACATATTTGGTAATTTGCACTTTGAACATTGGTGGTATGTATATGCTATTGTTTGTAATATAGATATATTGTCGTATGTATGTTTTAAGCATATTAAAGCATTTTTTTGCTTTTGTATACACTATGGTGTGCTACATTTATTAAGGTGTGCATTGGGTTATTTTAGAATTTGTAGTTCCTACAGTTGTGGTCACAATTGACCTAAGGAGAGCGGCATTTTCATCTTTACCCACAATAATATACTTTTGAGGGTTATTTATCAAAATCCGAGAAGTTCTCACTATTTTCTGAAAACAACTCTGATCATATCTGCACTGACCCCCCCCCCCAAGTATCGATACATTTTTCTGAAAAATTCTTGTGCGGGAAAAAAATTGATAAAATTGTGAAAAAAATCATAATTGTACAAATTTTTCAGATTTGTCACTGGAAACTTCAGCTTTTACAGCTCTGATGCCTGAAACCTGTGACATTTTCATATTTGACAGCCAAAAAACCATGAAATCTTCAGATTATTGAACAAAACCCTGCACAGATCATGATCACAACTGGACATCGCCATTGACTTCTACATGAACTTGGCAGGTCTGAGTTGGTGTACTTTTTTATTCAGACTTTTAACACCATCGGGGTTAAATACGAAATGTTTTTCTCCTTTAAAAGTCCGACCAGAATAATTCGGACTTCAATAAATAACCCCCTTTATGTCCCTTATATCGAGTAAATAAGAAAATTACTTGTTATATAAGTGTGCCCTCCTTACTTTGTATTTGATAATATATTTTGCCAACAGGTGCCCTTTAAGATGAACTAAATTATAATCATTAACACTCAGCTAATAAAGATTTGATTTATACCAATTGCATTGTGATGCCATATGTTTCCTTTACATAAGCACTCTGTTATGCTTTGCATTTTACTTATGGTTTGGGAAAACAGAGGATCTCATTTACAACACGTGTTTGTACTCAGTGCCACAGTCAGTTGTTTTCTTTTATTTCCCTTACGATGGAAGCAATAGAGAATCAAGAGAGAGATTCAATCAGGGCATCATGCTGGTATATTGTACACGTACTTGTTTATATTTGCTGCTATGGGCTAAAGGGACCCCATCTACAAAACAAATGCTCTGTAAGGCTTCAAATGTATTTGTTTATATTCTTATTATTTATAACCTCAAGAACTTAAATATGCATGTATAGAAACCACAGCAATTGCCAGAATATGATGATGACTGCTGTGTAAACAGTTTTACTATATTTTACAACACTAGGGGGGGTTATTTGCTTAGCTCCGAATACCCCGAAATCTGAAAAATCTGTGATTTTTTTTTTTATAAAATCTGACTTTTAAAAAAAATCACAAATTTTTCGGTATTTATTAAACCCCGAGGGCTAAAAAGCCCGAATATATAAACACGGCATCTCAAACCTGTCGAGGTTGCATAAAAGTCAATGGGAACAGTCCCATTGATTTTTGGTTGTGTCGGGGGTTTCGGACAATGTCACAATGCTTTCGGAGCTTTCGGGTGAAAATTCACGAAAAAATCGGAGCTTTTCCCGCAAAGCAATTTAAATTTAATAATAAATAAGCGTTAAAAACCCAAGCGGGTTAGATCAGAGTTTGTAGCAGCCGATATTGAGATAAATTCGGACCTTGATAAATAACCCATTATATTTTACACTATTTGTTTTTTTTTTCTTTATAACCTAAGGATCTTGAAAAAAAGCATCTATGGACTTCTTTCTACTCGCATATTGGCTAAAGGTTAGTTTTGTAATGCTGACAGTTCATCTTCCACAAATGTTTTTTGCTATTTACAGTATGGATTGAAAAGGTTTCCTGATCTTTTGCAAAATTGACTGCTTTAAATGAATCAAACTATAGAGATTCATCACATGGTCTCGGACTATCATCAAATGTTTTATATGCAACATTTCCAATTGGAAAGGAGACCATTTATCTGAAAAGAACAGAAATGAGCTTGAGAATATTTTTTTTTAACTTTATGGGGGTTATTTATCAAAGTCCAAATTTATCTCAATATTTTTTGAAAAAAACTCAGACCAAATTCGCAAGGGTTTTTTGGGCTTATTTATTAATACAATTTCCCAGAAAATAAATTGCGGGAAAAAATCTGATTTTCACTAAAACTCAGAAAACTTTGGGGTATTGCCAAAAACCCAGCAGACATCAAAAAATCATTGGGACTTCTCCCATTGACTTATATACAACCTTGACAGGTCTGAAATGCTAGTTTTTCTGATTCTGACTTTTCCATCCTCGGGGTTTAATAAATTCTGAAAAATTTGTAATTTTTTAAATGTTAGATTTTATATAAAATAATTGCGAATTTTTCATAATTTTTGCATTCGGAGTTTAGTAAATAACCCCCTGTGAGTCAATGTATAATGCTTGAAGGCAGATTTATTTTAAAAAATCAAAGTTTTAAGGTGTTTTAAAATTAGTAATATACTTGAAAACCTCAAATAAACACTTGAAAACACTTGAAACTTGATCACTTAAATAGCTTGAACACAGTGAAATCACATTCTACCCATTATTTTTAATTAATCTGCCAAACAACGAATAATCAAAAAAATAAATTAAAAAATTAACTTGCATTTTAGGGTAAAACTCCCAGTGATTCTGCATGAACTCACCAGCTTTTAGATGCAGATTTTATTTTATTTGATTGTTTAAGTCTTTTGTGCATATGAATATTCAAGTTCCCAAAAACTGTTATTGAATTTGCAATTTTTGCAGTAAAAAACTTCTATTAAGGTAAAAACCCGAATTTGAATGTTAATAAATCTGCTCATTAGGGTTTTTGATGTTGAAGATGCCTGTTTATAAAGCTTTGAAAAGCTGAAGTGTTGTCTAAAGATTTATTGAATTTAGCAGTCATAATAGTGTAATGTTATTGAATTCTCAAGTTTTCAACACCATTTCTTTAACGTTGACAAAATGATCAATCCCTATTAGGATATTGTTTTATTTTGCTCTTATTCTGCTCAAAAGAAGTTTCTACTATTTTCCCATTTCATCTTATCTAAACTGGTGAACATACAGGGGCCCATTTACCAAGCTCGAATGAAGGAATAGAGGAAAATAGAGGAAAAATAGTTCGATTTTTGAAATGTTTTTTTTGGCTACTTCGACCATTGAATTGGCTACTTCGAACTTCGACTACGACCTTCAACTTCGAATCGAGCGATTCAAACTAAAAATCGTCCAAATATTCGACTATTCGATAATCAAAGTACTGTCTCTTTAAAAATTTCTTCGACCCCCTAGTTCACCACCTAAAACCTACTGAGGCAAATGTTAGCCTATGGGGAAGGTCCCCATAGGCTTGCTAACACTTTTCTGATCGAAGGATAATCCTTCGATCGATGGATTAAAATCCTTCGAATCGTTCGTTTCGAAGGATTTAATTGTTCGATTGAACGATAATTCCTTAGATCGTTCGATCGAACGAATTGCGCAAAATCCTTCGACTTCGATATTCGAAGTCGAAGGATTTTAATTCGGCAGTCGAATATCGAGGGTTAATTAACCCTTGATATTCGACCCTAGGTAAATGTGCCCCTGCCAGTGTTGGACTGGGATTCCTGTGGTCTACTGGAAAACCTTAGAACGTGGGCCCACTTTCCAAACTTTTATTCCTCCTCTCCTCAGTCAGCCTGTTTATTCTCCTAGTCTTTTATCTCTACTTACTATACTTGATTTTTCCATTATTAAGCCTCTATTTTACCATAAAGAAATAGGGGAATGTCCGTGAAACTGGCCAAATGGTTAGAAGCAAGAAGGCTCATTTATACCTGGCCCACTGGGAGTTTTCCTGGTGGGCCAGTCCAACACTGTGAACATTTATCATAATTGTGGTCATAGGAATGTTGACATTCTTTTTAAATAAGTCAAAATAAGAAAACAACTGTTTTATAAATACACTGGGCTGAATAAAGGCTCAAAAGCTGCAGACTGTGACCAATTTTCCTATTTATAGGCGCTTTACAATAAGGGTTCTTTAAAGGAGAAGGAAAGTCTAAAATAAAATAAGGCTTGAAAGGCTGTATTTTGTATACTAAACATAAACATGAACTTACTGCGCCACAAGCCTAATCAAACAAATGATTTATACTTTCAAAGTTGGCCACAGGGGGCTGTAACTTTGTAACTTTTGCATCTTGTAACTTTGTTAAACATCTTAGCCTGACCCTGACCCTGCACATGCTCAGTGTGGTCTGGGCAGCTTAGGGATCGTCATAAACAAAGCTGCTTGAGTTCTGCATGGCTGGGAAGTAAGGCGGGGGCTCCCCCTGCTGTTCATAAGTATGATTGTTTCCCTGCTCAGCAGTTAGGGACCATCTGACAATTCCTATCCACAGCAGTAAATGAAGGGAGAATTTCACTGCATACAGTCAGGTTTCTTATAAATACGGTACACATTTGTTAATTAAAGTATATTGGAGATAGGTTTCTTTTTCATTAAAGAAAGTAAAAATGGGATTTTACTTTTTTGCCTTTCCTTGTCCTTTAAAAATCTAGTGGTTCCATATCTGTCTTTTTAGGAATCCATATTACAACTTAGAGCTATGCTCTTCTAAAACTCAAAGCATTGGTCAAAATCAAATCGGTATCAATAGCAGCATACGTTTGAATCATACATTTTAATTCTGCATTATAAAATCATAGCCTCTCTCCAACAATAATAATGGTACCCCTGTAAGCCCCAAATAAGTAGCTTTTTCCAGATATTACATTCTTAAAAATCTATGGCTAAAGCTTTAGGCTTGACACATCGTCCATAATTAAAAACATTTTATAATGAGCAATTTGTATTTTACACAGGCCCCTTGAGTAAGATTTTCTCAAGGAAACTGGAATATGTATTGAATACATCTAATTTCAGCTAATACAACTTCTATGAATATCTGGAAATAACCAAGACCACCTTCTTATGGGGGAGATTCATTTCTTATGACAAAGATTTGAAAAGCATCCAAATGCAAACAGATGAATCCATGTCTTATTGCTGGCCACCCAAAGCACGTTGATTGAGAGCAAGTGCTATGTTATAGTGCGAGGAATGCTTATTTGATCAAGACTGAAACACGAGTCTGCAGTTTGAATAACTATTATAAGTGACACACCTCATAGGATTCAAGGAAAAGAAAAACACAATCACATGGCCTCTCTGATGATTGTATTCCCCCAGACATTCACAATAGAACAGATGCCAAGTCACAGAAAAACTCAACTTAAAACTTTAATTCTTCACCTACAATTTAATAAAAATCCTAAGTAATATTATCAAACAGGGAGTAGGCGCTTTATATAAATATGTTTTCCCCGATGGGTAGGGAAGATATAAAACAAGCTGAAGTAAGGGATTGTTTTTAAAATGAATGGCAAATGGCCATTTCTATATTGAATTTATTGCCAAAAACATAATGCTGGAGCAACATGTGATTCAGCCAGCAACACCCTGCCTATCAAAAGGGCATAAATATTAGTCTGTGCAGTCAGAACTAGTGAGCCTTTACACAACCTAAATAAACATATTACTTACATGAATACTTACATATATTTATTGATGGATGGAAGTGTAACTTTAAGGTCATGTTCTTGGACAAGTCAGGAAGGATCTTGAGCTCTTAAAACATGAAATTAATTGTAACTCTTACTCTGGATTATTTAGAGGAACATATACTATATCTAGGCTTATTGCCTTTGGAAGGTCTCCCTACACCTTGATTACTTGCAGCCCTGAGAGATCCCTTTTATTCTGGCAAGAGCCAGTGTAACTCAAAGGGCAAGGTTACCCGTGGCGTTTTTAAAAACACGGTCGATAGTAAATATGTCAATGAAACAACACATGCATGATGATATGCGTTTTTCAGCCTGTAGCTTTCTTTTCCCAACATGCATTTCAGTTTTTTCTCATTCCCCACAATTCCACTCTTTTAGTAAAGTTTTGTGAAAAAAAAGCCAAATGGAAAAAATTTACATGCAGAATGTAGCCGTACTGCTTGTAAATATGCAAGGTAATAAGTTCGCCAGCATACAACGCCGTAAATACGTATTTGTGAAATCCTTCTTGCGAGTTTGGCCGCCATGTTGAAAATATGCAGCATATTTCAGCAAAGTGTATTTCCAAACCTTTTTTTTCTACGTTCCATAATGTAAAAATGCCACGTGTGACCTTGCCAAAGGTGTCACCATACAGTGATCAAGCAATGATCATTATTTTCTTAAAGGAGAACTAAAGCCTAAATAAAGAAGTAGCTAGAAATGTTGTACATGATGTTTTGGGCTTCTGTACCAGCCCAAGGCAACAGTCTTTTAGCAGTAAAGATCAGTGTCTCCAAAGATGCCCCAGTAGCTCCCCATCTTCTTTTCTGCTGATTCACTGCACATGCTCTGTGCTGCTGTCCCTTACTGAGCTTAGGGACCCACTCACAATATACAGTACACATAGAATAGAAATGTCACAATATAAGGCTGATTAGTAATTAATACACATAATTACTACATGGCAGCACAGAAACCAGTGCAATTAGCATCAGCATTTAATAATCAGCCCTGTAGCATCAGCTTATATTACAGGGGAACCTCATTTTCTGCTGGATAATTAGTGACGAGCCCTAAGCTTAGCTTCTCAACAGCTGCTCAGAGCCCACTGAGCATGTGAGTGTCACAGACACTTTCCAAGATGGTGACCCCCTGTGTTTGAAGTTCTGGATCATTGCTGCTACTGAAAAGCTGAAACTGCTGCAATAAGTTCACTGTATAGAATATGGCATTTTCAGCCATATTAATTATAAGGTTGTAGTTCTCCTTGAAGAACTTACCCCTGAACAGGGATAGGTGCTGACTACTGATAGAATGGCTACCATCATGTTTTCACTACTGTTCCCCAGCAACCATTAAATATACTATCGTGCAAATTGTGCCCATTAAGAGAGGGAATGAAACGATTATCTATGCAAGAAATTACTTGCCCCTGAATTTATTAAAGACCAATGGGTTTCATGACAAAGAACAATATGTATATGATCTGGGAATGTCAGGAAATGAGAGATGCATGTTTGGAATGTTAATTTTGTAGAATGGTGCTCTACATGCCAACCAAGGAAGGGTTTGCATAACCCCCTATGATGATTAGGGATGCACCGAATCCACTATTTTGGATTCGGCCGAACCCCCGAATCCTTCGTGAAAGATTCGGCCGAATACCGAACCGAATCCGAACCCTAATTTGCATATGCAAATTAGGGGTTGGAAGGGGAAAACATTTTTTACTTCCTTGTTTTGTGACAAAAAGTCACGCGGTTGCCCTCCCCACCCCTAATTTGCATTTGCAAATTAGGATTCGGTTCGGCCGGGCAGAAGGATTCGGCCGAATCCGAATCCTGCTGAAAAAGGCCGAATCCTGGCCGAATCCCGAACCGAATCCTGGATTCGGTACATCCCTAAATTTAATCAATACAATAGTTTAGGGTTTCTAATGGGGCAATTCTAGAGTTGAACCAGAAAAGCTTTAGCAAGTTTCCAGTTGTTTTATATTTACCACTGCCAAACAGCATAGGGCCAATTTATTAATGAAAAATAAATGTTACTTTCATTGCACTGCCAGTCATAACAATGTATTTTCATCAGGCTTCAATGATTCAGAGAGGTGTTAGTGCTCAGCATTGCTGCTAAGCTGCACTGAGCACAAACACCCCATAGGAAATAAATGCAATATGCAGACTGCTCAAAGTCTATTTAAAAGTAGACACGCAGCAAAAGAAAATGTGTAAAGTATTTTTTTTTCTATATTTGAATTTCAATCTTTCCAGAGTTGGAGTGACGAGGCAGCAAAAACAGCAGAGAATTGGGCAAAAACCTGCAATCAGTATCACAGTCCATCAGCCGCCCGGCAGATTACTAGTAAGTACATTTGTGCTTGGACACATTCAGCTCCAAATATTGCAGATCTACCCAGTAATCTGCATGTTCATGGGGTTTAAGTTAGGGGACCTAAAGGGGATGGGAGGGGAGATGCCAACAAATAAATACAGTACTGCCAAATGCACTATATTAACCATTATATCTCCAAAACTGCATGACAAATGATATTGATGAGGACACTCAGGGCTAATTTCAGGAGAGGGTAAGAAGAATGTTATCAAAATTCACCTATTTGTTATTACGTCAGGAAAATGATATCACCTTAATCTTTTAGATTTCTCTTGTGGGGAAAATCTGTTCATGTCGTCCTATCTGGCCTCCTGGGAGGAAGTGATTGAATCACTTCACAGTGAATATGAGAATTTTGAATACGGAGTAGGAGCCAAAGACCCTGATCTGGACATAGGCCATTATACCCAGGTAAGGATTTTTTGTGTTTTTCTGCAGGCAGTTTTTTTGCATGAAGATACCAACTAGGGATGCACCGAATCCACTTTTTCTTCACGAAAGATTCGGCCAAATACCGAACCGAATCCGAACCCTAATTTGCATATGCAAATTAGGGGCGGGAAGGGGAAAACATTTTTTACTTCCTTGTTTTCTGACAAAAAGTCACGCAATTTCCCTCCCGCCCCTAATTTGCATATGCAAATTAGGATTCGGATTCGGTTCGGCCAGGCAGAAGGATTCGGCCGAATCCGAATCCTGCTGAAAAAGGCCGAATCCTGGCCGAATCCCGAACCGAATCCTGGATTCGGTGCATCCCTAATGATGATATAAGACATTGCAAACGTATTTTGTTTTTGATAAGCCAAAGGTACTTGTTAACTCCTGTACAAAACTACCAATCATTCAATAGACTTTAGGGGGCAGATTTATCAAGGGTCGAAGTTAAAGGGATAATGTCATGGGCAAAAAAGTTTTTTCAAAATAAATCAGTTAATAGTGCTGCTCCAGCAGAATTCTGCACTGAAATCCATTTCTCAAAAGACCAAACAGATATTTTTATATTCAATTTTAAAATCTGACATGGGGCTAGACATTTTGTCAATTTCCCAGCTGCCTCCAGTCATGTGACTTGTGCCTGCACTTTAGGAGAGAAATGCTTTCTGGCAGGCTGCTGTTTTTCCTTCTCAATGTAACTGAATGTGTCTCAGTGAGACATGGGTTTTTACTATTGAGTGTTGTTCTTACATCTACCAGGCAGCTGTTATCTTGTGTTAGGGAGCTGCTATCTGGTTACCTTCCCATTGTTCTTTTGTTTGGCTGCTGGGGAAGAAAGGGAGGGGGTGATATCACTCCAACTTGCAGTACAGCAGTAAAAAGTGATTGAAGTTTATTAGAGCACAAGTCACATGACTTGGGGCAGCTGGGAAACTGACAAAATATCTAGCCCCATGTCAGATTTCAAAACTGAATATAAAAAAATCTGTTTGCTCTTTTGAGAAATGGATTTCAGTGCAGAATTCTGCTGGAACAGCACTATTAACTGATTCATTTTGAAAAAAAAATTTTCCCATGACAGTATCCCTTTAAATCCTTCGAATTTGAAGGATTTACCGCAAAATACTTTATAAATATAATATAATAATAAATATAAATAAAAATCTTCCGATCGAACGATAAGATCCTTCCAATCAAAGGATTTTTATTCGATAAAAAAATAAACTTAGAAAAGTGCTGGGGAAGGTCCCCATAGGCTAACATTACAGCTCGGTAGGTTTAAAGTGGTGAAGTATGAAGTTGAAGTATTTTTTAAAGAGACAGTACTTGCTATAGAGATCAGGTGTGAGACCCCTACTGTTTTTACAGTATCTAGTTTTCTAGAGTGATCTAGATTGTTTCAGCCTCTCATCCGGGCAGCTTCTTCAGTTCAACTGAGTGGTAGGGATACCTTGGCATATACAGGAATATACAGTGACCAACATCCATTCACAAAGGTTCCATTGAACTATTCAGGTAGGTGTAGCTGAAACTGACAGAAGTGTGAGAAAGTCATGACGGTACCATGATTCTTATTGAGGCAGGGGTAATTCTTCAATGTACAAGACTGGAAGATGCACCAAATACAGATATAGGCGAAGGAATGGTGAAAAATCATTATCAACAGGATTGTCTCTTTAAAGGAATTGTTCAGTGTAAAAATAAAAACTGGGTAAATAGATAGGCTGTGCAAAATAAAGAATGTTTCTAATATAGTTAATTAGCCAAAAATGTAATGTATAAAGGCTGGAGTGATTTGATGTATAACATGTCAGTCAGACACTACTCACTTCTGCTTTTCAGCTCTCTTGGTTTACACTGACTGGTTACCCTGGTTACCAGGCAGTAACCAATCAGAGACTTGAGGGGGGGCCACATGGGTCATATCTGATGCTTTTGAATCTGAGCTGAATGCTGAGGATCAATTACAAACTCACTGAACAGAAATGTCCCATGTGGCCCCCCTTCAAGTCGCTGACTAACTCAGAGTTATAGAGCTGAAAAGCAGGAAGTTGGATTCTGGCTGTTTTATTAGACATCTGTTCACTCCAGCCTTTGTACATTACATTTTTGGCTAACTAACTATATTAGAAACATTTTTTATTTTCACACTGAACTATTCCTTTAAAAAAGGAAAGCTTATTCTTACGTAAGCTAATGTCTTGTCTATAAATTGTTTGGTAGCTGTTCTTTGCAGCAAGGTTGGGTATTCCTGTGTAACAGACTGAAGTTATGTGTCCAAGCCGGTGAATCGAACAGAGAAATTACAGGAGTTTTACATGTTCATTGCCCTTTATATTATGGTTGCTGGAAATGAGCAGCTTTAGCTGGCCTCCAAATAGCTTAAAGGAACAATAACACCAAAAAATGTAAGTGTTTCAAAGTAATAAAAATATTGTTTAGTGTTGCCCTGCACTGGTAAAACTGTTGTGTTTGCTTTATAAACACTACTATAGTTCATATAAACTGTAGCAATGGCGGAAATTTAAAAAAGTCTATATGGCACAGGTTAAATAATGGATAACAGATTACACCATTGTGTTCTACAGAACGTATCTGCTGTGTAACCTGAGCCTTTTCTCCTTTGAATGGCTGCCCCCATTGCTACACAGCAGCTTATTTATATAAACACTAGTAGTGTTTCTGAAGCAAACACACCAATTTTACCAGTGCAGGGCAACACTGCATAATATTTTTATTACCTTAAATCACATTTTTTGATGTTATTGTTAAATAAACTGAACCCTTTGTGTTATCAGAGATCCCTTAATTATGGGGTTAGGTCCCATAGATAAGCCACACAAACTTTTGGGTTATGTTGGCAAGGAATGCAGTTCTTCCTTCATTTAACAGCATTGTATTCATAAGGGGAGGGTGGGGGTTCAGTCTCTGAATGATGGCAGACAAAGGGTGCAAAGAAGTCATAAGGAAGGTAGAGAAGGAAGAGAAGAGTAGAACAGAGAGAGAAAGTAGAGCTAAATAAGCGTTTGCAAGTCATATCTATTTATACAGACTGAGCATTCAGCCAAGTATCCCAAATTGCAGTGAAGTTAGCTGGGCATCCTCTTAACAAGTAGACCAGTTTTTGTTTGGGTATCACATCATTAATTACTTTTTTTCCAGAGGCTTAATGCTGGAGCAGAGGTGGATTTCCAAGTCAACAGTACTGCTTTCTTTACATAGAACAATAGCTGGAGATAATATAACTGCTGGTATGACGAGAGACCCAAGTCTTCCAGAACACAAAGTAGACATACTTTCGGACATTGAGGGGATTATTTATCAAGCTCCGAATATCCGAACCTTGAATAATTTGTAGCTTTCTGAGCAAGAAAAACCCCTGTGATTTATTAAAGTGCGATCATTTAAAAACTCAGAAACCCGGCATCTGGAGGTCCTGTAGAAGTCAATGGGGAAGGTCCCAGGGGTCCATTTACTTTGCTCAAGTGAAGAAATAGAAGAAAAAATACTTCGAATTTCGAATGGCCGAATATGGCTTCGACCATCGAATTGGCTACTTCGACCTTCGACTACTACTATGACTTTGAATCGAACGTTTCTAACTAAAAATCGTTTGACTATTCGATAGTCAAAGTACTGTCTCTTTAAAAAATTCTTCGACCCCCTAGTTCGCCACCTAAAACCTACCGAGGCCAATGTTAGCCTACGGGGAAGGTCCCCATAGGCTTCCTAACAATTTTCTGATCGAAGCAATATCCTTTGATCGATGGATTAAAATCCTTCGAATTGTTCGATCCAACGATTATTCCTTCGATGGTTCGATTGTAGGAACAGCGCTATATCCTTCGACTTTGATATTCGAAGTCGAAGGATTTACATTCCGCAGTCAAATATTGAGGGTTAATTAACCCTCGATATTCGACCCTAGGTAAATCTGCCCCCAGTGTCTGTGCTGATGTCCATAGTGATATCTGATGATTTTGGGGATTAGGAGCAAAAAAAAAAAATATGAACAATTCGGGGTTTTTGGGGGAATGTTCTGAGGTTTTCTAAGTTTAGCCCGACCCTATTTTTTGGGGCTTTTTTCTTCATAAATAAGGTCCATTCAGGAATTCGGAGTTGCTCAAGGTTGGATATTAGAAATACTGAGATAACGTCGGACCTTAATAAATAACCCCCTGAATGTTAGGGAGGGCCAGTCTCTCGTTAATGTACCTTAAAACCTCTGACCAAAATTTTTGATGACTCGGCAATTCAAAAGACGTGAAAAAAAGTGCCCACCGCTAGGTTGCATTTGGGGCATATACCTGGTACTTGGGGGTACAGTTTAGCCAGCCTGGGAGGTGTTGGGTAGGCCCGGTTAATGAATTTAATTGGGATAAACCTGTCCCTGACTGACATTGTAATATCTGGGACTTGCTTTAAGGCATCTATGCACATTTCATGCTCCAGGTCTGATATTTCATTCTGCCGCTTCCCTTTAATCTTAGTCAATGGATCAGGGTTGGCTTGCCACAGCAGGGTATAGAAGCACAACAATTGCCTATGGAGGCAAGATTCCAGGGAGGACTCAGACACCTGCTGGCGTCTAGCAGCGAACTGGGTGTTAAAAGCATGCCTAAGTTATAAATATTATTTTATTTATGGTCTTCTTTATTCTGACTGGCTGGGTCATCTGACAGGGACCTGCAGTGTGAGCGAAGCTTTTCTAAGTAGAGATACATGAGACTCTATAATGGTTTTCCTTATTAGTTTCTATTATGTTCCAGAACATTGTGACACATGCAGAATGCAGAATAAAAGCACTTTTCCAGTTTGGCATGCACCTTTAAAGGGGATTTTTGCTTTCCAAACCTTTTTTTCAGTTCAGTTGTTTTCAAATAGTTCAGAAATAAAGACTTTTTTTAGCTGCTTTCCATCTTTTATTTTTTACTACTTTTCCCAAAATTGAAGTTTAGAGTTTAATGTTCCTCCTCTGTCTGGCAGATCGGTAATCCAGGAGCAGATGCTGAACTGTTCCAATTTGCTACAATACTTGCTACATTTGTCAGGAATTTAAGTACCTATTGTATCAGTTCTAACAGCTGTCTGTTGTATCAATTTAGTATCTACATGTACAGAGTCGGCGAACCCCCCGCACTGCTTTAGAAAGACATAAGGTAGAGTCCTGCAGCGGGTCGGGTACCAGGTCCGGTTTCGGGTTTAACAAATTGGTTCTGCACAGGACTCTAACATAAGGGTAAGGGCACACTCTTCTTTGGGCGACTAATCTCACCGAAAACCCTTCCTGCTGGCGAGAATCTAAATCGCCGGCCGGATGGCACTCGGAGCGCTTCATTTTCTGAAGTCGTCCGAAGTTTCCTCTTTAGGCTTTTCGGGGAGAAAGAAGAGACGCCGGCCAACTGAATCTCCCCAAATCTTAGCATGTTCCCTTGACCTTAGAAGGTGTAAAATGAAACTTTTAAATTAAATTAAATTTAAATTTCAATATAAGAAAAAACGGTCACAAATAGAAAATGGAAAGTAATTTAAAAAAGTCTTTATTTCTGGTTAATGGTATTAAATCAACTGAACTGGAAAAAGTTTTGTAAGTTGAACAACCCCTTTAATACACACCTGGGAGACCTGCTGTGATTCCCGAGGTCCCTGTCTATCTAGATCCCTCCTACATAATTGCTGTGTCCTTATAGCTTGGTGCAAGACATACCTGTGACTAGCAGACTGGCATACAGGCTAACCGATCAGTGTGGCTTTATATGACACTTTAGGGTTATTTGCTCACCTGAACAAACTGATGAGCAACCACCTAATGCATGTTTACTTAATTTAACAGGCTGGAATTTGCATTGCATTCTGATTTAGTTTAAGGGGTTGTTCAACTTTTAGTATGATGTAGAGAGTGATATTCTGAGACAATTTGCTAATGGTTTTCATTTTTTATTATTTGTGATTTTCGAGTTATTTCGATTTTTATTCAACAGCTATTTAAGCAATTTGATTGCTAGGGTCCAAATTATCCTAGCAACCATGCACTGATTTGAATAAGATACATGAATATCAATAAGAGAGGACCTGAATAGAAATATGAGTAATTAAAAGTACCAATAAATGTGCAGTCTTACAGAGTATTTGTTTTTTTAGATGGGGTCAGTGACCCCCATTTGAAAGCTGGAATTCTATAACATACTAAAAGTTAACTGAAAGGTGGAGCACCACTTAGAGGTACAAATCTAAAGATAGCCATTCTCCCTTGGGATTGTCTGGCCTGTCAGTGGAGAGAGGGACAAACACTAGGGGGGGCTATGCCAGTATATATTTTATTACCCATACCCACTAACTGTTCCAAATTTTCAATACAAGTTTGATGGGTCTCTGGTCAGTGGTTTGGAAGTGTCTAGGCTTAACTGGCAATGGACAGGACTAAACTGAGACCCTAACCATCACAATTTATAATTTTGGCAGATATGTATTCAGGGCTGGATCTATACATAGGGCATCACTTATACCCACCCCCATTCCGATTTTTCGCTGCATCTCTCCCTTCATATGCGCGTGTTTATCTCAATGAGTCCGGAGCACGGGGATTGGTATGCAGGAGATTTAAAAAAGGCAAGTCCCCAGTGCTTCCGAAGCCATTGAGATGTGGCCATCCCTAGGCCTGGGCCTCTGTGGCCTTCCCAGTTCCACATATCCGTGTCTGCATGTATTGAGAACGCTGCGGGGTTCATTCATTTATATAGTATGTAGGGCTTAGTTGCACCTGTTCAGTTACTAGCAACAAGCAGTTATAAATTAGTGTAGTCCACTACAAATAAGAAAATCTATGCAAAGATCTGACTGGATAACTGCACTGGGGGCATTTAGCAGTAGTAATGTAGCCTATACGAGTTCATAGTGACACAGCAGATACCCAGCTCATATCTGTAGCCTTGGGCTCTACTAAGGGGGAGGGTAGTTAGATAACGAGAATTAGGGAGCAGACCCCTGCAATAAGAGAGATTCATACAATGTCTTTCCTTCAGGATATACCTGTTACTAGCAGTATGTTTTAGGGTCACAACACACAGGCATATTCGGGGGGATTAGACGTCCAGGGACAAATCTCCTCTTCTTCTGGGCGACTAATCTCCCTGAACTGCTTTCCCTGCCTTCCCGCCGGCTAAGATGTAAATCGCCGGTGGCATGCCACTTTGAGTGATTCATTTTTCGAAGTTGCCTCACGAGGAAACTTCAGGTGACTTCAGAAAACGAATCACTCCGAGTGCCATCCCATGATGGCGATTTACATTTTAGCCGGCGGCAGGGCCGGAACTAGGGATCGGGTCTTCTGCCAACCCCTTGTCTGTTATCACAGCCGCCGCTCTCTCCCCTCTGTTGCTCTGCCCCCTTCCCCTCTGTCGTTCTGTCCCCTTCCCCTCCCCTCTGTCGCTTTGCCCCTTTCCCCTCCCCTCCATCATTCTCCTCCCCTGCATCCCCTCCCCTCTGTTGCTCTCCTCCCCTGCATCCCCTCCGTCACGCTCACCTCTTTCCCTGCTCTCTCCCTGTCCTGCGAATGCGCAAGTTGTGGTTCATCGGGGCGTGCGCGCACACACTCGCGTGGGGACGAGCGGAGAGGCCTTGGCCGGCGGGAAGGCAGGGGAGGCAGTTCGGGACCCTTACAGTTATATGGCTGCTAATCTGTTCCCTGTTTTCTTGCTGAAATGTCTTTGTTTAGCTTTGTTCAACAAAGGACCACAATAAAAATGTTTGTATGGGAGGCAGTGAGCTCCTTCTGGCTAGTGGAGGTCATCCGAGTGTCAAGGTCCTAAGCTTCACATTACCTATTTTGTTAGGGAACAGTTTGAGAAACAGGAAACCCAATGGTATGGAAAGTGCCTAATTAATAGGGCTGAACCAACACCCTATCAACATCTCTATAATTTGACTTTTACCCATTCTCAAATCGCTGACAATTTTTGACATAGATTTCAGTTTTGCCAAGCGTTACCTTAATTATAAACATAAACTTTCCATATACAATAATTTTGAAAGAGATATTTATCAACAAGTCTTAGCTAGAGAGTTTGTCAACACACAGGCCATTATAAAGGGACTAGAGTGGCCTCTAGTGATAGACAAGTGATATCAAATAATAAAAATGAATTTCTAGCTCATGTGTAGCATATTATTCTTGTACTTTATGTTTTCATATTTTATTGAGATCTTTTGAAATATGGCTGTAGTCTTGAGATAAATAGTGTTTGGGTTAAATAATTTTACTATTTTTACCATTGGAAAATAGTGGAAAATCAAAGTTGGAGAGACCAGGGGAAAAGGGCCTAACTGGAAGTGTCTGAGGATCCACTGAGCTAGACTGTTAGAGAGCTGGAAGGCTACGCTTATGGTTACTAGGCCAGTTATCCGCCCAAAGAAATACATTGAAAGGTAAATCCAGAGGTTTCATATGAATGCTTGGTGGGTGGGAGACTTGGAATCACCCCCATTCCTATGGCAATTGGCTTCAACTGTAGCTTCAGTGAGGTTTGAGCTGAAAACCTCTGGCAAATGCAATGGGGGTACACTCCCACTGAAATAAATGGAGGCCAACACCAAGCATTTCATCGCAACGTCCGCCAAACTGGAAACCTCTCGAGTGACAAAATGCTTGGAATCGCTCCATGTGACATTCCCTGGAAAGAGAAATGCTTTGTTGGGTTTTGTATTGATCTAACGATTTTAATGAGATGAACATTCTTAAATGGCTTCTCTGGTTTGGTTTGGTTGAGATATTCTCATATATATTGATATACTGGCTGAACAGAAAATGTGGTTGGTAGTTTGGGAAATTGGCAAGGTGTTACAAGGGTTCAAGACACTGTTTAGGAAAGCACAATAAAAAGACACAAGCAGGGTAATCCGAAGGTTTCTGCACTAGACGCACAGTGATTGGGCCCTGTAAAGTGCCTTGATGCTGCTTCTTTCCTCCTTGACAATATGTTGATGACACTATTTCTTCAGTTTGTTTGTCTTTGCTCTTTCCATCACAGCAGGAGCTTGATCCAAGATGTCTCGTATTGTCTCTTCAGATGGGTGAATGAATGGAGTGGCCTTGCTTTATGTTAAATGGGTTTTTATTAAGATAGACCTCCACTGTTTGTTTAGAGGTGGAATGTATGTTTTAAAGGAACAGTTAAGCTGGCCATAGACGTTGAGATTTTTAAATGATCAGATCCTGATCGTGAGACCACGATCTTCTCAAAACGTTCGTATGAACATACAAATTTACCATCAACTACAAAGACCAATTTGCCAGGAAAACAAAGGGGAGCTGCCTGCCTGGCCCTGCAAACATAGATAGATTGCACTGGGGCCGACAAAGATTTTTTGACCTGGCCGATTAATTTCCCGACAGATGTTGGCCGAAAAATCGTAAGATGTATACGATCGTTCGAATACCACTAACAGCACGATAATTTCGAAGGATTGGTCGGGCGTCTCTAAAATCGGTCATTCCGCAAGAAGAATCGTCACGTCTATGGGGAGCTTTACACCAAAAAATTAAAGTGTTTTAAAGTAATGAAAATATCATGTAATGTTGCCCTGCACTATTGAAACACTACTATAGTTCATATAAACAAGCTGCTGTGTAGCAATGGCGGAAATTGAAAAAAGGATTTATTGCACAGGTTAAATAGTGGATAACAGATAACACCATTATGTTCTACAGAGCTTATCTGCTATCTGCTGTGTAACCTGAGCCTTTTCTCCTTTGAATGGCTGCCCCCATTTCTGAAGCAAAAACATCAGTTTTACCAGTGCAGGGCAACACTGCATTATAGTTGTATTACTTTAAAACACTTTCATTTTTTTATGTTACTGTTCCTTTAATGCTTCTTGCAGGAACTACGCTACTAATTTTAAATGATAATGTATACAGTGTAAATTCTGCTGCTCTTTACAGTGATGATACAACATTCACAGTTTCACACCATGCCCTAGTGGAGTTCACAATCTAAGGTTCCTTTTATACATTTACACACTAGGTTCTTCCCATATGAGCAGAGGAGAACTATACAAATCATTAATCATTGTGCCCCCATGTACAGCTGCTTCCCTCCAGGTGGCTGAGAAAAACTATTTGCTGGTTATGGTTGTTACAGGTATGAATTTTGTAATGAACCATGGGGCCCTGTATGTCAGCTTGTTCCTACACCTGATCCACCAACCCACCCATGATCCACCAAAACATCAATCATTTTATGGTGCTGTAACTGATAAACTTGCTGTCATTTATAGAATTTATAGAATTATAGAAAGGCTGGCTCCCAAAGACTCCATTATATCCAAATAATCCACATTTTTAAACATGTGATTTAAATACAGATATGGGATCTGTTTTCGGGAAACCCGTTATCCAGAAAATTCAGAATTATGGAATGGAAAGTCTCCCATAGACTTCATTTTATTAAAATATTCCACATTTGAAAAAATGATTTCCTTGTTCTCTGTAATAATCAAACAGTAGCTTGTATTTGATCCAAATCAAGATATAATTAATCCTTATGGGAAACAAAATCAGCCTATTGGGTTTATTTAATGTTTACATGATTTTCTAGTAGACTTAAGGTATGGAGACCCGGATTATGGAAAGATTCATTATCAGGAAAACCCCAGTTCCCAAGCATTCTGGATAACAGGTCCCATGCCTGTATATGGTTTTCTTTTTCTCTGCAATAATCAAACAGTATGTTGTACTTGATCCAAACTAAGATACAATTAATCCTTGTTGGTACCTTATTGTTTACATGATTTACTAGTAGACTCAGGGTAGAAAGATCCATATTACCCCCTTATCCAGAAAACCCCAGGTGCTGAGCATTCTGCATAACAGGTCCAACAGTACTAAAATAATGTAACTATTTACAGATAGCTCAATGTAAATATGAGTGCAGCAATACTTTTTAAGAATACAGGTGTAGGATACATTATCTTGTTATCCATTTTAGCCAAATAATCCAAATATTTAAAAATAATTTCCTTTTTCTTTGTAATAATAATAAAACAGTGCCTTGTGCTTTATCCCAACTAAGATATACTTAATTAATTCTATTGGAAGCAAAACCAGCCTATTAGGTTTATTTAATATATACATTATTTTCTAGTAACCTTAAGGTATGAAGATCCAAATTACGGAAAGATCCTTTATCCAGAGAACCCCAGATCCCAAGCATTCTGAATAACAGGTCCCATACCTGTACATGTATAACATTGTTAAACCAACCGTGTAATTGCACTGTATTTCTCTTTTCTTTTTACATTTCCTTTTGCTTCATCTATTGTTCCGCAAACACCTTTTACATGAAGGGCAAAACGACACAAGTTATAAATAAAAATGAGAGCATATTTATAGCGACAGTTTTGTAATAACATTAGTCATCTTAGCATCTAAGGCCAGTGTACATCCCGACACCGAGACTTTTAATGTCATAAATAATCATACTCCCATGCCCAGTGTTATTTAAAAAAAAAACAGTAAAACATCAGAGGAATATTCAGGCATATGAGTGAAACCTAGTCCCAATGCAAGGGAGCTTGAAAGTTGTACCGGGGGTCGGAAAGAAATGTTATGGTGCTGGCTGAGGTCCACATAAAAAATGAAAACATATTCTGCATTAAGCTACCAATAAATACTCTCCCCTTTAAAAGTGAAATATTGCAATATAATACACAAAAGCCATGAATATCTTGTAAATTACATCCTTATAAACGGTGAGTTCTGATGTCATCAGTTATAAACGGTGAGTTCTGATGTCATTTCTGTCATATGACTCACTGAAACTTGTGTATTATAATAAATAAAGTACCTCCAATAGTGAGATACTTTATTTATTATAATCATGGAACCTCGGAGTTCCATGACTTGTATAAAAACACTCTGCCTTCGGCCTCGTGTTTTTATATGGTCATGAAACTCCTCGATAACTTATAATATCCTTATATTTTACAAGAGGGGGTACTTTATTCACTATATATTTAATCAAAGTCATTCCTTGCCAAACCAGTCCTACACCAGCCTTTTTCATCAGTATTCAGAATCGACTGAATCCTTCTGCCCATCCGAACTGATATGCATATGTAAATTAGGGGCGGGGATGGAAATTGCGTGACTTATTGTCACAAAACACGGAAGTAGAAATAGTTTTCACCTTCCCACCCCTAATTTGCATATGCAAATTAGGATTCGGATTTGGTTCGGTATTCAAAATAACTAATGAATCAAAAAAGTTCAAAATCAAATATTAAATAAATCTAAGAGGATTTACTCACAGTTCACCCCAGTCCCAGCGTGCAAGTCCAGAACAACATTTCAAAAAGAGATGTGAGGACCTCCAACAGGTTTTTTTATGTCCTAATAAATTTTTTCAATTTTTTAACTGATTGCTTCTTTACTGTTGGAGGTCCTCACATCTCTTTTTGAAATGTTGTAAAGGAGAACTAAACCCTAAAAAAATAATATGGCTAAAAATTCTGTATTTTATAAATTGAACTCATTGTACCAATCCAGAGGTGTCCCATCTCTATAACAGTTATAATTCAGGCCTTCAAAGTTGTGCACAGGGAGAAACAATCTTGGATTGTCTTAGGATTGTCTGTGACACTGCACATGCTCAGTGGGCTCTGGGCAGCTGTTGAGAAGCTAAGCTTAGGGGTTGTTGCAAATCATCAAGCGCAACATGAGTTTTGTCTGTCACATTAACTGATACACTGTTCTGATTAAATTCTGATGCCAAGTGGACTGGCTTTGGAGCTGCTATATAATGATAATATGAATTAACTATTATCATCCTTGTATCATGACATTTATATTCTGTATATACTGTATATTGTGAGTGGGTCCCTAAGCTCAGTAAGTGACAGCAGTCAAGAACATGTGCAGTGAATCAGCAGAAAAGAAGATGGGGAGCTACTGGGGCATCTTTGGAGACACAGATCTTCCCTGCTAGGGCTGTGGTTGCCTTGGGCTGTTATAGAACATCAAAATATAATGTACATAATTTTTACCTTACTTCTTTTTTAGGCTTAGTTCTCCTTGAAGCCCGGAGATACTTCATCCAGTACTTCTGCAGAGTTGAAATCAGGTGAGGGTCGGAGCTGCCCCATATGTTCAAAGGAAAGTGCAAGGCCAGTCTGTCCAGAGCTGATTGCTTCTTGCTGCAGCACAGATAGTTTTTTGAGAAACTGCAGGCAAACAGGGTGCCCCCACCAGCAGCAGAAGTACTGGGCTGCAAGTGAATTATTATACAACAGAGCAGTTTTTATATTATACAGGAGAATAGCATCCTTTTAGTTTTTAATGCTGTCATAATATCCTGGAATAAAAGAGGGCAAGACAAAAGACAACTGGCTGCACATGCAGTTGCATTACAGTGGGAGAGATACTGCATGTAGGCATAGTAACATAGCAAATTAGGTTGAAAAAAGACAAACACCCATCAAGTTCAACCTTTTAACTTTATTATAACTTGTCTAACTGCCAGTTGATCCAGAGGAAGGCAAAAAAAAACCATTTGAAGCCTCTCCAATTTGCCTCAGAGGGGGAAAAAAACCTTCATGACTCCAAAATAGCAATCGGACTAGTCCCTGGATCAACTTGTACTATGAGCTATCTCCCATAACCCTGTATTATATAACCACTTGCTAAACCCCATCCAACCCCTTCTTAAAGCTATCTAATGTATCAGCCTGTACCACTGATTCAGGGAGACAATTCCACATCTTCACAGCTCTCACTGTAACAACCCCCTTCTGAATATTTAAGCGGAACCTCTTTTCTTCTAATCGGAATGGCTGACCATGCGACCTTTGCATGATTCATTGGAGAAGAAGTCTTTACAGGTGCTCTTCCTTGGTTTTAAACAGATACTGACACCGGAAACTAAATCTTTTTTTACATCTATCATAACATTGTCATTGCATGCTATTTATAATTTTGCCACAAATGTATTTGCCCCAATGCTTTTACATTACCTGATTCCCATGTTCCTTTATGAGGAAGGTGCCATATTTGTTCTACAGTAGTCCATTAGCGTTATAAATCCTAACAAACAGGTAGAGAAGGGACGGTCAGGTTGGCAAAACAGCCCAAACTGATCAATATGGCCTATAGGTAACTTTCAATGTACATTAATAGTTTGAAGAGTAGTATTATAGTGTCAGTATCACTTTAAGTTCTCAGCATAGATAAAGTGGAAGCTGAAGGTAGTGAGGAAGAGGGAGAACATGCATACAGTATTTATGTTGTGGACTCAAATACAGCACCAGGTTAGTAACAAAAGTAGATTTAGCAGGTGACACTAAAGACAAAGTGCCATACACTCTTTCCACTATAGTCATAGGGATGGTGCAGCCCCATTATGCTAGGGCAGTGGTGCCCAAAAGGTAAATCAGTTACCAGTAGATCTTTAGTTGGTGAGCAGTAGTTTTTAAGACACTGACAACAGCTTGACAAAATTACCCTTCTATTTCATTATTTTCATTCAGATATTTACATAAGAAATAATTGTTTTCTTAACTAGTATAAATTCCTTCATAAATCAATATAATATTTAAGTAATATTTTCCATGGAACAGAATGCTAACAATGCTTTTATGGATGTAGATCATAATGGTACATACAATATCACTGAAAGTAGATATATAAATATATATCTGTTTTTTTTGTATATAGGTCGACCCTAATTTTAGAGCATTTGCAACTGATGCAACCTGCAATTTGTTACAGAATTGTTAGGAAAAACACTCCATTATGGATAAAAAAAACATGGAGACGACTTGCATCCTAAATTGCACTCTGTACACTGCATTTGCTCTCAGAAATGAACCCTATAGTACAAGCAATTACCACTGCATTATACACCTCCAAAAATAAAAGGAAGATGTCTTTAAAATAACCTTTAAGCATGCTGCTTTAATAAGAATGTATCCTAAAACGTCCTTGCGCCACTTCATCTCCTTCCGCAGGCTGCTGTTAAAGAATATTAAGGAGAGCCATGTCATTCAGCCAATCCTATATTCTCGTTGTGCATTTAGTGGCTCTGAAGCCTTGAGAGAGAACTACCTTTCAGTGTGTGAAGGTGGAACTGGGACTATACAAAATGAGAACTGTAGACTTATGGATAGTGATGGGCGAATTTATTCGCCAGGCATGGATTCGTGGTGAATTTCCCGATTTCGGCGATCGTGAATGTTTTCGCGAAACTGCCACGAAAATTCTCAGTGGGAAAAGTTGCTGCAACAGAAAAATTTTGCACAACCAAATTATTCGAACGTCCATTGACTTTAATGCATTTGGACAAAAGAGTCGCATTTGTAAAAATTGTCACACACATAACAATTGTCACACTTCAAAATTATTCAGACGCCCATTGACCGTAATGCAAATTTCTCGGCGAAGTGAAACGGTACAGATTCGCCCATCACTACTTATTGAGGACAGAAGAAGTTCTCTCTTTAAAGGGCATGTAAAGTCTAAAAAAGAATAAGGCTAGAAATGCTGTATTTTGTATACTAAATATAAACATGAACTTACTGCACCACAAGCCTAATCAAACAAATAATTTATGCTTTCAAAGTTGGCTACAGGGGGTCACCATCTTGTAACTTTGTTAAACATCTTTGCAAGACTAAGACTGTGCACATGCTCAGTGTGGTCTGGGCTGCTTAGGGATCGTCCTAAACAAAGCTGCTTGAGTTCTGCATGGCTGGGAAGTAAGGCGGGGGCTCCCCCTGCTGTTCATAAGTATGATTGTTTCCCTGCTCAGCAGTTAGGGAACATCTGACAATTCCTATCCACAGCAGTAAATAAAGGGAGAATTTCACTGCATACAGTCAGGTTTCTTATTAAAACGGTACACATTTTTAATTAAAGTATGTTTTTTACCTTTACATGCCTTTCAACCCATGAACAGTAGATGTTACTGGGCCCCACAGCTAAATAATTTTAAGACACCCAACATGTCAAGAGGTCAGAGCCAAAACTATGGGTGGGCAGAAGAGGCACGTGCTTAGGGTGCAGTGATAGGGGGCTCCAGGCATGTACCTATTCTGCCTGCTCCTGTTCCAGGCTGTGTCACCTCGCAGCAAACTATCAGCCCCGCTGTGTGCCACCAGGCTGTCAATGCATGCAGGGCGGAGGGTTGGGTGCTGGGAGTTTCCCTAGGGTGCCAAGACTGTCCTGTTTTGACAATATATGTTCAAATTGCTCTTTAATTAGGGCCTCATGGGGCCCCCTATACCTAGGGTTCCCATTTTTTCTGGCGTTCAATTCTACTGACACCAATGTGGGTAGTTGTTTTTTTTAATCTCTATAGCCCCTGCCAAACTTTTTTTTTTTAAAAAAAAATATATTTTCTGCGGCCTCAATTTTTTTTAAACTTGTAAGGGGGCCCTGGCGCCAAGGTTTTTAGAAAATATATTCTTGGGGGCCCCAAATTTTTTAAATTGTAAGGAGGGCCCTGGCACCAATGTTTTTGTAAAAAAAACTTTTAAGGGCGACCTGGTGCCAATGTTTTTTTTCTAACTTATAGGGGGGGCCCTGGTCACCAATTTTTTTTTTTTTACTTATAAGGGGGCCCTGACCATCAATAGCTTTTTATAACTTGTGTGTGTGGGGGAGGTTACCTTTTTTATCGCTGATGTATGTGAGATCTTTTAACTGTGGTGTGGAGTGGGCGGGATCTTGGGTGGGGCCTGGGTGGGCGGGGACCAGGGGCCCCAAACATTTTGTTGTACGGGGCCCCGTGATTTCTAATAGCGGCCCTGCCCACACACACAGCTGCAGGGTCTGCTTCCTCTGTATCTATGCCCCTGCCCATGGGTGAAAAGCATGGAGTGCCTTCAGCATAGCAATTGTGATTTGGGGTGGCAAGTTATTTGCAGGGGTTATTGGTGTTTTATTCCAAGCTGGAATCCCATCAGGTGGACATAAAGGCTCTCTTTTCCTGCTACCAATGCCTATTGCTGTGCCATACCCTGCTGGCTGCCTGCCTATAGTGTGTGTCCATGTAATAAAAAAAGCCTAGTCACTTTATGGCTCTCTCTGGAAGTGAGAGAATTTCTACACCGGTACATACTTTTCTAATTTTGCAGTTGTGGGTTAAACCTGAAAGGCATACATGTATGAAATACATCTAAAGAGGAAAATCAGATTGGAGCAAGGTCAGCCTATAAAATCTGTATTAAAGTATTCAGATTCTTCTAGCAAGCGGATGCTTTTTCTTAAGAGAATATCCCGTGCAACTTTGATAATATTGTTATATCCAAGTAAAGTGATATCTGGTGAGTGATATGCTGACCAAACACAGGCCAAGTTATCAGATATCAGACCAGTCGCTCCGTAAGGAGCTCAGGCAAATATTAACAAGTTTAGAAATTGACTCATTTGTATGTAAATTAGCTTTTGAAATTCCCTGTATGATATTTGTTCAGGGTCCAAAACAACTATGACATGTTTTGATTGCTTCTTGTGATGGGGAGCCAAACACTCTGTGTGCCATAGCCCTAATGGCACACCACTGTTCCTAATATTATTGAATGTACAGCTCCCTTTTTTACAGACATGGAGCAATGACAGACAGCCTTTGGTAACAAAATACTCACTAGACATGAAGCAATTTCTACATATCTTATTAGAAAGCTTCCCTTAGGCCCCAGCAGGGGGCAGGCCACCACATAAGCCCTATGAAGTGTTAATGCTAAACTTTGGGGAGTCTCAATATGACTGGAGAATTACAACCTTAGAGCAACAAGGCCGAAAACATGTCAGATAGGGCAAATTTTGAGGGTCAGTGTTTATTTACAGCCTATCCCTGGGACTATTTATGGATTCATAGCAATGTAAACTTGCTTTACTTCACCTGTACCAAACAATATAAAGACTTGGCTTAGAGGCCAGTGTAATGTACAATAATCAGGGCTGGAACTAGGGGTGAGAAGAAGAATATGTAAACTTATGAGTAAGTGCCCCAGTAGGTACGAAACACATTAGGCCCTTTGTCTCTCATGTTTGAATAAATGTTTTTTACTTTACTAACTTAGAAGCTATAACTCCTTTTTGAGGAATCTCTACGGCTCTGGCAATGGTGCATGTACTCAGGGCCTTATTTATACATACATCATATCTTAAAGGGGCTCTTCAACTTCAAACGTTGGTTTCAGATTGTTCAACTGAAATGAATACTTTTTCCAATTACTTTCTATTTTCTATTTGTGACAGCTTTCATAATATTGAAGTGTAAAGTTTCATTTTTCACCTTCTAAAGCAGCTCGGGGGAGGAGGGGTCGCCGACTCTTTAACTGTTTTAAATTGATACATTTAGTTGATACATTTGTTATCTTTGTCCCTGCTGAGCAGAATCCCTGAGTTGCATTAAAGGCAACTGTTAGAATTGATACAATAGTTGCTAATATTGCACAGATACTGCTGACAAATGTATCAACTAAATATAGCAAATTGTAACTGTTCAGAGACACAGGAACATTAAACCAGCTGCAGCGGGTTGGGTACCGGAAAAAACCTGCGGTACCCTGCAGTTTGCCGGTCGAAGTTTCGGTAGCAGGTATAGACGCTGGTCGCGGTTCTCCGGGTTTGCGGGACGTGAGTCGCGGGTCTTCTCAATAGCGAGTTTTACTCCTTTTTTTCCGATCATGCCTACTTCTAATGATGTCACTTCCGGTTTACAATGACAGCACTTCCTGTTTCTTGATGGTCAGCGGGTCGTGGATCGGGTTGCGGATAAGGTCCAAGCGGGTAAGTATGCGGGTTGCGGGTTGGGTCGGGTTTAACAAATTGGTTCTGCGCAGGACTCTACAATTAACTTCAATTTTGGGAAAACAGTAAAAGATAAAAGCTGGAAAGCAATTGAAAAAAGTCTTTGTTTATGGTGAACAATAGGGATGTCGCAGACTGTTCGCCGGCGAACTTGTTCGCGCGAACATCGGCTGTTCGCGTCCGCCGCAAGTTCGCGAACGTTGCGCGACATTCGCCATTTTGGGTTCGCCTTACCTGGCGCTTTTTTTGACCTCTCACCCCAGACCAGCAGATACATGGCAGCCAATCAGGAAGCTCTCCCTCCTGGACCACCCCCACACCCCCTGGACCACTCCCCTTCCATATATAAACTGAAGCCCTGCAGCGTTTTTTCATTCTGCCTGTGTGTGCTTGCAAGAGCTAGTGTAGGGAGAGAGCTGTTACTGATTTCACTGATTTCTTTGAGGGACAGTTGATAGTAAGTTTGCTGGCTAGTAATCTACTTGATACTGCTCTGTATTGGAGGGACAGAAGTCTGCAGGGATTTGAGGGACATTTTAGGGTACCTTTGCTGGCTAGTAATCTACCTTCTACTGCAGTGCTCTGTATGTAGCTGCCTGCTGTGGGCACTGATCTCTTCTGATCTCATCTGCTGACTGCTGTAATAACCCAATAGTCCTTGTAAGGACTGCTTTTATTTTCTTTTTTGTTTTTTTACTTTGCTAGTTGCTACTATAAGCCCAGTGCTATTAGTCTAGCAGTGTTGGGGAGTGGGACTGGTGTGCTACTGTGCTGCTCCTAGTAGTTCAGCAGCACCAACCCGAGAAAAATATTTTTTTTAATATACATATATTTTTTTTTTCTTTTACTTATCTTACTGTTCTTTAACGTGTACAGTGCTGTTGCTGTTCTTCATAGTAGTGCACCAATAGTAGTGCACTTGTAGGCATTATTTGCTCAGTGTGTCCTTCATTTTCAAACAACAACCATCTAGCTGTGTGAGCTTGTTCACATTCTGTCTAAATATCAATAATAATACCGTCTCTAGAAACACCACCCGAGTGACGTTTTTCAGGCAGCAAAGACAGTGGCAAAATCGCATCTTTTATGGTCACCACAGGTGATCAATAAAGTAGACCAAAACTGGGCCCACACTGCAGAATCAGTGTTTTTTGGTTCACTTCACTGTACATTGAATTACCTCTGCCTGACCGTGCACGTGCGCACAAGCACGGTGACTGCTAAACACACCACTACAGAAATATTGCCACCAACAGGACGAACATCCTGGAGGTGACAAGCTCAACTAGTAATTAAAAACTATTATTTGCTCACTTGACGGTATCATTCATTAAAGCTCTTTGCGTCTTTTTGCGTTGCAGTAAGCACCGCGTTTCGTCTTTGCGTGTGAACAGGCTGTAACCTTTACACGACTTGATTGGCATGTAGACGCCGGACGTTTTAAAGCATTTTATTACACAGGTTTAGAAATGTAGTGTGATTTCTGCCCTTTACAGCACAAAACGCAGCGCTGTGTCAACAATGGATTTTTTAGAAACATTTTTGCCCTTGATCCCCCTCTGGCATGGCACTGTCCAGGTCGTTGCACCCTTTAAACAACTTTAAAATCATTTTTCTGGCCAGAAATGTCTTTTCTAGCTTTTAAAATTCGCCTTCCCATTGAAGTCTATGGGGTTCGCGACGTTCGCGAACCGTTCGCATTTTTGACGCAAGTTCGCGAATATGTTCGCGAACTTTTTTTCCGACGTTCGCTACATCCCTAGTGAACAACCTGAAAACAACTGAGCTTAAAAAGTGTTTGGAAGGTGAATAACCCTTTTAAAGCAGCTGTAGCCTGTTTGAGGCCTCCATATAATGGGCCCTGTGCAAGTTGTTCCTTTAATTATTGTCAACGCCCCAAATGATCAGAACTGCAGGGACCAAAGAGGAACTTGTCCCGTCACTGATTAATCCCTAAACTCACTGATGAGCCCACTAGTATTGAAATAGTTAAACGTAAATGATCTCCCAGTGCAATAGGATGTGTAAAGCAAAGAACTGACCAGTCCCTACTCTAATAAGCCCTTCTGCCAGTCTATGATGTCTAGCTTAGTGCTGCTACACCCTGGGGAGAGGCTGATAATGGCACCCTGAGGAACTCCACATAATGAGATTTTTTTGTAACACATTCATTACTAGTTTGCCCAATATGTGCTTGCCAAAAAGGAAACAAATCCTCCCATTTAAAGGCCATACAAAGCCACACTACACTTATTTAAAATGCCATTGCAAACTCATCATTGTGAATTCCCCCCCCCCCCCCCAGACTCCATCCATCAGTGCTAGGGGAATGGGGTGGGGATATGGTAACTAAGTTCTTGGATGTTAATGGCTGGCAGTGACACTGAGATGCTTTACAAGATGTTAGTTGGAGCTTGCCAAGATGGACCATTACAGTATGAGGAATGTGGATTAATTGGTTCACCCCGAGAAGGTAGCTGCTTCTTCTACTATACTATGGGATCTTCACCTGTCTACAATGAAACTGATAGTTCAGAAACAGCAGTAGGGACAGACCATAAAAGACAAGTCATCAAACAAAAACGTTACGATTGCTACTGATACATGTAAAGCTGAGTGCTCTTGTGCGTGTGAGTGCGCCCAGTCCCTCTTTCCTTGTCCACCGCAGAGTCGCTGACCTCTCTCGCAGTACAGGCAGACCCAGACGGTGTTTGCAGCCACAGGGCGTGCACCAGGGGGCGTGCCCGAGTCAGATTCCGGCTCCCCTTGCGCTCCCTGCACCAGAGCTCCAGCGAGAAGCGCTTTGGAAGGACCCTGCACCTCTGGCGCAAACCTCTCCTGGAAGTAGCGCGCACAGAGCAGCCTCCGCTGGCCGCTAATGGATACATACAGGAGCCCTCTGCCCGTCTCTCTGTTGCTCTTCATTCTTCTCTGGGAAGTTCCCTGTATCCAGCAGGCGTCCATCCCTTCTGCGCTGCTGCCCGGGGCACTAAGAAGGCAGCGCAGGGAGGATAAAGTCTCACCATACTCTGCTGACAGACACTTGTTGCCCCGAGCTGTGCCCGCGGTGGTGCCACACGAGTACATGCTCTCCATTTACAAGACTTTCTCTACTGCAGAGAAACTGGGGATTAATGCCAGCTTCTTCCAGTCCTCCAAGTCTGCCAACACCATCAGCAGCTTTGTGGATAGGCGGAGAGGTGAGTGCCCCTTGCCTCTACATGCGACTCTCTTATAGAGTAGGGCTGGACATTTGGGGAACTATCCATGTCACTGCCTGTACACTGGGTATCGGGTATGTTGGCTGGGATGAAAGATGGACACTAGGGCCTCTCACTTCTCAACATGTCCCCTGAGTGGACTGTGCCTTCTGCCTTGTCTCAGATTTACCCACTAGGTACCCCTTGTCACCCATTGCCCTGTCTGCATAGACTGAACTGTGCCTTAGCAACCTACTCACTGGGTGAACTGTGCCCTAGCAACTTACCTACTGGGTAATCTGTGCCCTAGCAACCTACCCACTGGGTAATCTGTGCCCTAGTAACCTGCTCACTGGGTGAACTGTGCCTTAACAACCTACTCACTGGGTGAACTGTGCCCTAGCAACCTACTCGCTGGCGCTGGGTAATCTGTGCTTTAGCAACCTACTCACCGAGTGAACTGTGCCCTAACAACCTACCCACTGGGTAATCTGTGCGCTAGCAACCTACTCACTGGGTGAACTGTGCCCTAGCAACCTACTCGCTGGCGCTGGGTAATCTGTGCCTTAGCAATTTACTCACCGGGTGAACTGTGCCCTAACAACCTACCCACTGGGTAATCTGTGCCCTAGCAACCTACTCACTGGGTAATCTGTGCCCTAGCAACCTACTCACTGGGTGAACTGTGCCCTAGCAACCTACTCACTGGGTAATCTGTACCTTAGCAACCTACTCACTGGGTGAACTGTGCCCCCACTGTTTCAGATGAACTGTCTTCCCAGCTCTCCCTTCACATTGGGTGAACTGTGCCTCTCTCTGTGCATTGTGCAAGTTGATGAACTGCGACTCTTGATTCTCAGTTCCCCTTCTGCATAATTGAACTGTGCCTTTCCCTGTTACTTATTTACACTCTGCTCCATGTGCCTCCCTAGTGCCCCTGCCTATTCCCACCTCCCCCTCTGTGCCTCCTCATGCACCATCTATATACACCGACCCACTGGCAGGTACATAGATAGACAGACAGACAGACATAAAGACACGTTATTAACATTAACATGTATTTATAGAGCGCCAGCATATAGCGCAGCGCATTCCCTGCAGATACAAACTACAGGAAATCCAGGTTCTTCCTGAAGCCCCAGTTGAAAGATAATGTGCCCGCAGCTGAAGGGAGCTTGCCCTGCCCAAGCCTGTATACCCCTGGCCTGTGTATTATCCCACCAGCTCAGCACCAGCCCTGTGGGAATGTCTGTACTGAAAGGAAATGTAAGGAAATAGTATTATTGGCAGAAGAATTGTGAGTTAGGATTGTGCCAGTGTCAGTATTGAGCCAATATGGGAAGACAATGCATTTAGTGGAAGGGCAATTTGCTCAGTGACTGTTTGTTTGATCCAGATTTTAAACGAGAGAAGCTTTATTTTATCTTGTCCTGATAAAAAGCAAATACAAGATTCAGGCTGAATAAGGATAAACATTTACTGACCAAGTTGTACCTTATCAGAGGGACACTGGGGTCTGGATAAGCTGTGTGTGTGTGTTTGTGTGTGTTACACACCGTTTCTTCTGGGAAGGAATACAATAATGTGTGATGGGGTCTCCCCAAAACTGCAGCTCTCAGAATCAACCTGGCCGTTTCAGGGGTTGTGGGATTTGCAGTTCAGCGCCGCAGCTATTCCCAGACTCGCTCGGTCAGTGAACCTTGTAACCTTGTGTTCTTTTAAATCATCACTGCTGTGCATTGAGATAAGATGACATCATGATAACATGACGCAATGGAGTTAAGAAACCATGGTTTATATGTAGTGGGCAATGGGGTGTAATCATGTAACCTTGCGTGTTAACTATTTGCCTTGCATAATCTATACCCCTCATCCCAGATCCCACCCTCAACCCAGCAGTGTATATATATCAGTATCTTAGACATGATGTGTATCATCTAATATTCCCATTTATTGCATGAAATCCTGGTGTTTGAGTCCTGGGAAATGGAGGCTTTCCTTGTAAGGATACCTTAACAGCGCTGCTTTGTTCTGTTGATTTATGATCAGGTCATGAGTTGCCCTTGTAGAGAGCGCTATTAGATGCAATAAAGGACGCACAGCCTTCCCCGGGCTATGACTTCATCTTATCAATGATTAGATGAAGTCATCAGGAGGTAAAAAGCAGAAATTAGTAGTAAATATATTGCTGTTTTTTGCCTCCTTGGAAGTTGACTTAGTTAGTAGCAGAAAAGGGTAACTGATTTGCAAACTGTCACTCTCTATAGGGTCTGACTCTCCCTTCCAACTTTATTTTTAGGGGGAAAAGGGGTTGGTTGGAGGCTGCTGGAGATTAGACTGGAAATCTACCTTTGTGATGTTCAAGCTTTTCCCCCCATTTTGTGTTTCCATGTTTTTGTGTTTGTTTGTTTTCAAGCCATTATGTGGCGACTAATTAACAGCCCCCCTAATGAGAATGTTAAATACATGGACTATCCCATTCTCCCTGCCTCCCCCACAGTGGGACCTGCCCTGTGCTACCTGCTATGGCTGCGCTGGACTCTACACAAGCTGTGCTCTGCCAGTGGGGATCATTCACTGCTGAGAACTCTCAAGGGCAAATGAACTTACTTCATTTTATGTTGATTTTTTTAGGACAAAACTCGGCTTTGAAAAGCCACATGGCTTCTTTGTAGTTCTAGGAACTGGTTATTTAGTTGCAGCTTCAATAAAACAACACAGTTGAGACTTGTTCGGCCAAAGGGCTTCCCTTTTTGATCTATACAGAAACAGAAAGGTAAAAAGAACTTGCTCTGTATGATTTCCCTTCGTTACAAAGTGGCCTTTTTTCTAAAAAAAAAATGAAAAAATAGGGGCTTCTGGGGTTGAAGGAAATCTTTTAGTTTTTCTGTCGTGGATTGCTGGGAATTGTAGTTAAGCTGCAGGGTCAACCTCTGGATATTGAGCTGAGCATTTCTCTTTAATAGAATTCTTATTCCTGCCCCAGTCCAGTAACCGCTATCCCATGTGGCAGGTACATGTACAGAAATGTAAGGGGTTGGACATCTTGATCTAAATTTAAAGGGGTTTGATTTAAAGGGGTTGTTCACCCTTGAGATAACTTTTAGTATGATGTAGAGAGTGATATTCTGAGACAACTTGCAATTGGTTTTCATTTTTTATTATTTAAGTTTTTTGAGTTATTTAGCTTTTTATTCAGCAGCTCTCCAGTTTGCAAAGTCGGCATTCTGGTTACTAGGGTCCAAATTACCCTAGCAACCATGCATTGATTTACATAACAGACTGGAATATGAAAAGGGGAGGACCTGAATAGAAGGATCAGTGATAAAAAGTAACAATAACAATACATTTGTAGCCTTACAGAGCATTTGTTTTTTAGATGGGGTCAGAGACTCCCATTTAAAGCTGCAAAGAGTCAGAAGAAAAAAAATCTACCATACAAAATAAATAATGAAAACCGATTGAAAAGTTAGTTAAAATTGGCCATTCTATAACATACTAAAAGTTACCTTAAAAGTGAACCACTCCTTTAAGTTAACTTTTAGTATGTTATAGAATGGCCAATTCAAAGCATCTTTTCAAATTTTTTATAGTTTTCCAATTATTTGCCTTCGTCTTCTGACTTCAAATGGGGCTCACTGACCCCATCTAAAAAACAAATGTTCTGTAAGACTACACATTGGTTGTTATAAGTTCCTTTTTTTTGCTCATAATTCTATTCAGGCCCTCTCCTATTCATATCCCGTCACTTACAGTATGCTAATCAGTGCATGGTTACTAGGGTCATTTGGAACCTAGCAACCCGATTGCTGAAATTGCAAACGGTAGAATTGAAAAAACAGAAATAATAAGAAATGAAAACCAGTTGCAAATTGTCTCAGAATATCCCTCTCTTTTTTTGAACAGCCCCTTTAAGGCAATATTCAGCATGCTGGGTGGCAAAGTGTTTCAAATTAAGAAAAATGGTGCTATGATATATAAAATCAAATGTGCCAAACTGTTTTGGTTAATAAAATACAAGGCACGATTTCTAGTGCAGCTGAACCTTGAGTGAGGGGGAAATCAGGACTCACCATCAAATTAGATCTGTAGCAGAAAGAATAAGCAGCAATGGCTTGTGTAACCTTCTGGCACTCAAATGAGATTGAACTCAATTTGCTGCATGACAGAGCTTGCTCACAGGGGGACAGTCTCTTTCTTTTTTTTTTCCTTTGGTGATTTTCATTTTTAGTTTGAACAGAATCCCTCCTGGACTGATGAAGGGCCAGCCTCACTTTCCCTTTGATTTTGATTTGATGTGTCACAGGCTGTGACCTTGCTCTGGACCTTCAGTCTTTTCCTTAGCATCAAGCTACTGATTGGACTGGCTGAGCCCATGATCTAATTGAGTGTTCATGCCATAACATATCAATATTGCCCAGTCTTCCATAAAGAACAGCACCAGCCAATGGCATTATCCCCAGCGACTTCAAGAGAAGCTTCCGCTGCCTCTTACAGGGGCCACATCCCTGTTAATTGCTGCCTTTTCCCCCTTCTTTCTCTGGATCAGAGCTGTCAATTCATTTACAGACAGATTAGCCTCAATTAGATGAATTTCATTTTTCAGTAGAAAGAAAACCCCCCTCCAAACATTTCTTCTTGGCTGCCAAAAAAAAAATGTTGGATCGAAATGGGTCAGTTCACATCAAACAAAAATTGACCTAATGCTACAAAATATCTGATCTTGGGACAACGTTTTAAGGGTTAAACCCTCCCCCTCCCGTTTGTTGCTTGGACTTAAAAAAAATCCAACTGTCAGTTTTTCACTTTAATCACCTTTTAATGGATTTTTTTTGTATTGTTGCTCTGCTTTTCGATAGAATATCATTTAACATGATTTGTGGTTGCTACGATCAGTGACCCCCAGCAACCAGGCATCTGTATGATTGCGATGCTTGTGTGTGCAGTTTTATGCCCTGTCCTATTCATCCTCAGTTATAATTTGCCTGGTCTCTAGGGGTTGCAATCCCTAGTAACCAGAAAGAAATGGAAATTCCTACCTAGAGAAAGCTAAGTACCCCTTAAAAACCCAATACAAAATGAAGATTAAATTCAACCTGGGTTGTTCACCTCTGAGATAAATTTTAGTATGGTGTAGAGAGTGATACTGAGACAATATGCAATTTGTTGATTTTTTTTTATTATTAAAGGTTTTTGAGTTATTTAGATTTTTATTCAGCAGCATCTTAACCAATCTGGTAACTAGGGTCCAAAATACCCTAGCAACCATGCATTGCTTTGAGTAAGAGAGTGCAATATGAATAGGACAGGGCCTGAATAGAGGGATCAGTAATAAAAAGTAACAATAACAATACATTTGTAGCCTTACAGAGCATTTGCTTTTTAGAAGGGGTCAGCGATGCCCATTTGAAATCTGCAAAGAGTCAGCAGAAAAAGGCAAATAACTATAAAAATATATAAAAAAAAAATAATGAAAACCAATTGAAAAGTTGCTTGGAATTGGCCATTCTATAACATAATAAAAGTTACTTTAAAGAAGAACCACCCCTTTAAAAGCAAGTGTCCCCTTCCTGTAAAGAGTTAATTTCAAGGCAAACTACCCCTCACAATGTTGTCTGTTTTATATTTATCTGTAGGAAATGTTGAAGTCTTTGGAACACAAGCACATACATAAGTACAAAAATGTTTGTAAAACCAAATTTTAAATGAAAATATTGTTATGGATATCAAGCAAGTTCCACACCCAAAATGTGCTCCTTTCCCAACTCAGGGGACCTTTCGTTCGTACTTGCTTCATTTGCTCTGCACCAATTATGAGATCTTTTTTTGGGGGCAAAATGTTTGTTTTGTTTACTTTTTTTTCCACGAAAGATGAAACTAGTTAAACGGTAATAGGGAATGTCTGTGCCTCCTCTTGTTATGGTTGCAAGATCAGACAGAAGGGCTGTAAGAAAATTACTTTTGGCACATGAAGTAACTCATTAAAACGCAGATGGTGCTCAGGACCCCCAGTACTGGATCTCCGGGGGGCAACAGAAAAAAAAAGCAATTTACATAGCGTAGTACTAATTCCTTATCCATATCGTAAATATATTATGTTGCTGATTACTTTGTTTCTTTTTTTATTCTTATACAGTATTAATTATTACAGTATTAATATACAGTATTGGGGCAATAATATTTTCATACTCAGTATTCCAAAAGAACGCGTTGCGTAATATCTATGTCCCCTGGTGTTTTAGTGTCATGTTATTTGTATTAGAACTTGAGGCAATCGAGGCATAAAAATAAGGAAGCAATTAATTAGCTATTTTATTTTAAAACTGCGCTGATCTTATGTATTTATATATCAAGATAAAATTAAAACAAACTCGACTGCCCATTTTGTGTCTGGAAATACTCCATAAAAGAACTGTGACGGGCTCCTGCCTGTTGAAAGATGATATATATCATGTTTATGATGTTTGTGTGCGTATCTATATGCGTTATCTATATATATATATATATATATATCGCTCAGCAATCGATGTGCCTTCTGTGACCTAAACAGTACAAAATGGTTTAGTAACATTGTACAAAAGAGATTCTGTTGCGCACTCGTTAGGACATAATTAGATTTACATTTTTTTTCTACGAAGGTTTAAACTTCTGTCTGTGTTGGTGCTGGGAATCCAAACATTGTTGCGCCGATTTTGAAATGATTTAAATGTAAAATATTAGAGTTTTTTTTTTATGTAGAAATAAAAAGTGATTTTTTATTTTATTTACAAGCAGCACATTTCCTCGGTGGAGGGAAAGCTGGGTGGGATCAGTGCAATGCATTCGGTAGCTTTGCCCAAGGAAATGTTGTGGTTGGCAAGGGGAAAATGAAATATAAGGAGGTATTTTAATGGGGAAGGTGGGAATTCTGTACTGTCAATTATTTAGTGACCTTGTATTCGCTTTGTCTGAGCCTTTGTACAAACACTAATGCAGACCATACGGGCAAACAAAGGCAGGACACGTGTGTATATATATATATATATATATATATATATATATATATATATATATATATATATATATATATATATATATATAGTCAACTACAAGAGTCCTCTGCACTCAACCCATTATCAATATATTTAAGACAGCGATATTTTGTGCATACTGCTACTGAAAAATGCCTTACCCTTTAAACAACACAGGGATTGTTTGTCCATATATTGCAATATATTTAAGCTGGCCAACTACGTCAAAGTTATCCCATATCTGGCCAGTCCTACGCTCAATTTTATCTGATTCATTAAGAATTCTATTGCTTAATTATACATTTTACAAAGGGACTAAGTTTTACCTGCAACTTACTTGCTGCTTTCAAAGTAAAACTCCCAAACTTGGCTGCCCTTTTATTAGACACCAGTGGGATCACCTGACTATAGCTGGGAAGGGTGGGAGCTACAACATGGAGCTGGTCACTGCTCCTGTAGAACTATAACAAACAAGGGAAAGTTGTGCTCACCACTAGTTTTTAAAACCATTAGGCGGGGGTGCAATGAGGCTGTGACCACAAAATAGTCAAATACAAGAGTCCTCTGCACTCAACCCATTATCAATATATTTAAGACAGCGACATTTGTGCATACTGCTACTGAAAAATACCTTACCCTTTAAACAAAACAGGGATTGTTTGTCCATACCGTATATTGCAATATATTTATATTTATAGTATACTTTATATACTTTTATATATATACTTTAATTTGACATAGGTACATGTGATCTTTCCTGTGTTTAAGTAAGTGTGTGTGTGAGTGCGCAAAGGTACAGGCATGTGCGCCCAGTCAAAGCATTTCCAGACGGACCCCTAATTGCTGCAGAGGTTTGAAGTTTTAAGGACTCGAAATAAATCTTTCCATGTATTTTAGCCTTTTCTTAAGAGCTGATTTACTAAGGCAGCTCCTGCCAAAATGTATCAGTCAGGCAAGCCTTCATTATCCAGCTATTACCTGCAGATTTATTTGGTAACTGGGAGATGATTGTTATTAGTCTGGGTGCACAGTGGAACAGGGTTACAGTAAGACAACAGATAAACAAGGACTGGGGTAACTGTGCAGGGGACTGGGGGGTTGTTCTAAACTAGAAGGGATGCTGTTAGTAACATGTAGCAGTAATACCTCTTGCTTACACTTATGGACCACTACCACAACCCTTTCTTGTCTTATCTAGCTACCTCTCTGTAGGTTAATACTGCCTTGACTACATTAGGAATAAAGGTGAGGACTATAGAGGGATTGCCATATGATGTGACATTGCAAATAGAGCATGCAGGGCAAGAGTTTAAAGGGACAATATACCCCTTTTTTCATTGGTGCAATGAATAGACGTTGTGCTGGGCTGGACTTTTTTCCCTAATTTATTTAGGAAATATCTACAGTTTTATTTCTTGCACAGTAAATGCACAGTAACATTTTAAAACGACTCCATATCTTGATCCCAAAGAGCAAAGTCAAACAAACCAGCAGTCCACGAGAAGCCCCTCTGTATAATAAGCTGCTCTTTAGCTAAAAAAACCCAAAAAACAGACCAGTCTGTAACTGGGGGAAGGGAGAAGCTATAAGATGATTCTCAGTGGACTGTCCACTTGTTTGACTTTGCTCTTTGGGATCAGGAAGTAGAATGTGGCTTTAGTTTTATTTTCATTTTTTGCCCTGTTATGAGCAAGAAATAAAAGCCATGTCTGTTCAGACAAGCCTTCAATGTATGTTCAACACAAGACTTATCCATGGAATCAAAGTTGAAAAGGGGAGTATACTGTCCCTTTAAAGGAAGTCACTGCCTTGTTTTTGAACCATCTATTAGTATGGGAAATACAACCACCACTGCTGGATGTAGCACATGACACATTTTTACTTAAAGGAAAACTATACCAACCAAACAATGTAGGTCTTTCTAAAAAGATATTGCATAAAACAGCTCATATGTAAAACCCTGCTTCATGTAAATAAACCATTTTCATAATAATATACTTTTCTACTAGTATGTGCCATTGGGTAATCATAAATAGAAAACTGCTAAATTTACAAAAATAAGGGCCGCCCCCTGGGATTATACGATTCACTGTGCACACAAACTGCCAAACAAACCATACTTGTTAGGTCACATGAGCCAATTAACAGACAGAGTTGTGTATTTTGCTTCCACTCTTCAGCCTGTTACAGTTAGAGCTGCAGTATTTAGAGCTGCAGTATTTCTGGTCAGATGACCTCTGAGGCAAGAGATGTAAAAGGACAATATTTACTTAAGTATATATACCAGTTTGGTATGATTCTTTAGTATGCCACTTAATATGATATAAACTATCTATTGCTTAAGTATTCATTTTCGGGGTATAGTTTTCCTTTAAAGGAGTTGTTCACCTTTGAATTAACTTTTAGCATGATGTAGAGAGTGATAAGACAATTTGCAACTGGTTTTAATTTTTTCTTATTTGTGTTTTTTGAGTTATTTAGCTTTTTATTCAGCAGCTCTCCAGTTTGTAATTTCAGCAATCTGGTTGCTAGGGTCCAAATCACCCTAGCAACCATGCACCAATTTAAATACCATACTGTAATATAAATAAGAAAAAATAAGAAAGAAAGCCTGAATAGAAATTTGAGTAAAACTAAGAATAACAATTCGGGGCAGATTCACAAAGGGTCGAATATCGAGGGTTAAATAACCCTCGATATTCGACTGGGAATTAAAATCCTTCGACTTCGAATATCGAAGTTGAAGGATTTTAGCGCAAATAGTGCGATCGATCGATCGAAGGATTATTCCTTCGATTGAACGATTTTAATCCAACGATCGAAGGAATATCCTTGGATCAAAAAAAGTTAGCCAAGCCTATGGGGACCTTCCCCATAGGCTAACATTGAGTTCGGTAGCTTTTAGATGGCGAACTAGGGGGTCGAAGTTTTTTCTTAAAGAGACAGTACTTCGACTATCGAATGGTCGAACGATTTTTAGTTCGAATAGTTCGATTCGAAGTCGTAGTCGAAGGTCGTAGTAGCCCAATCGATGGTTGAAGTAGCCCAAAAAACACTTCGAAATTCTAAGTTTTTTTACTTCGAATCCTTCACTCGAAGTTAGTGAATCGGCCCCTAAAAGTGTAGCCTTACAAAGGATTTTTTTTTTTTAGAAGCTGGAAAAAGTCAGAAGGAGAAGGCAAATAATTCAAAAACTATAAAAAAATAAATAATGAAGACCAATTGAAACGTTGCTTACAATGGCTCATTCTACAACATACTAAAAGTTAAAGGGATTCTGTCATGTTTTTTATGATGTGGTTTTTATTTCTAAATTACACTGTTTACACTGCAAATACTTCACTCTACCATATAAAATTTCATTCCTGAACCAACAAGTGTATTTTTATTAGTTGTAATATTGGTGTGTAGGTGCATCTCAGGTCATTTTGCCTGGTCATGTGCTTTCAGAAAGAGCCAGCACTTTAGGATGGAATTGCTTTCTGGCAGGCTGTTGTTTCTCCTACTCACTGTAACTGAATGTGTCTAAAGCTGGCCATAGACTCAAAGATTTGCTTGTTTGGCGACATCGCCAAACGAGCGGATCTTTCCCCGATATGCCACTAACGGCATGGCTATATCGGGGGTAATTCGAATCCGTATGGCCGAACAATCGAATTACGATACGACAAGGGGCTCCGATGGGTCGGTGGGTTAAAAATCAAACCTTCCCGATCAATATTGTGGTCAGATATCGATCGGGAAGACCCGTCGGAAGCCCCCATACACGGGCAGATAAGCTGTCAAATTGGTCCAAACGACCGATATCGGCAGCTTTATCTGCCCGTGTATGGCCACCTTTAATGAGACCTGGATTTTACTATTGAGTGCTGTTCTTAGATCTACCAGGCAGGTACCTTGTGTTAGGGAGTTGCGATCTGGTTACCTTCTCATAGTTCTGTTGTTAGGCTGGAGGGGATGATATCACTCCAACTCGCAGTACAGCAGTAAAGAGTGACTGAAGTTTATCAGAGCACAAGTCACATGACTGGGGACAGCTGGGAAATTGACAATATGTCTAGCCCCATGTCAGATTTCAAAATGAAACATAAAAACATCTTTTGAGAAACGTATTTCAGTGCAGAATTCTGCTGGAGCAGCTCTATTAACTGATGCGTTTTTTTCCCATGACAGTATCCCCTTAGGTTGCATCTAATTACATATGTATGCTCTTGTCACATACACCTGGGTGCTTGTATATGGGGCGCTATCGCTATACCTTTAGTAACCCTGTATGGAAGTGCAATATCATCCTCTTGTCTCCTATTCCTGCACTCATAGTACTATTCTAATCGTCTCTTATACTTGTGAGTATGGAGCAGTGTTTTCATCTTCTTGTCTCACGCCCCTGCATGTATTGGGCAGTAGCATCACAATAATGATATTGTTTGTGATGTAACTAGTACGTCTAGGACCAGTGCTATCATTATCTTGTCTAATATACCTGCAGGCTTCGTGTAAAGGGCAGCACCATTTTGATCTTCTCATGTAACTACAGGCATGGAGCAGTTATCCTATGCTTTTGTCTCATGTACCTACATCTGTGGTGCTAGTACTAAACCATGTCTCTCTTTACTTGTCTCATGATTGTCTCATGGACATGATTGTCTACTAGTATCAAGTACACAAATAAAGATTCTGCCTGGGCTGTGCTGCAATGCCCATTCTGCATTGGTAGAAACAAATATATATATATATATATATTTCGTCTGGTATTCAGTAAACGCGAGATACAGGCAAACATGTCACTTGTTGGACAAAGACTTGCGGAGGGTTTATACAAAGTCATGTCCACTCAGGGGAAAGAAGAAATGTATATATGAACCTCTTGATATGGGACTAGGGAAAAAAGGTTACCCAATATCTATAGCTCACACCTGGAGAGGAACTGTCCCCTTATCTCTTCTCTATTCCTACAGCTTCTATCTATCTATCTATCTATCTATCTATCTATCTATCTATCTATCTATCTATCTATCATCTATCTATCTATCTATCTATCTATCTATCTATCTATCTATCTATCTATCATCTATCTCTCTCTCTATCTATCTATCTATCTATCTATCTATCTATCTATCTATCTCTCTATCTATCTATCTATCTATCTATCTATCTATCTATCTATCTATCTATCTATCTATCTATCTCTATCTATCTATCTATCTATCTATCTATCATCTATCTATCTATCTATCTATCTATCTATCTATCTATCTATCTATCTATCTATCTATCATCTATCTATCTATCTCTATCTATCTATCTATCTATCTATCTATCTATCTATCTATCATCTATCTATCTATCTATCTATCTATCTATCTATCTATCTATCTATCTATCATCTATCTATCTATCTATCTATCTATCTATCTATCTATCTATCTATCATCTATCTATCTATCTATCTATCTATCTATCTATCTATCTATCTATCTATCCAGTGTCGGCCTGAGACACCAGGGGCCCACCCAAAAACCTTAGACCAGGGGCCCACCATATAACATTAGACCAGGGCCCACTCTCAGTACTAATATTCTTCATCTCCTCAATCAACCTCTATTCTCCTAGTCTGTTCTCTTTATACTGTAATCAATTATTCCATCTATTTAGTCTCTTTGTTCTCATATAGGGAATGGCCATGAAATAGGCCAAAAGTTTAGCAGCACGAGGGCCCACTGACACCAGGGCCCACCGGGAGTTTTCCTGGTATCCCGGTGGGCCAGTCCGACACTCTATCTATCTATCTATCTATCTATCTATCTATCTATCTATCTATCTATCTATCTATCATCGATCATCTATCTGTATATAATCTATCTATATCTCTCTCTCTCTATCTTTCATGTATCATCTGTAATAAAAGACACTCACCCTGGTGGTCCACTGGTGCGGCGGGGATGCCTGCCACGCTGCTCCCCTTGGCCGCCATATTCGGTACTTAGGGCGCGCGCGTCTCTCATTTCTTATATTGACGTGGACGCGCTGGTGTGATGGCACAATGTCGCGAAAATCAAACTCTATATAAGGCGCAATTGGGCTGTTGATCATTGCCGTTATAGGATTTGTTCCTAGAGCTTCTGAGCATTGTGCTAATCTGTTTATCTGTTAGATTCCTGTTGTGACCTTTGCCTGGCTATTGATAATCCTGACTTCTGAATAGGGATGTAGCGAACTAGTTCGCGCGAACTTCGACTGTTCGCGTCCGCCGAATGTTCGCGAACGTCACGCGACGTTCGCCAATTTCAGTTCGCGTTCGATTCGAATAAAAATCGTTCGACCATTCGACCATTCGATTCCTTCGACCGCTAAAATCGAACGATTTCCATTCGTTCGAACGATTGTAAGCATTCGATCGAATGAAAAGCATTCGATCGAATGGCTTCGATCGTTCGATTCGAACGAAAATCCTTCGATCGAACGATTAAAATCCTTCGATCGTTCGAATCGAACGATTTTGCGGGTGTTCGAAGTTCGCGAACTGTTCGCGAACTGTTCGCATTTTTGCCGGTGTTCGAGAACGGCGTTCGCGAACACCAAAACGGCAGTTCGCTACATCCCTACTTCTGAATTCTGACCCTTGCCTGATTACCAACTTCGATTCTGCTTAAAGGAAAACTATACCCCCCAAACAATGTAGGTCTCTATAAAAAGATATTGCATAAAACAGCTCATATGTAAAATCCTGCTTCATGTAAATAAACCATTTTCATAATATACTTTTCTAGTAGTATGTGCCATTGGGTAATCATAAATAGAAAATTGCCATTTTAAAAAATAATGGCCGCCCCCTGGAATCGTAGGATTCACTGTACTCACAAACATACCAACAAACCATACATGTTAGGTCACATGAGCCAATTAACAGACAGAGTTCTGTCTTTTGCTTCAACACTTCTTCCTGTTACAGTTAGAGTTGAAGTATTTCTGGTCAGGTGATCTCTGAGGCAGCACAAAGACCATCACGAAATGGTGGCTCAAGGCAAGAGATGTAAAAGGGCAATATTTACTTAAATATATATTCTAGTTTGGTGAGATTCTTTAATATGTCACTTAATATGATATGAACTATATGTTGCTTAAGTGTTCATTTTGGGGGTATAGTTTTCCTTTAACCCCTCTGATTGACTTCCTGGTTTGACCCTTGCCTGCCTGACTACGTTTATTCTCTGCCTGCCCCGACCCGGCCTGATCTGACTACTCTATTGCCTAACACCTTGTACCACGACCTTCTGCACAAAGACTTTGCTTACAGTTGTTCCCCTCTGCCTGTCTAGAACCCCTCGCCTTGCACCTCTCGTTTTAAGACCTGGCAGCATCTGAGTAGCTGAGGGCTCCTCCTGAGACAAAGGCGGCAGCTACAGACAGAAGCACAAGCCGAGACCAGGGTGCCTGGCATCGGTTCTTCTTCATCATCATCATTTATCATCACATTTCTCTCTTTCTATTGTATATCTATTATCTATCTATCTATCTATCTATCTATCTATCTATCTATTAATCTTCTGTCTGTCTGTCGCCTATCATCTATATATATTTGTCATATCTTTGACATCTATATGGTGGTAATTAGCGCAGTACCCAGGCTGATAAGGCAATACGCTGAGCAAATACAATACTTAGTAAGGAGTATGTGGGCCAATCCAGTACCACATGTGGGAACCTTAAACGAGATAATGCCACTTTGTGTGAGTTATCGTCCTTGCTACCTGCTTTCCTCCTTTGTGGATACAGTGGTGCTATTGCGTCTGCCTGGGTACATAAGTCATTGAGTGATTATTATTTATTTATTAATAACAAAATATATTCATTTACTTTGATTTATTTTAGGATGTTCATTTTTGTAAACCGTTATTGCAACAATAATTGTACCTTTCCCTATGTGTTGCTAAAGGTACTATATACTCTAAGCCCAGCATTCCTGGGACCAGTTAACGTATGAACCCAATACAATGGTTCTGGGCAAAACTATATGTGCTGTGTAGGGAACACAGTGTGACCTATATACCTAGTGTTCCTATATAGGACAGTTATTAAATGTATCGTATTGGTTTGATTGGATGAAAGTTTGAAAATTGGAAGTCACCCCCTTATAGCCCTATGTTAAAAGTCAGCTATACCTCTCTGTTACCCGAGTGGAAAGTAGAAGAGCTGAGCTCCATGTGGTTGGATCTAAGCTGCAAGCCAAGAACTTGACAGGACCATAATGATTGCCTTTTTTAGATGGGGTCTGAGCTTTTCCATAATTATTAATAAGATTTATCTGGTACGGTACCAGATAAATCTTATTAATTATTTAGTAATATATTAAAATTGGGGTGGGGTTACTATTGCTTCAGAGGGGCTTATCATACAGAAGGGCCTCAGCTTTAGGTGGTCTCTTGATGATGCTGATGATCATTGCTCACATATTATTCAATACTATATGTTATGCTGTACAATACTACACACACACTAACTACCGCACTGAAATTGATTAACAATTATTTTCAGATTTGGTGAGAAAACATTGCAACAAAAACGCCTTTAACAGTTATTATTTTTCGCTATCTATAAAGCGCCAACATTTTCCGCAGCGCTGTACAGTGCAATACTGACAACAAGGTGGTAAAAAGGGCCTTGCTCATTAGCGCTTTCCATCCAAAAGATTCAACCCATATTTCATAAAATGGCTGGCTATTTGTCTTGAACTTTTCCTTCGAAATTCACGAGGGTATTTAAACATTTCACATCTGTTATGAGTTACAAACTCCTATCAAATGGATACTTGGAGGAAAATTAGACCTGTCCTTAAAAAAAAAATGACGAAATAAATGCATTTCCTTCCCAGTTTGATTCTGCTTTATTTGAAGCTCCAAGTCACTAGTAATCATTTGAGGAATGCTTGTTGTTTTCTGTAGATCTGTCCAAAACAGTTGAGAAAGCATTCATTTTAAATTAAGTTTACTGAGAAAAAATAATCGCAATCTAATAAACTTGGGCATTTTGTGAGCCCTTGTTACAATTTTGTGCAACAATTTTGCCGCTAGGTGACACTATAAATACTATATACTGGGATATAAATTGTATCCAGGCTTTGTTGTTGTTTTCTTTTGTTTTTTTCAAAAATAGGTCAAGACTGTTTCTTTTTTTGTCTCCATTTTGCAGTAACCAGTAATTACAAAACCGTTTCTGTCTCATGGTAAAAATGCATTTTGTGGATAAAACAACTGATGCAAATGTAAAATTACGATTCAAATCCGGAACCCTTTTCATTTGTTGTCTGTCTTTTTTTCTGATTCTTTTATAATTATTTGCCCTTTTCTCCTTACTCTTTGCAGTTTTTAAATAGGCATCGCTGTCCCCTTCTAAAAAAGCAAATGCTCTGTAAGGCTGCAAATGTTTTTGTTTAAGGCATGCAAATCTGCAGATCTGACCGATCCTTCTATTCAGACCCTCTCCTATTCATATTCCAGCCTCATATTCAAATCAGTGCATGGTTGCTAGGGTAATTTGGGCCCTAGTTACCAGATGGCTTTAAATGCAAATTAAAGAGCTGCTAAATAAAAAGCTAAATAATTAAAAAAAAACAAATAATAAAAAATAAAAAACCAAGTGCAAATTGTCTCGGAATATAACTCTCTATATCATACTAAAAGTTATCTCAAAGGTGAGCAACCCCTTTTAGGGTAAGGGCACACCTGGCGAATCGGGGAGATTTAGTCGCCTGGCGACTAATCGCCTTGTCTTTGCGGAGATTATCTCCCCGAACGCCCTCCCTCTGTCTTGCGCCGGCTATAATGAAAGGTCATCTGCCTCAGGAAACTTCGGGCGACTTCGGAATACGATGTGCCGCGTATGCATTTCATTATAGCCGGCGGACAGAGGGAAGTTGTTCGGGGAGATTAGTCGCTGCAAATACGAGGTGATAAGTCAACAGGCGACTAAAGCTCCCCGAATCGCCAGGTGTGCCCTTACCCTTAATGTCTCAATAAATTTAAAGAGGAAATATCAAAGGGCTATAAATTTCGCAGGCTAGGGTTGGTTCATTGGTTCAGATAATATACAATTACAAGCTGTCTGTGCTCATGTTTTGCCTCTAGTTTGAGGAGAGCCTTTGACAGGGAACATATATCAAGTTATCAGAACTTGGTGATATAATTTAAGCTCAAATTTTGCCTTGTATAGGATTTATTAAAGGCGGTGTATTTTGACACACAATTGATATGCAAACAAACACAATTGGTATGGGTTTAACGAAAAATCTATATATCTTTTTTAGGTTCCTAAAAACATTCAACATTTTATTGTTTAAAATAAATTAAACAATAAAATCTGATGCTTTCCTCCTGATGATATAAATATATGGTGAATGATGCAACACCCTTGCCGTGTAAGAGGGCACTGTTGGTATAGAGAGGGTTAAGTCACAGGTCGGCTCTGTCCCTTAATTAATCTTGGTTGACGTGCTGTGTACCAGCCAAGTCCCTCCTACATTCTTTCATGACGAATTGTGTGTAATGTATTTACAGTATCCTCTGGCGATTGCAGCATGTCCATGGCCTGTATAGGATAAGGTCCAGTAAATTTGGAACACCCCCATATGTGTCTGGTCCCCCGGCCTCCCATCTGCTCCAAAGTAAACATGCTTGGACTCTTTTAGCAGTAATTGGCTTGTGATGTGTATAGTCCATAAACATTTCTTTAGGGTTACCCCCCCCCGGGTCATCTGTGTACTCTGCATGCTCTCACCAGCTTTCCTGTGTCCAAAGGCTTCAATTTTTATACCCCCCCTGAATATTTCATAGCAGAAAAGTTATGTCAGCATGCTGAATAGGATTTAAGTAAGTGGGGGAAAGGATAACTCTCTACTCAGGGCTTATTGCCTGGCCTGGGGTGCCATTTAGAAGGCCCTAAAGGTTTTATTTCAATGGGATGGATTTTTAGATGTCTGACACTTGTATTTAGAACAGCTTCCCAGTTATCTTAGTTAAAGGGTAACTATCTCCGAAATGAAAATTTAATATAAGCTTCAGCATACTGAAATAAGAAACTTTGTAAATACAATCAATTAAATATTCTGTTCCGTTTCTGAAATAATCAAGTTAATGTTCACTATCCCTCCTCAGCATCTGTTTCTCTTCATTCTGTCTTCATGCAGCAGTTGGGTGTCAGATATTCATTGACAGTTAGATCCAACATATCTTATAGGGGTTCCCTTTCCTATCAAATGAATTAGAGCTCACTCAAATAACTGATTCCAGTACAAACAAAATCTAACAAAATAACTGCCTTTTACACAAATTCTGCATGTAGAGAGACATGATGTCTGGTGATTTCAATAGAGTGAGCTCTAATATATCTTGTAGGCAAAAGGAGCCCCCTATAAGATATATTGAATGTAACTGTCAATAAATATATATGACACCCAACTGCTGAATGAAGAGAGAATGAAGAGAAACAGATGCTGAGAGAGGGATAGTAAACATAAACGTGATTATTTCAGAAGCAGTACAGAATATTTTATTTAATGTATTTAGAAAGTTTCTTATTTCAGTATGCTGAAGCTTATATACATTTTTCATTTTTGTGATAGTTCCCCTTTAATAAATGGGCCATAGTAAACAAAGTAGTTAATAAAACAGCTAGGTTATACTCCCTAAATTTAGGGGACACGATGTCTCTGTATTTTTAATTTATTGTCGTGAATTGTAATTGTAACTGTGTGCATACGCTTTTCATTCTCTGAATGTTTGTCCTTATACAAGTAAGTTAGTGGGGGCTGCATCGCTTCAGGAGAACTCTGTTGTCTTCAACAGACCTGTAATGTCAGAGCTTGGTCATTAAGGGCATCAACTCATTGAAGCCCCTTTACTGTGCAAATCAATGTGACAGCCCCCCCCCCCCATCCTCATGCATACATTCTCATGTGAATGTTCACATTTTATTAAAGGGAACCTAATGAAGTTTGGGTGGGTTTTCCCGGTCTGTACATATTTGGCTTGGTTTGGCACCATAACGATGTTGTGAATAATTAAACCTTAAAGGGCTTGTCAAGTCTAAAATAGGATAAGGCTAGAAATGCTGTATTTTGTATACTAAATATACACATGAACTTACTGCACCACAAGCCTAATCAAACAAATAATTTATGCTTTCAAAGTTGGCTACAGGGGGGTTACCATCTTGTGACTTTGTTAAACATCTTTGCAAGACTAAGACTGTGCACATGCTCAGTGTGGTCTGGGCTGCTTAGGGATCGTCATAAACAAAGCTGCTTGAGTTCTGCCTGGCTGGGAAGTAAGGCGGGGGCTCCCCTGCTGTTCATAAGTATGATTGTTTCCCTGCTCAGCAGTTAGGGACTATCTGACAATTCCTATCCACAGCAGTAAATGAAGGGAGAATTTCACTGCATACAGTCAGGTTTCTTATAAAAACGGTACACATTTTTTTATTAAAGTATATTGGAGATAGGTTTCTTTTTCATTAAAGAAAGTAAAAATGGGATTTTATTTTTTTCCCTTTACATGCCCTTTAAAGTAAGAATGAAAGAACGGGGCATGGAGCTTCATAAGGTTAACAGAGCTACTAGCAGCAGCTACTTATCAGGGCTACAAAATAGACAATAGTAATAATATGTGTGTGTTTTAACAGAGGCAATTTTCAGTATTGTCTATGGCAGGGTATTTTTTGGCATTTTGTAGTCACAACAAGTAGCTGCTACTAGTAGCTCTGTGTGTCTTCACCTTTACCTTCCAATTGTGTTTAACTACATTTTCCAGCATTACCAGCAACTCTGACGGAGGATGTGGTTGAATTACAGCTGTGGGAAATGGGTTGTGTTTGGGAAACCCTGGGCTAGATGAGGTATTTTCCAGATCCTCACTCACTGTATAATTATTCTTTATCTTGCAGACAATCTCTCTCTCCCGTCTTTAAAGAGAAAGAAGTACTTGTTTGATGTATCCACTCTGTCAGACAAAGAGGAACTGGTGGGGGCAGAACTGAGGGTATTTCGTAAAGCCTCCATGGAGTCAGCCAAAGCACCTTTGGACTTATATAACCTGCAGGTAACATCATGCACCTCCCAAGCACAGCTGGATTACCGGACCCTGGACCTGAGGGACACCCCCTCACCGGGCTGGCAAGTATTTGATGTCTGGAAAAGCCTACAGGATATCAGCCAAGGCAAGAAACAGATATGTGTGGAGCTAAAAGCTATCTCTTTAACCACTGGCTTGGAGGTCAACCTGAGAAGCTTGGGTTTGGCCAGAAAGCCAAGATCCTACCAGGAAAAAGCACTCCTGGTGGTGTTTACAAAATCCTCCAGGAAGAACCTCTACAACGAACTAAAAGAACAGGTTCATTCTTCAAAGAGCATGGAGAAGGAGGCAAGGTTACATTTTAAAACTAGGAGGAGGAGAAGGACAACTTTCAACAGCAGGCACGGCAAAAGACATGGAAGGAAATCCAGGCTGAGATGCAGCAAAAAACCCCTCCATGTCAACTTCAAGGAGCTTGGGTGGGATGACTGGATAATTGCACCCCTGGAATACGAAGCTCATCATTGCGAAGGGGTCTGTGATTTCCCCCTCCGATCTCACCTAGAGCCCACCAACCATGCCATTATCCAAACATTAATGAACTCAATGAACCCAGGTTCTACTCCTCCTAGCTGTTGTGTGCCCACCAAATTGACTCCTATCAGTATTCTTTATATTGATGCCGGTAATAATGTGGTCTACAAACAATATGAAGATATGGTTGTAGAATCCTGTGGATGTAGGTAGCAGTTGGTGTGCCAGAGCAATAAATAAACTCAAAGATAAGAGTGGGCTGGGCCCAGGTTCAAGATCCCCGGGGGGGGTTCAATACTGCGTATCTGGTGTGCACCTACACCCCCACAGTGGATTGGGCACTATTATATCACAGGTTATATTGTGTGGACTGTGCTGTTCACAGACACTTTGTAGCAACCAGCAATACAACCAGCTGTTACCTTATGGCAGGTCAATGTTCTGTGCAGATCCACTAAAATGAAGGTGATGAATGAATGACCATTCAGCGGGAGTATAATGACTAATCTAATTTAGTCTGAATACGGATCTGCTTTGCAGGAGGTTCAGTTTTCAGGACTCACCTCTGGGGAGAGGAGGGAAGGGAGTCTGATGGTGGCACTTTGAAACCCACCCCTTTTTTCTTTATTTTATTTTTGTTCCCAGTCTGATGGAACCAGCCCCATCCAGACAGAGTGTTGGGATCAGGTGTGGGGAGAAAGGGATTATGTTTCTGCTTTCTCTGTTGATTTTTGGAGTGTACACAAGATGCATTGACAGGCACCTGTTCAAACTGAGTCCATTTAAGATTGCAGGGAAGCAATATAGTCTGTGCCTTTTATGGGCTGGCATGTGGAGGGTAATGGAAGCACATAAGCCCCAATAAAGTTGTTTTTTTACCCAATTTCCTTTCCAAACACTTTGAGAGTTATCCGAGGATTTACACTGCAATTAATGTTAAGACAATGTAGTTTGCACAATGCAAGCAGCTAAAGAGTAAATTAGAGATGGTGAGAAGATAGATAATGCTGGGTGAGGGATTGTCATAAAATATGTGAATAGTTTTGAATGGTGGGTAGTTCTCCTTATATATGGGAGGGGGATAGATCCAACTATCAGCATATCATCTCCCTATATAAATTCCTATCAGTATGTTAGCGAGAAACAACACAAATACTGTTTATCTGTTAGAGAGAAACCTGCATGTTTGAGGGTAGTATAGAAAGAGACATTTCTATCTATCAGGTGTAGCGAGGGAGATACCCATCTATTTGTTTGTTAAAGAGAGTATGATAATGGCAGAGGGGGGCTAACTACTCATCTGTTACTGACAGATTCCTTTCAGTTGATCTATTAACAGAGACCCATCTATCAATCTTTTAGAGGGAGACAGAGAGCTGTACCTCTCAAAGGGAGAGAACTTTATCAGTATCTTCACTAGTTAGACAGAGAGAGGTGAGATTGAGATCATCCTGCCTATCAAAAACCTATAGTATTTCTTTTTTTTTTTTTTGAGAACGAAAGCCTATCTCACAATGAAACATATGGTAAGAGACAGGGAAGGGGCACAGAATGCAGCAGTCTGTTACATCAGGTTATTCCTATTTAACTGAACATATTGTCCTATTGCCAGATTTTTATGTTAGGATACAAGGACATAGTTGTGCTGTAGCTGTTATTTAAATTATAATTAGGTGGTTACTTATGTTTGGGGCTTCTGCAACAACCCAAACCTTTTAGAAGTGAAGATCTGTTCCTCCAAATATATCCCAGCAGCTCCTTTTTTCATACATTCTGCATTATAATTGATAAATAATAATCCCTGTAGCGTCAACTTCCATGACAGAAATGACTTATTATTTGCTAATGTTCTGATCATTTATCACAACCCATAAGCTTGGTTACTCAATAGCAGTTCATTTTCGTGACACTAAAAAGAAAGCCTAACGGGTTGAAGAGCTGCTGAGAAATAAGCATGGGTTATTAAAGTTATAGGTTTTATGAAGCTCTAGCCCAGTACAGTAAGTTAACTATATAAAATGCAATCTTACAGACATATTTGTTCATAGACCTTAAAGGGATCCTGTCATCGGAAAACATGTTTTTTTCAAAACGCATAAGTTAATAGTGCTACTCCAGCAGAATTCTGCACTGAAATCCATTTCTCAAAAGAGCAAACAGATTTTTTTATATTCAATTTTGAAATCTGACATGGGGCTAGACATTTTGTCAATTTCCCAGCTGCCCCTGGTCATGTGACTTGTGCCTGCACTTTAGGAGAGAAATGCTTTCTGGCAGGCTGCTGTTTTTCCTTCTCAATGTAACTGAATGTGTCTCAGTGAGACATGGGTTTTTACTATTGAATGTTGTTCTTAGATCTACCAGGCAGCTGTTATCTTGTGTTAGGGAGCTGCTATCTGGTTATCTTCCCATTGTTCTTTTGTTTGGCTGCTGCGGGGGAAAAGGGAGGGGGGTGATATCACTCCAACTTGCAGTACAGCAGTAAAGAGTGATTGAAGTTTATCAGAGCACAAGTCACATGACTTGGGGCAGCTGGGAAATTGACAAAATGTCTAGCCCCATGTCAGATTTCAAAATTGAATATAAAAAAATCTGTTTGCTCTTTTGAGAAATGGATTTCAGTGCAGAATTCTGCTGGAGCAGCACTATTAACTGGTTCATTTTGAAAAAAAAATTTTTTCCCATGACAGTATCCCTTAAATGATCCTTTAAATTCCTGACAAAAAATACCACCTAAACCCAGACGGGAAAATAGTTTTTCTGGTTGATGAAACGTAGCATGTAAATGGTTATCACGCCTTGTGTCACGGTACAAAGACATTAATATGCCCCTCAGTGATTGATATCACATGGTCTTTCAAATAATTGTTACTGAGCATTAATGATCTTTTAGTAACAAATCCCAGTGTTACCAAGTATTGCAAACTTTGCAACTTGTCCTCTTTTTTTAATCTCTAGCATTCCTACAAGATTATTAGTTCTAAAGAGCCCTGGGGCCAAAGATAAAAGATGATCTGTTCGAGATGATAATTACCAGTTAGATGACTTTTAAGACTGAAGTTGAAAGTCTTCCAACATAGCAAAGAGCACAAATTAAAAGCAATACACACCTCTCTGGTATTGCTGTCTGAGCTCCTTCTTGTTGCTTCTAGTAGCATAGCTGCAATATTGTAGGAAAACAAAGTTAACATCCTTGCGCAAAAATGGACTTTGTAATGTACATACTTAACTTATGCAGCAATTTTCCTTATAGACAGTTAAGATAACGTATCCTAAATTATTTAGCAGGGTTGGAATTGGTTACGAAGTGAAAAAGTGCAAAAATGATCTGTCATTTATTACCCATAACTAGGATAAAGATACTTATTCTGTTATCATCTTGGTCTTTAGACTTTTTTTTAGTTGAGAACCCCTTGTTAGAGCCCCTTTTAGTTCAAAATAGGCCTGTAGGGCTATAGCAGAAAGTCTCTTATAAAGACATCAAAGAGATTAAGGGGGTTATTTATTAAAGTCCGAATGGCAAAAACTCAAAAAAATTTAAATTTTTTTACTAAAATTTTTTAATTTTTATTGGGAAAAAAACCTAAATTTTTTCCAGATTTGTTATACCCCAAAGATGGAAAAAATCTGAATCCAAAAATCCAGCCTATCAGACCTACTGGGGTTGTATGTAAGTCAGTGGGAGAGGACCCTTTCCTATTTGGAAGTTTATGTGGTCTGCACTGGAATTAGCCTGAAAATCCAACTATTTTGGACTTTTAGGGCAAAAATCCGAAAAAAAACATGCAATTTGGATTTTTTTTACCGAATTCGAATAAATTGTGCTTTTATAAATAATACTAAATAAGGTCCAATTGTGTATTCTAATTTTATCTGACTTTTTTATTTTAAATACTCAGAAAAATTCAGATTTTGATAAATAAAGCCCCCATGTTACCCTGACTGGTCTTCAGACTGGGCCCCCCTTTAAATTCTTTTTTTTTGGGTGGGGCGCTGGATATCTTTACAGCACTGCGTGAATCAGTTTCTCTCACATATACACACCAAATTCAGGGGAATATCTAGAAAATACCAGATAACAGCTGCTAAATATTATTTATATCAGTGCTGCCCAAGGTTTTGTATGCAGTAGGCATATTATTTCACTTACCACGTATTTGAGGCCCATATTATGTGTAAATGATGATTTATGTGATCGCTAAAGGAGCTGCTGGGTTAGTGCAAGTGCAAACAGCAGAAACTGAACTAGAGGGGGGTGGGCCCTGGCGTAGGACGCGCAGCTGGGCCCCCCGCCCCCATCCGTACACTTGGAACTGGCCGGGAATATGCGGGTGCGGACTGCCGGGGGGCCCTGAGGGGGTGCGGGCCCTGGCGCAGGCGCGCGGTTAGCCGTTCGTTCGTGCATGCGCGCTGTGGGCCTGTAGTTCGTGCATGTGTGTGGTGCGTCTGCCACTCGCACATGCGCATGGCACACCGGCTTTTTGCGCATGCGTGCGCTGCCTCCGCGGTTCAGGACCCAGTGGGCCCCGACTGCGCCAGTCCAACCCTGAAATCCTTCTGCCCGGTGGAACCGAATCCGAATCTTAATTAACATATGCAAATTAGGGCGTGGAGGGAAATCACATGACTTTTTGTCACAAAAAAACGAAGTAAAAAATGTTTTCCCCTTCCCACCCTTAATTTGCAAATGCAAATTAGGATTTGATTTGGTATTCTGCCGAATCTTTCGCACAGGATTCAGGGGTTTGACCAAATACAAAATAGTGGATCCCTAATATAAAGGGTTTCTTTTTCCATTATACCACACATACTGTAAATCTGGACACACCAAGCCGTATTCCCTTATAGAACCCCCTCATAGTGGGGTTTACCCACAAAATGAGTGCACTTCTGAACATAGGTAATGCTACAGACTCATGCATTTACATTTTCTGTTCCCTAAACGGAATGACTTGCACCTGGTTCGGCAACGTGAAAAACTGGTAAAAAAAAATAGTTGTGGCTTTAGTGTCCGAGCAATAATTTAAAATGCACATTTGCTTTGTGATGCACTGTTGTTCATGACATGGTTGTACATATTTGTTTATTTAAAAACAAAAAATAAAAAAAAGCAAAAAACAAAACAAAAAAACCCAAACATTACAGAAATGTAATTGGAACAACATCATTTCTTCCTAAAACCTTATTTGTCTTTAAATTGTCATGTGATCTGCAATCCAGGTCTTCGCTGGCACAATAGAGCAGGGATGGGTATCCTATGGGCACACACACCAAGATGTTGTCTTACTACTCCTGCCACAATGCATCTTTCTGCTGATTTGGCACAGGATGCTGGGAGTTGAAGTTTTGTATCTGCTGGTGGGCCTAATGTTGCCTCTCTATGGAATAGAGTTTAATGTACAAAAATATTATATGCACTCTAATGTTATAATTTGTAATATGTTTTTAAGTTTATATTTGAGCTGTACAGGGTTAAAGCAATAATCAAAGCGTTTCACTTATAGACATACTTCTCCCTGAACATTATTTCAACATTGAATCGAAGCAGAACTGTCTACCTCATTATTGTTCCATTAACTACAAAAGTAATGTTTTTTTCTGAGGTAAATTAATATTCAAATCTTTTTTTTTTTTCAATAAACTTTTCTGAATATTCAAATGATTACAATACTATTAAAGCTCTGTACAATACAAAAAAATCCCAGTGTTTTCATTTTGTAATGGGCATAGGTCTGCGCTAAAACGGCCATTCGGTGGAAAATGTCTGTCATTGCTCCAGAGAGAACTATATATTTTGAAGGAAAACAAACAGATAATGTAGATCCTCATAAGTGACTAGGGATGTAGCGAACGTCGGAAAAAAAGTCCGCGAACATATTCGCGAACTTGTGTCAAAAATGCGAACGTCGCGAACCCCATAGACTTCAATGGGAAGGCGAATTTTAAAAGCTAGAAAAGACATTTCTGTCCAGAAAAATGATTTTAAAGTTGTTTAAAGGGTGCAACGACCTGGACAGTGGCATGCCAGAGGGGGATCAAGGGCAAAAATGTATCTGAAAAATACATTGTTGACACAGCGCTGCGTTTTGTGCTGTAAAGGGCAGAAATCACACTACATTTCTAAACCTGTGTAATAAAATGCTTTAAAACGTCCGGCGTCTACATGCCAATCAAGTCGTGTAAAGGTTACAGCCTGTTCACACGCAAAGACGAAACGCGGCGCTTACTGCAACGCAAAAAAACGCAAAGAGCTTTAATGAATGATACCGTCAAGTGAGCAAATAATAGTTGTTAATTACTAGTTGAGCTTGTCCAGGATGTTCGTCCTGTTGGTGGCAATATTTCTGTAGTGGTGTGTTTAGCATAGGGATGCACCGAATCCACTTTTTTGGATTCGGCCGAACCCCCGAATCCTTCACAAAGGATTCGGCCGAATACCGAACCGAATCCGAACCCTAATTTGCATATGCAAATTAGGGGTGGGAAGGGGAAAACATTTTTTACTTCCTTGTTTTCTGACAAAAGTCACGCAATTTCCCTCCCTGCCCCTAATTTGCATATGCAAATTAGGATTCGGATTCGGTTCGGCCGGGCAGAAGGATTCGGCCGAATCCGAATCCTGCTGAAAAAGGCCGAATCCTGGCCGAATCCCGAACCGAATCCTGGATTCGGTGCATCCCTAGTTTAGCAGTCACCGTGCTTGTGCGCACGTGCACGGTCAGGCAGAGGTAATTCAATGTACAGTGAAGCGAACCAAAAAACACTGATTCTGCAGTGTGGGCCCAGTTTTGGTGTACTTTATTGATCACCTGCGATGACCATAAAAGATGTGATTTTGCCACTGTTGCAGAACCCTGAAAAATTAGGCATGTGTACTTTCCTGAAAAAATTATGTTTTTTTTGTCGCAGCCACTGAAGCACAGAGGCCAGAAAAAATATGCCATATAAATGCTAACAATATAAAAAAATTTTGTTGCAGCCACTGAAGCACAGAGGCCAGAAAAAATATGCCATATAAATGCTGAAAATATTAATTTTTTTTTGTCGCAGCCACTGAAGCACAGAGGCCAGAAAAAATATGCCATATAAATGCTAACAATATAAAAAAAGATTTGTCGCAGCCACTGAAGCACAGAGGCCAGAAAAAATATGCCATATAAATGCTAAAAATATAATTTTTTTTTGTTGCAGCCACTGAAGCACAGAGGCCAGAAAAAATATGCCATATAAATGCTAACAATATAATTTTTTTTTGTCGCAGCCACTGAAGCACAGAGGCCAGAAAAAATATGCCATATAAATGCTAAAAATATAAAAAAAAAATTGTCGCAGTGAAGCACAGAGGCCAGAAAAACTCAGGATTTACCTGGATTCAAATGAAACCAGTAGGGTTTGCACCCTAGTTTGTAACGGTGGCAGAGGGAGGAGGACGCTAAAGGACAGCTGTGTGTGGAGTCATGAGGCGTGCAGAGAAGGACAGCTGCATGGGGAGTCAGAACAAGTCTTCTGGCGTGCAGTAACCCTCCGAGATCCACGCCTCATTCATTTTAATAAAGGTCAGGTAATCCACACTTTTGTGACCTAGGCGAGTTCTCTTCTCAGTTACAATCCCTCCTGCTGCACTGAAGGTCCTTTCTGAGAGGACACTTGAGGTGGGGCAAGACAAGAGGTTCATGGCAAATTGTGACAGCTCTGGCCACAGATCAAGCCTGCGCACCCAGTAGTCCAGGGGTTCATCGCTCCTCAGAGTGTCGATATCTGCAGTTAATGCCAGGTAGTCCGCTACCTGCCGGTCGAGGCGTTCTTTGAGGGTGGATCCAGAAGGGTTCTGGCGCTGCCTTGGACTGAAAAACATTTGCATGTCTGACGTTACAGAGTGGCCAAAGTGCTTTGTCCTTGCAGGTGTGCTCGTGGCAGGATTACTGGCACCTCTGCCCCTGGAATGTTGATGAGTTCCTGAGGTGACATCACCCTTAAAAGCATTGTACAACATGTTTTGCAGGCTGGTTTGTAAATGCAGCATCCTTTCGGACTTATGCTTGTACCGAGGGTCTAGTAGCGTTGCGACCCAGTACAGGTCCTTCTCCTTAAGCCGCTTGATACGGGGCTCCTTCAACAGGCATGACAGCATGAAAGACCCCATTCTCACAAGGTTGGATGCAGAGGTATCCATCTCCGCTTCCTCGTTATCAAGGACTAAATCATCCACGGTCTCCTCCCCCCAGCCACGTACAAGATCAGGGGTCCCCAAAAGGTCACCACAAGCCCCCTGGGAAGCCTGCAACCGTTGGTCCTCCTCCTACACAAAGCCACCTTCCTCCTCTGACTCCACTTCTGACACCTCTCCCTGCGTTGCAGCAGGTGCCTGGGTTCGTTCTGGTGATTCCGACCAGAAATCGTGCGCTTCCTGCTCCTCGTCACGCTGGTCTACAGCCTCATCTGTCACTCGTCGCACGGCACGCTCCAGGAAGAAAGCAAAGGGTATTAGGTCGCTGATGGTGCCTTCGGTGCGACTGACCATGTTTGTAACCTCTTCAAAAGGGCGAATGAGCCTGCAGGCATCGCGCATAAGCACCCAGTAACGGGGGAAAAAAATCCCCAGCTCTGCAGATCCAGTCCTAGCACCCAGTTCAAACAGGTATTCGTTGACGGCTCTTTGTTGTTGCAGCAGACGTTCCAACATGAGGAGCGTAGAATTCCAGCGAGTCTGGCTGTCGCAAATTAAACGCCTGACTGGCATGTTGTACCGCTGCTGAATGTCAGCAAGGCGTGCCATGGCTGTGTAGGAACGTCTGAAATGGGCCGACACCTTCCTGGACTGCCTGAGAACGTCCTGGAATCCTGGGTACTTCTAGACAAAACGTTGGACTATTAAATTCAGAACATGTGCCATGCAGGGCACATGTGTTAAATTGCCCAGTCTCAGTGCTGCCAACAGATTGCTTCCGTTGTCACACACCACTTTTCCGATCTTCAGTTGGTGTGGGGTCAGCCACCGATCGGCCTGTGACTGCAGAGATGACAGGAGTACAGATCCGGTATGGTTTCTGCTTTCCAGGCACGTCATCCCCAAGACAGCATGACAACGGCGTACCTGGCACGTCGAATAGCCTAGGGGGAGCTGGGGGTGCACAGGTGTGGAGGAGGAGGACCCAGCAGCAGAGGAGGAAGAAGAGGAAGAAGACGAGGTAGAGAGCGAAGGAGGAGTAGAGGTGGTGGCAGAACCGCGTGCAATCCGTGGCGGTGACACCAACTCCACTGTTGTTGTTGAGCCACACATTCCCTGCTTCCCAGCCATTACCAAGTTCACCCAGTGGGCAGTGTAGGTGACATACCTGCCCTGACCATGCTTGGAGGACCATGCGTCAGTAGTCATATGGACCTTTGGCCCAACACTAAGTGACAGAGATGCGGTGACTTGGTTCTGCACATGGTGGTACAGGTGTGGTATTCCCTTTTTGGAAAAAAAATTGCGGCTGGGTACCTTCCACTGCGGTGTCCCAATTGCTACAAATTTGCGGAAGGCCTCAGAGTCCACCAGCTGGTATGGTAAAAGCTGGCGGGCTAAGAGTGCAGACAAGCCAGCTGTCAGACGCCGGGCAAGGGGGTGACTCGCAGACATTGGCTTCTTACGCTCAAACATGGCCCTCACAGAAACTTGGCTGGGGGCAGATGACTGGGAACTGGTGGTCAAGGTGGAAGGCGGAGTGGAGGGTGGTTCAGACGGGTCAAGGACAGCAGAGGTAGAGCAGTAAGATGCTGGACCAGAAGGAGGGTGGCTTTTAGTTTGCCTGTTGCCTTTGAGGTGTTGCTCCCAAAGTGCTTTGTGCTTGCCGTTCATGTGCCTTCGCATAGAAGTTGTACCTATGTGGCTGTTGGGCTTCCCAAGACTCAGTTTCTGACTGCACTCATTGCAAATTACAACGCTTTTGTCAGAGGCACACACATTAAAAAAATCCCACACTGCTGACCTTTTTGAAGCTGGCAATCTGGCGGTAACAGTAGAAGTTGGCGGCGTTGGCGGCAATGGCGGGTGCGTTGGCCGGCTGACCACAGGTGCCGATACATGTTGTTGCCCTACTGTTCCCTGCGAGCTGTCCTCCCTGCTTCTTCTAAGTCTTATTCTCCTCCTGCCTCTCTGACTCTCCGTCTCTCCATCTGAACTATCCTCCTCTTGCTCTCTTCTACTGGGCACCCACAAAACATCAATCTCCTCATCATCATTCTCCTCAGATGCATCAATTTCTTCTAACAGCTCACAGAAGGAAGCAGCAGCGGGGACCTCCTCATCACTCATTATGTCCATCTCTGTTGTGTTCTCTGCCAGAATTATATCTCCAGTGAAGAAGGGGCGCCGGTGGTGGAGGAAGTGTTACGTGGGGTGGCCATAGCAGTGGAGGATGAGGATGTTGTGGTAAAGTTAGAAATGGTAGAGGATGGGGTGTGCTGTGTAAGCCAGTCAACTACCTCTTCAGCATTTTGGGAGTTCAGGGTCATTGCCTTTGTAAAACTGGGCAATTTCCTAGGGCCACAGGATAGCATAGCAGCACGGCCCCTAGTGCCTCTGCGTGGCGGCCTGCCTTTGCCTGGCATTTTTTTTAAAACAACAACAACTCAGGTGGTGTTTCTGGAGACGGTATTATTATTGATATTTAGACAGATTGTGAAAAAGCTCACACAGCTAGATGGCAGTTGTTTGAAGAACACACTGGGCAAATAATGCCTACAAGGTTAACGTATACGCTACTACAGCAGTGGATACGGAATATATTATTGCTGCTTGAAAAACGTCACTCAGGTGGTGTTTCTGGAGACGGTATTATTATTGATATTTAGACAGAATGTGAAAAAGCTCACACAGCTAGATGGCAGTTGTTTGAAGAACACACTGGGCAAACAATGCCTACAAGGTCAACGTATACACTACTACAGCAGTGGATACGGAATATATTATTGCTGTTTGAAAAACGTCACTCGGGTGGTGTTTCTGGAGACGGTATTATTATTGATATTTTGACAGAATGTGAACAAGCTCACACAGCTAGATGGCAGTTGTTTGAAGAACACACTGGGCAAATAATGCCTGCAAGTGCACTACTATTGGTGCACTACTATGAAGAACAGCAAACAGCACTGGACACGTTAAAGAACAGTAAGATGAGTAAAATAAAAAAAAAATATATGTATATTAAAAAAAAAAAAATTACTCGGGTTGGTGCTGAACTACTAGGAGCAGCACAGTAGCACACCAGTCCCACTCCCCAACACAGCTAGACTAATAGCACTGGGCTCTTATAGTAGCAAAGTAAAAAAACAAAAAAGAAAATAAAAGCAGTCCTTACAAGGACTATTGGGTTATTACAGCAGTCAGCAGATGAGATCAGTGCCCACAGCAGCTACATACAGAGCACTGCAGTAGAAGGTAGATTACTAGCCAGCAAAGCTAACTAACCTAAAATGTCCCTCAAATCCCTGCAGAGTTCTGTCCCTACAATACAGAGCAGTATCAAGTAGATTACTAGCCAGCAAACTTACTATCAACTGTCCCTCAAATCACTAACAGCTCTCTCCCTACACTAGCTCTTCCAAGCACACACAGGCAGAATGAAAAAACGCTGCAGGGCTTCAGTTTATACTGTATATGGAAGGGGAGTGGTCCAGGGGGTGTGGGGGTGGTCTAGGAGGGAGAGCTTCCTGATTGGCTGCCATGTATCTGCTGGTCCTGGGAAGAAATGGCAAAAAAAAGCACCAGCTAAGGCGAACCCAAATTGGCGAACGTCGCGCGACGTTCGTGAACATTCGGCGAACGCGAACAGTTGATGTTCACGCGAACAAGTTCGCAGGCGAACAGTCCGCGACATCCCTATAAGTGACCTGTTAAACATACATGTCAAAAATATTGCCCTTTTACAGCTTTCACCTCGACCCACCATTTTGTGATGTTCTGCGATAACCTGACAGAAAAAGAATGACGCCTCTGTCCATTCATTGGCTGATATACCGTAACCTAGCAAGTTAGTATGCTCTTGGTTTGTGTGTGAGCACAGTACCTTATATCTGTCCCCAGAGGGACAAACTAAAGTAGCAGTTTCAAATAATATACATCGTATAAAGTGACCTATCAAAGAATCTTATTAAATTGGAATATATATATATACTGTTTATATCAGTAAATATCTCCCTTTTGCATCTTTCACTGCAAGCCACTGTTTTGAGGAAAAAAAAAACCAAAACACCATTAGCTGGTGTAACCTAACTTGTGTGTGTGTGTGAGTGCAGGGCCTAATGACCCAGAAAGACAAACTTTAGTATATAAAATATCAGTGTTTTATGGGGGTGTTCTAGTGGAGCATACTTTTACATAATAATAATAATAATAATAATAATAATTACAAAATTACGTAACATAACAAAACAAAATATGCTTTTCAGGACTTTGTTTATATGAGCATTTCCATATCATAACATAAGGTGTGGTGACAGGCTGACAAGGGTGCTTTGTCCACCACCGCCAGATTGTAGTAACAAACAATACAAGTGTAATTGTTTCATGAGTCATGTTTTGGATGTAATATCTTTTTGTATATGGCTAATGTCACAGCTGGGCTGATTTTTGGTTTACGGATCGATGCAGGAGGCAGAGAATCAGCCCCTTTTCTCGTCTCAACTTTCTCCTGTGACTGCCCCTGGAGCAGGGTAGGACTGGCCTGGCGGGACACTGGGAAAAAACCTGGAATGCCCTGATGACCCAGATCTGCCCCCCTGTCTGCCTGAAACTCCTTACCTAAAATTGCCTGAACTCTCCCTGCCCGACTAATAGTAGAAAAGCTGGTATGCGCTGGTCAGGGGTAAGTGGATGGAGGAGGGTTGCAGTGAGCGAGGGAAACCCTGGAGTTGGCAAAGAGGTGGTTAGGGCCCCGGGCAGTGTGTGTGTGGGCCCCTGATGTGGCAGCTTTGCTAGACCCAGAACCTCCCAGCAGTCCGACAGGCCGATATAGTAGTTCCAGGGGCAATAAAAGGAGAAGGATGGGGTGAGGAGGACTGATTCTTGGCCTGCATTTAAAGGGGTGGTTCATCCTTTAGTTAACTTTAAGTATGTTATAAAATGGCTAATTCTAAACTTTTACAATTGACCTTCTTTTTTTTTATAATGTTTTTTAATTGGTTGCCTTCTTTTTTCTCTTCCCAGCTTTCAAATGGCGGTCACTGAGCTGGTTAGCTGGTGTAACCTAACTTGTTTGTGTGTGTGATTGCAGGGTCTAATGAGCCACAAAGACAAACATTAGTATTTCAAATATCATTGTTTTATGGGAGTATTCTAGTGGAGCATACTTTTACTACATAACAAAATAATGTAACATAACAAAGCAAAATATGTTTTTCAGGACTTTTGTTTATATGAACATTTCCATTTCATAACATAAGGTGTGGTGACAGGCTGACAAGGGTGTTTTGTCCACCACCGCCAGATTGCAATAGCAAACAATACAAGTGTAACTGTTTCACAAGTCATGTTTTGGATATAATATCTTTTTGTATATGGCTAATGTGACAGCTGGGATGATTTTTGGTTTGCAGATCGATGCAGGCGGCAGAGAATCAGCCTCTCTTCTCGCCTCAACCTTCTCCTGTGACTGCCCCTGGAGTAGGGTTGGCCTGGCCTGGCGGGACACCGGGACAAAACCCTGGTGACCCCAGCCCTCGTATGCCCCGATGACCCAGATCTGCCCCCCTGCCTGCCTGAAACTTGCTGCTTTAAGTTCCATGAACTCTCCCTGCCCCAATCATAGTAGAAAAGCTGATATTCGCTGGTCAGGGGGAGGCAGATGGAGGAGGATTACAGCGGGCTAGGGAGATCCTGGGGTTGGCAAAAAAGTGGTTGGGCCCCAGGGCAGGTATGTGTGAACCCCTGATGTGGCAACCCCGATGGACCCAGATCCCCTCCAGTCCAACACTCCTATGGAGCCACTATGTTGGCATGGGTGCAGGCACACAAAGCTGATCTTAGTACTGAAATTGACTCTGTGTACTTGCTCCCAGTCCGATAGCGTAGTTCCAGGGGCAATAAAAAGGAGAAGGCTGAGTCGAGAAGAAGGGCTGATTCAGGGCCGGAACTAGGGCCGGAACTAGGGGTAGGCAGAGTAGACAAGTGCCTAGGGTGCAAAGGTGGAGGGGCGCCAGGCACGTACTTACTTCTATCCCTAGTCAGGTCCCTTCTCTGCCGACCGGACACTTGTTCTATTTGCGGAACTTGATCTATTTGCGCATGCGCGCAAGCATCTTTTCGCGCATGCGCAGGAGCATCTTTTCGCGCATGTGCACAATCGCCTAGCTCACGCGCATGCGTGCACCCAGACGGCTGAGAAGGCAGGCTGCCTAGGGCGCCTGTATTTAAAAGGGTGGTTCATCCTTAAGTTAACTTTTACTATGTTATAAAATGGCTAATTCTAAACTTTTTCAATTGGCCTTCATTTTTTCTTTTATTATTGTTTGCCTTCTCTTTTCTCTTTGGGGTCACTGACCCCATCTACAAATTTATTTTCTCATCTTTCTATTCAGGTCCTCTCATTTTTAAATTCCAGTCTGTTATTCAAATCAATGCATGGTAGCTAGGGTAATTTGGACCCAACAACCAGATTGATGACATTGCAAACTGGAGAACTGCTGAATAAAAAGTGAAATAATTTAAAGGGCATGTAAAGTCTAAAATAGAATAAGGCTAGAAATGCTGTATTTTGTATACTAAATATAAACATGAACTTGCTGCACCACAAGCCTAATCAAACAAATAATTTATGCTTTCAAAGTTGGCTACAGGGGGTCACCATCTTGTAACTTTGTTAAACATCTTTGCAAGACTAAGACTGTGCACATGCTCAGTGTGGTCTGCTAAGGGATCATCATAAACAAAGCTGCTTGAGTTCTGCATGGCTGGGAAGTAAGGTGGGGGCTCCCCCTGCTGTTCATAAGTATGATTGATTCAATGCTCAGCAGTTAGGGACCATCTGACAATTCCTATCCACAGCAGTAAATGAAGGGAGAATTTCACTGCATACAGTCAGGTTTCTTATAAAAACGGTACACATTTTTTAATTAAAGTATATTGGAGATAGGTTTCTTTTTCATTAAAGAAAATAAAAATAGGATTTTAATTTTTTGCCTTTACATGCCCTTTAAAAGCCACAAATAACAATAAATGAAAACCTTTTTGGAAATAGTCTTAGAATATCACTCTCAACATCTTATAAAAAGTCAATGTAAAGGTAAACTAACCCTTTAAATGGAATTTTGGAATATGATGCAGACCAGTTGGTGGTCCATATGGCAGATGTGGCGTTCCAAAAAATTTATAGCACAGAATCTCCTGTTGACTAATTATTTTATATAACCCAGCCCTGGAGCATGTGGGTATAATCAGCCAATACAAGTAGCTGTACATAGGCTGGGTTTTACCCAACCAATGGCCATAACATTGTGCAAAACTAATTTTCATATTGGCTGGCCGGAAAATTTTGATTGATCGACTTTGAAGGCACCCGAACATCAGTCATTGTTAGTGCTGAATTGTCAGATGCAGGTAGAATTCTATTGTTTTTGCCTGTATATCTGACGATTCAGCTCTACACGTGTGTATTGAAACAAACAATTTTTCTTGGAAAGATCTTTTCCAGGAAAGAACGTAATTGTAACATTTATGGCCCACCTTAAGTTGATAGCTATAAAGGGAATTTGGCCATACAAAGTAAATCAGGAGCTGCCACTCTGTTTGTCTAAACTATCAATTAATCATACCAAGAGGTGATCACAAAATGCCTAACTATAAAGAGTCTGTGGAAATATGTGTAGAATGCTCTGAACACACACGAATCAGTGCCCTCATGCTTTATTGTTTGCTTGTTCGAACATTGCTTGGATATACCACATTCACATAGATAGGTAATAGAAAGTAATTTCCCTTTAATTATCAACCAAGGCATTTATTGTAAATACAGAATAATGGTCTGTCAGTCTGATAGTCAGACTTGTAAGACATAAAACTCGCCATTGAAGTACATTTGCCAGCTTCACCTGCTTTCCAAGAAAGGATCTGGATGGCCCTATGGGGGCACAGTATATAAATGAAGGAAGCTGACAATATATTATAATAATTACAATATATATTACGGCTTTGTACTTTTATCTCTGTTTTCCCCCAAGGCTCCTAAAACTGTACGTCAATAGTTATTGACAAATTATTGAAATGAAACACTTTCCTTGGTTTCCTGGTGGCATTGTCTGCAATTACTGACCACCAGGGGGCAGTTAATGAAAGGCCTAATCTGGAAATTGCAATGGTGTAGCAATGGAACTCTACAAAAGACAAAAACAGACATGACACTGTATATTTCTATTCTATCACAGCTACACTCGCTATAAAAAATGGGTTGTTTGTACCTACTTATATTACTGACTAATTAGGGTTATTCAATTACTCTTCTCCTTTCAAGTTTCCTATTTTCCATAAACGTTTTCGCACAGACATCATGGCTTTTGTGCTTAGGTTAATGAGGGTTGAGGTGATCATGTTTGTATTGTCCAGGGCAACCAGTACAAAAAAAATAAATTGAAAGATTTACGATCGTTCGAATCCCACTAACCACACTATAATTGGACGGATTGGTCGGACTGCACTGAAATCGGTCGTTCCAAAAAGAAGAATCGTCGCGTCTATGGGGACCTTTAGGCAGTCGTTCATGAAAGAGAGTCTCACTTAACTCATAACAACCCCTGAGGGGGCAACTGACTGCCATTGTGGAGAATTTCCCACTGTGTGTGATTAGTAGAAGGTAGCCTTCTGATTGTAGCCTAATGCTATCAGATCGTTAGCCTGTAGATATTGTTTGTGTCCCTCAAAAGAGGGGGAAGTTAGAATAGTTCTATAATTGGATTTTCAGTGTGTTTTATATGGTAAGCCCTACATATACAGAGAAGTCCCATTGCTAGCATGTCTCTATAATGTGATTGGTTGTGTTAAATGATTTGCTCTGATCATTGCCCTGATGATGTTTTTGCAGAATTTGAATGGATGTTATGATGATAAATTAAATTCGTTTTGCATTGCTTTTGTTTAATTATATACAACAAAATGGTACAGATGATCTCATTAAAATTAGTACAAATAATATAAGTAATTAGTAATTAGTAATAATAAGGGGCCCATTTACTTAGCTCGAGTGAAGGAATAGAATAAAAAAAGCTTCGAATTTCAAATGTTTTTTTTTTTGGCTACTTCGACCATCGAATGGGCTACTTCGACCTTCGCATAGGACGCTTGACTTCGAATCGCACGATTCGAACTAAAGATCATTTGAATATTCGACCATTCTATAGTTGAAGTACTGTCTCTTTAAAAAAAACTTCAACCCCCTAGTTCGCCACCTAAAACCTACCGAAGTCAATGTTAGCCTATGGGGAAGGTCCCCATAGTCTTTGCAATCTTTTTTTGGTCGAAGAAAAATCGTTCGATCGATGGATTAAAATCCTTCGAAACGAACGATTCGAACGATTTGCGGTAAATCCTTCAACTTCGATATTCTGGTGGATGATCTAACCATAACACAAAGGTCTATGTAAAAGGTCCCCATGGCATATACTTGCCACAGAATATTTTTAGCAACCCCATGACCCAAATCCTTGAGGAAAAAGAAAATCAGTTTTGTACATATATTAACAATGTGCTATCAGGAATTCTGCCTTCTCCGCTCTATTTTGTGCCAAATGTACGAGGTGCTCCCCTTTCTTCGTCCCTGGACAGTTGACCTGAAACAGGGTTGTTTTTTGCCTTTTATATATTCTAATGTTCCCTACTCCACGTTTGGCTGTCCAAACCAGGCTTTTTTCTTTGCTAAAAGGTGACATGAATCTGTCTGAGATGCTTTCTCCCCAACTAAGAAAATAGGAAGCACAATGTCATTTATAATCACTGGATTTTTATTGCTGAAGAACAAATGCCACTGGATATTCCCCAACATCTTCCATTAGCCTAAAGGCAACTCTGGCTAGCAGAGGGGTAAGACATCCCTGAGGGAATTGGCTCTTTTTCCCCTGCTGGGTATAGTCTTTAAAGGGTGACACCTCGTGCTTTTGTTTGCCTGCCTTCTATCTTTCTAAGAGAGACCTGAAGGCAGGAAGCCTGACCATCTGCAAGACAACCCCCCCACACAGACACAGATCAATACAATAGGGCCACCCTGAGATCCACGGAATGTCATGAGACCAATTGATCTCAGTGAGTTTTTGCTTCAGGCCTCCAACTCTGCTGTAGTTAATAGAACAGGGTAAGTGGGAGGCAAGAGGGTTGAAATTGCAATATCAAGCAGTGAGAATGTAACAGATTCTTTTAAATGTTGGATCAACAGTAGAAGTAAAATTCGGCCATCATCCTCAGCAGAATTTCAGTTTGAAAGATTGAGGCAATCGTAGTCAGTAGTGTGGTCATATTGTATTGTGTAATAATTGCTATACTTGTTCAACATAACCAGTAGGAGTATCTATCCTGCAGCCCTCCAGCTGTTGTTGCACTAAAACTCCCAGCTTCCACACCAACAGCTGAAGACTGGGAACCTAGAGTTTCCTGGAAAAAAGTTTCTACTGGAGAATAAAGCAGAGTTTGCCACTTCTTTGGGTCTTGGGGTCTTCATTGTTTTTTTATGGCACACATAGCAGTTTCAGGCTTTTTGTATTTATTTCTGTGCTTATTCATATTTTTTAGAGTAAATGATTTTGTCAATTTCCACTGTCAGTAATGGGAAGTGATAGTGTGGTGATAATGAGTTTTTGAGGGAAAAACCCAACCCTACAATATTGAGAAGAAACCTACAATATTGATGAAATTTGTCTTTATACCAAATCACTCCACTTTAATTGTGCCATAGCCAATGCCTCTTTGTTTCAATAAATGCTCCCCTTAACAGATAACATTATAAAAGTGTTTTTTTCATGATAAAAACACATTATAAATAGTGATAGGTCGAATTGGTCCACTTTGCTTCGCCGAAACAGTGAAACATTCTCAAAATGCATTGAAGTTAAAATTATTTTGACAATTTCGGTACCCACAACAATTGTTATACGCTCGCCTATTTTGTCCAAATGTGTTAAATAATTTTGATGCACACCCAACTTTTTCTGACACGGCGGATTTTTCGACGGTGAATTTTGTGCGGCAGTTTTGCAAATTTATCAGAAACGAATTGATGCCTGGCGAATTTATTCGCCCATCACTAATCATAGTCTGAAATTGCCCCTGTTTGCCCATTATACGGATCATACACACCGTCATGTTACATCTGCACTGGTGCTCTCAAGAGATTCTCATAGGGTCTATAAAGGGTGATTATGGGTGGACTAAAGGTGGCCATAGACGTAACAATTCCGATCTTTCTTGGAAAAGATCTTTCCAAGAAAGATCGTTCACTTCAATACACACGTATGGAGCTGAATCGTCAGATATACAGGTAGATATAAAGTTAGAAACAATAGAATTCTACCTGTATCTGACGATTCAGCACTAACAATGGCTGATGTTTAGGTCCCTTCAAAGGCACCCCATCAATATTTTCCATCCAGCCCGATCGACAAGCCGACCGATATCCAAGTCTTCTGCCGACATCGGTCGGCTCTTTTTCCACCATACACTTACCAAATATTGGATAAAAATTAGTTTTGTACAATATTATCTGTGCGTCTATGGCCACCATAATACTGTGTTCTTATGGAAAAGAATCATGTAACATTCTAAGACCTATGTGCAACTAACTTTCAAATATACAGTACAATATCAAAAACATGACATCCTAACAATCTAAACAGGTATCATATGATCTCAATAATCTAGTATGAACAACAAGCAACAAGCATGCAACAGAAGCAAACTAAGCTTTGAATGTTTTCTTCTCCTGATAAAATATCCATAGTATTTCTCCCTCACTTCACTTACCATATAAATGGGTGCCATGTTTGTTAAGGGATTAAGTCTCCATGAACAATGAAGAGAATCAGTGACCTTTTGCAGTCCCAAGTCTTGTTTGCATTTGTCTGTTTACCCAAGAGAGGATCTGCCCCAGTCTGCCTCTTATACCTACACAAGTCCATTGTCATTCCTGTAGAACCATCAGCAGCTTGCAATCATCTTAGCGTAACCTGGAAGAAATGCAATACTTCAATTGAAGGCAATGGAAGACAGGGTTTAGTCATATCTGGGAGAACCACCGTCATCAAAATGCACTTCCATATTGACAGTTGTATTTTAGTTGAAGCTGAAATGTGCTGTGTATTCAGACATTTAAGTTGGCAGTAGGTTATTTCTTGGGGAAACCAAAGTCTGTGTTTTGATCGCTATGGTTTGCCCTATGATTGGTGATAAAAATGCTCTGTACACCATGGAACTTAAAGCGGTTGTTCACCTTTAAATGAACATTTAGTATGATGTAGAGAGTGATATTCTGAGACAATTTGAAATTTGTTTTCATTTTTCATTATTTGTGGTTTTTGAGTTATTTAGCTGTTTATTCAGCATCACTCCAGTTTGCAATTTCTGCAATCTGGTTGCCAGGGTTCAAGTTACCCTACCAACCATGCATCAATTTGAATAAGGGACTGGAATATAAATTGGAGAGGCCTGAAAAGATAGGCGAGTAATAACAAATATCAATAACTATGCATGTGCTGCCTTACAGAGCATTTGTTTTTTTAGATGGGGTCACTATTTAAAAGTTGGAAAGAGTAAGAAACAAAAGGCAAATCATTTAAGAATTATAAAAAAATAAAAATGAAGGCCAGTTGAAAAGTTGCTTAGAATTAAAACATACTAAAATTTAACTTAAAGGTGAACAACCCCTTTAAGATTTCTAAATTGGGCACCCCTGGGCCAGCTGCAACCACACTGCTTGCCTGCACAATACTCTGCCCATCTAGATGTTTAAACGCATGTTTAACGCAGACAATATACTATGGGGCACATTTATTTAGCTCGAGTGAAGGATTAGAATAAAAAATACTTTGAATTTCAAAATATTTTTTTGGCTACTTCGACCATCGAATTGGCTACTTCGACCTTCGACTACGACTTTGAATCAAATGATTCGAACTAAAAATTGTTTGACTATTCGACCATTCGATATTTGAAGTACTGTCTCTTTAAAAAAAACTTCGACCACCTACTTCGCCACCTAAAACCTACCGAGCACCAATGTTAGCCTATGGGGAAGGTCCTCATAGGCTTTCCTAGCTTTTTTTGATCGAAGGAAAATCGTTCGATCGATGGATTAAAATCCTTTGAATCGTTCGATTCGAAGGATTTAATCGAACGATTTTTCCTTCGATTGTTCAAACGAGGGAAATTCGGTAAATCCTTCGACTTCGATATTCGAAGTCGAAGGATTTTACTTTGACCAATAGTAAATGTGCCCCTAAATATCAAAACTATTGATAGTGCTGATTAATACACTCACTGCCCTCATTCTTGACCATCAAAATTTGTTCCATGTTTTTGTTAATCCCAGAGAGGCATCCTGTGCTAGAAAGAACCCAAATCAACATATATCATAATGTACTATTGCCAGTTCTTTCACCAAAGTACTAAGAATATTGTCTTTTTGTTTATTATGGCAGAACATTTTTGAAACTGGTTGCTTTGGGAAAAGTTAGCTGATGTGAGTTTTATTTGTCATTAATAGAGCTTGAAACATTATTGACCATTGCTAAGTATAGATCAATCAATGTCTGCTTCAATTTATTCGACTCCCAGTGGACTTCTTAGCCTAGTGATATTCAAAAGTTGCCAAAGTGTGTGGTCTGTTCCAAAGTCTAAAACAAAGAAGAACAGTAACACAAGTTAGTTTAGGAATCTGAACATTAAGCAGAAGCGGTTAAGCAGACATAACATAAACCATTTTTGCACCTCCATTCGTGAGCACAAGAAATAATGGTTCTGCAGTTGTTGAAAGGTGAAGATGAATATTTTTTTCATGTATTTTCCCACAAGAAAGGATTTTGTATAATTGTTTGTTTAGCTGTTTCTTTTAGCCTATTACAATTAATGAAATTCCCTTGGATATCTCTCTAATATTAGTATAATGTCTTCATAATTCTACCTAATTTTCTTTTACTTTACAAAAAGAAGAGACCAAAATATGCATTAACCATTTTGATATAGGTATGGGATATGTTACCTGCAAACTCGTTATCCAGAAAGGCCATCTTTTATAGACTGCATTATAATCAAATAATCCAAATTTTTAAAAAAAGAGTTCATTTTTGTTGGCTGTAATAATAAAACAGTAACTTGTACTTGATCCAAACTAAAATATAATTAACCCTTATCGGAAGCAGAACCAGCCTATTGGCTTTATTTAATGTTTACATGTTTTTCAAGTAGATTTAAGGTATGAAGATCCAAATTATGGAAAGATCCATTATCTGGAATACCCCAGGTCCCAAGCACTATGGGTAACAGGTCGCATACATCTTTATGTAAAATATATGAATATATATACTATATAAACAAGGGAAAGATGTGCTCACCACTATTTTTTAAAACCATTAGGCGGGGGTGCAATGAGGCTGTGACCACAAAATACATATAGACAAATACAACAGTCCTCTGCACTCAACCCATTATCAATATATGTCTTAAATATATTGATAATGGGTTGAGTGCAGAGTTTAGGACCCTTTAAATGCATAGTTTAGGACCCTTTAAATGGTTTACACATAAAATGCACCTGCTTTTAATGTATACAAATTCTGACCATATTCAATGATTTTTTTCTAAAAACATTTTGCAGGCTCTTTTCATGAAAAATAGTCTAATCTACTTATGTATCGTTGTTCTAGCCAGCCACCAATTCAGTTTTAATAAAACGGACAAAAAATTTGCCCTGGGCTCACCAGGAAAGAGGGTCCCACCATCAGCCTTTTCATCTGCTGTAGCTTTTGGATAAAGCATCTCCAGAAGTGGACACCTCTCATTTTAAGCAGCCTCATTATAATCCTATTCAATTATTATAATTTAGTTTACTGTAATTTTGTATTAGAATAAACTTTAGTGGGGATGTTTTTACCTTGTGGGGTCCCTTGTAGATGTAGGCTGTGAAGTTCTGCTTGTTTGTTTTCCGGAAATAAGAACATGTCTGATTATATTCAGCGTCACCAGCTGGAGGGCACTTTTTCGAGTTTGATGTACAGGACAGATATGTGAAATCAAAAGGATGCGATTGTCAATGTATGGACCTTACTTTCAACTTGGTGAATAAAATTTCAGCTTATAGATTCAAACTTTTACCTACAGGGAGGCAAATTTATAAAAATTAATATTTAAATATTTTTTCAAACCTTGAAAACGACTTGAAAAAACAAAAATCTTGACTTTGAGTTTATTTATGAAAAAGTAAAATCTGACAAGCACGATCACTTAAAAATCATGAAAGACAAATCTGCAATCTTTTTGTTGAATCTTTAAGAACTCAAAAGATCTTGAAAAGTTTTTGGTTACATTTTTAAAAATACACCAATTTTTTTTCGTGTGTGTATATATATATTCTATGATATATGTATATATCATAGAAAAACAAACTGCACTCCAAGGACTTTATATAACAAAAAAAAGTTGAAATTTAATTCTCAACGTTTCGGTGCCGTCAATGGGGCCGTCTTCAAAATGGACCCTGAAGTCCTTGGAGTGCGGTTTGTTTTTCTATGATGTTATCATGCCCTGACCAGTATATAGAGATATATATATATATATATTTATATAGCTCCAATGGAAGGGCACACGCACAACAATATATCCTCTATATCCTATATACCTGGGTGCTAGTAACAATTAATGTGATAGTCCAGTGAAGTACAGCACTCAACGGGTCTTGTGAAAACAAAAATATTTTTTTTTTTATACAGGTATGGGATCTGTTATCCAGAATGCTCGGGACCTGGGGTTTTCCGGATAATGAATCTTTCCATTATTTGGATCTTCATACCTTAATTATATCTTAGTTTGGATCAAGTACAAGGTATTGTCTTATTATTACAGAGAAAAATGGAAATCATTTTTAGAAAATTTTAATTATTTAGATAGAATGGAGTCTATGGGAGACGGCCTTTCCATTATTCTGAACTTTCTGGATAACGGATTTTCAGATAACAGATCCTACACCTGTATTTTTTTAAGGTTTTATAAACCAAATATAAAGGCCCATTTTACTATCAAGGGTTAATTAACACTCGATATTCGACTGCCGAATGGAAATCCTTCGACTTCGATTTACCGCAAAATCGTTCGATTCAAAGGATTTAAATCCATCGATCAAACTATTTTTCTTCGACCCAAGAAAGCTTAGAAAGCCTATGGGGCCTTCCCCATAGGCTAACATTGACTTCGGTAGGTTTTAGATTTTTTTTAAAGAGACAGTACTTCGACTATCGAATGGTCGAATAGTCAAGCGATTTCTAGTTCGAATTGTTTGATTTGAAGTCGTAGTCGAAGGTCGAAGTAGCCCATTCGATGGTCGAAGTAGCCAAAAAAAAACATTCGAAATTCGAAGTTTTTTTTCTTCTATTCCTTCACTCGAGCTAAGTAAATAGGCCCCATAGACAGATACTGGCTGGTAACTTGGCAACCCTTGACTGAGTCTGCAACTCATTGACCTGTAGGTGGGCCCTAAACTATAACGTGATCTATATATGACTGGGGTTTAAAAAATAATAATGATAACAATAATATGGCTGTAGGCAGACACACAATATTGGGGGTCATTTATCAACACTGGGCAAATTTGCCCATGGGCAGTAACCCATGGCAACCAATAAAATTGCTGCATTCTTTGTTCTGCTTGCAGTTGGCTTTTAAAAGCTAATCACCAATTAGTTGCTATAGGTAACTGCCCATGGGCAAATTTTCCCAGTGTTGATAAATGAGCCCCATTGACTCTTGCTCAAGTGCCACATTTGACAAAGTGCCAGTTGGCTCAAAACATGTTGTATGGAGAATAAACCCATTCATTTTTTGTTGCTTACTGATCTACAAGAAGCCCTCTATGCTTAACCAGGGTTCCCTTTAGTCAGATGTGGCATAATATTTGGGTGGCCAAATGGGGTAAAGGCCAACTTGCTTTGTGACATGTCCATGGAGTGGACCAGTTGCAAATCACCAGCTTTTAAAACAGATTGTAATGAATGTTTATGGCCAATGCTACACATAAATAAATGGTTGCGCCAAAAATATGGTTATCTTGGGAATTGACCTGTAAACAAGTCAAATAACATAACTTCAGGTTAAAACAAACAAAGTACGGACTTTTTTAAGGACTTTTTTCTCCACAAAGTCAGACTTCATTATATACATTGCCAGAACAGCCAATTAACCCAGATATCTGTTCATACTACAGCAAGTCAAGCATGTTTATATGACATTGCATTGCTATATGATAGAAAAATATTTAAACAGCCTAAACATTTCTTTCATAAACACTGTAACTACATCCTTGTTCTGCAGCCACATTCGAGGAGCAGATTATTTTATAATGTAAAATAGATGTCAAAAACCCTTAAACATGATCCACTCATAAATAAGCATGCGTCCGTTTATATATGCGCTTAATGTATATAGCAATTTGCCTTGTATTGTCGTGGCATTATTGACTTTGGAATACATGTTGTAACAGTAAATGATATAATGTGATGTTTTCACTTTAACTGTTTATCACTAAATGTTATCAGATGGCGGGGCTCAATGTATGTGTGCCGCCAGTTGCCCCATAGTTTTCAGTGAGTTGTTGGAATGTGTAGTTCAGATGAGGCTGTAATTCACCAATAGCTAGCAATTACATAGGTATATCTTAATTGATTTCATTGTTTAAATTACCCTGTGCTGGACAAATAAACTATAATCTATTAAGTACATGTTGAAAGGGGGAATGAGAGACCACAGTGAATTTATGCCAGTTTTCTTGGTAAAGCTGGCCATAGACAGAAAGATAAAGGGGGTTATTTATTAAAGTCCGAATGCCAGAAACTCAAAATTGTTTAGTTTTTTTACTATAAAATCTGAATTTTTTTTAAAAAAAAATTTTTCCCCAAGAATTTATTAAACCCCCAAGGGTGTTAAAAGTCCCAATAAAAAAGTACTCCAACTAGGGATGCACCGAATTGACTATTTTGCATTCGGGCTGAACCCCCGAAACCTTCATGAAAGATTCGGCCGAATACCGAACCGAATCCGAACCCTGATTTGCATATGCAAATTAGGGATGGGAAGGGGAAACCATTTTTTACTTCCTGGTTTTGTGACAAAAAGTCAAGCGTTTTCCCTCCTCATCCCTAATTTACATATGCAAATTAGGATTCGGTTTGGCCCGAATCCCGAACCGAATCCTGAATTCGGTGCATCTCTAACTCCAACTCAGACCTGCCGAGTTCATGTAGAAGTCCAGAAGATATCCTGATCTGTGATGGGTTTTGTGCAATAATCTGAAGATTTCATGGTTTTCGGGCAATAATCCAAAAAATCTGAGTTTCTGGGCATCAAATCCAAAAAATTTGTACGATTCAAATTTTTTCCCGATTTTATTGAGGTAACTTCGGTTGAGTTCAGAAAACGAAGCTATCCGAGTGCCACCCCGCCTGCCATTTTCATTCTAGCCGGCGCTTGAAAAAGGACCATTGCTGGTCCGAAACGTTGCTGCTGCTATATATGTAAGAATAAAGGCGGTTCTATGCAAGGCCTGGGAGTGCTGCCAATTCTTTATATTATATTGTGCAAAACATGTGTAGGTGAACACATGGAGTGGCGTGCACCCATCTGAAAAAGAGAAGGACAAGTAAGGAGCTGGGCTAACAAAGAAAGGTTTGGTTGTTTTCTCCAGAAAAAAGATGCATGATTACACTTTACAAGTACATTAGAGGACATTATAGACAAATAGCAGGGGACCTTTTTACCCATAAAGTGGATCACCGTACCAGAGGCCTCCCCTTTAGACTAGAAGAAAAGAACTTTCATTTGAAGCTATTGTGATACTAAAATCTATAGTTAGTATATGAGTAAATACAATTTATGTGAGTGTATGGAGGGGTCAGTGTGTGTGTATGGAAGCTGGGTTTCATTTGGAGGGGTTGATGGACTTTGTTTTTTTTTCAACCTGATCTAACTATGTAACTATGTAACTATGTAACTCTCTCTCCTTACCTTACATTACATAAATATGAAAAACTTCTAATTCATATTCTATTACATCATATTAAAAGGTTGGTGGATGATAATAAATCCACTGCTTCTCCAACTGCTTCTATGTGTTAATGTCGCCATACATCTTCTGCTTTAAGAAAAAAAAAACCCTGGTGTTTTATATGGTCTTAAGTCATTCCAGCTCTTAAGTAGTCCATTATTGTGTGATTTATCTTACACCTCAGCATGATCTTACCTAATGCTAACCAGATTCTGATACAGGGAGTCCTGGGGTTCAAAGTAACAATGCATTACGTTTATCAGGTCATATCATTTACCCAGTAATTACTGACAGATTCTGGCCACTACTACTGCTGGAAAAAAATGACCTCTTCATTTTACAGGGCAAACAACTTTACCATAACAGAAGAGCTTTAGTATCTCCTATCTTATCCAATGTTATTTAACATTTTGATGACCTAGTAAAACACCTATTACATCCTTCAGAAATTAGAAAAATGATTCCAGATTTAAAAAAAATATATAAAAAACTATTAAACCATATAAAAGTGGTCCTTGCTGTAAGAAGTTCTAAAACAATTGTAAATGTATAAATAAAGCTTGTGTAGGTTTCCGAATTAACACTGGTAGTGGCCAGCAGAAATACTAGAACGTCCTCCAGATAATTATCTAGGCTAGACATTATTTGTAATAAGAATTGTTACCCTAAAGAAAGTGCACTGACAGCAAGAAGAGCGAAGGTGCCATATTTGCCGTTTTGCGAATTTTTCGTTGTAGCGAAAAGTCCCAAATTCGCCCATCACTATCCAGAACCCAAACCAGTCTGCTACTGGATCTGTTAAAACCCCACTCCCTTCTGTTTCCTATTGCATACATGAGATTTTTAATTCCTCCAGAGCTGCACCTTATCTTTCATCTTGGCGAAATTCAGCTAGACACTAAGCCAAGTTCTTTGCGATGGAGACATTAATAGATATACAATGTGAATCCACATTTTACTTGTTGCACATTTAAATTAATAAGGTTAGCAGTCATGTACTTCAAATAAAGACATTTTTATTTTAAAGCATTTCATGCTCCCTTGTAAATAGATTTCAGCGAGAATCTGAAATCCATGTAACTGCCAGTTAGCTACCGTGTCAACAAAGCAACATTATTATCAGAGGCCAAATGCAAAAAACACAACATTTAGCTCGGACTGTCTTCCCACAATTCCACAAATATGTTGCAACTTTATTAAATTGTTCAAAATAGGGTGTACGAAGGCAAAACAAGAGCACATATTAACACCCCCTTCAATTGGGTTCATTCCTGCAAACTCTACAATACACAATATACCTGCTCAATGCTGAGTTTAAGATACAAGGGGACAGATTTACTAAAGTGTGAAGTGGCAAACTCTAGCAACAATCCACCAGCGTTACTGTCTGCTGTGACATTGCTGATTTACTAATGGCCGCAGGTGCAATTCGCTAGCGAAAGAGATAGGCGATATCGCTCATTCACACTCTATCGCCAGACAACAATTCGTTCTGGCGAATGGACGTTTCTCTGCAAATTCACTAAAATGCGGATTTTACTGAACGTTACCTCTTTCGCCAGAGTTACCTTCGCCAGCTCAGACCAGCCGAAGTGCAATGGAGTCAATAGAACTTCCTCAATCTTTTGTTACATCATATTCTGGGTGGAAAAAGCATCAAAGTCCAAAAAACGCTGGCATCTTTTCTTTTTTCAGAGTGATAGCCTGCAAAAGTCCTTAAATTTTTTTTTTGGGTAACCGGGTTCCCCCATAGATTTTTAACATATGGAACATAAACTATACAGTGGGCTCATGTTTTTTTTCAAAATGAATCAGTTAATAGTGTTGTTTCAGCAGAATTCTGCACTGAAATCCATTTCTCAAAAGAGCTAACAGATTTTTTTATATTCAATTTTGAAATCTGACATGGGGCTAGACATATTGTCAATTTCCCAGCTGCCCCAAGTCATGTGACTTGTGCTCTGATAAACTTCAATCACTCTTTACTGCTGTACTGCAAGTTGGAGTGATATCACCCCCTCCCTTTTCCCCCCCAGCAGCCAAACAAAAGAACAGTGGGAAGGTAACCAGATAGCAGCTCCCTAACACAAGATAACAGCTGCCTGGTAGATCTAAGAACAACACTCAATAGTAAAAATTCATGTCCCACTGAGACACACTCAGTTACATTGAGAAGGAAAAACAGCAGCCTGCCAGAAAGCATTTCTCTCCTAAAGTGCAGGCACAAGTCACATGACCAGGGGCAGCTGGGGAATTGACAAAATGTCTAGCCCCATGTCAGATTTCAAAATTGAATATAAAAAAATCAGAAACAAGGCTCTAAATATGTAATGCACCAGTAACAGCATAGAATGAACATTGATAAAAGCCTTTTAGACATCACAATACAGCTTGCTGAGAACATGTTGCTGGTACATTTTATTTACGGCTAGAAAGGTAGGCTGAAGTCCATATAAGTTTGACTCCGTCTAGAAAGCTCTTCTTGAACAGTGGCATAAGTTTGGACGAATTCCAAGCCGCAGACATCTAACATGTCACAAAGCTTAGATTAATTATACAGGTATGCAAGAAGACATGTCTGGAGCAGCTGTTTTAAATAACCAGCCTGCAATTTGACTTTCAGTGTCTTGGTTTTTAATAGGTTCTCTCATCTGATGGTTTCACATTATCACTTGGATTGCGTTCAGATATTCAGAGATCGGCTGATATCTCAGGCTCTAATTTTTGGAATTACTGGGAATTCTATCACGGATTCTTTGGGGCTTGTTTTGAGACGCACACAGCTTTCTTTTATTATCAAGGGTTACAGAGGTCTGCTTAATTAAAATATGATCTGGAAGGGCTTGCAGCTTCAGAGATAAGAAGCAACAGTCCGAATGGTTTTTGTACAGATTGTTTTGTTATTGTTTTACTTTGCCGCTGCAGTTTCCCAGTGTTTCACGGAGAATTCTTGTTGTGTTTTGGTTTTAATAAATGAACTGTTTAAACATTCCTGCTTTATTGAACAGCGCCACAATTTATTCCTGATTTCTTTCAGATGAGCATACAACATCAAACTAAGATGTTGTTCCTGTTTTTGCATTAAAATATCATACACAGTAGGAAGACACTTATGCAAATGATAACTATATATACTTCTGGAAAATATCCCACTGAATTTAAAGGGCTAGCCCCCTATAGGTGGGGAAGGAGCCATTTTAATGGATGAGAGACAAGGCTTAAAGCACATAAATAAATATTACTGCATCTGGCAATGAACTCCGTGTCAAGCATCTTCAATCCATAAAGAGAACAAGGAATAAATTGCATGCAGGACTGATGTTTTATACGGAAAGACTGCATTAGTTGTGTTTACATTGTAAAAACATTACATGAAACTGGATGTAATTACTATAAAAGCTGGAAAATGATTGCATATGGTACAGTCGTCTTTTAAAGTCAAATGTAATCAGAAAAAAATGCCCATTTAGAAAATGCTCCCTTTTAGCTTCTACCAGTCACTCATACCCGCTGTTGATCATATTTTACTCGTTCCTTGGGTACTACCCCATTACCACTACCTCGTCTGACTCTTTACTCATATTTGTGGTTGCCCTTTATCAGGTTGCACCAATTATCCCACTCTTTCTTTCTCTTACTTTCAGGAGCCTTCCAATAAGTCAATAAGAAATATATTCACTACTCAACAGAGTAGTGTAGTAGCAGTTTTTTAAACTCCCTCATTGCTAAACCTTCTGCAATGTCATGCATTCCACTATACCCAAATAAACATAACCCTGCCTCTTTAACTTTCCTTCTCATACATCTTTGTTGTACAAGCCAACTAACTCTACACCAATGAGGCCCATAATATGACTCAACATGTCAACCTGGCAGTGATTCCACAAACCCCCCCCTGACTTTGAGGGCTTTTTTTGAATTGGCGCGCAAGATATTCTCCAATGGCGCACCTATACCGTTAATACTTATGGCACACTGTGCAATTTGATTGTTTCTGCCCTTTTGTAAGTTCTCCTAATACTGTTCATCGGAAAGTGGATGGAAATGGAGGAATAAATGCAAAAGCCACTGGCCTATAGATTGGATGTGCAGTACTTGGAATAGGCAGCAGAGCTGGGCCATGCCGACCAGGCGCCCTAGGCAAACTGACCGGTGCCCGGGCCCGGACTGGCAATCTGTGGGCTCTGTCAAATGCCAGAGGGGCTGCTGTGCGATGCCATAGACAGTCACTATATAGTGGGCTGGTGGGAGGCTGTTTGGGCCTCTTTGAACTTGAAATGTCAGGGCCTGCTGAATGTGCACTTGTGAGAACTACCGCTTGGCCCGCACATGCGCAGAAGCCAAAACAGACCGGGAAGATAGGGGACTGGACAAGGGGTAGGCGACAGAGAAGGTATGTTCCTGGCGCCCCCCCCTGTTTGCATCCTAGGCCTGTGCTTACTCGGCCAACCCTTAGTTTTTTTAGACTTTTAACAATCTAATACAAATGCATAGAGAATAGTAACATTTCTCTTTGGTGAATGGTGGAGATATGTATTTCTTTTATTATATGCCCCAAATAAAATCAAACACTAAAATGTTATCTTGGATTTGTGTTTATCTTGGACATAGACCAGTGATCCCCAACCAGTGGCTCATGAGCAACATATTTCTCACCAACCCCTTGGATATTGCTCTCAGTGGCCTTAAATGAGGTGCTTATTTTTGAATTCCTGACTTGGAGGAAAGTTTAGGTTGCTGACAAACCAGGGGTGCTACAAAGGGACCCTCCTATTTGCTGCCAGTCTACATAGCGACTACCAAATAGCCAATCACAGCCCTTACTTTTTTTGGCATCCCCAGGAACCTTTTTCATGCTTCTGTTGCTCCCAAACTCATCTATTTGGATGTGGATCATAGGTATAAAAGGTGGTGGACCCCTGACAAAGACATTAATATTCAGAGACAATTTGCAATTTATATTCATTTTTTATTTTTTGTAGTTTTTCAGGTAGGGTCTAGAACCATAACCTGGTTTGAATGAGAGACTGGAATATCAATAGTAGAGGGCCTTAAAAAAACATACGGAATAAAAAGTAATAATAATATATCATTAAAGGGGAAGGAAATCTACAGAGGCAGTTTATTGCAAATAGTGCAAGCTAAAATGCTATATTTATTCTATAGAATGTTTTACCATAGCTCTAGAAGCTCTCTCTTTGTTTAGGATATCAGCTGCAGTATTAGCTTGGTGTGACATCACTTCCTGCCTGAGTCTCTCCCTGCTCACTTATAGCTCTGGGCTCAGATTACAGCAGAAAAGGGAGGGGGGAAGGAGCAAACTGAGCATACTCACGCCCGGGGCAAGGAAGTTTAAGCTGAAAACAGGAAGTCTGATACAGAAGCCCATGTGTACACAATAGAAGGTAGAAGGAAATGTGGTGTTTGTTTTGACAGAGGATTTAGAGCTGCATTACTTTGCGGGTTTACTGGTGTATTTAAGTGGACCTTTTTGATAAGGCTTACTTAGTTTTAACCTTTCTTTCTCCTTTAATACAATTGTAAGCTCACAGAACAATCATGTTAACCTCCATTTGAAAGCTGGAAAGATGTAGAAGAGGAAGGCAAATAATTAAAAAAAGATAAAAAAATAAACAATGTAAACCAGTTGCAAAGTTGCTAGGAATTTCTGAAACCAAGTTTCTGAAGTGAGCTTAAAGGTGAACCTCCTCTTCAAGTGCGCATCAACTGCTTGACACTTTCAGAATAAATACGTCTTCAAGTTTTTTTCAGGGAAACAATATGTTTTGCCTACATCAGCTCCAGGTTTGGTAAACTCTTTCTGTTCAAAAGGATCAAAAATATTTCTACACGGCTGCTTATGCTGCAATGTGATTATTTAAGAAGCGGTGTTGAAAAGGGGCATTTCCCATTTGGTTGGAAGATATCACTTAGGGATACTTGATCTGCTAAGAATAGGAAAAATGTGATTACTTTAAAGAACTTTGAAACATTGCTCCTTGCACTAGTATGACTTTTGTTTTTAAATGTAGTCTTTTGTTAACCCAAAGAGACACATGACAAAACAATTAATCACCAAATTGCTCTCTGTTCTAGGACTTTACTAACATTGACTGACTTTAAGGTCAAAATAGATTAGCAATCTACCTATGTTTAGAAATACTTTGAAATTCCCCAGACAAGTTTTTAATGTACCATTAAATCAGTTCCAATTTGTATTTCTTTGCAAACTGCTTGACACCTGACTCTACATGCACTTTATTCTGTTTAAGCTTTAATGTTCAGAAGGTACATTTTGCCACTGTACTGAATACAATATTTTACATTATGTTTTCAAAAATCCCCCATACAAAATTCCCTTTCTATAGTATTAACATCACCACAAAAACAAAACAAACTCTCTGAAAGTAAAACTTACCAAAACAAACCTTTTTTCACTTACTTTCCATCTTTTATTTTTTATCATTTTTCCAAAATTCAAGTTTAAAGTTTAGGGGGGATTCTGTCATGATTTTTATGATGTAGTTTTTATTTCTAAATAACACTGTTTACACTGCAAATAATTCACTCTACAACATAAAATGTCATTCCTGAACCAGCAAGTGTATTTTTTTTAGTTGTAATATTGGTGTGTAGGCTCCATCTCAGGACATTTTGCCTGGTCATGTGCTTTCAGAAAGAGCCAGCACTTTAGGATGGAACTGCTTTCTGGCAGGCTGTTGTTTCTCCTACTCAATGTAACTGAATGTGTCGCAGTGGGACCTGGATTTTACTATTGAGTGCTGTTCTTATATCTAGCCAGGAGCTGTTATCTTGTGTTATTGAGCTGTTATCTGGTTACCTTCCCGTTCAGTGTTGGACTGGCCCACTGGATTCCAGGAAAACTCCCGGTGGGCCCAGGTGTCAGTGGGCCCTCATGCTGCTAAACATTTGGCCTATTTCATGATCATTCTTTATTTCTATGAGAACAAAAAGGCTAAATAGATGGAATAATAGATTATAGTATTAAAAGAAAAGAGAATAGGAGAATAGCAGTTGAGTGAGGAGAGGAAGAATAATAGTACTGAGAGTGGGCCACTGGTCTAAGGTTTTTGGGTGGGCCCCTGTTGTCCCAGTCCGACACTGTTCCCATTGTTCTGTTGTTAGGCTGCTGGGGCGAAAGAGAGGGGGTGATATCACTCCAACTTGCAGTACAGCAGTAAAGAGTGACTGAAGTTTATCAGAGCACAAGTCACATGACTTGGGACAGCTGGGAAACTGACAATATGTCTAGCCTCATGTCAGATTTCAAAATTTCAAAAAGTTTTTCTAATGAAAGTGAATTGCCCCTTAAACTGCTCGTCTCAGTTCTCCCAAGAGACTTGCTTATCTTAAATAGTTACAATTGTTTCTTTGCTCATATTAAATTGTTACAAATGTATCTAAGTGCAGGTGCTGGCTGATATTGGCTCTCTGCCAAAAAGGCTCTTATTTTAATGTGTCAAAAACGTTGTATCTTTTTCTAGCGTCTCCCCTTTAGAAAAACTCGAATGAATAGATGAATATACTTCAAACTTAGGAAAGAAAGAAAAGTAGAAAAAATGTAGACTACCAACTCTTGTAATATGCATTGTGAAGAATATCTGAAAGTATGTTGAGTTGAACAATTTAATGTAGATTATATTTTCTGGTAATAAAATGCATTATAAAATAAATCCTCTGAATTTGGATCTCAAATATCATTTCTAATACTTTACAATCGAAATATAGGTATAGATAAACAGAAAACCCATTATCCAGTATTTAATATTCAGAATTATGGGATGGCCATCTTCCATAGACTCCCTTTTAATCAAATAATTCAATTTTCTTAAAAAATATTTATTTTTTCTTGTAAAATTAAAATATTATCTTGACTTTGATCCCAACTAACATATAATTAAACCTTATTGGAGGCAAAACAATCCTATTGTCTTTACTTGATGATTTTTTTTAATAGACTTAGGTATAGAGATTCAAATTACACAAAGATCCCTTATCTGGAAAACCCCAGATACCAAGCATTCTGCATAACAGGTACTATACCTGTAGTACATAACAGCTTCAAAAATTGAGGGGAAAAAACTTTTTGTCTACAACTGCATTGAATAGAGATGGCGCGAACTGTTCGCCGGCGAACTTGTTCGCGCGAACATCGGGTGTTCGCTCTCGCCGGAAGTTCGCGAACGTCGCGCGACGTTCGCCATTTTGGGTTCGCCATTGTTGGCGCTTTTTTTTGCCCTCTCACCCCAGACCAGCAGGTACATGGCAGCCAATCAGGAAGCTCTCCCCTGGACCACTCCCCTTCCCTATAAAAACCGAAGCCCTGCAGCGTTTTTTCACTCTGCCTGTGTGTGCTGAAGAGATAGTGTAGGGAGAGAGCTGCTGCCTGTTAGTGATTTCAGGGACAGTTGAAAGTTTGCTGGCTAGTAATCGTGTTGATACTGCTCTGTTATTGGAGGGACAGAAGTCTGCAGGGGTTTGAGGGACATTTAAGCTTAGGTAGCTTTGCTGGCTAGTAATCTACCTTCTACTGCAGTGCTCTGTATGTAGCTGCAGTGGGCAGCTGTCCTGCTTCTGATCTCATCTGCTGACTGCTGCAATAACAGTAGTCCTTGTAAGGACTGCTTTTATTTATTTTTTGTTCCAATACAGAGCAGTATCAAGCAGATTACTAGCCAGCAAACTTACTATCATCTGTCCCTGAAATCACTAACAGCTCTCCCCCTACACTATCTCTTCCAAGCACACACAGGCAGATTTTTCAGATACATTTTTGCCCTTGATCCCCCTCTGGCATGCCACTGTCCAGGTCGTTGCACCCTTTAAACAACTTTAAAATCATTTTTCTGGACAGAAATGTCTTTTTTAGATGTTAAAGTTCGCCTTCCCATTGAAGTCTATGGGGTTCGCAAACCCTTTCGCGAACCGCTCGCATTTTTGCGCAAGTTCGCGAATATGTTCGCGAACTTTTTTCCGATGTTCGCTACATCCCTAGCATTGAATCACAATAAAAAAAAGTTGACTGCAGACAAATATCTCATATTCATATTTCTCATATGTTCCATTCATTTCAATGAGACTGAAAAATTTCTAAAAAAAAAAACCCTCCAACATCAACTTACTTCGATACTTCGGATACACCCCACTGGCATGGTGCAGACGGGCGGACAGGGTAGTAATTGCAGTGCGCTAGGCCCTTCGAAGATTTTTTTGCACATGGGCCTGGCACACTGTAGTTATGAATTCTGTGGAGGTCACAGGCTTTATTTAACAATTTAGGTAAAAAAGGAGTAGGTCCACCCTGACCACAGCTCTGGCTCCTACTATCAAAAAATCGACAACCAAGGAGCCACAGCTGTACCCAGTGGTGTAACTGAGGAAGCGGGGGGCCTGGGGAATAACTGGGCCAGGGATGAAGGGTCTGTTTCCTCCTAGTTACTCAAATCTCCCCTCTGCAGCCGCTCTCCTAATTGAGAGCTGGCAGGGGGGCATCCAGAACCAGCGAGGAGGGCAGGCGGGCAGGTAGGCAGGTATTGGGGGTGAAGCAAGAGAGACTTTGTCTCTTAAGACTTTTTTTGGCATGGGCCCAGTTGCACGTTTTGGTAATTAGAAGAGAACAAGGTGCTCCAGAATGAATTGCAATGACTCACCGAGTAGTGAAAGTGGTCCGGGAGCACCAGCCCCAGACCCCCAGCTTTAGGGAGCGGTACGGCAAAGAAAAAAAGCAGGGCCGAAATTCAATTAAAAGAATATTTTATTTATACAAAGTTAAAAATATAAATCTGCATCTCCATCCACCCTCGGGGAGATACAGACACCCTCGGGGAGATACAGATTTATAATTTCTCTGGTCCTGTGGATCCGTTTGAGTGCCGGTTGAGTGCCGGTCGGCCCTGCTTTTTTTCTTTCCCAGTTGCACGTTGTTACACTGCTGGCTGTACCAGGTAGGTACTGTTGCCCAACACAGATAATGGTAATCCAGAGGAAGGCAAAAAGACTCTAGTGCTTTTGAAGCCAATTAGCACTATGAACAATTCCTTCCCGGCCCACTTCAAGGCGATCAGTCACAAGATACCCTGGAGCACCTTCCTTCAGATTCCTCCTCACTTAGGGAGGGAGGGTGTGAAACAAAAACAAAAGTAAGTCTGCCTGCAACCTACTTTCTTCACCTTAAGAACCCTGCTCAGGTAATCGACCGCCCCTGACACTGACCCCAAGAGCGTACCTCTTTTTTCCTGCCACTGGGCAGCCTCCTATTGTTCCATTGCTCTAGCCAGGTACTGTGCCACATGCGGGGAAGGGAGGGGGCCTGCCTAACCTTATAACAGCCCTAAACAGGAGTAATATGTAATACTCACTTGTGATTGGTCTTTAGGAGCAATGCTGTGGGGGAAGCACATGTATTGATAGCAGGAGTGTCTGTAAGATGTTAAATCAATCTCTAGCCAATCAAGGCTTTAGAATGATCAGTCTTTAGCCAATCAGAAGTCTAGAATGTTCACAGCAGTAGATTTCTCAACTGTAACGATAGTAGCAAGAAGGTATTCATAGAAAGTTCTCTCATTAGAAAGTTAATAGATCCCACTAGTTTTCCTTTAGTAGCAGCAGAAGCTGACAGCAAGAATAGCCCCAGGCAATGTTTTAATGAGTAACTAGCAGCATGGGATACCCCATAGTGTTGAGAAATTTCTCTTTCAATTACCACCCCTGATAAACCCAGGCTGCCTGATCTGACTGTGCCCCCAGTCACAACAACCCTACATTCTTTTCACTGAATCTACATTCACTGGGACTATTCTCACACCCTGCTGGTCACAAAGGATTATGGGAAAGCTACAACTGTGTGTTCCTGTGTGCCAAATTCAAACTATTGCACGATGGTGGAGTGCTCTACCTGGTTGATGATCACTTGTTGGAAGTGCCGGTTGCTTTACCGGAAGACCCTTCCCTTCTACAGGGTCCTGGATACATGTAATGAAAAATCTAGAAGCACACCAATAAATTGCTTAGTGAAACTGATGTTTTATTAAAAAGGGCACAAGTTAGAACTATGGCTGTTGCTAAATTAAAATTCCAAAGTGTTGCAGAGGATTATATAGATTGCAAAGTCAATTATTGCTAAGAATATTATTGTACAAGTATAGGACCAGTTATGCAGAATACTCGGGACCTGGGGCTTGCCGGATTAAAGGACTTTCTGTAATTTGGATCTCCATATTTTAAGTATAGTAAAAAAAAATTAAGTAAACCTAATAGGACTGATTTGCCTTCAATAAAGATTAATTATGTCTCAGTTAGGCTCAGGTACCGGGTGCTGTCTTCTTTTTAGGGCACACAGGCCGATTCAGGCAGATTAGACGCCCGGCAACAAAACTCGCCAGCGTGATGGCACTTGCGGTGCTTTGTTTTTTGAATTTGCCCAAAGATGCCTCACGAGGAAACTTCAGGCGACTTCAGAAAACAAAGTGCCGCAAGTGCCATCCGGCGGGCGGGAAGGTAGGGGAAGGCGGTTTGTGGAGATTGTCGCCCCCTGAAGAAGAGTAGATTTGTTGCCGGGGCGACTAATCTCCCGAATCTGCCCATGTGCCCTTACCCTTAGAGAGAAAAAATAAATAATTTTTAAAAATGTGAATTATTTTATTGAAATGGAGATGGCCTTTCTGTAATTCGGAGCATCCTGGATAACGGGTTTCAGATAATGGATCCTATTCCTGTATCATATCTCTGTAATTTATCTACTGTCTCCCAACTGGACTTCTGCTGTAGCCTAGTGAATTGTGTGCTACCGCATGCAGCCAACAAGGAACCCTCTATTTATAGCGTGGTCAGTGGAGGGTGTTATGCACAGGTCTTAGTAATTGGACCAGCAGACATACAAGTGATCAGAAAGGCACAAAAGAAATATTTATATATTGTATTTTATTGTGCCCAAACTTAAACTGCCTTTGTGTGATTTGTGCTGATACCACTGTTAAGTAAATGCCCGTATAGATATGGGACCAGATATCCAGAATGCTCAGGACCTGGGGTTTTCCAGTTTCCAGATAATGGATCTTTCCATAATTAGAATCTTCATATTTTAAGTCTATTATAAAATTATGCAAACATTGGTTTTGCTTCCAGTAAGGATTAATAACTGTTTTGATTGGATCGTGTATAAGGTAACGTTTTATTATTATTACAGCGAAAAAAAGGACATCATTTTTAAAAATTTGGATTATTTGGATAAAATAGAGTCTATATGGGAGAGAGCCTTACTGTATAACCAGTTTCCAGATAACAGATCCCATACCTGTAAAAAACCAATGTTCTATATGTCTTATTTATAAATTGTGGATAAAATTAACTAAACAACATTTTGACTGATTTTGAGATTTTTTGTTAAAATCGCAGAGGGGGCCTGGAAATTGTTAATATGTGCAGGGGCCCAGGCGTCTGAAATTACCGCCCTTGCATAGATAAAATAAAATCCATGTGTCTGAAATGTGACTGGAACATCAAAATGATTTCTATCCATTTTGCTAAAAAATTCTTCAGACCCACCTGGGAAATAGTGAATTTCACCAAGGATGGTATGCAGCTATAATAATAAAATGATAGTATTTAACGAATCCCTATGCATTACAGGGCTATGGATCGTGTTGGTTTTTTCCTTTCAGAATCCTGACAATCAGATTGTTGGGGAAATGTGATGTAAAGATTTATGAGACCCGTTTATGTCACGCCAGACACCCATTCCCCTAATCACCATGAATATTCACTATAGCAATCCTAAACATTTTACCTCTATACCTGAATATGGAACTCTGTGTTGAGCATATTTGTTGGTAGTTCTAAGGCAGTGATCCCAAACCAGTGGCTCACAAGTAACATGTTGCTCTCCATTGCTCCCATTGGCCTCAAAGCAGGTGCTTATTTTTTAATTTTTAACTTGACAACACATTTTGGTTGCATAAAATTCAGGTGTACTGTCAAACAGAGCCTCCTATAGGCTGCCAGTCCTACTAAATAGCAAATCACAGCCCTTATTTGGCACCCCCAGGGACTTATTTCATACTTGTGTTGCACTTCAACTCTTTTTACATTTGAATGTGGATCATGGGTAAAAAACAGTCGGGGACCCCTGTTCTAAGGGAAAGGGGGTTCTAAGAGCAATTTAATATCTGTTCTTGAATAAGATTATGGCTACAATATGGTGCATTCATGGTGGGAGTTTCATTGTGATTATGGGAGACTGGCACAACTGGGGCTTATTTCTTATCACTGGACAAATTAGCTCCTTGTGTAATGCTGGTAATCTATGACAGCCAATCATATTTTTGCTTTCATTTTTCTAGCTGCAGCTGATTGCAACAAAAAGCTAATGCTGATTGGTTGCCATTGTCAAAGTTGGTAAACTCCAGTCTTTAATGTGTTTAGCCTAAGGGTAGAACTACACGGACGATTTCCGTGCACTTCTGTCGGATCCAACGCTGGGTGACAAAACTCCCGCGTCAAGTCGGATTCGACGGGAAACAAGGTAACACTCTCCAGACATGTGAATAAATCAAGTTAAAGGGACGCTTCACCTTTAGGTTAACATTTATTACATTATAGAATGGTCATTTCTAAGCAACCTTTCAATTGGTCTTCATTATTTATTTTTTATAGTTTATTAATTATTTACCATTTTATGCTCACTCAAATGGGGGTCACTGACCTCATCTAAAAAACAAAGCTGGCCATAGCTGTAAAGATCCCATCATAGGAATCTCCATTTTGTACGTTTTTTTTGCGCCCTGTTGGAGTGTCCTGACATTTTTCGTGCCATGTCGATCGGTTGTTTCTTTAAACTCCCTGAACCCAGTGGCTCTGAAATTGCCTTGTTCTGTGCATTCACAACTTTCTCCCTTGCTCACTTTTTTGTCAATCAGACAGGTTAGATCATTTCTGTCGGCTGCCGATAATATCTCTACATGTATTGCTGATCTGACAATATCAGTGGGAGACTGTCACCAGCTTTTGTCGGACCTACCTTTCGTACGATTGCTGTCAGGGGCAGAACATCGTCTGATCTGTTCTTTTACTACTTTATTTGATCTGAATGGTTAGTGGCCGGTCGGGAGATGGCACCGAACAATCGTTCGTCCGATACGAAGGTAAATCTGCACGTCTATGGCCAGTTTAAGGCTACAGCTTTATTGTTATTGCTACTTTTTATTAGTCTTCTTTCGATTCCTTTTAGTATTCTAATCTTTCGTTCAAATCAATGCATAGTTGCTAGGGTAATTTGAACCCTAACAACCAGATTACTGAAATTGCAGTATGCAGAGCTGCTGAATAAGAAGCTAAATAACTCAAAAACCACAAATAATTAAAACTAAAAATCAATTGCAAATTGTCTCAGAATATCACTCTCTAAATCATACTAAGGGGCAGATTTACTAAAGAGCAAAGTGGCTAACTAGCGAATTGTCGCTAGCGTTGTCACCCATATGGAAATTGCCAATTCGCTAGCGAACCAGACCGTCGTTAGTTCAGTTTCGGACTCTATCGTCAGGCGTATTTTCGCTCCGGTGAACGGGCGCTATTCTGCTTATTCAGTAAAGTGCAGATTTTACTAAACTTTACCTTTTTAGCCAGAGTTGACTTCAAAACCTCAGACCAGGTGAAGTGCTAAAAAGCAGCTAGATCTTCCTCAGTCTTCTATCACTTACATCATGTCCTGTGTGACTAAAATGCATTAAAGTTCAAAAAATACTGGTGACTTTTCCTTTTTTTAAGCAGGATTGGCTGCAAAAGTTCTAACTTGGACTTTTTTTGGGTAACCAGTTTTCTCCACACATTCTATAACATATGGAACATTAATGTTACAGTGGGCTCATGTGTTGGGCATTATATTAACTCTCTTGTCTTTATTAAGGTTCCCCGGACATTTGTAATAAAAAGTGGTCACTTCAAGCATTTTCACCAACATTTATAATAAAGACGTCCATACAACATTAAATTTCAAGCCATAAGCAAATTGACCTAAGCGCAAGATCACTAGCGAAGTTTCACTAGACACAAATGAACGCTAGCGCATCTTTGCTATGAAATGCTCGCACAAGCAAAGTAACAATAGTGAAAAAGTCACCATCGCTCAACACCCGGGACGAAACTTTGCATTTTAGTGAATTAGCGTATTCATATCACCTTAGTGGTGCGATGGGTGCGAAGCTGACGCTGGCGAAAATTTGCCGTTAGTGAATCTGCCCCTAAAAGTTAACCCAAAGAAACTTAAACTTCTCAATTAATGAGTTAACAGTGGAGTCCATTATTTTTTAAACTTTTTTACCCTTTTACAATCTAACATCCTCTTGTCATATTATTAGTGTTTTCAGCTTCTACTGTTTTTCTTCTTTTTTTTTTTCACTTTGAATGGCAATTCCAACCCAAGGGTTTACTGAATTAATAAATCCAGAAGCCGATTAGTGGCCTCAGGCTTCTAGCCCCGTACTGTTCACTTAATGACCAATAAACCCCTGTATTGGTCAATATACTGTAACCTCCCACTAAGTGCCCCCTGCTTCCTATCTTCCTTCCCTGCAATTTACTGAAAGTGACGCAAAGTCAACCATATCGTTCATTACCCCAAGGCATTTGTCTTCTTCACCTTTTCTATTAAACCTACTCTCTAAAGAAGTTTAAAATGACCTCTTCATGATGGGCCCATATACACAACACTTCTGCGAAGAAAACAACTTGTTATAGTGATAAGTTTCTTTTTATATGTAAAAAAATAGGAGAATTAAAACTTTTATGAAACATTATGCAGAATAAATTACCAAATGACCAGGTATTGACAAGAACAGTGAATACAACAATATTTGTCTTTATTACAATGAATTAAGCTTTCACGGCCGGCACCCAATACCAGAACAGGTGCCAAGTACCCTGGTCTCGGCTCCGCTTCACCAGTAGTGTGACCACCGTTGGGCTTCGGGAGGAGCCCTCAGCTTACTTGGGTGCCACCTGGACTTAACGAGGGGTACAAGGCGAGATGTTCTGGCTAGCAAAGGGGCACGGCAGGTAGAAAGTCTTTTGGGCCGAAGGTCACGGTACAAATGGAGCAGGCAAGGGAATCGTCAGACAGGCAGGGTCGAGGAAGGCAGATATCAAGAATCGTCAGGCAGGCATGGGTCAAACCGTGTAATGAAACAGATGGGATCAGGCAGAAAGAGTAGTTGAGATGCAGGCAAAGGTCAGGATTCGGATATCAGAATAGTCAGGAACAGGCAGGGATCAAAACCGGAATAGCAGATACAAATTTCACAGGAACAGACAGCACAAGGCTTCAGGAACCACCAGAATCAAGATTCTATCATGGGCACTGGCTGGGGGTCAGAATGGGCTTTATATACATTCGAAATTGGCGCCAAAACGAGCGTCAATACACGCTGGCGCAATCACACCAGCGCGCCTGTACCTTTAAGAGGCGTGCAGGCACGCGCCCTAGAAGAATCAAGATGGCACCGGACCAGGAGCGCGGCGGTGTGGCTGCGTGGCAGCCGTCCACGCCACCACACACCAGGTAATTTTATTACATTACCCCCCCCCCTAGGGGGGGCCACTGGACCCCCAGGCTTCCCAGGAAATTTTTGATGGAATTTCTTCCTGAGTTGATCAGCTTTGATATCATCGACTGAGACCCAGGAGTTCTCCTCAGAGCCATAGCCCTTCCACTTAATAAGGTACTGAAGCTTACCCCGTACCAGACGAGAATCGAGGAACTCCTGGATCCCAAATTCAGGCTGACCTTCGACTAACACTGGGGGAGGAACAGGAATATGCCGGACTTGAGTGGCTGGTTTTAGAAGAGAAACATGAAAAGAATTAGATATTTTAAACTCTGCAGGTAATTGGAGACGAACAGAAGAAGAATTGATTATTTCAGTTATTGGGTATGGACCAATAAACCTGGGCCCCAGTTTGAGAGAGGGGACCTTCAACTTAATATTTTTGGTAGATAGCCAAACAGAATCTCCCACTTTGTATTGAGGAGCCACTCTACGAGATCTAGCTGCAGCTTTCTTTTGAGCAGAGGAAGCTGCAGAAAGAGAATGATGAACTTGGGCCCAAACCTTAGAAAAATGATTGACAGAGGAATTAGCAGAGGGTACAGAGGAATGTAAACCAGAAAAAGAAAATGCTTTTGGATGTAGCCCATTTACAATAAAGAAAGGAGACTCCCCAGAGGAGGAGTGAGTGGCATTATTGTAGGCAAACTCTGCCCAAGGCAACAATTCAGCCCAAGAGGACTGGTTATCAGAAACGTAACACCTGAGATATTGCTCAAGGGATTGATTCACTCTTTCAGTTTGTCCGTTGGTTTGGGGATGGTAAGCAGTTGAGAAGGATAAATCAATCCCAACTAACGAGCAGAAAGCTCTCCAAAACTTTGAGACAAACTGAACTCCTCTGTCAGATACAATGTTAACAGGGAACCCATGTAACCTGAAAATATGAGAGATAAACAGATCGGCTAAGGTTTTGGCAGAAGGGAGGTGTGGAAGGGGAACAAAATGGCTCATTTTACTAAACCTATCCACCACCACCCAAATTACAGTTTTACCCTGGGAAGGAGGCAGATCTACAATGAAATCCATCGAAAGATGGGACCATGGCTTCTCAGGGATTGGTAACGGTTTCAACAGACCTTGTGACAATTGACGAGAGGATTTAGACCTTTGACAAATTGGACAAGAATTTGCAAAAACCTTAGCATCCTGTTTAAAAGAAGGCCACCACACATGACGGGCTAACAAAGAAATAGTTTTGGAAATGCCAGGATGCCCAGCCATTTTGTAGTTATGAACCTCTTCAAGAACTTGTTCCCTCCACTCCTCAGGCACAAACATTCTCCCAGAAGGAGTGTCTGCAGGAGCAGAAGATTGGACAGGGGACAACAAGGTGGAGAGGTCAGAATCCAATGCGGCTACAATCAACTCCCTAGGAATGATGGGGATGCACTCACTAGAGTCAGAGGAGGTAGATTCAAAACTCCTAGAGAGTGCATCAGCTTTGGTGTTTTTAGATCCAGGCCTATATGTTAAAGAAAAATTAAACCTGGTGAAGAACAATGCCCATCTAGCTTGCCTAGGGTTTAGCCGTGTGGCCGATTCAATGTAAAGCAGGTTTTTATGGTCTGTATATACGGTTACCATATGTTTAGCACCTTCAAGTAGATGCCGCCGTTCCTCAAAGGCCCACTTGATAGCCAACAATTCCCTGTTCCCAATATCATAGTTTGCCTCTGCAGGCGAAAACTTCCTAGAGAAAAAGGCGCAGGGATGTAACTTGTTGGTAATCGGGTGCCTTTGGGAAAGGACTGCCCCAGCACCCACTTCAGAGGCATCTACCTCCACAATGAATGGTAAAGCAGTATCAGGATGCTGCAAAATAGGGGCAGAACTGAACTCTTTTTTGAGGCGTTCGAAAGCTTGAACTGCCTCTGGGGGCCAAATACTAGGGTCAGCACCCTTTTTGGTCAAGTTGGTGATTGGGGCAACTACCAGGGAAAAATTCTTGATGAATTGGCGGTAATAATTTGCAAAACCGAGGAATCTTTGGGTTGCTCGTAAAGAAAGGGGTTGGGTCCAGTTCCAGGACTGCTCTCACCTTCCCTGGATCCATCTTAAGACCCCTGTTAGAAATGTTAAAACCCAAAAATTGAACAGCGGTAACTTCAAAAGTACACTTCTCAAATTTTGCATACAGATTATTTTCTCTTAGTCTACGTAAGACCTCACAAACATGATTCCTGTGCTCAACCAGATTAGAAGAGAAAATAAGAATGTCATCAAGATAGACCACTACGAATATCCCCAGCAGGTCCCGAAAGATGTCATTGACAAATTCCTGGAACACTGCGGGGGCGTTACAAAGACCGAATGGCATTACCAAATACTCGTAGTGGCCATCCCTGGTGTTGAACGCTGTTTTCCACTCATCCCCCTTCCTGATTCGAATCAAGTTATAAGCCCCCCTAAGATCAAGCTTGGTAAAGACTTTTGCATTTTTAAAGTTCAGATCGAAAAGTTCAGAAATTAGAGGGAGAGGATAGCGATTTTTTATGGTAATCTCATTAAGCCCCCTATAATCAATACAGGGGCTAAGACCACCATCTTTTTTCCCAACGAAAAAGAAGCCCGCCCCCGCAGGGGAACTAGAAGGTCTGATGAAACCCCTTTCTAGGTTCTCTTTTATATACTCTTTCATTGCCTGGGCTTCGGGCAATGAAAGAGGATAGGTTCTACCACGAGGAAGAGTTGACCCAGGGACCAGATCTATTGGGCAGTGTGGGGGTAAGGTTTCTGCTGCCTTTTTAGAGAAGACATCAGCGAAGTCTGCATATGCAGCAGGTAACCCTTCAAGTGAAGTAGTTGCAACTACAGAGGGAAAACATACCCCACCACACATAGTACCCCATTGAACCACCTCCCTTGAGACCCAGTCAATCAGAGGGTTATGCCTCTGGAGCCACAGTAACCCCAAAATAAGAGGATAGGAAGCACCCTCTATGAGGTAAAAAGCTATCTCCTCACAATGCAAGTTATTAACACACATGGAAAGAGTTACCGTCTCCTTAGAGATTACACCTGACCCTAAGGGTCTTCTGTCCACAGCCATTATTCTCATGGGGGCACTTAGAGGAACTAAAGGGATACAGAATTTAGCTGCAAAAGCAGTAGCCAGAAAATTACCCTCCGCCCCAGAGTCCACAAATGCGGACAGTTTAACGGAGCCTGTAGGCCAATTTAGTTTAATTGGTAACAAAACTTTAGAGGCAGATTGGGGAGAGGAGCTCCCCTTCTCCATTTAGGCTTCGGAGTTTCCCGGCCTCTTAGAACATTGGTTCAGAAAATGCGTGCGTGCCTTTTCCTCAGGAGTTAGGTGGGATATGCCTAATTGCATAGGCTCCTCCTGAGGCAGAGGCACAGAGGGGTTAGGAGATTTCACATTGGTCACCACATTGGATCTTATATTGGTAACCCCAGAGAAGTTTGTCCTCCTCTCACCCCTTCTCTCCCTTTGCCTTCTATCTACCTGGATGGCGAGGGACATGAGACCATCCAGGTTAGAAGGCAGGGGATAATTAACCAGACTATCCTTTACAGAATCGTATAACCCCAACCGGAATTGACTCCTTAGAGCCAAATCATTCCACCCAGTCTCCACTGCCCACCGGCGGAATTCGGTGCAGTACACCTCTGCATCCCTTTTCCCTTGGCGCAACTTACGAATTGCGGTATCGGCAGATGATGCACGATCCGGGTCATGCTGTTAAAGAAGGTGTCTAGGGAATAACGAGCAGGGTCTGAAGAAGGCAGTCTGAGGGCCCAAATTTGGGGGTCACCCAAAAGCAGGGTCATTATGAACCTTACTTTCTCCTCATCAGATTTAAAAGAATGAGGAAAGAAACTAAGGTACAGCTTACAAGCCTCTTTAAAAACGAAAAATTTAGTGCGATCCCCACTGAACCTTTCGGGGAACACAATCTTGGGTTCATGGGGTTTAGATGAGTTACCCCAACTGGCAGAAGAACCCACAGGAGGTGCAGGAACAGGATTAGGCGGCTGCTGCGAAGGCCCCAACTGGTGGGTCAGATTGTAGAACCCTTGAAGCAAATAATTCTGTTTTTGCTCTTGCTCCTCCATACGTTGCAGCAAGGTAGTGAGCAACATCTCAGTGGAAGTTTGAGGTGTAGCAGAGGCAGCAGCAGCTTCATGACCATCGTCCTCCATGGCCCGTGATAATGTCACGGCCGGCACCCAATACCAGAACAGGTGCCAAGTACCCTGGTCTCGGCTCGGCTTCACCAGTAGTGTGACCACCGTTGGGCTTCGGGAGGAGCCCTCAGCTTACTTGGGTGCCACTTGGACTTAACGAGGGGTACAAGGCGAGATGTTCTGGCTAGCAGAGGGGCACGTCAGGTAGAAAGTCTTTTGGGCCGAAGGTCACGGTACAAATGGAGCAGGCAAGAGAATCGTCAGACAGGCAGGGTCGAGGCAGGCAGATATCATGAATTGTCAGGCAGGTTAGGGTCAAACCGGGTAATCAAACAGATGGGGTCAGGCAGAAAGAGTAGTCGAGATGCAGGCAAAGGTCAGGATTCGGATATCAGAATAGTCAGGAACAGGCAGGGATCAAAACCAGAATAGCAGATACAAATTTCACAGGAACAGACAGCACAAGGCTTCAGGAACCACCAGAATCAAGATTCTATCACGGGCACTGGCTGGGGGTCAGAATGTGCTTTTTATATACATTCGAAAATTTGGGCCAAAACGAGTGTCAATACGCGCTGGCGCAATCACGCCAGCGCGCCTGTACCTTTAAGAGGCGTGCAGGCGAGCCGCACGCGCCCTAGAAGAATCAAGATGGCGCCGGACCAGGAGTGCGGCGGCGTGGCGGCCGTCCACGCCGCCGCACACCAGGTAATTTTATTACATAAGCATTGTCAACTGTGAATAAAGTCAGATGTTTATTTTATTCTTTATTCAGTGACTGGACCAAAAAATATCAAATGTAGGAAAGTCATGGGACTCACTGTGTAGCCATCCTTACTGGGTGAAGGTTATCTGTAAGGATTTAACACTGACTTTGCAGAACCTCCCAAGAGCTAACAATGTAAGAAAAAAGGGAGCCATTTATACATTTGCCAAATAAAACAAAACATAATTCTAAGCAACTTTCTAATATATATTTATTTAAACAATCAGTGCTTTTAAATTGGTTGCTAACCTTTAAATTAACTTTTAGTATGATGGAGAGAGTGATATTCTGAGACAATTTGCAGCTGGTTTACATTTTTTATTATTTGTGGTTATTTAGCTTTTTATTCGGCAGCTTTCCAATGTGCAATTTTCAGCAATCTGGTTGCTAGGGTCCCAATTACCCAATTATTGTTTTTAGATCGGGTCAGCGACCTCCATTTCTTCTGGAATGAATCGGACGAAAAAGGCAAATAATGAAAAAACTATAAAAAATAAATAATGAAAACCAATAGTTGATTAGAATGGGCCATTCCATAATATACTAAAGATATGTTTAAGGTGAACCACCCCTTTAAATGTATTAGTGAAAACAACTGTTACTGAAAGCAGCATTTGCTTAACTCCTGGTTGTTACTTTTTAAACAATGTTTAAAGGCATGTAAAGGCAAAAAAATTAAATCCCATTTTTACTTACTTTAATGAAAAAGAACCCTATCTCCAATATACTTTAATTAAAAAATGTGTACCGTTTTTATAAGTAACCTGACTGTATGCAGTGAAATTCTCACTTCATTTACTGCTGTGGATAGGAATTGTCAGATGGTCCCTAACTGCTGAGCAGGGAAACAATCATACTTATGAACAGCAGGGGGAGCCCCCGCCTTACTTCCCAGCCATGTAGAACTCAAGCAGCTTTGTTTATGACGATCCCTAAGCAGCCCAGACCACACTGAGCATGTGCACAGTCTTAGTCTTGCAAAGATGTTTAACAAAGTTACAAGATGGTGACCCCTGTAGCCAACTTTGAAAGCATAAATTATTTGTTTGATTAGGCTTGTAGTGCAGTAAATCCATGTTTATATTTAGTATACAAAATACAGCATTTCTAGCCTTATTCTATTTTAGACTTTACATGCCCTTTACACAATGTCCCTTGCAAAGACAGGTCTGTTAATCAGCTGCCTTGTCTTACATTGTATCAATAGTCTGAGCCATCAGGACAGAGAATAAGTGTTTATGGTAGGTATGCACCGAATCCAGGATTCGGTTCGGGATTCGGCCAGGATTCGGCCTTTTTCAGTAGGATTCGGATTCGGCCAAATCCTTCTGCCTGGCCGAACCGAATCCGAATCCTAATTTGCATATGCAAATTAGGGTCGGGCAGGGAAATTGCGTGTCTTTTTGTCAGAAAACAAGGAAGTACATTTTTTTCCCACTTCCCACCCCTAATTTGCATATGCAAATTAGGGTTCGGATTCGGTTCGGTATTCGGCCAAATCTTTTGCGAAGGATTTGGGGGTTCAGCCGAATCCAAAATAGTGGATTCGGTGCATCCCTAGTTTATGGTACAAAACGTGTAAGGCTGTGGACACAATAAACTCAAATCACCTGGTGGAAGATTACCTTCATTGAGTGCCTGCTCCAAAAGGTTTGTCTGCTCCTCATGCTGTGGGCTTGCGGTGCACCTGGACCTCTTCCTTTTTTTGGTGAGTTATCACTTTATATTTGGAGACCCTAATATTTCAGACTTATCACCTGCATAAGAATCACATGAAATTGCTAGTTCAAGCTCTTGTTAGATTCAGTCATGTAAAATGCCAGAAAATGTCCCAAATGCCATTGTCATAATGGTGCCTTTACAGTGAATGTTGTATGAGTACATCAAGTATGTTCTGCACAGCGATAGATTAGAAATAGGACATGCCAGGACACTGCAGCGCCCCATACCTATTTATGCTCTTTATTACATTGAAACAAGGCCACCCTCATGCCAGCCATTCTTCTAGTATTAACCAACTGAATGTATTGGTGAGAACAAAGCACACAAAAAAGTGAGCAAGGGAGAAAGTTGTGAATACACAGAACAAGGCAATTTCAGAGCCACTGGGGTCAGGGAGTTTAAAGAAACAAAGATGGAATAAGGAGACTTAAAGGAGAGTGAAAGTGCCAATCTAAGGGGGGTGCCAAAGGTTAGGGCCACCCCCAAGGGTTGTAATGACTTGCCTGATACCCCAGGCCGATGCTCCTATTAGCACAAAACTACACCGGTCCGGTGCACTTCATACTTGGTGTGGGTACACATGCACAGTAGAGGTAAAAGGAGGACTTTAAAGGCCTTGTTCACCATCAAACAACTAGTTGCTTTCAGATAGATCACCAGAAATAATGACTTTTTCCAATTACTTTTTATTTTCTATTTGTGACTGTTTTTCTAATATTTACCTACCCTGTAAACTGTTCTAAATTGTTTAATTTAATGGATACATTTCTTATCTTTGTCCCTTGCTGAGCAGAATCCCTGGGTTTCATTACAGGCAGCTGTTAGAACTGATACAATAGTTGCTAATATTCCATAGATGCTGCTAAAAAAAATGTATGAACTAAATGTTGCAAAATTTTAGTTTAGAGTCTGCACCGGAATTACTGAACTGCCAGAGACACAAACATTCAACTTTAAACTTAGATTTTGGAAAAACAATACAAAATAAAAAATGGAAAGTAATTAAAAGAAAGTCTTTGGGTCAAATTCACTAAGCGCCGAAGCGCCGAACGCTTGCGTTAATTCGCTAGCGTTTGCCATTTTTCGTTACTGCGCAAATTCACTAACGAAGGCTGGCGTAGTTTCGCTAGTGTTACTTCGCATCCTTACGCCAGGCGAATTTTCGCTAGCGACGTAACTACGCAAATTCACTAACTTGCGCAGTGTACTGAACGCTACCTTTTACGCTAGACTTCCTTCGCCACCTCAGACCTGGCGAAGCGCAATAGAGTAGATAGGGATTGTTTAAAAAAAAGTCAACATTTTTTCTAAGTCTCAAAAAACGCTGGCGTGTTTTCTACATGATGGGTGATAGGCTGAAAAAGATCAAAAATATTTTTGGGGCTCCCCTCCTTCCCCCCTACATTTCCTGACTCATGGCAACTTACCTAGACAGTGGGCACATGTGTAGGGCAAAATAAAAATTGTATTTGCTGATTTGAAGGTTTTCTAGGCATTTGTAGTGCTGATACGTGTTCCTCCATTGAAATTTGAATTTTGCGCCGTATGCAAATTAGCATTCGCTAGCGTAACTACTCCTTATATAGCGAATCAACGCTAGCGCAACTTCGCAACCTTATGCTACCCCTGTGCGCAACTTCGGATTTTAGTGAATTTGCGGAGCGCTGGCGAAACTACGCCTGACCAAGTGCGGTGAAGTGCGGCGAAGTTGCGCCTGGCGCAACTTTGCATCTTAGTGAATTTGCCCCTTTATTTCTGGGGAACAATCTGAAAACAACTGAATTGAAAAAAAGTGTTTGGAAGGTGAACAACCCCTTTAACCTAAAAGCCAACTTTTGCACTCCGGTGCTCATGCGTTGGCCACTGGATTTTGAAGAAAGAAGAAGGGAGGATGAGATTTGCTTGGCTTGGGAGAGGGTAGGGATACACCAAATGCAGGATTCAGCCTTTCTCAGCAGGATTCGACCAAATCAAAGTGCCTGGCCAAACCAAATCCAAAAAGTCCACCAAACCCAAAAGTCATGTGATTTTTTTGTCACACAAACAAGTAAAAAATGTTTTCAAACGTTTTTCTCTTTAGCCCTTTGGGTGTCTAATTTGCATATGCAATTTAACATAGCCTAGATTAGAGAAATCTTTCATGAATGATTCAGAATTCAGCCGAATCCACATATAATTGTATTTTGCACACCCTTAGCAAAAATATTCTGAACCTTGGCATTAGTGTGCCTAATGTTCCAGTTTCTCTTCCCCAACACTGAGCAGTAACTTAGATATAGAAAACATATTAGAAAGTTTAGATGAAGAAATAATAGAAGTCTGCAATGAATGTAGCTCAGCCCAGTCAGCCAGAGATCATAGCACTTGCTGGCAGTTTATTGTTATGTATTAGTCTGTGCATTTGTCAGTGCTTCGCTGGGTCTCAGCACATCTGAGGAACCTCTCTTAGGTGCCCGAGGCAACAGCCAAATGACTGTGATTGTTTACCACTACTGACTGCCGTTGCACATGTAGAGTAAAAAGATTGAATATTAGTTTCCTCTAATCTCTGGCCCACATCTCTGCTGCATTCCTTTCCTCATGGTGCTGGCTTTTCTGTGTCTGTTCTGCCAGTTACAATCATGCTGGATTAATTATGAAACACACAAACACACACTCACACACCCTCATACAGACATATACAACACATGCACTTACACTCACACACAGAAACATACCTAAAATAACCTAGACAAACAATTCTGCTCTGCTTGAAACCCATTGCACTCTGTTGGCCAATAATTCTGTTTTTTTTAGGTGTATCTGATACACCTATGACTAAGCGCCGGAGGGTGCGAAACGCGTAAGGTGGGCCTGGTGGGGTTTGTTTGTAACTGAATTTTAATGCTAATTTAAATAAAGTAAAAATTTTTATGGAAAGAAAGCCTTGGCACAGTTATCTTTGGATAAAGGAATCTCAAATTGATACACATACACTTTTTGAGGAATTTACATCAAGACAAACAATTTACTCCAGAACTGATGAACCTAAAAGAGGGTTGGAAATATCATGGCTTGTGCAATGACTAGAATATTGTGGAACATCCATTGTGGGTAAAAAGGTTGTACAGGTATTGGACCAGTTATCCAGAATGCTGGGGACCTGTGGTTTTCCGGATAATGGAGCTTTCCATAACTTGGATCTTTCCATAAATTGGATTTTTATACCTTAAGTCTGCTAAAAATCATGTAAACATTAAATAAACCTAAAAGGCTGGTTCTGCTTCCAATAAGGATTATCTTAGTTTGGATCAAGTATAAGGTACAGCTTTATTATTATATACAAAAAGAAAATAATTTTAAAACTGTTGATTATTTGGATAAAATGGAGTCTATGGGAAAAAGCCTTTCTGGAATTTGAAGCTATTTGGGAAATGGTTTTCTGTATAACGGATCCCCTACCTGTACTTAGCACTTTGCCAAAGGTTCGTGAATTGGCCAGAGGGTCTCCAACTTAAGCAAAGTCCTGTCTTGAAGTTTAATGCATTAGAATTGTTCTCTATACTAAGGCTATTGTGTAGGCCAAGTAGTTTTACAGTTATTTATTATTTTTATTTCAGATAAATTCCAAATGCTTCCAAATAAGGGTAAGGGCTCATGGGCAGATTTGGGCAGATTAGTCGCCCCAGCGACAAATCTCCTCTTCTTTGGGGCGTCAATCTCCCTGAACTGCCTTTCAGCCGGGTAGAATGTAAATTGTCAGCGGGGTGGCACTCGTGTCGCTTCGTTTTCTGTCTGGGGAGATTGTCGCCACGAAGAAGAGGCGATTTGTCGCCGGGCGACTAATCTGCCCGAATCTACCTGTGTGCTCTTACACTTAGGGAAAAGTTTAAAGAGACATGAATGAAGATTAGGGGTTATCAAAATCCGAATTTTTCTAATATTTTAAATAAAAAAGTCAGACCAAACTAGAATCCACAATTAACCTTATTTATCATTAAAAAGTGCGAAAAATAGGATTTCGAATTTTAATTTTACGGATTTGACGCTAGAAAAGTCAGAGTTTTTTGTGAAATCAGAGGAATCAGCGGAAAAACCAGAAATGTACGAAACCCAGTGCAGATCATAATATATTCAAATTGCAAATATTACCTTTGCCGTTGCCGTCTACAGGACCTCGACAGGTTGAAGATGAAATATTTCGGATTCTGACTTTTTGCATTCTCAGATCCATTGAACTTTTCGAGTTTTTGGCATTTAGACTTTAATAAATAACCCACTTACTGTGATCTGGGACCTTCCTCCTTTTGTTGTTATTACAATATACTGTATGGTAACACTTGAACTTGACTTTAGATTTTTTTTTTTTTTTAGAATTTTTCCAATTATTGCTATTAGGATTCGAATATAAAAATCTCGGAGAAACACAGAATCAATACAACAAAAACCTCAAAGTCCTCACGAATTTTCACGTGATGACAAGCAAAATAATCCCCAAAATCCCAAAAAAAGTAAATAAAGTTTTTAAAAGGACAATTCCCATTGACCTCTAAATAAGGCTTTTAGATGACAACGTTTTGTTTTAGAGATTTTCCTGCTTTTTAACTTTAATTAATAGTGACATTTTGTGATTTAGAGTAATAATTCTAATAAATACAAAGAACTTTACAAAGCGTCATTCGGGGAAACAAAAAAAGTATGAACATTAATAAATTGGCCCTTATTCGGGAGGCCATATAATTGTTTCTTTGGTGACTATCAAAAACAAAGGTTCAAGAGGTTTCCATTTCATGGTTTCCTTATCAGTTTCCTCCTAGTGTGGGATGTTACATTTGTAACTTTATCTTTATCCAATCCCGCCTCTCATATCCTTACATTAGTGCTGTTACTTCCAGATGCCAGGACCAGGGTTTGTACCTGTGTGCAATGGTCAAGCATTGTGCATGTTTGAAAGTGCTTCAGACTACCAGACTTGCATCCACTGAAATGGACTGGTGGTCAGCTGGGAGTAGGGTAGGATATAACCTGGATATGATATACTGCAACTATGCACTCATAAATCATCATATTAGAGACGTGTGTGGGTCTCAATCACTGGACTAACTCCAAGCTCATACTCATAAAGATATTCCCAATGACACTTACCTTGGAGCCCCTTACCTTGGACACTTGCCTTGGACCCTACCTTGGATTAGGGCCTGTATTGACCAATCCAGTAACCAGTGTAGCCAGATTAGCTTTCTATTGGCTTAAACAGACATGTACTGTATGTACCCAGATGCAGCTACCCGAATAATATTATATAGTATTGTGCAATATATTCAGTATTCGGATGGCTGTGGCTAATGTGGGGAGGATAACATTGATAACCTGCATGCAGTCTGCCTCCCATTCAGTCTGTTGCTTGACTGTCACTCAGTTTTCTGGAGGGGGCTATTTGCAAGCTACTATTCTCCACCAAAGTCCACAGTAGTTCAAAACAGCCTATGTGAATGTATAATGTATAACCTTGTTTATTATTTCACATGGTTCACTGTTACAATTCACCTACGAAAATCTAACAGAGGGACAAAAAGAAAATAGAAATTACCCATGGTCCTATACAACAGATACTCTCCACTAACTTTTTCCATACTGTTCTCCATCCTGCTGGAAGAACTGGACTGCCCACTCATTCAATATGGACTGAAGTAGACAAGCCCTTTAGTAAGACATAAAAACACACTCAAGCCTTGATTAATCAAGTGCTCACAGCTACACGCCTCACAATAGCCTCCAAATTGATGTTGTCAGTTGGACAAGCCATCTCTGATATTTTAAAAATGACTCAATGATAGCAGACTCTAAGTTAGAGATCGCCATAGTCCACTAGAGTGAAATTCCGCCTCTCTTCGTTTATTTCTATGGGAATTTAAAAGGATGAACTTTCACCCATTGATAAATACTCTTTTAAAAATACCAATGAAATGAATGGAGAGTGGCGGAATTTCACTCTAGAGGACTGTGGTGATCTTTAGCCTCACCCCTTGGTCTGAGAAAATCCTTTTTGTCTGGAGCCCTCTATTGTGGAGCAATCTTCTTTGTCAGGATGGCAGCGCCAATGGCTGTGCGGACATCACCATGTTCTGCCCAAGACGTGATCGCACTGTAATTCAAAATAAAAGGATGCCAGAGACCCGGGTTCAATGTCCGAATATAGTTCTTTCTTGATACATTGATACCCACTGACACATTTGGCCTGGCTTTTTCTAATGAATCAGAAGAAATTGTGATGAAGAAGTCTAATTGACCTCATTTCCAGCATTTGGCGTCAGAGTGAAGTGTACGCCAATTCTTTTTCTTTGCAGACCACTGTGGAAAACCTCCTGAATTGGAGTGGCCCCAGGGTTCCCACAGTGGCCTGAGTGAATAGACACAACTGCTCTTTTTTTATCAGCATCCCAAAAATCCTAACCCAGCTCACTAAGGAGAACCTGATCATGCAAATCATCATTCCCAGAGAAGAACAAAAGTGCAAGGAGCCCATGGTGGTTCACTTGCCTTTACTGAATGGTATTTTTCTTTCAACTAACTGTGTATTCAACTATGGTGTATTAAGTAATGTACCCCTCTAAATTCTTACTTCTGGGGTTCTGTCAATGCATGGGAAACTTTCAATTTCTATATTTGTCAGTGTAACTAGTCTTTAACTCTGACTCCCAGTTTACGTAGCCAAAGTAATCCGAAACAGGAGGCTAGAGATGGCAATCTAATATTTAGAACATACACAGACATCAAAGTATAGTTTTACACGACTCTTTGTGAGGAAATAACTGTGTGCAAAAACAGGCATTGCACCCATCTGTTTAGTTTGCCCAAGATAAATTTGAACAGCATAATGTAAGAGAATAGGTCAACGAATAGGTCATCGAATTTAAGGGGACTACTTCAAAGACATTTATCTACTTTAGACCACCATTAAGCCCCTGGTAATGGGTCATTGTCTTTCATCATCCCAACCTCTTCACCTGCTTGTTTACTTTTTCAGACCTCAGAATTCAAGGAACAGTATAAACAGGTGCTTCTTTGCTACTCTGCTTAAGTCTCTCTCAATCCATAGCTGTCATTCAGAGCTTGATCTGGCAGAAAAAGTGAAAGAACAGCAGATTTGCAGGGAGCGTGTTAAGGTCTCATTAAATGTTTGCCTTGAATCAGTCAACATCTTCAACGACAAACGGCAATACATCACTGCAGAGCTTTGTTTAGTCCATGAGCTATCAAAAGGAATAACTCCAGGGCACACAGAGAAGCACATGTTTTAAAAAAGGCCCTGATGCCCCTTACGCACATATAACCCAGAGGTAAGTTGTGATTGGCTCCAGACATGAAACATTCTTTTTAAATTGGAAGACGAAGAAGCATATTCCAGCCTCTGCACTCTAGCACAGAGTTCAACTCATTAGGGAAAAAAAAAAATAAACCCAAATTTATTTTTTGCTCAAGGCAAAGTGTGATTCCTAAGAAAACTAGTTCAACAATATGTAACATCTTTTTTATTTTGTATTCTGGCATCACTGAAGGTTACAGTACATGCAGTCAAATTTCTGGTTATTTCTAAAAGTGATTCACTATTTTGGGAAATCTGGAAATTATCTCTTTTTTTATCAGCATCCCAGAAATCCTAACCCAGCTCACTAAGGAGAACCTGATTATGCAAATCATCATTCCCAGAGAAGCTTCTGAAGCCTCCTGCTTAAAGGGATACTGTCATGGAAAAGATTTTTTTTTCCAAAATACATCATTTAATAGTGCTGCTCCAGCAGAATTCTGCACTGGAATCCATTTCTCAAAAGAGCAAACAGATTTTTTTATATTCAATTTTGAAATCTGACATGGGGCTAGACATTTTGTCAATTTCCCAGCTGCCTTCTTCTTCACCTTCTCTCCGACTTCTCTACTTCTCTACCTTTTACTGTTGAGGGATAAATAGAAGTGCTGCTGTTGGACCAGAGCTTGATAACCTTGACACAAATACCAGTGCAATAGCATGTAAACGATACAGTCACCAATAACGTGGCCTGTTTATGGTGACCCTTTCCATGTAAAGTTGACATTCTTTTGTAGTTTGGGGTCACACAGAAAACACCTTCTTTTTTTCTACTTTGAAACCATCCCGGTTTCCCTGATCATATGTCATTTAGGTAATTCATAATCCAGATGACCATCCGCTTCCATTTAGAACAATTCTGTTAGGCTAAATGTTTTCAGTGTTTACCTTTAGCGATCAAGGCAGTGGATCTGTTCTCAGTCAAGCAGTGCTCTGCCTGACATGTTTTCCTGTAGGATTTGTCTCGCTATAAAGCTTCCAATATTAACACATTATAAGGAAGGATTGCAGTGAGGCCAAAGGTTGCAGGAATAATGGATATCCTTTATTGTTCATTTTTGTGCGGTTTCATTATTTAAGAATTCCCAGTGGTATATTTGATATAAACAGAAGGTGCTGTAATGGCTTAATGAACAATACGTCTCCGTCATAACTAATTCAGTAGCAAAGCGGCTGAGACTTTTAACTATAATTGAAACCTCTGTAGACCAAACATTGTGGCTGTTCCAACAAATGTTTTCATATACTGTAAGCTCTCAGACTTTACAGAGGAAAATAAACAAATATGCTTATACAGAGTTCTTTCTTATTTGACATTTAAACCAATGATAAAAAGGAAAACGAAGAAACATGTGCAAAGCCATGTAACGTGGAACAGGTGTCACTATTTCCGTTCTGTACAAGCCATCAGGAAAATATTTTGGTAGAAAGGTTTTTTTTTTCCAAAATCCTTCTATCGAATTAATTAGTAAATAGTAAATTTCTTTGAAAGGAATACTCTTGTCTCTAGGGATGAGCGAATTTTCTTGTCCAAAAAAGATTCATGGCAAAATTTACATTTTTGAGTGGCAAACATTTTTGCAAATCTATTTTAGAATTGTGTGTGTTTTGTTTTACCTAGGAAACTATAGTTTTTTGTATTCAAAAGAAAAATGAGAAAAAAATGCCCATTCACTTCAATGTATTTGGCACAAGAATTCTGCCATGAAAAAAGTGAGAAAAAAACACCCAATTACTCCAATGCAGCAAAATTTCAACTTTTGCCTAATTTTTTTGCATTTCACAACTATTTCTTTGAAACTTTTCATCATTAGCTGTCTCAAAAAAAGGGGGTTATCCTTATCTAGAATCATTATTTCATTTTGTAGTTTGGAAAAATTCTGATAAAAGTTTTTGGGTTTCAATGGAGGAACGCATTCTTTGCCACCAATGTGTATTCATGAAGCTTAGGTACATCATATACAAGGTACAGCTTTATCATTACAGCGAAAAAGGAAATCATTTTGATGAGGGATCACATACCTGTACTACATGGATTTATGGGATAACCTTACTATTAGGGGCTTTTTGCAAATGCAGAAAAAAACAGACAGTATTATTTTGCAGGGGCTGTTGCCAGCCATTAAAGGGCACGTAAAGGCAAAAAAATAAAATCCCATTTTTACTTTCTTTAATGAAAAAGAAACCTATCTCCAATATACTTTCATTAAAAAATGTGTACCGTTTTTATTAGAAACCTGACTGTATGCAGTGAAATTCTCCCTTCATTTACTGCTGTGGATAGGAATTGTCAGAGGGTCCCTAACTGCTGAGCAGGGAAACAATCATACTTATGAACAGCAGGGGGAGCCCCTGCCTTACTTCCCAGCCATGCAGAACTTAAGCAGCTTTGTTTATGACGATCCCTAAGCAGCCCAGACCACACTGAGCATGTGCACAGTCTTAGTCTTGCAAAGATGTATAACAAAGTTACAAAATGGTGACCCCCTGTAGCCAAATTTGAAAGCATAAATTATTTGTTTGATTAGGCTTGTGGTGCAGTAAGTTCATGTTTATATTTAGTATACAAAATACAGCATTTCTAGCCTTATTCTATTTTAGACTTTACATGCCCTTTAAGGGTTATATGTACTGTTCTACTACTAACAATGGAAAAATTACATTGCTAACGTTTTTTGCACTGTTTTCATTATTTTGAAAAAAAATAAATTACAAACACCTTACTAAACGGCAAATATTACTTTAGGGTGGTAGCATGTTTTAATTGTAACCTGAAAACACACAATTAGATTTGACTATTGTTACTGCTGCTTACTTCTTCTTCTTGGACTTACATATATTTATTAAGCTCCGAATACCTGAAATCCGAAAAAGACGAATATTTTGGACCTTAAAAAAAAATCAGAATTTTTGGGATTTATTAGTCCGATATTATGAAAAATCCGAATCCGAAAACCCGGCATCTCAAAGCTCTCGGGGTCCTGTATTAGGGAAGGTCCCAGTGTCTGCTCTGCTGTCAGTACCGATATCCAATGATTTTGGGCCAAAAAGTGCAAAAACGACGGAAAATTAGTGGTTTTTGCAGAAAAGTCCAAAAACTACAGACTGTTGGGCAAAGGTCCGAAGTTTTCGGGTTTTTGCCCTAAGCTATTTTTTTGAATGATAAATATGGTCCATTCGGGAATTCAGAGTTGCTCAGATTTTTATCTTAGAAAAACTGAGATAAATTTGGAGCTTGATAAATAACCCCCATAATGTAGATTATTATTCAAATCTGCCGTCTTTATTTTACAAGTAATAATGGGAGAACACTAGAACACATCACTTGCACGATTTTATTTCAATGAACTGTCAGACTCATGACACTTCTGTCAATTCCTCCAAAAATGCTTCTCTGAAATAATACCCTCTATATCTGATTGCCTTTTCAGCTCTAAAATGTACATTTCAATATTTGTCTTTGCTTTCCGAGTATTGCAAATAAAAAAAAAAAGTTCCCAAGAATACCAGGTATTTGCTTCCTTCATTGTATTCGTTCAACGAGTGAATAAGGTGAAAATTGTTTCACCTAATCTATGTGAGGTCCTTATCAGTAGATCAGGTAAAAGCCACATTCTGCTTTTCTGCTTGACTTCCATTCCAGCTGGAGAAACTAAGCTTTAATTATTTACCTGTGTTTAGAATGAGCTAAAGTAGCAAAGGTTTCTTTATTTTAGCTCTTGTCTCATCATTTTCAGTGAAAGCCAACATGTTGACCAGAATCCACAGGGAGAGTTTGTGCATGTGGACCTGAAAGGCTTTAAAGGAGTCTAATACTTTACAAAGTTGAATGCCAAGCTGGTAGATCATCTTATTGTGCTTTCTTAGTATAGCCAACAGGGCAGAAATAAATTACTAGATTATGTAGAAGTGGATCTTAATTATATGACTTTCTCAGGTGTTAGGGCTAAGTTTAATTTCCCCTTTAACCCCAGTAAAAAGGAAAAAATGGGAAAAGATTATCAGACTGTTCCAATGATTTAATAATGATGATTTAATAATAAAAAAGGTTTAGAGGTTTAGCCCTGAATTTACCAGTTTAAAATCTTAAGTGCAGTTTATAGAAATAATAATAATCTTAATATTCTTTATGAATTTGTTCCAGTAAAACAGAGCTTTTTATTTAATGACCGACAAGGGGTGAGCTTCAAAACTGTGAACATTGAGTCAAAGAAATATAGGTTTGAAATGTTTTTTTCCGAATTCTGATTTTGTATAAGTTTAAATATGGAGGCCCGTTAATCAACCTTCTCATTTTAGTTGTTTTGGAGTTTTTTAAACCACAAATCAACTCGTAGGGGGTTATTTACTAAACTCGGAATGAAAAAATCACAAAAAAATTGTGATTTTTTTTTTTATAAAATCTAACTTTTAAAAAATCACGAATTTTTTGGAATTTATTAAACCCAGAGGATGGAAAAGTCAGAATCTGAAAATCCAACATCTCAGACCAATCGAGGTTGCATATAAGTCAATGGGAGAAGTCCCAATGATTTTATGATGTGCGCTGTGTTTCGTGCAATACCCTTTTTTTCTGAGTTTTCGGGTGGAAATTCTGGAAAAATGGTGAAATTCGTGAAAATCGGATGAAAAAAACTGAACAAATTGTGAAAATCTGATTTTTTACCACAAAGCAAATTTTCAGGAAAATGCAAATAATAAATAAGCGTAAAAAAAAACCTGAGTGGATTTGATTGGAGTTTGTAGCAGTAAATATTGAGATAAATTCAGACTTTGATAAATAACCCTCATATTCTCTAAAACCAGGAATGCCATGCATTTTATTAAAAGATCCAAATTTAAAATGCACAAACAAAAAACAATGGGGAAAAAATGTATTAAAAGATCTGAATATAAAAAGGACAAAAAAAAAAAAGGCTGAACAATGCTCTAAAAAATACAAAACCCTGTAAAACCTGTAGCAAAAAAGAAAACCTGAAAACCCCTAAGGGGTCCCTTTACTAACAATCAATTTGCAATTTTTTCCACAAATCAAGAAAAATTCTGGGGTTTTCTATATTTCTTAAAAGCTCTAAAAATGTGGAATTTATTAAGTGAAAAAAAACATAAAAGCATTTATTGCCAAACTTCGCTAAGTAAAAGTTGTCAAGGTGCTATAGAAGTCAATGGGAGGTCTGCAGACCCTATTGGACCATTTTTGATCCAATCAGAGGCTTTCAGATTTTTTTTTTGCTGCAAATTGTCTGAAAAACAAAGTTTTTCAAGGTATTCGAGGTATTCTTATTCATACTTTTTATATTCGGATCTTTTAATAAATGCAATGACAAATGTGGTTTTAGAGAGGTTTGTGAGTTTGTCTTGGTTTCAAAACCTCTAAAAGGGGGTTATTTATCAAAATCCAAATTTATCTCAATATTTTCTGCAACAAACTCCGATCAAATCCGCTCTGTTTTTTTTTTACGCTAATTTATTATTACCTTTTCCTGAAAAATTTGCTTTGCGGTAAACAATCAGATTTTCAAGATTTTTTCTGATTTTTTATCTGGTTTTCACAAATTTCAAGATTTTTTTCGGAACTTTCAACCGAAAACTCCAAAACCTTTGGGGTATTGCACGTAACCCAGCGCACATCAAAAAATCATTGGGACTTCTCCCATTGACTTATATGCAAACTTGACAAGTCTGAGATGCTGGATTTTTAGATTCTGACGTTTCCATCCTCGGAGTTTAATAAATTCTGAAAAATTTTAGATTTTTTTAAAAGTCTGATTTTATATAAAAAAAAAAATCTAACATTTTTGGTGATTTTTGCATTTGGAGTTTAGTAAATAACCCCCTAAAACTACAAAAATTCAACCTTTAATAAATAAGCCTTCATATGCCTGTATCTAAAGGGAAAGCGAGTCAATTTTCTGCTAAGTACACCGTTTGCATATAAACCTTCATATTTTTAATTAGCAGACATTGTTAATATACATAGATCTGTTAATGAAAGACAACATATTTCAGCAGGTAATGCAGGAATGGTGAAGAAGAGCAGATTCACCAGTAGCCAGTGAGTTGACAAATTTTCATCTATAACATGTTTTGGTTCTTATTTGATCTGGAATTCTAAAAATGTGCAAAGGTAAAATGCCCCAATGTGCAAATATTGGCCTTTCGTGAAAATCAGTAAAGCTGTTAAGCTTAGCCAGATCTTTTGAGGTTCAACACCCTCTTGCCTTTTAGAATTATCAGTTGAAATGAAAGCCTGTCTGTGGTTTATTTAAAAGCAACAGGGTTTTATGCTACTGAAGTGTAGGGGGTGTAACACAGTTAATAAAATAATTAATGTTACTTTATTGAGATTAGGAAACAGTTTGATATTGTTCCCTTTGGCTTTCTTTACATTGACAAGTGATGATTTAAAAAGATTCCGTGCCTCTACCTCCTGCTGTGCACCTTGCTTGTATCCACCTACTGTTACATACAAAGCTGGATATAGGCTGGATACAGGCTGGATTTTGGGGTAAAAAATTATATTATTATGTTTTCCAGATAAATCTTTTCTGTGTGTAGTGGCAGTCTGGTGTAAATAAAGTAAACGGCAGGAGCTAGGGGGAATAACAGGCCGATTTCTCCACTAGAAAAACACCTTGCAAGAAATATGGCAGCATGTGTGCCATTAGCCTAAAAGAGAATCAGGTGGGCGCTAGTGATGGGCGAATAAATTACACTGGCATGAATTCGCTGGCAAACAAATTTGCGAATCTCCCGAGAAAAATTCACCGGTGAACATTCACTGTCGTCAATTTCAGTTTTTCACGATTATTCGTCAAAATATCAGATTTTCATGATTTTTCGTGAAAATGTTCGAATTTCACGATTTTTTTGTGAAAATGTACGAATTTCAAGATTTTTTTCATGAAAGCTTTCGAATTTCACTATTTTTTTGGGGAATTTTCCGATTTCAGGGTTTTTCACCGTTTCGCGAATTTTGCCGGAAATTCTCGAAACGCGAGAAATTCACCCCCAACACTAATGGGCACATTTAACAAATATCAATAGGAAATACATGTTAAAAATGTTTGGAGTAAGTTGACACTGAAAGCGACTAATGATCTGTGCTACTAAATGTATATGAGATTTGTTTAGACTTTTATAAGTTATAAAAGTCTATACAAATCTCATATACCTTTAGTAGCACAGACCATTAGTTGCTTTCAGTGTCAACTTACTCCATCTGGTAAAAATCAACCTAGTCCCGGAAAATTAAGAGCTTATTCCATTGTAGACTAAGGGGCAAATTTATCAAAGGTCGAGGTGAATTTTCAAATTCAAATAATTTGAATTTCTAGCTATTTTTTGTGTCATTTGACTATGGAATAGTCCAAATTCTATTCGAATTTGAAAAAAATTTAAAAATTCTAAATTTATCATGTACTGTCTCTTTAAAAATTCGACTTCGACCATTCGCCATCTAAAACCTACCGAATTGCTGTTTTAGCCTAAGGGGGACCTCCTAGAACCCATTTGGAGTCAATTGGTGGACTTTGACAAATCAAAGTTTTTTTTGGGAAAAACTTCAAATCGAATTCTATCAAATGCGCTATTAGTTCGATTCGTACGTTTCGAATTCGGCCAAGGGGCCTTTTTATGAAATTTAAATTTCCCCGGGTAGAGTTTTTAAAGGGCAAAAACTAGAATTTTTGGAGGAAAAAAACCCTCTAATTTTAACAATTGGAACATGTTTTACCTTCAGGGTTTTCGATAGTTTTAAGCTGTTTGCCCTGGTTCTCATTCGATAACCAGATAAATTTGAGTTGTCGCAGCAACAATTTGATAAAGTCGAGTTTTCTCTGCATCACTTCCAGGGCCGGATTTCAGTGGTGGCGCCCCCTGTGCCTCACGCTCCCACTCTAGGCTGGGCATCCTCAGTGTTTCTCAGCAAACGGCTGGGCATCATGCTGCCCCTACCAACTTGCCACCCTAGGCCCGGGCCTTTGTGGCCTCACCAGGCCTGGTCACTTCTAAAAAGTCACACAATTCAAATTGACACACGACTTTGACGCAACTTTTTTTTTAGCACCAAATTTTTTTGAGAAGTTTTCATTATAAATTAAGGGGATTCGGGTTTGGGCGTTTGGTAGAATTTTATTTTACATTTTAGTGAGAAAAAGTCAAGTTTTAGCAAATTCCCCCATAATAGTTACATGGCATTGGGGGATTACCAAAAAGGTTTTGTGTTTTTTTTTTACTTAAAGGGCATGTAAAGGCAAAAAAATAAAATCCCATTTTTACTTTCTTTAATGAAAAAGAAACCTATCTCCAATATATGTGTACCGTTTTTATAAGAAACCTGACTGTATGCAGTGAAATTCTCCCTTCATTTACTGCTGTGGATAGGAATTGTCAGATGGTCCCTAACTGCTGAGCAGGGAAACAATCATACTTATGAACAGCAGGGGGGGCCCCCGCCTTACTTCCCAGCCATGCAGAACTCAAGCAGCTTTGTTTATGACGATCCCTAAGCAGCCCAGACCACACTGAGCATGTGCACAGTCTTAGTCTTGCAAAGATGTTTAACAAAGTTACAAGATGGTGACCCCCTGTAGCCAACTTTGAAAGCATAAATTATTTGTTTGATTAGGCTTGTGGTGCAGTAAGTTCATGTTTATATTTAGTATACAAAATACAGCATTTCTAGCCTTATTCTATTTTAGACTTTACATGCCCTATAATGCACAGTTCCTTTTAAACGTTTGTAAGTACCCCAATTTTTGAATATATCACATTGCATGCTTTGGAGAGGCGTTGCAAGTGGTGTATAGATTGGATAAGCAGAACAATAAGGACACCTAAGTTCACTATTTTGCTTAAGCACTAAGTGGTGTGTCAACATAATAGCAAAATACTGTACTATATTGGTATTATTTTTCTAGTTTTTTTTGTCTAACCTCGTGCTAGTGAGTGCTGGTTTTTTCTTCAATATTGGTTGGATTCTACTACAAGTCTACTACAAAATACAGCATTTCTAACCTTATTCTATTGTCGACTTTACATGCCCTTTTATCAATTTTAAATTTTTAGAGCTTTTTAGAAATATAAAAAAAACACTACACTTTCGAGATTAATTTTGAGAATCGAGAATCACAATTGGATTTTAGTAAATGGGCCCCATAGTGTTATAGGGCAAAGGGACTGAGGTGGAAGGAAATCAAGGTAACCTCATAATAAGGCTTTATTTACTCACATTTTCCTCATTTATAACATCTTTTTTCTTGACTAATCAGACTGTCATTGCTTAGTATATCTCTTATATTCTATATTCATTCTACAGATTTATACCAGGTTAATATAACAGATACTCTGACCTGGTGCTGCTATTTGTGGTGTTAAAATTGCTTAAAAATTGTAAAAAGTCTTCTTGTAAATCTGATGAACAGAGAGATAATAGAAGATAATAACATTGTTAGATTTAATTCTGCCCAAAGGTGATGTTATTAGCAAAATGTTTAGTGACGTTTCAGTGAAATTGTTGTAATTTCTTACATTTTTGTCACTAGATCAAGAGGTAATACTTGCCTTCTTAAGTAAATCGAGCTCAAAGGCTGATGTCGATTTTGATGATAAAAAAACAGTGCCAAAGGATATTTAGCAGCCATGATCCAGGAGAATAATGAAATGTCATGTTTGTTTGGCTCTTTGGATTATGTCGCTTTGATAATGGCTGGTTCTGTTGAGTGTAAGTGCTGAAAGCTAAGGTGAAGATGATAAATGGTTCGATGGTTATGATAAAGCGCTATTTGTTATGTTTTGTATAATCTGAAACTCTGTCTATATACTGTAAGTAGCATCAGAGGAGATCCTGGAATGCTGCCCCGCTCTTCGCTTAAAACATCAGCCTCGGATTGGGTCAAAGTGGAGCAGCATCGCTAGTACAATAAGCACAATAGCTCTCTCTGCAGTAGGGATGGCGCGAACTGTTCGCCGGCGAACTTGTTCGCGCGAACATCGGGTGTTCGCGCTCGCCGGAAGTTCGCGAACGTCGCGCGACGTTCGCCATTTTGGGTTCGCCATTGTTGGCGCTTTTTTTTGCCCTCTCACCCCAGACCAGCAGGTACATGGCAGCCAATCAGGAAGCTCTCCCCTGGACCACTCCCCTTCCCTATAAAAACCGAAGCCCTGCAGCGTTTTTTCACTCTGCCTGTGTGTGCTGAAGAGATAGTGTAGGGAGAGAGCTGCTGCCTGTTAGTGATTTCAGGGACAGTTGAAAGTTTGCTGGCTAGTAATCGTTTTGATACTGCTCTGTTATTGGAGGGACAGAAGTCTGCAGGGGTTTGAGGGACATTTAAGCTTAGGTAGCTTTGCTGGCTAGTAATCTACCTTCTACTGCAGTGCTCTGTATGTAGCTGCAGTGGGCAGCTGTCCTGCTTCTGATCTCATCTGCTGACTGCTGCAATAACAGTATTCCTTGTAAGGACTGCTTTTATTTATTTTTTTGTTGTTTTACTACTACTACTACTACTACTACTATAAGAGCCCAGTGCTATTAGTCTAGCAGTGTTGGGGAGTGGGACTGGTGTGCTAATCTGCTGCTCCTAGTAGTTCAGCAGCACCAACTTTAATTTTTTTTTTTAATATTCATTTTTTTTTTATTTTACTTTTTTTTATTTTACTACCGCTGTAGTAGTGTATAAGTTGACCTTTTAGGCATTATTTGCCCTGTAGGCATTTTTTGCCCAGTGTGTTATTCAACCAACTGCCATCTAGCTGTGTGACCTTGTTCACATTCTGTCTAAATATCCATAATATTACCGTCTCCAGAAAAAACACCGGAGTGACTTTTTTCAAGCAGCCATAACATATTTTACGTAATCTGTATCCATCGCTGTAGTAGTGTATAAGTTGACCTTTTAGGCATTATTTGCCCTGTAGGCATTTTTTGCCCAGTGTGTTATTCAACCAACTGCCATCTAGCTGTGTGACCTTGTTCACATTCTGTCTAAATATCCATAATATTACCGTCTCCAGAAAAAACACCGGAGTGACTTTTTTCAAGCAGCCATAACATATTTTACGTAATCTGTATCCATCGCTGTAGTAGTGTATAAGTTGACCTTTTAGGCATTATTTGCCCTGTAGGCATTTTTTGCCCAGTGTGTTATTCAACCAACTGCCATCTAGCTGTGTGACCTTGTTCACATTCTGTCTAAATATCCATAATATTACCGTCTCCAGAAAAAACACCGGAGTGACTTTTTTCAAGCAGCCATAATATATTTTACGTAATCCGTATCCATCGCTGTAGTAGTGTATAAGTTGACCTTTTAGGCATTATTTGCCCTGTAGGCATTTTTTGCCCAGTGTGTTATTCAACCAACTGCCATCTAGCTGTGTGACCTTGTTCACATTCTGTCTAAATATCCATAATATTACCGTCTCCAGAAAAAACACCGGAGTGACTTTTTTCAAGCAGCCATAACATATTTTACGTAATCTGTATCCATCGCTGTAGTAGTGTATAAGTTGACCTTTTAGGCATTATTTGCCCTGTAGGCATTTTTTGCCCAGTGTGTTATTCAACCAACTGCCATCTAGCTGTGTGACCTTGTTCACATTCTGTCTAAATATCCATAATATTACCGTCTCCAGAAAAAACACCGGAGTGACTTTTTTCAAGCAGCCATAATATATTTTACGTAATCCGTATCCATCGCTGTAGTAGTGTATAAGTTGACCTTTTAGGCATTATTTGCCCTGTAGGCATTTTTTGCCCAGTGTGTTATTCAACCAACTGCCATCTAGCTGTGTGACCTTGTTCACATTCTGTCTAAATATCCATAATATTACCGTCTCCAGAAAAAACACCGGAGTGACTTTTTTCAAGCAGCCATAATAAATTTTACGAGATCCGTATCCACCGCTGTAGTAGTGTATACGTTGATCTTGTGGGCAGTATTTGCACAGTGTTTTCTTCAAACCGCCATCTAGCTGTGTGAGCTTGTTCACATTTTGTCTAAATATTGATAATATTATCGTCTCTAGAAAAACCACTTGAGTTACTTTTTTTCAAGCAGCATTTATATATTTTACGTAATCCGTATCCACCGCTGTGTATACGTTGACCTTGTAGGCATTATTTGCACACTGTTTTCTTCAAACCGCCATCTAGCTGTGTGAGCTTGTTCACATTTTGTCTAAATATTGATAATATTATCGTCTCTAGAAAAACCACTTGAGTTACTTTTTTTCAAGCAGCATTCATATATTTTACGTAATCCGTATCCACCGCTGTGTATACGTTGACCTTGTAGGCATTATTTGCACAGTGTTTTCTTCAAACCGCCATCTAGCTGTGTGAGCTTGTTCACATTTCGTCTAAATATTGATAATATTATCGTCTCTAGAAAAACCACTTGAGTTACTTTTTTTCAAGCAGCATTCATATATTTTACGTAATCCGTATCCACCGCTGTAGTAGTGTATACGTTGATCTTGTAGGCATTATTTGCACACTGTTTTCTTCAAACTGCCATCTAGCTGTGTGTATTATCGTTTCCAGAAAAACCAACTGAGTTTTTGTTGTTGTTGTTTTTTTAAAAATAATGCCAGGCAAAGGCAGGCCGCCACGCAGAGGCCGTGCTAGGGGCCGTGCTGCTATGCAATCCTGTGGCCCTAGCAAATTGCCCAGTTTTAAAAAGCCAATGACCCTGAACTCCCAAAATGCTGAAGAGGTAGTTGACTGGCTTACACAGCACACCCCATCCTCTACCGTTTCTAACTTTACCACAACATCCTCCTCATCCTCCACTGCTATGGCCACCCCACGTAACACTTCCTCCACCACCGGTGCCCCTTCTTCACTGGAGTCAGAGGAGTTATTTTCCCATGAGTTTCTTGAACTGAGTAATGCGCAACCATTATTGCCAGAAGAAGATGAAGGAGATGAGGACGTTACACCAGATTTAATTCTGGCAGAGAACACGACAGATGGACATAATGATGAGTGATGAGGAGGAGGTCCCCGCTGCTGCTTCCTTCTGTGATGTGTCAGAAGAAATTGATGCATCTGAGGAGAATGATGATGAGGAGATTGATGTTTTGTGGGTGCCTAGTAGAAGAGAGCAAGAGGAGGGTAGTTCAGATGGAGAGACGGAGAGTCAGAGAGGCAGTAGGAGAATAAGACTTAGAAGAAGCAGGGAGGACAGCCCGCAGGGATCAGTAGGGCAACAACATGTATCGGCACCTGTGTTCAGCCGGCCAACGCACCCGCCATTGCCGCCAATGCCGCCAACTTCTACTGTTACCGCCAGATCGCACACTTCCAAAAAGTCAGCAGTGTGGGATTTTTTTAATGTGTGTGCCTCTGACAAAAGCATTGTAATTTGCAATGAGTGCAGTCAGAAACTGAGCCTTGGTAAGCCCAACAGCCACATAGGTACAACTTCTATGCGAAGGCACATGAGCGGCAAGCACAAAGCACTTTGGGAGCAACACCTCAAAGGCAACAGGCAAACTAAAAGCCACACTCCTTCTGGTCCAGCATCTTACTGCTCTACCTCTGCTCTCCTTGACCCGCCTGAACCACCCTCCACTCCGCCTTCCACCTTGACCACCTGTTCCCATTCCCAGTCATCTGCCACCAGCCAAGTTTCTGTGAAGGCCATGTTTGAGCGTAAGAAGCCAATGTCTGACTGTCACCCCCTTGCCCGGCGTCTGACAGCTGGCTTGTCTGCACTCTTAGCCCGCCAGCTTTTACCATACCAGCTGGTGGACTCTGAGGCTTTCCGCAAATTTGTAGCAATTGGGACACCGCAGTGGAAGGTACCCAGCCGCAATTTTTTTTCTAAAAAGGGAATACCACACCTGTACCAACATGTGCAGAGCCAAGTTACCGCATCTCTGTCACTTAGTGTTGGGCCAAAGGTCCATATGACTACTGACGCATGGTCCTCCAAGCATGGTCAGGGCAGGTATGTCACCTACACTGCCCACTGGGTGAACTTGGTAATGGCTGGGAAGCAGGGAATGGGTAGCTCAACAACAACAACAGTGGAGTTGGTGTCACCGCTAGGGATGGCGCGAACTGTTTGCCGGCGAACTTGTTCGCGCGAACATCGGGTGTTCGCGCTCGCCGGAAGTTCGCGAACGTCGCGCGACGTTCGCCATTTTGGGTTCGCCATTGTTGGCGCTTTTTTTTGCCCTCTCACCCCAGACCAGCAGGTACATGGCAGCCAATCAGGAAGCTCTCCCCTGGACCACTCCCCTTCCCTATAAAAACCGAAGCCCTGCAGCGTTTTTTCACTCTGCCTGTGTGTGCTGAAGAGATAGTGTAGGGAGAGAGCTGCTGCCTGTTAGTGATTTCAGGGACAGTTGAAAGTTTGCTGGCTAGTAATCGTTTTGATACTGCTCTGTTATTGGAGGGACAGAAGTCTGCAGGGGTTTGAGGGACATTTAAGCTTAGGTAGCTTTGCTGGCTAGTAATCTACCTTCTACTGCAGTGCTCTGTATGTAGCTGCAGTGGGCAGCTGTCCTGCTTCTGATCTCATCTGCTGACTGCTGCAATAACAGTAGTCCTTGTAAGGACTGCTTTTATTTATTTTTTTGTTCCAATACAGAGCAGTATCAAGCAGATTACTAGCCAGCAAACTTACTATCATCTGTCCCTGAAATCACTAACAGCTCTCCCCCTACACTATCTCTTCCAAGCACACACAGGCAGATTTTTCAGATACATTTTTGCCCTTGATCCCCCTCTGGCATGCCACTGTCCAGGTCGTTGCACCCTTTAAACAACTTTAAAATCATTTTTCTGGCCAGAAATGTCTTTTTTAGATGTTAAAGTTCGCCTTCCCATTGAAGTCTATGGGGTTCGCGAACCGTTCGCGAACCGCTCGCATTTTTGCGCAAGTTCGCGAATATGTTCGCGAACTTTTTTTCCGACGTTCGCTACATCCCTAGTCACCGCCACGGATTGCACGCGGTTCTGCCACCACCTCTACTCCTCCATCGCTCTCTACCTCGTCTTCTTCCTCTTCTTCTTCTTACTCTGCTGCTGGGTCCTCCTTCTCCTCCTCCACACCTGTGCACCCCCAGCTCCCCCTAGGCTATTCGACGTGCCAGGTACGCCGTTGTCACGCTGTCTTGGGGATGACGTGCCTGGAAAGCAAAAACCATACCGGATCTGTACTCCTGTCATCTCTGCAGTCACAGGCCGATCGGTGGCTGACCCCACACCAACTGCAGATCGGAAAAGTGGTGTGTGACAATGGAAGCAATCTGTTGGCAGCGTTGAGACTGGGCAATTTAACACATGTGCCCTGCATGGCACATGTGTTAAATTTAATAGTCCAATGTTTTGTCTCCAAGTACCCAGGATTCCAGGACGTTCTCACCCAGTCCAGAAAGGTGTCGGCCCATTTCAGACGTTCCTACACAGCCATGGCACGCCTTGCTGACATTCAGCAGCGCTACAACATGCCAGTCAGGCGTTTGATTTCTGACAGCCAGACTCGCTGGAATTCAACGCTCCTTATGTTGGAACGTCTGCTGCAACAACAAAGGGCCGTCAACGAGTACCTTTTTGAACTGGGTGGTAGGACTGGATCTGCAGAGCTGGGGATTTTTTTCCCCCGTTACTGGGTGCTTATGCGCGATGCCTGCAGGCTCATGCGACCTTTTGAAGAGGTGACAAATATGGTCAGTCGCACCGAAGGCACCATCAGCGACCTAATACCCTTCGCTTTCTTCCTGGAGCGTGCCGTGCGACGAGTGACAGATGAGGCTGTAGACCAGCGTGACGAGGAGCTGGAAGCGCACGATTTATGGTCGGAATCACCAGAACGAACCCAGGCACCTGCTGCAACGCAGGGAGAGGTGCCAGAAGTGGAGTCAGAGGAGGAAGGTGGCTTTGTGGAGGAGGAGGAGGAGGACCAACAGGAGCAGGCTTCCCAGGGGGCTAGTGGTGACCTTTTGGGGACCCCTGGTCTTGTACGTGGCTGGGGGGAGGAGACCGTGGATGATGCTGTCCTTGATAATGAGGAAGCGGAGATGGATAGCTCTGCATCCAACCTTGTAAGAATGGGGTCTTTCATGCTGTCATGCCTGTTGAAGGACCCCCGTATCAAGAGGCTTAAGGAGAAGGACCTGTACTGGGTCGCAACGCTACTAGACCCTCGGTACAAGCATAAAGTGTCAGAAATGTTACCAACATACCACAAGTCCGAAAAGATGCGGCATTTACAAACCAGCCTGCAAAACATGTTGTACAATGCTTTTAAGGGTGATGTCACTTCAGGAACTCATCAACATTCCAGGGGCAGAGGTGCCAGTAATCCTGCCACGAGCACACCTGCAAGGACAAAGCCCTTTGGCCGGTCTGTAATGTCAGACATGCAAATGTTTTTCTGTCCAAGGCAGCGCCACAACCCTTCTGGATCCACCCTCAAAGAACGCCTCGACCGGCAGGTAGCGGACTACCTGGCATTAACTGCAGATATCGACACTCTGAGGAGCGATGAACCCCTGGACTACTGGGTGCGCAGGCTTGATCTGTGGCCAGAGCTGTCACAATTTGCCATGAACCTCTTGTCTTGCCCAGCCTCAAGTGTGCTCTCAGAAAGGACCTTCAGTGCAGCAGGAGGGATTGTAACTGAGAAGAGAACTCGCCTAGGTCACAAAAGTGTCGATTACCTGACCTTTATTAAAATGAATGAGGGGTGGATCTCGGAGGGTTACTGCACGCCGGAAGACTTGTTCTGACTTCTATGCAGCTGTCCTTCTCTTCAAGCCTCATGACTCCACACACAGCTGTCCTTTAGCGTCCTCCTCCCTCCGCCACCGTTACAAACTAGGGTGCAAACCCTACTGGTTTAATTTTTTCTGGCCTCTGTGCTTCAGTGGCTGCAACCAAAAAAACTGGGCAAACAATGTCTACAAGGTCAACGTATGGCGAAAAATGACTATTTTCAGCATTTATATGGCATATTTTTTCTGGCAACTGTGCTTCAGTGGCTGCGTCCAAAAAAATGCATATTTTCTGCATTTATATGGCATAATTTTTCTGGCCTCTGTGCTTCAGTGGCTGCAACCAAAAAAATGCATATTTTCTGCATTTATATGGCATAATTTTTCTGTCAACTGTGCTTCAGTGGCTGTGACCAAAAAAATGCATATTTTCTGCATTTATATGGCATAATTTTTCTGGCCTCTGTGCTTCAGTGGCTGCAACCAAAAAAATTTATATTTTCAGCATTTATATGGCATAATTTTTCTGTCAATTGTGCTTCAGTGGCTGCGACCAAAAAAATGCATATTTTCTGCATTTATATGGCATAATTTTTCTGGCCTCTGTGCTTCAGTGGCTGCAACCAAAAAAATTTATATTTTCAGCATTTATATGGCATAATTTTTCTGGCAACTGTGCTTCAGTGGCTGCGACCAAAAAAATGACTATTTTCAGCATTTATATGGCATATTTTTTCTGGCCTCTGTGCTTCAGTGGCTGCGGCCAAAAAAACTGGGCAAACAATGCCTACAAGGTCAACGACGTTGACCTTGTAGGCATTGTTTGCCCAGTTTTTTTGGCCGCAGCCACTGAAGCACAGAGGCCAGAAAAAATATGCCATATAAATGCTGAAAATAGTCATGTTTTGCCATACGTTGACTCAACGTATGTGGCAAAAAATGACTATTTTCAGCATTTATATGGCATATTTTTTCTGGCAACTGTGCTTCAGTGGCTGCGAGCAAAAAAACTGGGCAAACAATGCCTACAAGGTCAACGTATGGCAAAAAATGACCATTTTCAGCATTTATATGGCATATTTTTTCTGGCAACTGTGCTTCAGTGGCTGCGTCCAAAAAAACTGGGCAAACAATGTCTACAAGGTCAACGTATGGCGAAAAATTACTATTTTCAGCATTTATATGGCATATTTTTTCTGGCAACTGTGCTTCAGTGGCTGCGTCCAAAAAAACTGGGCAAACAATGTCTACAAGGTCAACGTATGGCGAAAAATGACTATTTTCAGCATTTATATGGCATATTTTTTCTGGCAACTGTGCTTCAGTGGCTGCGTCCAAAAAAACTGGGCAAACAATGCCTACAAGGTCAACGTATGGCAGTTGTTTAAAGAGAACAGTAGATTACTAGCCAGCAAAGCTACCTAAGCTAAAATGTCCCTCAAATCCCTGCAGACTTCTGTCCCTCCAATACAGAGCAGTATCAAGCAGATTACTAGCCAGCAAACTTACTATCATCTGTCCCTGAAATCACTAACAGCTCTCCCCCTACACTATCTCTTCCAAGCACACACAGGCAGATTTTTCAGATACATTTTTGCCCTTGATCCCCCTCTGGCATGCCACTGTCCAGGTCGTTGCACCCTTTAAACAACTTTAAAATCATTTTTCTGGCCAGAAATGTCTTTTTTAGATGTTAAAGTTCGCCTTCCCATTGAAGTCTATGGGGTTCGCGAACCGTTCGCGAACCGCTCGCATTTTTGCGCAAGTTCGCGAATATGTTCGCGAACTTTTTTTCCGACGTTCGCTACATCCCTACTCTGCAGTAGCGGAGCTGAATTTCCAGGTTAAAACACAGAAAATCAGCTCTTAAAGTTACAAGAGGCCGCTTTTTGCTGTCCCTTGTATCTGACCGCTCATTGCCATCTGAGCAGGGCCGGATTTGAGTAAGTGGCGCCCGAGGCCCGCATGGCCCCAGTGCCGGCCACTTCCGCTCACCTCCGTCCCTGCCTCCCATTGCCGTCGGGTGCTGGCGCTCTAAGACACAGAAGCACTGGGGAGCAGGGCCGGGCCAAGGTATTTTGGCACCCTAGGCAAGAGCTTCAAACAGTGTCCCCCCCACCCGTTCCTGCATTACCATTTATCACCTTACCATTCATATCGTCCCCTGTACCTCTGCCAGCAGCCATCATATTGCCCCACATACCTGTACCAGCACCTATCATATTGCCCCCATCTGTACCTGTGCCAGCATAAGCCAAAATATCCATCATATTGCTACCCCCAATCTGTACCAATACCAGCAGCAGCCAAAATAATCCATCATATGCCCCTGTGCCGGAGCCAAAAATCCATCATATTGCCCTATGTAACCGAGCCAGCAGCAGCCAATTCCTCATATTGCCCCCAATCTGTACCTGTGCCAGCAGGAGCCTAAAAAATCCACAATATTGTCCCCAAATATTTACTCGTGCCAGCAGCAACCAAAAATGCATCATATTGCCCCAAATCATCTGTTTACCTGTGCTAGCAGCTGCCAAGAGGGAGGTGGGGAGTGAAAAAGGGGGTCGAAACTAGCAGTTTATAAAATTGAAAAATATTTAAGGCCAAGCAAACCAGGGTTTAAAAATCAAATCAAATCAGCGCCTACTCTGCCTACCCCTAGTTCCTGCCCTGCTGGGGAGCTTCGCATCCCCAGTGCGTCTAAGGATGCGGCTGGGCAGCATGCCGCCCCTAAAATTGCCTCGCCACAAATCCGGGTCTGCATCTGAGGCAAGATTCTCACCTTACCTCATGGCAGGAGCAGCCCTGAGTAGCAATGAAAGGAGACAGGATGTGATCACTGAGTTTCTTTGAAAGATAAAAAATGGATTTGTTAGGTATAGAGATCATAACACAATTCCTCAATGCACTCAATAAAAATAAACACAATTGGCACATTTACTTTCCTAGAAGCAGTGAGCAAGGTGCAGTTTCAAGCTCCACTTCTATTTTTCTTCTGACAATGCAGGGTTTATTCCCAGAATTGCGCTGCACCTACCACACTTGTGTCCAATTCCCCAATATGGACACCACTGTTGCAAATTGGATGTTATCTCTGGTATTTGCCATGTGAGAGATGTCTGCACCTGATTTTTTAGGTACAAGGATGCTGCGCTTATTGATGCAGGGAGATACGAGAACCCTACAGTTACTGCCTGGTCAGGAGGGGGCAGTACCTTGGAGTTCTCTTACCAATTTGGAAAGGTAGAGGACTGTGCAGTGCAGAGCACATCTATATTATTATTTTTATATGAACTTAAGATGTGGGGATTCAAGTTACAGAAAGATCCCTTATCTGGTAAACCCTTAGGGTCAGTCCACACAAGCAGATTCGGGGAGATTAGTTGCCCAGAGACAAATCGTCTCTTCTTTCGTACGATTGCTGTCAGGGGCAGAACATCGGCTGATCTGTTCTTTTACTACTTTATTTGATCTGAATGGTTAGTGGCAGGTCGGGAGATGGCACTGAATGATTGTTCGTCCGTAGGGATGGGCGAATTTGACCCGTTTAGTTTCACCAAAAATTCACCGCCGGCGAAATGTCACTGTCACCCATTAAAGTCTACGGGCATCAAAAAAATTTTGTCGTGCGCCGAAATTTTTTGGACGCGCGTCTTTTTATTTTGACGCACAACGCCATACAAGTCTATGGGCGTCATGTTTAGGCGAAACAAGGCGAAAAAATTTGCTCACCCCTATTTGTCCAATATGAAGGTAAATCTGCACTTCTATGGCCACATTAAGGGTCAGGCCACACAAGCAGGTTCGGGGAGATTAGTCGCCCCAGCGACAAATCGCCTGTTCTTCGGGGCGACAATCTCCCTGATCTGCCTTCCCCCTGCCCCCCGCCGGCAAAAACAAAGCACCGCATGTGAATTGCCGCAGGGTGACTAATCTTCCTGTATCTGCTGGTGTGGCCTGACCCTTAATGTGGCCATAGACGTGCAGATTTCCCTTCATATCAGACGAACAATCGTTCGGTGCCATCTCCCGAGCTGCCACTAACCATTCAGATCAAATAAAGTAGTAAAAGAACAGATCAGCCGATGTTCTGCCCCTAAAAGCAGTTGTACGAAAGTTATGTCCGACCAAAGCTGGTGACAGTCTCCCACTGATATCATCAGATGAGCAATACACGCAGAGATATTATCGGCAGCCGACAGAAATTTTCTAACCTGTCGAATTGTCTGAACAACCGATCACCATCTCACGAAAAATGTCGGGACACTCTACACATGGACCGAAAATTGTATGAAAACAGAGATTCGTACTTTGAAATCTTTCCGTCTATGGCCAGCTTTAGTTCCCTGAGCATTCTGGATAATGGGTCCCCTCCATAAAACTATAAACAACATAATCAGAATGATAAAGATTCAGTTTTCTACCATTAGAGATAATGTAGAAAACAGATGTCCTTGTATTATGTTTTTCCCTAAGTGCTAGGAGTGAGAAAAGCAGAATAAAGAAATTAAAACACTTACATACATTCTCACACATTGGTGACTGGATTGTCATCATCAGATTGTTCTGAAAAGTTATTTTTAATAAACATGGAATTTCAGGCATTCACTTTAATTCTCCCATTTGTGGTGCCAAGTTAGTTCGCTAAGTGATGAATGCATCATTTACAATGATATAGCTGCGAATTAAAGGTCGGAACCCGAAGATCGTATCCAGATATTAAGATGTAGGTTTTCTAATACTGTTGTTGTTTTTATTTTCATTATTCAGCCTTCATTACTCAGTCTGCATAAAATAGGTACTGCTACATCTGGCGGTTTTGAATTTCATGACTCAGAATTTAAAATAAAAAATTGCATACCAAAAAATAAACACATTGTAAAGCATATTCAGCTTCAAATTCCAGGCACTCAGAGCACCACATGATTTAATGATGGATAAGCTCATAATAATATCCCACTAGAGGAGAAGGCAGACTCCACACTTGCAGCTGCTACAACATGAATTTGGTAGTGTGCTTGTAATGAAGTACACTGTATATTACTTTTAAATAATTAACACATAGCATAAAGAGAGTAAGTGGGGTTTTTTTTTAACACTGACTTTTTTGTAGTGCTGGTTTAGCCAGAAAGTTGTTTTTAAACTGCTTTCTTGTTGAGAATAAAAGAAGGAATGAAAAAGAATGTCCTTGCTCCTGGGCCACAAACGCCCGGGCCTAGGAAAGCAGAATTTAAGGGGCGACATGTTGCCCAGCCGCATCCAAATATGAGCACTTGAGACTGGCGTGCAGAAGATTTGAAAATCACCCGCATGTCTCCAGTGCAGTTCTGCCTGTGCATGTGCGCATGTTAAGGAAGTGGATGGGTAGGAGACTTAGGGGCAGATTTACTAAAGGGCGAAGTGAAGATTCCCCAGAGTTACCATTTTCAGGGACTTCACAGATTTACTAATGGACGCAGGCATCACTTCACTAGCGAAAGAGACATGCGCTAGCAGTGATTCGCACTCTATCATCAGGCGAATTTTTGTTCTGGCGAATGGACGTTGCTCCGCAAATTCACTAAGTAACTGAACGTTACCTCTTTCGCCAGAGTTGACTTCGCCACCTCAGACCATGTGCTAAAAAGCAGCTAGATCTTCCTCAATCTTCTGTCACTTACAGATACAGTGCCAAAAATGCATTAAAGTTCCAAAAATGCTGGCGACTTTTCCTTTTCTGAAGCGGATTGGCTGCAAAAGACCTGACTTTTTTTGGGTAACCAGTTTTCTCCGCACATTTTATAACATATGGAACAGTCATTTTACAGTGTGCTCATGTGTAGGGTATTATATTAACTCTCTTGTCTTTATTAAGGTTCCCTGGACACGTGTAAGAAAAAGTGGTAACTTCAAGCATTTGCACCAACATTTATAATAAAGGCGTCCATACGACTTTAAATTACCCGACCTAAGCGCAAGATCACTAGCGAATTTTTGCTAGGCACAAATGAACGCTAGCACATCTTCGCTATGAAATGTTCACACTGCAGAAATAACGATAGCAAAAAGTTGTCAGCGTTCGGCGCCCAGGACGCAACTTCGCATATTAGGAAATTAGCGTAGTGGTAGCGAATCTGGGCCTGGTGAAGTGGTGTGATTTGTGCGAAGCGGTCGCTGGTGAAAATTCGCCCTTTAGTAAATTTGCACCTAAAAGTCCACATTGGACCTCGTATACTTGACTGCTCATGGTATGCTATCCGATATCACACACTGCTTCGTCCATGGCAAGGCTGCATCTCTGTGATTAATGATACCCCCCTACAACTCTGAAACTATTATTGGAAAAAAAAAATAATGGGTTGCTGTTTTGCCCATTAAAGCACCGTCAGTAAAGTTGTCCACAGAAATTAATGGACCCTTAGTTTATAATACAAAGGAATATTTTAGGTACAAAATTGAAAGAGAAGCTTATGTAAATGTGACTAAATGATTTCATGTTTACAGTAAAAAGTTGGAATTTATAATGCTCTTCATTTTCCTAAGGAGCTGCTTCGAGGGTGTCCTGGGCAAAAAGTCAAAATTTCCATTTAACCAGAGATGTTTAAAAAAAAAAAAGCGAAGTTCTTAAATAATGAAACCACCATGGTTTGGAAATGGACATCGTAAAGATGTTTGAACTGTTCTTCATTCTGTACATTACCGAGGTGGGATATCAATAGCTGAGGGCTCTTATCTTACAAGAGATCTTTTACATCCCATTCAGCCTTTGTTCTGAACTAGTAATTTCAGTTTACATCACCGAGCTATCATGCTAACACATAAATTATTTGTACAAGGGGTAGGCTAATGCATATCATTTGCAGCATGCGCAACTTATCATTGGAATACGCAGATGATCAAAGTGTTATCTACAAAACTGTGCAAGAAGAGAAAAAATCTTGGATTGACTTCATTTTCTTTGTTGCTGTCAAGTGTATTAGGCCTATGGGACATGAGAAGATGTGTCATCCATGGGAAATCTGCACTACGCATGGGTGACAAATCTCCTGAATGTACCTTAATGGCAGAGACACACGCTGCGATATGGGGAGATTAGTTTGGGCGACTAATCTCCCCAAACTGCCTTCCTGCCGGCTAGAATGTAAATCGGCATCGGGATGGCACTCGGAGCGATTCGTTTTCAGAAGTCACCCCAAGTTTCCTCGTGAGGCAACTTCGGAAAACAAAGCGCTCCAAGTGCCATCCCGTGGGCGATTTACATTGTAGCTGGCGCGAAGGCAAGGGAGGCAGTTTGGGGAGATTAGTCTCCCCGAAGAAGTGGAGATTTGTCTAATCTAATTTTCCCGAATCGATAATCTCCCTGAATCGCAGCATGTGTCTCTGCCCTTAAATTGGTGCCAGTTAAACTCTGAAGCACCATGAATCATGTAATTGCAAAAAAAATACAAGAAGATGCAATTTCTGGTGATTTGTCAACAACAGGAAGTATCTAGTGGAATTAAGTGTAAAGCAATTGGACTTTTTCTGTTTTCTTGAAAACGTTCCACCACTTATCCAAGCAGCTTTTCCAAGTAGTGGTAGGCAATTCCCCAGCATTTCGAGCCATAAGAGTAGTACAGTCACAGACATTTCATCACAACTTATTTACTGTAGATCCAGTTAAAATGGTACCATGATCCTCACTGAGGCAGCTGTTAGTCTTTTAGTGTACATGACTGAAGTGTGATTTTTTGTGAAACCACCAGGGTAAGGATGTCAAAGCAGCATTTTATGTTTCTGAGCAGTGGTGTCACATGCCCCCTCCTCTGGATTCCTTCACCCCTCTTTCAAACATTCCAAAATATGCACCACACTGCTGTCCTCAGTAGCGTGTCCCTTTTCTGGTGTATGTAGATAGACTACTGAGTCTTGTCCGGAGGAGTTAGCCCTCCTATATTGGACCATTCTCTTACAGAGTGCTTGTTTAGTTTATCCAGTGTATGGATGTGAGCATTCTTCGCTACACTGGACAATGTAATCCACGTTACTTTTCATGAGCATTGAGTCTTTGGGGGTACTAATTTTTTCTGATGTTCCAGCCACATATAGGATGATTGGACCAGTGTTGTTAGTGGAGTACCGCAGGGCTCTGTATTAGGTCCTTTGCTTTTCAACTTGTTTATTAATGACCTGGAGGTGGACATTGAAAGTACTGTTTCTATTTTTGCAGATGAGACTAAATTGTGCAGAACTATAGGTTCCATGCAGGATGCTGCCACTTTGCAAAGTGATCTGTCTAAACTGGAAAACTGGGCAGCAAACTGGAAAATGAGGTTCAATGTTGATAAATGCAGGTTATGCACTTTGGCAAAAATAATATAAATGCAAGTTATACACTAAATGGCAGTGTGTTGGCAGTGTGAGTTTCCTTAAATGAGAAGGATCTCTGGGTTTTTGTAGATAACAAGTTGTCTAATTCTGGGCAGTGTCATTCTGTGGCTACTAAAGCAAATAAAGTTCTTGCATAAAAAAGGGCATTAACTCAAGAGATGAAAACATAATTCTGCCTCTTTATAGGTCCCTGGTGAGGCCTCATCTGGAGTATGCAGTGCAGTTTTGGACTCCAGTCCTTAAGAGGGATATAAATGAGCTGGAGAGAGTGCAGAGACTAAGTGCAACTAAATTGGTTAGAGGGACGGAAGAGTTAAATTATGAGGGGAGACTGTCAAGGTTGGGGTTGTTTTCTCTGGAAAAAAAGACGCTTACGAGGGGACATGATTACACTTTACAAGTACATTAGGGGACATTATAAACAAATATAATTTGATTGACATCCTTAACCCTCTGTGAAAAAGCTTGGAAGTGTTGCACTCTAATCCCACAAAAGTTATTGAGGGGTGATATTTTTTGGTATGGCCTTGACTAAAAGTAAGCTAACAGTCCAGTTTAGTCTAATAGATACTGATCTTGGGTCAGTCCAGCTTCAATTAGTCTTTTTGCCAACTTCTTAAAGAAATTGGGAACTGAGTGATTGGCCTTATGCTTGTACTGGGTGCTTACCGTGCTTATATTGGGGTCTAAGGCCATTTATGTTAGACAAATGACTGACGCTCAATTAGAAAGATGGAAAAACTAAGATTTTTTTTGCACAGGGTTTGTTGCACTGGCTGCTGTTTTCCTCACAGTAAACAATGAGGTTCTAGAAGAATCTATCAGCCACTGGTACCACCTTTGCATGTTTATTGAATTAGAACTAAAATAATCACCCCCTGGATTGGTTGCAACAAATTTCACATTTTCAAATGTACAAAAACTATAAATAATATTACGTGTTTAAACACCTGCCAAATCCATGGATGGCAAAAGATGGGTAATGTGCAATCTGTTGTGCGACTACAGATAACAAGAAACCGTATTTTGGGGAGACCATGAGAAAGTTGCAAATAGCTCCAGGTTTTCTGTAAATTGGTGGAATTATCTTCTAGAAGGGAATGCCACCTGCATTTTGAGGTTTAGAATCATGGGCTCTAGGACCATGCATTAATTAAAATGATTATTTTTTTCTTTTGCCAGACAGCTATATCTATCTTGTTCCTCTGAAAATGTAAGAACTAAGGCACTCTGGGCATTTGATGAGTGTTATAAGAAGACAACAGGTTTTATGCCTTAGACCTAATACTTGTTGCTGAACTGTTGCTTAAACGTTTATGTGAGAGGGACCATCTGCTCGGGATGAATCTCTTCTACTGTGTGTAACTAGAAGGCAATCTCCTGCATGGGTCCTCTGAACTGTTTTGTTTTGTACGCTTAAAAAATGAACTGAAGAACTTGGCAGCTGAGGAACTTGGGGCATAAATATTTGCCAAGATAACTAATAGGACATTTACAGAGACTACCAGGATGATAAATCTTCTCCCTGGGTATTTTATACTTTTGCTAACGGGAATATGAATCTTATTCTTCCAAAAAATGCCATGGTGACTTTTTGGCAGATGTTCTTATAACAAAGCAGCCCCATTAAAGTATTTGCTTCTATGTTTTTGCTCTGTTTAAATGCTGCACTTTTCAGTAAGGCTGGTTAATCCTTTAACATTAAAGCAATCTTAAATGGATAGCAAGCGCATTGCAGGTACTTATTAAACGCATCAAGCAAGAATTGTAGCCATATCCAAAGATAGACATGTACTCCAAAGGCAAATTACAGTTAAAATCAACTTCAAAGCCTGACGCATTTTTTACTTATAGGCATATTATCAAAGCCACCATTGATTGAACAGATTGCTGAAACTAGATTCTACAATATTGACGATCTGAACTTCCTTGCCTGCAACTAGTGATGGGCAAATTTATTCGGCAGGCACGAATTTGCAGCGAATTTGCGCGATTTGCCACCAGCGAATACATTCGCGAAACGCCCGAAAAAATTCGCCGGCGTCAAAATAAGATTTCGTCAAAAAGTTGGTCACTGGCGTCAAAAATGAGACGTCGGCGCCGTTTCACAAATTTCGCGCGAATTTGGCGCATATTCGCCCATTACTACCTGCAACATTGAATCTACATTGTCATCGAGGAAAGGGTTTAAGGTAAAAGATTACCATATTTATAAGAAGGTGTAAGACACATTTCTGTGTACTTGTCATTACTTGAGGTTTTTCTAAGGAGGAAAATATTTAGAACTGTTCCAATGGTTACAAAATTCCTTACTTACCTTTCAAATGTCACTTTGAGATCAGATATTTCATTGCTGCCAGTACTAGATTTAATTTGGTTTAATAAATATACCAAGTGCCCAACAATCATTCATCAGATACTGTATAATATAATATTTTTTATTACAGAAATGTAAACACATGGCCAATTGCACATGATCTTAATGAGGTTGTTGCTGAGACAAACAAGTCCCTTTTTTCCTTGGCTTTTTCTCTTAAGAAAGACAGAGTTACTGGCAAAGCCATGAAAGCTATTAAATTGTCAAATGTATGAAAAACGTAGTCATTCGTTTCAGCTGATGTTGATGGCATTACTGCGTAGGGCATATTCTATTCTGAGAAGTCGGTCAGGTTTGCTGGCATGCTTAACACACTTGTCATCTGGGCTAAACCCTGCAGACAGATGAACAATTTCCTAAGAGATGTCATTTGAGGGAGGTGATGAGAACCCAAAGTAAATGTACCGTTCCTAAGCCAGATTTTAGTGTTTAATTGAAATAAATTATACAATTCCAGTAAAGTAAAAGTCATACGTGGCCCCTTGTAATGCAATATAATGTTGTTTCTGGTTTTAAGATTACAGGCCTGTTTGGCATGTAGTGCTCCAAATTTAACACAATGATTAAATAGATGCATGTCTATTAGAACCTATTTATACACCTAAGGGCAGAGACAACGCTCAGATTCGGGAGATTAGTTGCCCAGCGTCAAATCTCCTCTTCTTCGGGGCGACTAATCTCCCCGAACGGCTAGAATGTAAATCACTGGCAGGATGGCAATCCGTGTGCTTCATTTTACAAAGTCGCCTGAAGTTGCCTCACGAGGAAACTTTGGGTGACTTTGGAAAACAAATCAAGCTCCAAGTGCCATCCCATTTACATTCTAGGAGGCAGTTCTGGGAGATTAGATGCTCCAAAGAAGAGGAGATTTATCACCGGGCAACTTAACTCCCTGAATCTTAGGGCAGTGACACACCAGGAGATTAATCGCTAGCGATAAATCGCTGCTTCTCTGGGCAACTAATCTCCTGCACTCTCCAGTAAAACGCTTTCCCATAGGCAATAATGTGAATCGCTGGTGGTAAAACACGTGTCGCTCCAGTCTCCCAAAATCGCTTGAAGTTTCCTCTTGTGGCGATTTTGGGAGACTGGAGCAACACATGTGTTTTACCACCAGCGATTGAGGAAAAGTGAAAATTTTATAGAGGAGAAGTTGAGGAAAAGTGAAAATTGTATAGAGGGTGGAGTTGCTCCCAAGACTCCACCCTCTATACAATTTTCACTTTTCCTCAACTTTTAATCAAGAGGTTGATAACCAAGGTTTTTTTTAATTGTGACCATAGTAATTAACTTTTAGGGCTCTTACACATGACCGTTCCGACCTGCTCTCCCCTGCGTTCCATTTTTTGGCGTTCAGCCGCAGGGGAGCGCAGGAATAGACACAAGTCATTATTTGAAATGGGGCTGTACTCACTCAGGCGCTGTAGGCGCCGAACGCAGGAAAAATGCAGCATGTTGCGTCTGAATCTGCATTCGGCGCCTACACGCGCCTGAGTGAGTACAGCCCCATTTCAAATAATGACTTGCGTCTATTCCTGCGCTCACCTGGGGGAGCGCAGGTCGGAATGGTCATGTGTAAGAGCCCTTAGATCTTAATTAATTGATGCACAAGTCACTAAATGAATTGGTGAACTAATTGACGGCACATGGCACTTTATTAGAGCACATCAGAATTATCCAAAATCGAATCGATTGCACTGGTCACTTTATAGTATATTTTAATGAATCGTAATAGTAAAACCATTATTGGTCAAATTGATTAGAATGTTGAGAGTGAATTTAATTAATTTATGAATGAATTGGAATCCTTATAAAACACTGGCACCTTAAATTAAAGTGATTGAATAGGGAGTAATTAACTCCGAATTTTAATTCTAGTGGTTATCGATTTTGTGGGTTAAACCTGAATAAAATAACGAACGATACCAATTGATAAGTTTTTTGCCATTAAAAATATTTATTGTGAGGTCTTTGAAGGTGAATGTTGCACATGGCTTGTTATATCCAGTAGAGAGAAGTTAAATTTACCAAACCACAATAATAAGCAACATTGTAATTTGCTAACCTGGTGTTATCAGCTTATCTTAAAGACTGTAAACATAGTTTCAATTCGGACTACTGCAATAAGATAAGGGAATCCTTTTCCAAACCATATAACGAATTGAAACTAAATTATTTTTTGAGGGAAGTGTTCGAATTATAGAGGCGTAGTAATTGATACAGTTACAAAACAAGGTTCTTTTTCTTTCCTTCTCTCTTTTCATTGAAATTTTCAATCCTGTCCAATGATTTGCATTTCCATCAGAAATGGCCCAAACCTGACATGTACTAAATGTCTCTCTATCCTTCTGGCCTAGTTGCAGTTTAAAGGTCACTGAAACTAAAATTTTCTTCTTTTTTAATTTTCCATTATGGCTTCATACCCAATGAGAGCTGCAGAAAAAACATTATATAATAAAACAAACACCAAGAAAGGAAGTTCCGTCTCAAACTGTCCTAAGTTGTATTCATTTATTTCCTAGTATTTATATAATGCCAACAGATTTTCCCAGTGCTTTCCAGAGATGATACCTTGTTCCCTGCCGCAGCGGAGATTACAATCTAATGTGGTCAATTTGCTCAGTTATTCTACCTGCTTTTGTAATATGGGAGGAAATCAGAGCAGTCTACATAATTTAGTAAAAAATTACATATAACCAAAGTTGGGTGCACTCATGTAATGCCTAAATAACCTGATCACATACAGTGGGATCTCCTCCAGGAATAAATACTACATGTGAAAAAAAAGGAACCGTAAGTAAACAGAAAGAATCCCGTAATGAGGGCTCAAACAGGTATGTTGGTTGTGAAAAATGGACACACTTTATTATACCTTAAAAATGAATATGGCTAAAAATACCATATCTTATATACTGTTGCACCAACTTAAAGTTTCAGCTTGTCAATAGCACCAATGATCCAGGACTTCAAACTTGTCACAGGGGGTCACCATCTTGGAAAGTGTCTGTGACACTCACATGCTCAGTGGGCTCTGAGCAGCTGTTGAGAAGCTAAGCTTAGGGCTCGTCACTAATTATCCAGCAGAAAATGAGCTTCCCCTGTAATATAAGCTGATGCTACAGGGCTGATTATTAAATTCTGATGCTAATTGCACTGGTTTCTGTGCTGCCATGTAGTAATTATCTGTATTAATTACTAATCAGCCTTATATTGTGACATGTATCTTCTATGTGTACTGTATATTTTGAGTCAGTCCCTAAGCAGAAAAGAAGATGGGAGCTACTGGGGGCATATTCAGAGGCACAGATCTCACCTGCTAAAGGGCCATGGTTCCCTTAGACTGGTATAAAAGCCCAAAACATAATGTACAGCATGTATAGCCTACTTCTTTAGTAAAGCTTGAGTTCTCCTTTAAGATTCCTTATTTTTTATTTGAGGAAATTATAGCACCTGGAAGATACCTACACAGGCGCAGGGAGGACGTACAAACTTTTTGCAGTAACAAAGCCAGACTCAGGACTCCAAACTCAGGGCCCCAATGTAGAAATTGTAGTTACTGAACCACCATGCTGCCAACAGGACAATAACCATTAATTTTATTCTGCATGGCTCAAACAGAAATCTAAATGAAGCGTGTTGGTGTTTTGCTTGCCAAGGATGATGGGGTTCCTATTAGCTTTATTGCAATGTGCAATAAGTTGATGTGGAATATGGCTTTGTGTTTCATTTTTCCTACCCAGACGTTTATTTTAACTGTATTGTAGCTATCAACAACCGTTCTTACATATTCATTTAAAAATGTAATTCCCATTGCCCCCTCTTGTTATTATTACATCATGGTATATTATTACTTCAGATGTTACATTTTAAAAGCCTCCTTCATCGACCACTTTACCCAAAATTGCAGTAACAAGCTTCCACTTTGCCAATGCTTGACAATACATGGCATATAAACTGCCTGCTGCACTAAATTATCTACCAGTTGTAACCATGGCTCTCTACACACGGCACCGTTGAAATACAATCTAGTCAATTTGGACAATAACAATATCCAAGCATTTTGTGCAGGATTTGGATTTGGTGGGGTCTTTTAAGTTCAGCCGAACCAGATCATAGCACGCATTAGTTTAAAATATTAGTTTAGACTATTTGGCTTTATAGGAATATGTAATTTAGGGTTCTGATTAGGTGTTTCATGTTTCTGATCTTTTGTTAAAGATTTGGTATTTCATTGTATCCAAAGATTACAGATTCCATGCCATCCTATGAAAGCTGAGACATGTGCTGAAAGTGATGATAGAAATAAATCCCTTTATGTTCCAAGAATAGTTTTAGCTTGACAATACATGTAGAACAGAAATAAAAGTGTAGTCATTCCTTGTCTATTCTAACAATACTGCTGTATACAATAAAGTCCATCTGCAATGCCTTTGTGGTACTTTCCAGAAATGCGACACTGAATACTAAATTCTTGTGAAGGGTGGGTAACTGTATGAAATTCAGCCAAGGGGCCGTAGCAGCGGGCAAACAGATTCCATTTTTGACATACCTAATAAAGCATTTTTTAAAAAAAAAAAATAACTGGGTCTAAGAAGGATGAAACTCAGTGTAGCCTTTGTAAAAACATGAAAAAATATTGCCTTGTGCAATATGGGATGGGAATGGGAATTTGTGCTTTCCAATGAAAACGTTCTTAAAAACTTTCCCATGCTGTCTACAATATACCAACAGTTAATTTTAAGGTAATCTCAACTTTCAGCACAACTTCACTTTATGGGATCACTGTTCTATATTCCTTACTATTCCCTAAATTCCCAAGAGTAGTTGCTGTAGCAGTTAAGTGCTGTGCTCTTATGGATCCCAATTCTTGTAGTAATTTAGCTACTATCCTTGTGATCCTTGCATTCTTATGCTGATCTTGATTTCTGTAAAGAGTTTGGGGACCAGCTAACAACTTATAGAATGCACAGGAGCCAGGAATATTCTGTAAAACAGATCCTTATAAACTTTATTTAAAGACGTCATCGCTTTTAATCCGTTTTTTTGTGACGCAAGTGTCCCTTAACTCCCTGAAAATTGTGAATTAGAACAAAAAAAATTTACCCTCTGGTGTAAATTATAAGGATATTATGTTATCTCAAAATTGCAAGACCTGTATCAGTGGTGTAACTAGATGTTACTGGCCCCACCCACAGCAAATTCATTTTAAGGCCCCAAACAGATCCAGAGGTTTCCTGATCTACCAATGGATATTGAACTTGCTCGTTTTTGGGCCTCATGGATCCCCCTATACTTCCAGGGTCCACCTGCAACCACAGGGTCTGCTTCCTCTGTAGTTACGCCCCTGACCTACATAAATGCACTTGGCTCTTCGACATGGAATCCATTTGGAATATTTTACATTATTAAATTATTCACTATATATTTGCCTTCCTCTGCATAATTAATAGATCTTAATTTCATTATTTTGAGCAGATTTTGTGTCAGCCTAGTTCTTGCAGAATAAAAATGAAATAGGAAAATGTCTTTCTGTTACAGGAATGTGTTTGCATGGAAGTCACTTTTTGTGTCGTTTTATTTCTAGTAAATTAAGGGACCCATTTACTTTGCTCGAGTGAAGGAATAGCGGAACAAAACTTCGAATTTCTTCGACCATCGAATGGGCTACTTCGACCTTTGACTACGTCTTCGACTTCGAATCGAACGCTTCGAACTAAAAATCATTCGACTATTCAACCATTCGATAGTCGATGAACTGTCTCTTTAAAGAAAAACTTCGACCCCCTAGTTCGCTACCTAAGAGCTACAGAAGTCAATGTTAGCCTATGGGGAAGGTCCCCATAGGCTTGGCTATCTTTTTTTGGTTGAACAAAAATCGTTCGATCGATGGATTAAAATCCTTCGATTGAGCGAATAGCGCTAAATCCTTCGACTTCCAAGTCGAAGGATTTAACTTTGACAGTCGAATATCGAGGGTTAATTAACCCTCGATATTTGATCTTAAGTAAATTTGCCCCTAAGATAACAGCATTACTGCTGCATGCTCTCACTTGAAAACTAGTTAGGTTCACTGCCCTCTCATACTAGCGTGCCAAGACCCTCATTTTTTGGAAGCATACAATAACAGCAATAATATATCTAGGGCATGGCACCTTAAAATAGTAACACGCATTGGCCCTGGTTAAACAGCTGCGACTATACTAGCACACTTGACGTCTTGGCAGGATCTTTTCATTTCCAACTCTTAGCAGATGCAGATGGCCTTTCCAACCCTTCCTATTATTGATGCCAATTGTGTCTCAATAGAAAAGGCAAGTAATACAAGAACTTACTATACAGGAATTTTTGGGATGCCTTTTGCTTTTCTGTTTCAGAACCTATGACAAGTTGGAAAAAAGATGGAGCCTCTAATGACTGAACAGCATTTCACTTCTTGCTGTTGGGTACAAGCACCCTGTCCATGATACAGCTTACTGCTGAAACTGGTCACAATGTGCAATATGTTTTACTAAGAGATCCTATGATTCTTATTCAGGGGCAGATTTACTAAAGGGCGAAGTGGGCTTTGATAGCGAAAATCCACCAGAAATCCCATCCACAGGGACATCGTCAATTTACTAATGGGCGTAGAGGACAATTCGCTAGTAAACAGGACCATTGCTAGCATAGTTTTGCACCCTATTGCCAGACTAATTTTTGCTCAGGCGAACGATCGTTACTCCGCAAATTCACACGTTACTAAACGTTACCTCTTTCGCCAGAGTTTCCTTCTCTACCTGAGACCTGGTGAACTGATAAGCTGAAGCTACATCCTCCTCAATCTTATGTCAGTGACATCATATCCTGTGTGCCGGAAAGTCATAAATGTTATAAAAAATGCTGGTGTTTGTTCATATTTTAAAGTGGGATTGCCTTCAAAAGTCCCATCTATTAAAGATTTTTGTCTTAACCTTTTTTTCCAACCATTTGAGGGGCATGCTACATTTGTTTTAGGGTGGGCTCATGTCTAGGGCATTAGAGGATTTCTTTAGTCTTTATTTTGCTTTCTTATTCAGTCTTTCAACACCATCGGACTTTAATAAGTCACGAAAAAATCAAGGTTTTTTTCTAAGAAAAAATGGGTTTTCCCCTTTAAATGTCAGACTAGAAAAAATCGTACTTTAATAAATAACCCCCTTGGTGTCCTACAAAGCTAGAGAATTTGTCCCTATGCGTCTAGGTATTGCTTACTACCTTCCTTGATTCTTGTACCAGGAAACAAATAGCCATGTTTTACCCATAATGCAGCATTTTCGTTATAATTCTGGAATTATCAACACGTATTAATAACCCAAATGTGTGTAAATGTGTGTGACAGGAGGCAAAAAGTTCATGAAAAAGTTGTGGTATTTAGGCATCAACGGGGGAATGTAATAAAAATCGCTAACGGAAAAACTATTCGCAATGCGAAAAGTTATGCCTTTGCGCGAACAAATTTTGCTTTGATGCAAATTTAATATAGCATTTGCGAGCCCGGAAACTGTTTAGCGACCACTTCCGACAGTGAAAGACCGTTTGCAAATTTTATCGTTTGCGCCAATGCGCAGTCAATGTAATAAAACTTCTTACTGAAAAAGTCATTATGTTTGCTCCAAAAGATTACGACACCTTCAAGCACTTCTTATGAGTGCGCAATTAAAATTCGCAATGCGCAATTAAAATTCGCAATGCAATAACAGTTTAAGGAACAATATTACATTGCGAGATGTGGATTTTTAGTCTTATTGGTGCGAATTGTTTTGCTCTTTGCGACTTTTATTACATTCACCTGCAAATCTGAAAAAGTCTTATCAAGACTTTTCTCACACAAGAATTTATCGGATAAATTTAAGGAGAAATAAGGAGAAAAGGTCTGTTTGGATTTGGTCAGAGTGGCTTTCCAAAAATAGTGTGATAAATTAAGATTTTGATGAATAACCCCCTAACAGTTTTTGTGTAGAGTCCAGTGCCAGTTTACACACACACATATATTTACCAAATATTTAACTTTCTTACTTTTACAATATAAGGGCAGAGACATACACTCAGATTCGGGAGGTTAGTCGCCCGGTGACAAATCTCATCTTCTTCAGGGTGACTAATATTCCCGAACTGCCTTCCCTGCCTTCCCGCTGGCTAGAATGTAAATCGCCAGCGGGATGGCACTCAGATTCATTTACCGAAGTCACCCGAAGTTTCTTTGAGAGCCAACTTCAGCCGTCTTCAGAAAACAAAGCGCTCTGAGTGCCATCCTGCCAGTGATTTTCATTCTAGCCAGTGGGAAGGCAGGGGAGTGCAGTTCGGGAGATTAGTCACCCTGAAGAAGAGGAGATTTGTTGCAGGGCGACTAATCTCCCCGAATCTGAACGTGTGTCTCTACCCTAAAGATACTTTATAGTGAGATTCTGCAAGATGCTTCATTCAAAAGTTACTACATAGTCAACCAAACCAACATTCTACCATTTTGATTTCTGATAAAATGGCCACTGAGGGCCACTTTGTGAGAGAGATTTCTTTATCAGACAATACATAGCTGCTCCTGATCATATACATAAACACAGATATGCAGATATATGATATGGATCCCTGTGCCAAATAACCTTTTGGTTTTTAGCAGATATTCAAGACTTAAATGGTGTAACCCTTATTTGGCTTAAATAGACAAATACCAACTAGAGGGGTAGAGCATAGGCTACACTGGACCCTCTTTTACCAGGGTGGGCTTTCGCTAAGTGGAAAGATCACGTGAGGGTGTTGTTAAACTACACCTCTATATGCCAAAAGTATAAAAGAGTAGAGAATGGACACCAGGGGTTCTTTGCAAAACAGTAACACAGACTTTTTTAAATTATAAAGCACCCCAAGGTTGAGGATACTCACAAAGGAGGTAGTCAATATATGCCAGGTACAATCGAAGATGTTGCAGAAACAGCATAGAATGGCACCACTGAAGGAATCACACTGGGAGTTGAAGTATACACCTTCCTGGTTGTCAGTAACTCATGTGGACTGGATCCCTTACAGCAGACGTGGAACAGGGTGAGAACATAACCTAATTCCCTTGTCAGTACTGTGGTCCCTTCACTACAGGCAAAGCAGAGCCTGGGGGAGAGCTACTCACTTCTATCCTCCTTGATGGAGCCTGAAGCTGCTCTTACTAACTAAAGCTCACTATCTCACTCTCTCTATAGAGTGCTATTACAATGGTTATCCTGTACACTAGCTTCACCTCGTTCATGGGGTCCCTGTACCCCTGTTGTTATATTTGTACCTCTATGACCTCGTACGTAAAGCAAAACCACGAAATAGTGCAAGTTCAAATACAATGAGGTAGTTTATTGTGTCCAAAATACAAGACAATAGGTTTTGCCTGGGGAAGTAGTCGTGTGTCACCTGTGTGGTACCCGAATGCTTTCCAAGGATACTCCCATATAACATAAGTTTATATACCCATTTTGATGTCATAGATGGTGGTGATAACAAATGAGAGTATGCCAATACCATACATAGTCTGACTCCTCCTTGTACAATTAATGTCTAAATGATTTACTTAGTCTTACATGTTAGCAAAGGAATGTGGTAACATACTGTGCCTAGCTCCAACGGTCCACAGCCTTGCAATCAGCTATGGCTAACCAAGGCCATTGTGGTATTTCAAGTAATTCGAGCCGCACGTCTGCAGGAGGGGGCCACACCAGACAGACTGGCATTTTGCTGATACTCTGGAATTTAAGAAACAGAGTGATGATCTTTTGTTTGTATGGCCTAGTATAAGCTATATGATTGACCATTGTCCACAGTAGACCATATGTCCTTATAGTCCATCCTGCCTTAGGCCTTATAGCGTTATGGCGTCGTAGAGGGCGGGGGTGACAAATATCAACCCTCTGACACTAGCCATTCGTCCGTCATAAGAATTGGACCGTTCCCGATATATTTTTATAATAACACCCCGACTTCTCTAAAGGAGGGTCTAACACTTCTGAAGCCTTGTTGACTTTAGGCTCAATGGAACTTCCAACCAGATCAACACCTACAGGCCAAAGTGGAAGGACCTCCCCTGCAAAGCACTTTGTTACAGTGATGCAGGATATGGTCATCAACCAAGGTCCAATGAAATGGGTATGCAAAGTAAGGTACAAAGCATTTCATGGGGTTTAATCCAGGAACATGGAAATGAGGCACTGGTAGGGAATGAAGCCATAAGGGCCATTATACTTACGGGTCCCGACATTGCTTTATGTGCCCTTTCTATTGAGCCTGTACTGCCTTTTTTTTAATTCAAATTTGTAGTTCGCCCATATTGACATCTGTTGTACATTACCCCTCCAGAGACTAGGGCCGATTCACAAAGGGTCGAATATCGAGGGTTAATTAACCTGGGTATTAAAATCCTTCGACTTCGAATATCGAAGTCGAAGGATTTTAGTGCAAATAGTGCGATCGAACAATAGAAGGATTATTCCTTCGATCGAACGATAAAATCCTTCGAAACGAATGATTCGAAGGATTTTAATCCAACGATCGAATGAATATCCTTCGATCAAAAAAACGTATCAAAGCCTATGGGGACCTTCCCCATAGGCTAATATTGAGTTCGGTAGCTTTTAGATGGCGAACTAGGGGGTCGAAGTTTTTTCTTAAAGAGACAGTACTTCGACTATCGAATAGTTGATCGATTTTTAGTTTGAATCCTTCTATTTGAAGTCGTAGTCGGAGGTCGTATTAGCCCATTCGATGGTCGAAGTAGCCCAAAAAAACACTTCGAAATTCGATGTTTTCTTACTTCGAATCCTTCACTCGAAGTTAGTGAATCGGCCCCTTAAAATCAAGTATACAAACTTTTACTCTAGAACAGGTATGGGACCTGTTATCCAGAATGCTCCAGCTTTCCAGATAATGGATCTTTTCATAATTTGGATCTTCATACCTAAAGTCTACTAAAAAAATCATGTAAACAAAAAAAAAAAAAAACAATAGGCTGGATTTGCCTCCAATAAGAATTAATTATATCTTTGTCTGGTTAAAGTAAAAGGTACTGTTTTATTATTACGGAGAAAAAGAAAATCATTTTTAAAAATGTGTCTTATTTGGATTAAATGGAATCTATGGGAGACAGCCGTTTCATAATTCGGAGATCTCTGGATAATGGGTCTCCGAATAATGGATACTGTACTTGTATATGCCTTATGGTGAAAATCTCCCCATATTATGAGCCTTATACTAGAAAGATTTCTAGTGTAAAAGATGTTTTCTTGCTTTTTCTGCCTTTTATCTTTATGACTCTATTTCTCTCTGTGTTTATCTATGCTTAATACTAGTTCCCCTTTAGACAGTCCCATTGTAGCTTTAATTATAGTCCCTGTATATATTTGGAGGGACAAAGGGGCTTATAAATTATAGGGCTTATAAAAAAGAGATGCCTTTTATCAACACTCTTTGATTGCTGACTCTCACTCCAGATTAAAACCAGATTTCAGCATTACATTTCAAATGTGATGTTCCAAAAGACACATTTAAATGATTTGAGGTTTAATAGAGGGCAGAACACACAAATGTTATTTTATGGATATTTTATGACAAAACACGTGCAAAAGATGTTATCTTTCAAACGAAGCCACAATAATGTCATCTTCCTATATATTTAGAAAATATAATCTTTTCCAGTAGCAAGATTGATAATGGCTGCCTCCTCTAAGTAAATAATTGAGCAGAAAATAGACCTTCATTGTTTGTGTCTGTTTTTAATCTCTTTCATGCAAATATAGATGTATAGGAATAGATCACCGAACATTACGGAAGATGTGTTACATATGTCTGATTAAAACAAATACGGCTTTGGCACTGGGAATAGCTCAGTGCACAATTGGAGGGGAGGAAAGGTCAGTTTATACAGCCCGGGGAAACAATGAGTAAATGATTAAATTATCTTTCCAGTAAATAGTGTCAAGAAGATGTTGATGAATAACATAAGCAGCGAGATAAAGATCATAGAAACCAATGACATACAATGAGCTATCTCTACAGTAATGTGCTTTGGATTTTTTTCTGTTTCCTTTAGTTTTTTGGACTTAGTGCTAATAAATAAGATCCATGTAGCTCAGAGCTTTCTATTTATTAGTAAGTACCTGGTATGTTTGCACAGAAGTGTCTGGGTAGTGGATCCTATAAATCTTTTGAAGAGTAGCAATGTGTAGTGATGGGCAAATAAATTCGACGGGCACGAATTCCTGGCAAATTTCCGTGTTTCGACGTCGGCAAATAAATTCGCGAATCTCCTGCAAAAAATTGCCGGTGAAAATTTGCTGACGTCAATTTCTGATTTTTTTGTGAAAACGTTAGAATTGCACGATTTTTAGTGAAAACTTTCGAATTGCTAGATTTTTTGTGAAAACGTTTAAATTGCTCTATTTTTTACTGTAAAACCTTCGAATTGCTTGCTTTTAGTGAAAACGTTCGAATTGCTCAATTTTTTCGCGAAAACGCTCGAATTGCTCGATTTTTTTTGCTGAACTTTCAGATTTCAGGATTTTTCGCAAATTTTTTCGCCGTTTTGTGAATTTCCCACAAATCACTAGTAATGTGTCCCTGAGCCACCAGTTGGTTGGCATTAAAGGACCAGTGAAAACTTTTGAATTCCTTGCTTTTAGTGAAAACGTTTGAATTGCTAGATTTTTATGTGGAAACGTTCAAATTGCTTGATTTTTTTGTGAAAACTTTCAAATTGCTTGATTTTTTCATGAAAACATTCGAGTTTCACAATTTTTTGGTGAAAATGTTCAAATTTCACAATTTTTTTTGTGAACTTTCTGATTTCACAATTTTTCAAAAAACTTTTGCTGTTTCGTGAATTTTGCGGGAAATTCGCGAATTTTTTGGCGAAGCAGGAGAAATTCGCCCATAACTTGCAATGTGTCCCTGAGCCACCAGTTGGTTGGCATTAAAGGACCAGTAACATCAAAAAATTTAATTGTTTCTACTATTGTTTATATAAATAAGATGCTGTGTAGCAATGGGGGCAGCCATTCAAAGGAGAAAAGGCTCAGGTTAAACAGCAGATAACAGATAAGCTCTGTAGAAGATAATGTTATCCATTATTTATCCTGTGCCATATAGCCTTTTTTCAATTTCCCCCATTGCTACACAGCAGATTGTTTCACCAGTTTTACTAGTGCAGAGCAACAATACATGATATTTTCATTACTTTAAAACACTTTTATAGTTACATAGTTACATACTGTATATACTTGAGTATAAGCCGACCAGAGTATAAGCCGAGGTACCTAATTTTACCTACGAAAACTGGGAAAACTTATTGACCCGAGTATAACCCTAGACACAACTACAGCCCTGTCTCCCAGCAGCGCACATTCTGCCAAAGCGACCCCCCAGCGATCAACCGGACTTCTTTGCAAAGTTGATGGTGACAGAGAATTGCCAAACAGATTACTATATGCATTGTCCCACTGTTCCACAACCATGTGCAGAGGGTGCTGTGTGATATTGCAGTCACTGTTATTCTTTCATATAACCAACAGAGGGCGCACTGTTATTCTTTCATATAACCAACAGAGGGCGCACTGTTATTCTTTCATATAACCAACAGAGGGCGCACTGTTATTCTTTCATATAACCAACAGAGGGTGCTGTGTGATGTTGCAGTCACTGTTATTCTTTCATATAACCAACAGAGGGCGCACTGTTATTCTTTCATATAACCAACAGAGGGTGCTGTGTGATATTGCAGTCACTGTTATTCTTTCATATAACCAACAGATGGCGCTGTGTGATATTGCAGTCACTGTTATTCTTTCATATAACCAACAGATGGCGCTGTGTGATATTGCAGTCACTGTTATTCTTTCATATAACCAACAGAGGGCGCACTGTTATTCTTTCATATAACCAACAGAGGGTGCTGTGTGATATTGCAGTCACTGTTATTCTTTCATATAACCAACAGAGGGCGCTGTGTGATATTGCAGTCACTGTTATTCTTTCATATAACCAACAGAGGGTGCTGTGTGATATTGCAGTCACTGTTATTCTTTCATATAACCAACAGAGGGCGCTGTGTGATATTGCAGTCTCTCCCCAAGTGAACTGTTGGTATAGGAATGATTAAAAGTGACTGCAATCTCAGCTACTGCCCGCTGACCCGAGTATAAACCGAGGTAGACTTTTTCAGCACATTTTGGATGCTGAAAAACTCGGTTTATACTTGAGTATATATGGTAGTTAAATTGGGTTGAAAAAAAACAATGCCCATTTAATGAATTCTTAGCTCAGTTAATAATACACTGATAATCTCATGTGCTTTCTGACTGATCAGTACACAAGAGCAGACAAACAATTGGAGGAGGAGCTGTGGTTCCTCTACACTTTCTCTTTTTCCGATGCCCCATGCAAGATGCAGACATTTTTAAATCTGCCTGGTCCCTATCAATAACTATAGCATATTGGTATCGAGAGTAGCGATGAACAAATCTGTCCTGTTTCACTTCACTGAAAAGTTTGTGATACTGCAAAAATTTGGGAAACACATTGGGCGCTTTACCAGATACCTGCAATTTGGAGATCTCTGGATAATCGGTTTCCGGAAAATAGATCCTATACCTGTACATTGTATGTGTCTGGTTAGACTCCCAAATTATGTTAGCACATGTGAATCAGACGTAAAAGTGAGTAAGCAGGTGCTATTGTGTGAAAGTGGCTAGTTTTGGCCTTTTTTGAGGTAACATTTAATTTTATACATATTTTATAGATATGGTTAATAACCAACATAAATCATCAGAGCATTTCTCCCCAACCCCCTTGAACATGTTGAAAAGGCAGTAACAGTGAAATATTGCAGTGTAGAAAGTGGAATCTGAAATTGGAAGCAGCATTGGCACATATATAATAATTAAATCCATCTTTGATGAGCTGTTCAACTTGAAATGACTCGCTCTCTTTATGTAGGGAGAATGTTTTGTTTGTTGAATCACAAGAACTGTTTCAGCATGACATTTGTACTGACAATTAGTGATGGGCGAATTTATTCGCCAGGCGTGAATCCGCAACGAATTTGCCCATTTTGCTGCCGGCAAATAAATTTGCAAGTTTGCCACAAAAATTCATTGGCGTCAAAGTTTTTTTGACGCCGGCGAAAGTTCCGACACCGACGAAGGTTCCAACGCAAACATCAACTTTGACGCCAGCACCCATTTTGAAGCTGGCGAATTGTTGCAAGCGTCAAAATCGCCGTTTCGTGAATATTCTCGGGAAATTGGTGAAATTCGTGGCGAAACGGGATAAATTCGCTCATCACTACCGACAATAATAGTTCAATTGAAGAAGTCATCAAGCATGCAACCCTCTATCCATTATTAACCTACAAACACCTGCATGTGTAATGGAGCAGCAGGTCTATAACCTGAGGAAAAAATCTATAGAGCAATCCTGCATATTCTTTTGATTGAGTGTAAACCAAACACTCTTTCGATATATATACAATGTCCACCTCGGCTGACTTATAATATATAAGTATTTTTAAGGCCAAAAATAGACCTACTTTTAGAGGTTTTTGGGCAAAAATCGATTGTGCAGTTTACAATGGCCGGCAGTCCTTTGCTTCTTTAGTTAATGGCCATGCGTTCCTGGTTCTCCTGCTTCTAGACCAGTTGCAATGTGCAAACTCACACCAGAGGCTTGGAGGATAAAGGCTGCACTGTTCAATCAGAGATGATCAGACTGGGAGGCAGTCAATTATGTGGCATAATCATGTTTGTTATGGAAGCAGTCACTTGATCTGGTGCCATCAAAATTAGACTTTGTTCTATTTTTTCAAAAAGTTTTATATAGTTTAAGGGGCCGATTCACAAAGGGTCGAATATCGAGGGTTAATTAACCCTCGATATTCGACTGGGAATTAAAATCCTTTGACTTCGAATATCGAAGTCAAAGTATTTTAGCGCAAATAGTGCGATCAAACGATGGAAGGATTATACCTTCAATCGAACGATAAAATCCTTCGAAACGAACGATTTGAAGGATTTTAATCCAACGATTGAAGGAATATCCTTCGATCAAAAAAACTTAGGAAAGCCTATGGGGACCTTCCCCATAGGCTATCTAGTATAGGTCAATCTAAAAACAACTGGACTTGCTGAGTAATCAATGAAGACGTTTCACTACTCATCCGAGCAGCTTCTTCAGTTCAACTGACTGGTGTGGGAAGTTCTCGGCATATATACTCTTCCACTAATCCATTTACAATGGCACATTGTAACTCTTCAAAGAGGTGACATCTGACGAAACTCACAGAGGTGTTGATTCTGTGTAGTTGTGATAGGATTATCCAATGTGTCATGCAACTCCTAGATACAGGTGTTACTTGTGAGAGTTGCATGAATGGATGTGTGAAGTGTTCTGAACCCGCCGGGGTACAGATGTTAGAACAGCATTGTATGTAGCAGACAGGTGGTGTCGAAGGCCCCCACCTCTGTTCAGAGATGGTCTCTCCACCTTGACATGAATCGCCTCGGAGCTGCTCGGATGAGTAGTAAAACGTCTTCATTGATTACTCAGCAAGTCCAGTTGTTTTTAGATTGACCTATACTAGATATACTATGACCTGGATGAATGAAAATCTTCATAGTCATATTTCCCCATAGGCTAACATTGAGTTCGGTAGCTTTTAGATGGCGAACCAGGGGGTTGAAGTTTTTTCTTAAAGAGACTGTACTTCGACTATCGAATGGTCAAACGAAGGTCGTAGTAGCCCATTCGATGGTCGAAGTAGCCCAAAAACACTTCGAAATTCGAAGTTTTTTTACTTCGAATCCTTCACTCGAAGTTAGTGAATCGGCCCCCAAGTCTCTCTAGCATCAGACTGGGTGTCCAAGCAGCAGCTCCAGGTGCCTCACACCCGCTCAGGGGCCCACAGGGTCTCCCCCCCGCCAGCCACTTTCTCCCCACATGCATCTAGACCTTGCAACAATAAGGGGAGGAAGGCAGCAGAGGAGCAACTGTGTTTACAGATTGGGAACAGGTCTGGGTTGGCATTGGTCACAAGGGCTGAGGCCGAGGCCCACCGCCAGCACAATCTGACCCTGAGTCTCTCTCTCTCTCTCTTGGCCTATAGGAGGACTATCTTGATTAATAGGAGGCCAAGGATACATTTGATTGGTTAAGTAATATTTGTGACAGACTCTGAAAGATCTCTCTGAAGGAAAGGAAGAGCAAAAGCAAAAAACTAAGAATAAAGAGGCAACAGACCCCTTTAAAGGCAAAGCAGTAGCTATCTTATTTACAGACCACAAGAAGAGAAAGCTACAACACTAGAATTCTGGGGGAAACGATGCATTGTGAGGGAAAAACTTGGAAATTGTGCTTGAAATTGCACTTTACACTTGGGAATAATATAGTATTACCAGCTTGCACACCCTGGCTCTCCATGAAGTGAATGCCTGGCTAAGAAGGCTTCGGGAACCAACAAATTCACAAGTTCACTCCGAAACGGTGCACCTTAGCAATTAAACGCAGCAATGGCTTGTCCCTGCTTGGATTTGACCTGAGTGCCAATGAAATTATTTGTACTTTACACCAGGGGGCCGATTCACTAAATTCGAGTGAAGGGTTCGAATTAAAAAAAATTCGAATTTCGAAGTTTTTTTGGGCTACTTCGACCATCGAATGGGCTACTACGACCTTCGACTACGAAAATCGAACGATTCGAACTAAAAATCGTTCGACTATTCGACCATTCGATAGTCGAAGTACTGTCCCTTTAAGAAAAACTTCGACCCCCTACTTCGGCAGCTAAAAGCTACCGAAGTCAATGTTAGCCTATGGGGAAGGTCCCCATAGGCTTGCCTGGGATTTTTTGATCGAAGGATTTTCCTTCGATCATTGGATTAAAATCCTTCGAATCGTTCGATTCGAAGGATTTAATTGTTCGATCGAATGAAAAATCCTTCGATCAATCGACCGCAGGATTTGCGCAAAATCGTTCGACTTCGAATATCGAAGTCGAACGATTTTAGTTCCTAGTCGAATATCGAGGGTTAATTAACCCTCGATATTCGACCCTTCGTGAATCGGCCCCCTAGGGTCATAAATGACCTGTATAAAAGCACTCAACCTTTGGCCTCATGCTTTTGTATTGGCATGGAACTCCAACGTGACTTCTAGTATTCTAGTATTATACATATTATAAGTTTCAGTGAGTAATAGGACACAAATTGCACTGAGCACCAATTTTAACTGATGGCATCACAAAGTGCCATTTATAAGGATATAATGTACAGGATATTCATGTTTCTTTAGTATTTTTTAAGATATACATACATATTCTTATAATGACGCAATTACAATAGATCAGATAGAGGGGCAGAAGCAAGGGTGCTCTGAAGGTGGATCAGTGCATGTGCCTTTAGGTACTTGGCTCTGCTGCTTAACCTGGTCACCTGCTGATTCAGAACCTATAACTAGTGATGGGGGTTTTTAAGATAATGGAAGCAAAATAGTGACATATTGGGGCCCATTCACTTAGCTCGAGTGAAGGAATAGAGGGAAAAATAGTTCGAATTTCGAAGTGTTTTTTTGGCTACTTTGACCTTCGACTTCAAATCGAACGATTCGAACTAAAAACCGCTTGACTATTCGAGCATTCGATAGTCAAAGTACTGTCTCTTTAAAAAAAACTTCGACCCCCTAGTTCACCACTTTAAACCTACCGATGCCAATGTTAGCCTATGGGGAAGGTCCCCATAGGCTTCCTAACAATTTTCTTATCGAAGGATAATCCTTCGATCGATGGATTAAAATTCTTCGATTCGAAGGATTTAATAGTTTTCGATCGAACGATTATTCCTTTGATCGTTCGATCAAACGAATTGCGCTAAATCCTTTCGACTTCGATATTCGAAGTCGAAGGATTTTAATTCGGCAGTCGAATATCGAGGGTTAATTTACCCTCGATATTCGACCCTAGGTAAATTTGCCCCATTGTGTCAATTAAATAAAAAAGCAGTGCATTTTATCATGCCCCAAATACACTTTTTTTAAAAAATAAGTCTTTTCATTTCCAAAACACACGTCAGATTCTTTACGATACTACATTCAAGGAATCATATCCCATAATCAAAAGTCAAGGAAATCTCGCATCGCATTGTCCAGAATGTTTTTTTTAGTTTTTCTTCCGCCAGATTAAAAAATGTATTTAATTTCAGTTTTGTCATTTTTGTACTCACGGTGCTTAATCTCACTCTGTGCGGTCAATTGATATAGAAATACTATGTTATCCCAAAAGACGCTGCTTGGAATCGTTGTGGCCAAACGTATTGGAATGATCTTACTGTCAATGTGTGTCACCGTGAAGATCAGAGAATTCTTAAAATGTTATCTAATGTTCATATAAAAATGTAAAAAAAAAAGGATTCATTCAACGCAAATTTTGTTGCCAGGTTTAAGAAGAAAGTTGCCTATTTTTTTTTTTTTTAAATCAATAAACAACATTACATCTTGGGTGGCTGGAAGCCTTTAGCATCTGATATTTTATTTCCCAGTAGATCTTAACTTGAGACACCACGATAATCCCCGATCTGACCTGACCTGCTATATAGGCATTGCTGTTTCATAATAAGCAGAACATGAGAAAGTAAGAATTTTCAGTTGGCTACAGGAATTCCACCATGGCATTCAGCAGATAATCACTGCTCCCAATCAGAATGAAACACTCGGAACAGCTGCATCGTCCTATTATTTTGGAGCAGGCAGAAATCACAAAAAGAATTGGAGGCTTCCCGCAAACATGTTGTCAAATAGTTTACTCCAGGAAAGTAAATAAACTACTCCAGAAGCAAATGCTTCGACTGTTTACTTTTTGAGTCATAACCAGGAGGCAGAATGTATCTGCAAATCGAACTCTTTCTCTCTCTGACACACATTGTGGGAATTCAATCAAAAGGCAGAAGTGGTTAGGCAGAGACACCCCGGGTAACTCAGCAGATATTGCTTGTGTTTACTCGCAGCAGACTTTCACCAAATGTAGAAAGTAATTAGAAAAAGTTGTTATTTCTGGTGAACAAATTGAAATCAACTGAGACACCTTAGCACTGGCTCTTGCAGTCCAATTGAATACAGACCCTGCTACTTTCCTCATCTGTGGCGTCTCATTGAGCCTCCTGGGAGAGATATACCTTCCCTCTAGGGTTTATGAAGTCACTGGGGCTCATTTATCAACACTGGGCAAATTTGCCCATGGGCAGTTACCTATAGCAACCAATCAGCGATTAGCTTTTAAGAGTCAGCTGCAAGTAGAACAGTGAATGCAGTAATCTGATTGGTTGCCATGGGTTACTGCCCATGGACAAATTTGCCCAGTGTTGATAAATGACCGTCTTGTAACTACAGAGGAAGCAGACCCGTAGTTGCAGGAAGGCCCAGACCACTAAATCTATAATTCTCCCCTGCAGGGACATCTGCAGCCTGGGTAACATTTGCTGTGTGCACTGGACCCCTTTAAAGATTTTCTGCAGGGGGCCCAACACCCAGTAGTCACATCACTGTATGCCACAACACATATACCTTCATATATAGGGACTTATTTATGAAAGTATTGCAATATCCAATTTTGTGCTCTGCTTCTTTGGTGTCTATTATTAATGGTGAAAATGAAAATTGAATATAAGCTTCAACATATTAAGATTAGAAACTTTGTAAATACAATCAATTAAATATTCTGCATTGGTTCTGAAATAATCAAGTTTATATTCACTATCCCTCTCTCAGCATCTGTTTCTCTTCATTCTGTCTTCATTCAGCAGTTGGGTGTCAGATATTCACTGACAGTTAGATCCAATATATCTTATAGGGGGCTCCTTTCCTAGCAGATGAATTAGAGCTCACTCAACTGATTCCAGTACAAACAAAATATAACAAAATAACTGCATGTAGAGAGACATGGGGGCAAATTCACCGCACTTCACCGCACTTCGCCAGGTGTAGTTTCGCCAGCGCTCCGCAAATTCACTAAAATCCGAAGTTGCGCACAGGGGTAGCGTAAGGTTGCAAAGTTGCGCTAGCGTTGATTCGCTATATAAAGCGAAGTTACGCTAGTGAAGGCTAATTTGCATACGGCACGAAATTCAAATTTCAATGGAGGAACACGTATCAGCACTACAAATGCCTAGAAAACCTTCAAATCTGCAAATAAAAATTTTATTTTGCCCTACACATGTGCCCACTGTCTAGGTAAGTTGCCACGAGTCCGGAAATGTAGGGGGGAAGGAGGGGAGCTCCAAAAAAAATTTCCATCTTTTTCAGCCTATCATCCATCATGTTTTTTGGGACTTAGAAAAATTTTTGACTTTTTTGGAAACAATCTACTCTATTGCGCTTCGCCAGGTCTGAGGTTGCGAAAGAAGTCTAGCGTAAAAGGTAGCGTTCAGTACACTGCGCAAGTTTGTGAATTTGCGTAGTTATATCGCTAGCAAGAATTCGCCTGGCGTAAGGTTGCGAAGTAACACTAGCGAAACTACGCCAGCGTTCGTTAGTGAATTTGCGCAGTAGCGAAAATGCCAAACGCTAGCGAATTAAGGCTAGCGTTCGGCGCTTCGCGGCTTAGTGAATTTGCCCCATGATGTCTGGTGATTTTTAAAGAGTCTTCTAAGCAAAAATATATTGGATCTAACTGTCAATGAATATCTGACACCCAACTCCTGAAACAGATGCTGAGAGAGGGATAGTGAACATTATTATTTATTATTATTATTAACATTTATTTATTAATATAAACTTGATTATTTCAGAAAACAGAACAGAACTTTTAATTGACTGTATTTACAAAGTTTCTTATTTCAGTATTCTGAAGCTTATATATTCATTTTTAATTTTTGCGACAGTTCCCCTCAAAAGGGGATCAAAACACAAAAAATTCGTTTGTATAAACTTATTCTGAGCACTTTCACAATCTAAATTAACTTCCTACTTTTAGCAGGAAATGCATAGAATACTTATAGACAGTTAGGGTCATTGACAAAAGCCTTCAGAGAGAGCTGCTGAGTTGAAGCCTGCCTAGCAGCATAAGACTGTCTAAATACACTGATATCTCAGAAACCATAAAATGTATATAAATTGAAAAAGTGCTCAAATTGTGTTTCTGAGTTTAGATTCCATTTTGTGAACCTTCTATAATCAGCTCTATTGCTTCAACTATTTCAATGTGCCGAGTAAAATCCCTCTCGTAGCGATAATCTGTCCCATTTTGCTTCGCCGAATAATTTGCAAAACGGTCGAAAATGCGTGAAACGCATAGAAGTCAATTGGCGTCAAAATAATTTTGATTCGTGACAATTTTTGATGCGAGTGACAATTTTTATACGCCCGACTATTTTGTCCAAATGCATTAAAGTCAATGGGAATCCGAATAATTTTGACGTGCTACTATTTTTTTTGTTGCGGCATTCCTGTCAAATTCGCCCATCACTAGCCTCTCCTGTCCCCCACTACCAGTCTTGCTTGTTCCATTGCAGTTACTTTCTCCTGTGTCCTTAAAGGGCATGTAAAGGTAAAAAAATAAAATCCCATTTTTACTTTCTGTAATGAAAAAGAATCCTATCCCCAATATACTTTAATTAAAAAATGTGTACTGTTTTTATAAGAAACCTGACTGTATGCAGTGAAATTCTCCCTTCATTTACTGCTGTGGATAGGAATTGTCAGACGGTCCCTAACTGCTGAGCAGGGAAACAATCATACTTATGAACAGCAGGGGGAGCCCCCGCCTTACTTCCCAGCCATGCAGAACTCAAGCAGCTTTGTTTATGACGATCCCTAAGTAGCCCAGACCACACTGAGCATGTGCACAGTCTTAGTCTTGCAAAGATGTTTAACAAAGTTACAAGATGGTGACCCCCTGTAGCCAACTTTGAAAGCATAAATTATTTGTTTGATTAGGCTTGTGGTGCAGTAAGTTCATGTTTATATTTAGTATACAAAATACAGCATTTTTAGCCTTATTCTATTTTAGACTTTACATGCCCTTTAAAGCCTAACCCTGATATTCCAGATGTTATCTGTATGTTTCCTATTTCTCATTGCACAGAAAACAAAGGGATTGAGATGTACAGTATTTTGTTTGTTCCATTTGTCGATCCACCTTGCTCTGTTATCCACTGCTAGTGCTGAATATCTTACAGCACTTGGGAGCTTTGTACCGAAGGTCATTCATTTTCAAACTACATCATGTTTCTCATTTTCAAATTGTAAATCTCTTATCAATTCTTAAATCCCTTGAAATGCTGCATTCAGAGTACGTGTCCTGCATTCTATAACGATTCATTTATATGTTATGCCAGAATTCATTTGCCATCTCTTTGATCGTTCCAATTTGACATTTACCCATGAAATCACATCTGTTTATTGTTGACTTTAGCGTTCTCGTGTAGCAATGCATTAAGAGCCCCGTATTCATATTTATGCTTTCATTACTTCAACAAGGAATTTATTTGATGCATTTTGCTATCCCGACTTTTCAGTAGTGACATACATTATTGGCTGTATTATTAAGTTAAGAGGGCCCAAGTAGCTCTGTACATTGGGCACATTGCCATTAGAAACATTTGCCTCACCGCGATAACTCAACGATGATTTATCAGAGTAATGTTGCCAAGAACATGTATCACTACTGTAACTTGTAACATCTTGAAATCATAACTGATCCAAATTAAAGTAGTGAAAGGTATGACAAATAATAAAAGAAAAAAACTTTGCTTTTAAGATATTAGTGCATTCTAAGAACTGTGAAACGATTCCGAAAATGTATAGAAGCTGGCAGGCTTTAGCTGGGCAAAGTAAAACCATTTCATTATCGCAACAAGAATATTCTGAAAGACTAGATCTGATCATGTGCCATGAGCTCTAAACACCTGGTAGGAAAATCTTTTCATGACGTACAAGAAAACCACAGAGAGCTGTGATCATTTATGGTATAACATTAAGCACAGTAACACAGTTAAGCAACCAATCGCAATAAAAGCATAACCTGCAGTAGGGTAGCTTCACTAATGCATAAGTTGCAAGTTACAAAAGCTACCAAAGGAACATATCTCTAAGGCGAGGATTCCCAACCTTTTTTTTTACCCATGAGCCACATTCAAATGTAAAAATAGTTGGGGAGCAACACAAGCAGGAAAGAAAGTTCCTGGGGTGCCAAATAAGGACTGTGATTGGCTATTTGATTAGCTATTTGGCTATGTGATTAGCCCCTATGTGGAGCATACAGGAGTCTCTGTTTGGCAGAAAACCTGTTTTTACGCAAACAAAACTTGCCTCTAAGTCAGGAATTCAAAAATAAGCACCTGCTTTGAGGCCACTGGGAACAACAACTGGTTGGGGATCACTACTCCAGAACAACCATTTGTCTAGATTAGGGATGCACTGAATCCAGGATTCGGTTCGGGATTCGGCCAAGATTCGGCCTTTTTCAGCAGGATTCGGCCAAATCCTTCTGTCCAGCCGAACCGAATCCAAATCCTAATTTGCATATGCAAATTAGGGGCGGGGAGGGAAATTGCGTGACTTTTTGTCAGAAAACAAGGAAGTAAAAAATGTTTTCCCCTTCCCACCCCTAATTGCATATGCAAATTAGGGTTCGGATTCGGTTCGGTATTCGGCCGAATCCTTCGTGAAGGATTCGGGGGTTCTGCTGAATCCAAAAAAGTGGATTCGGTGCATCCCTAGTCTAGATACAAATGGAGCTGTGTCAATGATGATTAGAGTCACTGGGGGTTCATTTATCACCAATGGGTAGATATGCCCATGGGCAGTAACTCATGGCAACCAATCAATTTGCTGCATTCATTGTTTTACTTGCAGCTGGCTTTAAAAAGCTGTCACTGTTGCTATAGGTAACTGCCCATGGGAAAATTTACCTCATCTTAATAAATGAGCCCCACTGACAAAAAATTGTCACACATGTAAAAATTTGTCACGCGCAAAAAATACATTTTGGAGACTTTAATGCTTTTTTGTGAATTGTTGCCGTTTGGCGAATTTTGCAGTGAAAAGTGAAAAGGGACATATTCCCTCATCACTATATAGCAGCTTTCATTGATAAAAAGGGGATCCTGTAAGGTACAGGTAGCCCAATCCTTAACCTCCACAGAATTAATATCCCTAAATGGGAAGCCCTAACATGCTTCAACCACAGATATAGAACTGTCCTGTGCAATGATTAGAGAAAGGACATTGTAGATCCCATCAATACGGCAGCTTAATCCCCAAAACACTATTTTAGGGGAATATCAAAGAGATCTTTGTGCTGTAAATTCAAGGGCACTGTACATGACACCAGAAAGGGAACAGCTACCTAAAGTCACTGGCGCTTATTATGTGCAACCCTTAAGTATAGACTATGAAGGTTTTCATTCATCCAGGTCATCCGAGCAGCTTCTTCAGTTCAACTGACTGGTGTGAAAGTTGTGGTGTGAAGCATATAAACTCTTCCACTAATCTAATCACAAATGGCAAATGTAACTCTTCAGAGAGGTGATACCGTGGGGTTACTGTGATAGGTTTACCAAGTATAGATGTTAATTTTAACAGGTATAACTTCACTGCTGTTAAAATCTAGATGACCGTTTTGTATTATGAAGAATCTCTGGACCAGTTATTTTTGTATACAACCCACACTTTAATCCACCGTTGGTAAAGTTACCTGCAGCTACCTTGGAGGGTAGCAGCCGTTAAACCTGGACATAAATATTGTCTCCTGTTGGAGAGATTACCTTATTTGTGTATTTTTGGGGTTCTTTTTCTTCAGTGTTGGACATTACTATTTAAATGGCTGATACACAACTACACAGTTTCATGATTATTAGTAAAATAGTAGCATGGTAACCTAGTAGGTTTGGTTGAAAAAAGACACACGTCCATCAAGTTCAACCTTTTAACTTATTTTAACCTGCCTAACTGCCAGGCCCGGACTTACAAACCAGCACTTAGGCCAGCGCTGCTCTTCCCCCTTCCCCTTCCGGTTTTATCCCCCCCTCCGCTGTCCCCTCCCCTTCCAGGCGCTGTCCCCTCCCCACTGCCAGGCACTGCCCCTCTCCCTCCCCTTCTACCTGTGTCTCCAGTGCTAATCTCTAATTTTGATGAGGCTGGGCAGCATGCCACCCCTCAAATTCTGCCGTCCTAGGCCCGGCCTTTGTGGCGTGGCCACGAATCCGGGTCTGCTAACTGCTAGTTGATCCAGGGGAAGGCCAAAAAAACCCATTTGAAGCCTCTCCAATTTGCTTTAGAGGGGGAAAATATTCCTTCCTGACTCCAAAATGGCAATCGCTAGTTATTACGCATTATGTACAGTTGTTCACTTTCTCACCGTAAATGTACCCATTGTGTGTGCTACATTCACATAAATAAATTGTTCTCTCATCTTGCAGCGGAAATAGTGCTTGCCCAAAATGAAAATTGTCTGTTACGCGTGGCGTATTTGTTACTGCTGTCAGCAGGTGATTAGTAGCGAACTAACAGTCGAATGGAAGCGGCACAGAAAAGGAAACTGAAAGGCAACATATTGTGTTTTGAAACAAAAATTTCATAATGCAAGGAATGAGAAAAGCTGTTTTGACGTTCTATCAGGAATTAAGTTAGAAATGTTATGGTTATTTACAAAGATATAAACACAGCGCTAGATCATTAGCCACATCTGGTTCAAAAATGGGAAATCATCACAAAGAAAAAAATATCAAAGACCACAAATATGCCAGTTCATTGCAAGTTCATCATAAACAGTAGAGTAATCTCCTGAAATTGGTATGTGTGTCTTAATGCTTGCACCGCTTAACCTAGGATCACAATCACCTGTAATGTGTTCCAGTTCCTCCACTATTTATATTATCTTCTACAAACTGGTGGTATTTTTTAATTCCTTTGTTTGTTTGTATGCCCTCTAATTATTATCAATTATCCAGGGGCCCAGTTGGAGTAAGCCAGTAAATAAGAGTTTATGGGAGTTTATGACTAGGAAAGACATATAATATATTATAGTAAGCAATATAATGAGGCAGGCAGAAGACACTGGGACATTATTTGGGACTGTCTAATATACTTATAAATGGTAAAAGATTATGGGATTATGTGTTTTGTGTGATCATGAAAAGGAATAAGGCAGAAATGTGATGTTCTGAACGGAACAACGTGGCCTTGGGCTTTTTTTTTTGTGTAGTTGCTAATGGGTGCTGTGTATGTAAGAAATGGAGACGGTGGAGACTGATGCTCTATAATATTGGTTTCCAAACTGCAGGGATGGCCAATGCTGCATAGGGTGCTTGGAGTCAGTGGCATTACTAGATATTACTGGGCACTAGTGATGGGCGAATATATTCGCCAGGCACGAATTCCGCGTTTTGCCACCGGCGAATAAATTCGGCAAAGTAGGTTTTTTTTGCTGCCGGCGACAATTCTGACATCAGCAACAATTCCGATGCTGGTGACAATTAAACAGATGCCCATTGACTTCAATGCGTGTCAAAATTCGCCGAAAAAAATCACGAATTTCCCGAGAAATGGCGAAAAATTCACACATTTTTTGGCGAAGGGACATGGGACAATTTTGACCATCACTACTGGGCACCACAGCAAATTATTTTTCAGGCCCCAAAAATGTCTAGAGGTTGACTTGTTTTACCAGTATCTATTCAAAATGTATATGAATTATGAATTAGGGCCTCACAGGGCCCCTATAACTCCTGGTGCTTCCTCTGTAGCTATGCCCCTGCTTGAAGCAGGGGAATTATCTTGTAGGCCAAGAAGAATGAGATTTAGGGAGAATGACTATTTGATTTCTCATCTTGAAGCCCAGCTTGAAGGTGAGTTAAGGTAAGATTTGGCATTAACTTGGAACTCTAGATATACTTGGAACTATGAATGACTGATATATCAGCAGGGGCATAACTATAGAGGAAGGGGCCCAGGGAACTGAGGGGCCAAGACTGTGGGGTCTGTTTCCTCTGTAGCTAATAGACCCCCCCTCCTCCCCAGCTTCTGTCTTACCTGCTGCGAGGAAGGGGGACACAAATCAGTCGGGAGTGGGCAGTCAGGGGAGGGGGAATGGGAGGAGTCAAGCATGAGTGGGTGGAGTCAGGATGTGGGTGGGGAGGAGGTGGGATGGGAAGTGGGTGGGAGAATGGGCAACAGAGTGCGCCAGGCCCCTCTGAAGATATTTTTATAGGAGGGCCCAGAGCACTCTCGTCACGCCAATATATATCAGTGTTTTCTTACATCTGTTACTTCTGTTTTACACTAAGGTTAGCAATGGTTGAATCTCTTGACTTTCAAAATATATTTATTTGATTTTACATAAACAAGAAAAATCAATATGACAGCATATATTAAGCAGACTTAGAGAATGTGCTGCAGTAAATACAGTGGCATGACATTTTCATGAATCTCTTGAACTGAAAAAGTCCAACAGCTACTGCTTTTTTAAGTAACAAATGAAGTTTTTTTCTGCAAATGCAAACAAATGGAGTTGCAACTCTTAGCTCCATTTGCATGATACACTTTACAGCAGGGGTGAGTAACTGGCATTTTATTCAGTGACTTGAACTACAGCCATTCCTGGCATTGAACACTTTTTGTTGTTTGTTATTCTCTGTAGTTTGAAATATATTCCTCGTTTATTGTTTGTCTCTGTCTGGCCCCAGACTAAAGCAAAATGTTTTTCATTATAGGGCATTCAAATCTCAGATCATAAAAGAGGTAGCTATTATATTGAAACTTACAAAAAACCCTTTGCATCAAGGAGGTCCACCTGTTGTGGCCTCTTCTTGTCATGAATTCTGCTTGCAGATCCAGCCTACCAGACATATAATTACCATTCCTAGCACCTATAAGAGGCTCCTTGTATGTTTTTTACAAAAACACTTTTTTTGGCAAGTCCTATTAATATCCAATGATGAGCATACTCTCAAGTGTAAAGGTGGCCATAGACGTGTAACGCTTTTCTGGCCTATCCCGCCAATTAGGGGTTAAGGGTGTCCAGCCAGTGTATGAGCATGGGTTACACTGTGAAACTACACTCAGGGCAGAGCCCTCGCCAAATGGAAGCTTCCCCTTTAAGATGGTGTATAACTACAACCCACAGGCTAATTATTGTAAAAGATAGAATAATGGACGCCAGGAGGTTCTTTAAAAAGTGAAAACAGTGTGATGCTTTATTAGCACAAAATATGCAAGGCAAATGACCACAGGTTTACTCACGCAGGAGTTGTAGTAGGAGTTAGCATATCACAGAGGAGACAGGATAGCATTGATGATGATGCAGCATGTACAGATGTCACCCCTCAAGTCAAACACCAGGAAGAATATCTCACTCCCAAAGACCAGCGACCAAAGTGAAACAGGATCGATCAAGTAGGGGTCAGGCAGTGCTCTGCGAACTGAGTTCCCTATCACTGAGTTCCCTACACTAAAGGCACCTTAAAAGCCTTTGGGAGGCTACTCCCTGCTATTCTCCTTGTTGGAGCGCAGAACTGCTCGTGCTACTAACATCTAGCTATCTCTCTCTCCTAGAGAGACTATAACAGGATCTGCCCTAATGATAGCTAATCCTCATTCACGGGATTGCCTGGTTCCCGACTTAAGCACCAAAGGTACAGGTCCCTTTGGGGTAAATGGCTTACTGGGGCCTTGGTGATCCCAGGCTCAATGGGAAACACCTAGCAGCACAGACACCAGGAGCCAAAGAGGAAGAGGCCACTCCCTACACAGCACTATATAGCAGTGTGGCAGGGGAGTGTCATTACACTCTTTGTCCAATAGGTGTAGATGTTATACTTTACCAGTTAGAAGGGCTTGGCCCAATAACAGAGGAAAAGAGAACTTAAGGAAAGGTAGGGGATTAACTCTATAGGAGCCTAATAGATCCTATAGGTCCCTACATACACCCGGGGGAAAAATCCATTTCGTCCCGACAATGGTGAAATGATATAGACACAATAGTAACAAAGTGAATATATAAGTGCAAACCAACAATACCATTGAACATCCACTTCTGGTATCCTCTCCTGAGGAATACCTGGTAACAATGGGTACTGTGGAGAGAAGAACAGTAAAGAGTAGAAATGCAATACTGTCAGAGTAAGTAAGTGCAAAAACTGTTTCAGTTACATTAAACTTTAGTACAATTTCGTGAGAACCCTTAAGGACACTCAGGCACTAGACTTACGATACTTGAACCATACCCACACATCAGGAGGTCCAGGCACAGGCTTGGCTGAAAAGAAAAATTAGCATAGATTTCTTTTCACATAGCAACACTCATTTTCATTGCAGTTGAGTTACATGACCCCACCATAAACAAAAGCTTTATTCCATATTACACCCCCCGTACCCAAGTGTACAAAGTCACTGAGAGCCACTTGGGGAGTAGTAAGGCGAAGAATAAAGGTGCTACTCAGCGAGTAGTTAGAGGTAGAAGAGTGTTGGTGGGGGCTCAGCAGTCTTTGTCTCATGAACCCAACTATATACAAAGGTCCTGGACAATGTCCATAAGTCCAGCAACTGAAAATGGCGGAAAGAACAAAATTGAAGAAGGCCCAAACAAGGGCAAAAATCTAGACGAATGAAGAATAAAGGACCCGCATACAACTTAACTTCATTCGCAGCAGGGCAAGGCACTCACATCAGGCTCTCAGCAGGAGTCCCTTGACAACCTCGAATCCCTTGTAAACATGAATACAAGCCCGGTACACCTGGGGAAAACTGGAAATCACGCCTTCCCTTTTAGGACGCTGGATGGATCTCCTTCCCTAAACAGGACTTGGACTTGGTGTCCTCATAGGACAAATAATAATTTGGGTGCGGCTTGTCCACGCGGCCCCCATTGGAGATCAATTCACTCAAGCTGAAGTGTTTCTCCTCCTGGAATTTTCCGCAGCTCTTCACTGAGTGCTTCAGGACGGTACGGCCGTACCACCATTCGTGGACAACATTGCTCAGGAAGGAAAGGTCACGCTCCCTCTTAACAGCATCGCTGTGGAACAACCCTCCACCTCCTATCCCTTCTTTGCGAATCAGCTCCCCATAGATCCACTCGTCTAGATGCTTCTCCATCTCATCGTAGATCCATTCGGGGGCATAGGGCATAAAGTAACCCCACTGGTCGTAGACCTTGATATTTATGATGCGCTGGATCCTAGACACAGTGCGCAACTTCTTGGGATCCGCACGACCAGGGGACACCCAGAAGGAGGTATCAGCAGAGGGGCCCATGGATGGAGGTGGTGATGTGGAGAAATACCTACTCGCCTCCAGCGAAGATCTGTCTGAAGAAGGCAAAGGACCGAAGTCCATCTCTGCCCAATCCGGCTCAGGATGTGGTAGCAATTCCAAACTACCCCCCTCAGAGGAACAGGAAGCAGAGGCAACAGCACCTTGAATGTGTGTAGGCGTGTTGGCTGGAAAGATGGCAGCAGAGGCGTGTCCGCGACCTCTACCACGTGTAGCAGATGGCTTTTTTACAGAAGGGATGACTGCCATACCCTTCCTTGAAATAGTAGACACCTCCTGACTCATTTCAGCCTGTGTGGTTAAGGCAGGATTTAAAGAGGTGGTGTCGCAGCTGGTAACCGGTGGCTGCGTGGAGAATGGGCCAGCAATGGAGGTAGGTGTGGTTGTAGTCGCAGCCGCGACATCAGGCACTGGCAGAGGAGATGAGTGACATGGTGGAGGTGCAGTGGCCATAATAAAGGGGCCTAAGGATTCCCTTGTAAGATTGAAGGGACCTGCCCAGCAGCAATGACCACACAAAGGACAACAGGTCACCAGCCTCTTGAAAGCTGATTCTAGCTCTGCCCCACACTTCCCACAGTATGGCACCATTATACAATCAGTGGGGGTTAGATACACTTCCCCAAATGTTCCCATCCAAAAATACCTGCTATGTCCAGGTGTTGGCGCAGGGGTTTGGCATGGGTGTGGTTCAGCAGAAGGGCCCGCTTCAGGATCCGGCCATCCATCCCAACCTTTGTTAGCCATGCTAGGTTAGGAAAGGGTTTCCCTTCTTTTCTCCAAAAATTTGCAAATAAAACTTGTACCTGCAGCCGCAGTGTAGAGTGGCAAGTTTTGATGCGAGTCCGCACAGGATCCGGTCCACAGCCGTGGACCAGCAGGATTGCGGGCACTGACAAACAGGACTGCTGTTTCGTTAGACAATCCGACGTCCGCAGTGCAAATTAAATGTTGGTACTATGTACCGTTGAATAGTGGAGGACTGGCGCTGAAATCCCTTAGCAGCCGCTAAGGGTGTTGCCCAGGCAGGAAAAAGGAGCTGTGAGGATTTGCGTCCGTCTCCTATAACTCTCTCCACAAAATGGCGGCGGTGACGTCAGGGAACCGCCTAGTCCAAGCGCGCCAAAGGGTATGCGCATGGACAAGATGGCGCCTGCGAAATCTCGCGATGACAACAATGGCGCCAGCGAAAATTCACAGGGCACAAAACAAAAACGCCAGCGAATATGCGCCTGGCGAAAACACTAGTGGCGCAGGCGAATAATGGGACACGGGGAGAACCACCAAGCCCGAACCCACGGCCTTACTATGCGCACACCAAAAATAGCAAGTGCGTGCAGGACTGCCCTTTGCCTAATGGGTCCGGCAGCCTGTCAGCAAAATTTAAAGGGACAGAACACAATTTTTTTCAAAAAATGCCAAAAACACAATATAGCCTGGATTGGGGGCGGGGCCCAACGTTGGGCGCCAAAATGTAGCGCTTTTCTGGCCTATCCCGCCAATTATGGGTTAAGGGTGTCCAGCCAGTGTATGAGCATGGGTTACACTGTGAAACTACACTCAGGGCAGAGCCTTCGCCAAATGGAAGCTTCCCCTTTAAGATGGTGTATAACTACAACCCACAGGCTAATTAGTGTAAAAGATAGAATAATGGACGCCAGGAGGTTCTTTAAAAAGTGAAAACAGTGTGATGCTTTATTAGCACAAAATATGCAAGGCAAATGACCACAGGTTTACTCACGCAGGAGTTGTAGTAGGAGTTAGCATATCACAGAGGAGACAGGATAGCATTGATGATGATGCAGCATGTACAGATGTCACCCCTCAAGTCAAACACCAGGAAGAATATATCACTCCCAAAGACCAGCGACCAATGTGAAACAGGAGTGATCAAGTAGGGGTCAGGCAGTGCTCTGCGAACTGAGTTCCCTATCACTGAGTTCCCTACACTAAAGGCACCTTAAAAGCCTTTGGGAGGCTACTCCCTGCTATTCTCCTTGTTGGAGCGCAGAACTGCTCGTGCTACTAACATCTAGCTATCTCTCTCTCCTAGAGAGACTATAACAGGATCTGCCCTAATGATAGCTAATCCTCATTCACGGGATTGCCTGGTTCCCGACTTAAGCACCAAAGGTACAGGTCCCTTTGGGGTAAATGGCTTACTGGGGCCTTGGTGATCCCAGGCTCAATGGGAAACACCTAGCAGCACAGACACCAGGAGCCAAAGAGGAAGAGGCCACTCCCTACACAGCACTATATAGCAGTGTGGCAGGGGAGTGTCATTACACTCTTTGTCCAATAGGTGTAGATGTTATACTTTACCAGTTAGAAGGGCTTGGCCCAATAACAGAGGAAAAGAGAACTTAAGGAAAGGTAGGGGATTAACTCTATAGGAGCCTAATAGATCCTATAGGTCCCTACAGACGTAACAATTACGAGCTTTCTTTCCAAGAGAGATAGTTCATTTCAGTATACACGTGTACACGTGTAGAGCTGAATATTTAGATATGCAGGTAGAAACAATAGAATTCTACCTGCATCTGACGATTCGGCACTAACAATAGCTGATGTTCGGATACCCAATGAAATAGCTGATGTTCGGGCACCCAATCAAAATTTTCTGCCGAGCACGATCAACGATATCCAAGTCTTCTGCCGATATTGGTCGGCTCTTTCCCACCATACACGTACCGAATATCGTACAAAAATTAGTTTCATACGATATTATCTGTGCATTTTTGGCCACATTAGTCTGCTCTGATATCTGTGGTTGGTCCTCTGGAAGATGCTTGGAAACCAATAATAATTCCCTGGAGCCTGTATTAAAGGAAAACTATACCCCCCAAACAATGTAGGTCTCTATTAAAAGATACTGAGTAAAACAGCTCATGTGTAAAACCCTGCTTCATGTAAATGAGCGATTATCATAATAATATACTTTTTTAGTTGTATGTGCCATTGGGTAATCATAAATAGAAAATTGCCATTTTAAAAAATAAGGGCCGCCCCCTGAGATCGTAAGATTCACTGTGCACACATACAAACCACATGTAAGGTCACATGAGCCAATTAACAGACAGAGTTCTGCCTTTTGCTTCCTCACTTCTTCCTGTTACAGTTAGTGTTGTAGTATTTCTGGTCAGGTGATCTCTGAGGCAGCACAGATAGAGTCACGAAATGGTGGTTCAAGGCAAGAGATGTAAAAGGGCAATATTTATGTAAATATATATTCCAGTTTGGTAAGATTCTTTAATATGTCATTCAATTTGATATAAACTATCTGTTGCTTAAGTATTCATTTTGGGGGTATAGTTTTCCTTTAAGCTGTATCCATAGTCCTGGACAGGGTTGATGTCATAGAAGGCCACCTTCATGCTTGCACTGGTTGAATTACTGTATGCTGGGATTCTTTCAGCATGTAAATTGTCTTGGATCACTGTACATTATGATGATATGAACATTGATGGCACACTTACAGATGTAGGTGTCAGTTCAGAGTGAGAATCAAGATGCCTTTTTCCATATTGTCTGTCTGCTGTAGGCTGTGTAGCTTAATGTCTAGCAAATGATACAACTTTTCCATTTTTTTTACCTTTTTTATAATTTTGCTACCTGTTTGCCATTTGCCTATAGCTTATCCGCTATTAGGTATTGCTTTCTTTTAATATCTCTGCCCTAGTCCCACTCAAAATTGTTTTTCTTAATATTTCTACCTCTTCGCCAGCATCTGAGACCCTGTACCAACCTCAGTTGTTTGTGGGCCTGAGAAGAGCAGTAGGGGAGGCAATTCTTCAACATCTGGCATTCGCCTGCAAGCTGTGACAGTTTGATAGGATAAATTATGGCTTCTTACACTAAAAATAGTGGGAAGCATACAGGGGTTTTATGGGACATATGGTTTACATTTGAACTCTGTTCATTATTCTAAATTCTGACAATGCATACTGTATCTATAACTTTATTGCTAAATTACTACTCTGTAGCTAATACAATATAGTGCATTTCTGCCACTCTGCTAGATTATATTATCACTACCATCTATAAAGTTCAAGATCTTGTTCATTTAGTATTATTCGCCTGACTTTTATATTGAAATACAGTATAAACTTTCATGTTTAACGGCAATGCTTTGACAAATACACCTTGGACAAGATAGCCTGACTTCTTAGCTAGACAGTATGTACGAATGTATTTTGTAAATGTAGATTAAACTATGACGGTATTGTGGCACACTCACTGTGGCTAATACAATATAGTGATTACAGGTAAAGTGATTAAATATATTAATAAACAGTAAATAATACATTGTATCATAGCAGACTCTTTGTGGCTAAAGACTTTATTTCTTATTGGCTAATTCAGACTCCAATCCGGGTTTAAAACCTTCCTCTCCATTGTCCAGTAGGCCTAGCAGGGACACTTCCATTTTACAAAAAGGAGAAAAACATTTAAGCTCAACCTAGGGACAATCGGTGTGCCAAAACCTAAAGCTAGTTTGAAGTTCATCAGTTTATTTTTACCGTGCCCTGAAGTTGGAGCAGAGCAGCAGCTGAAGTACTGGTGTTGCGCAGTATAATTCTGTAGTTTAAAGGTCATGTAAAGTCTAAAATAGAATAAGACTAGAAATGCTGTATTTTGTATACTAAATATAAACATGAACTTACTGCACCACAAGCCTAATCAAACAAATAATTTATGCTTTCAAAGTTAAGTACAGGGGGTCACCATCTTGTAACTTTGTTAAACATCTTTGCAAGACTAAGACTGTGCACATGCTCAGTGTGGTCTGAGCTGCTTAGGGATCGTCATAAACAAAGCTGCTTGAGTTCTGCATGGCAGGGAAGTAAGGTGGGGGCTCCCCCTGCTGTTCATAAGTATGATTGTTTCCCTGCTCAGCAGTTAGGGGCCATCTGACAATTCCTATCCCCAGCAGTTAATGAAGGGAGAATTTCAGGTTTCTTATAAAAACAGTACACATTTTTTAATTAAAGTATATTGGAGATAGGTTTCTTTTTCATTAAAGAAAGTTAAAATGGGCTTTTATTTTTTTGCCTTTACATGCCCTTTAAAGCTGGGATGATTTTTAGCTGCTGGAACTGTACCAGCAATGTGCAACTGCTCTGGACCAGGACCAGAAATGTATAATGGCGATGGGCTACAATCAGCAATGTGTGAATAATCTGGTGTAGGAGGAGCAATGTATGACTGCTCAGGGGTTGGACCACTAATGTATGACTGCTCTGGTGTGGGACCAGCAATGTGCAACTGCAATGGGGATTGACCAGCAATGACCAGCAATGTTTGACTGCTCAGGGACTTGATCAACTATGTATGACTGCTCAGGGGCTGGACCAGCAATGTATGACAATTATGGGCCACAACCAGCAATGTGTGACTAATCTGGGTCAGGACCAGCAACGTATGACTGCTCTGGGATGGGACTACTGATGTGTAAATACACTGGGTCTGGAACAGCAATTTGTGACTGTTCCATGGATGGACCAGCAATGTGTGACTGCTTTGGGGCTGGACTAGCAATTTGTGGCTCCTTTTGGGCTGGAACAGCAATGTGTGACTCCATTATGGCTGTAACAGCAATGTGTGACTTCTCTGGGGCTGTAACAGAAATGTGTGACTGCTCTGGGGATGGACCAGCAATGTGTGACTGCTCTCAGGCTGGACCAACAATGTTTGACTCCTCTAGTCCTGGAACAAAAAACTATGGCTCCTCTAGGGCTGGAACAGCAATGTGTGACTGCGCTGGGGCAGGACCAGCAATGTGTGGCTCCTCTAGGGATGGAACAACAATGGGATTTAATTATCAAAGAGTGAAGTTAATAGTGAAGTTCCGCCACTAGAGAGAAATTCCGCCACTTCCCATTCATGTCTATGTGGTTTTTAAAGGCGTATTTATCAAAGGGTGAAATTTCACTTTCACCAATTGATAAATACGCCTTTCAAAATCCCATAGAAATGAATGGAGAGCTGCGGAATTTCACTCTAGTGGCGGAACTTTGATAAATTTACCCCAAAAGTAGCTCCTCTAGATCTGTAGCAGCAATTTGTGACTGCTCTGGGTAAGGACCAGCAATGAGTAGCTTCTCTGAAGCCATTTTTAAACCCTGTCAACACTAATGAAAACAAATGAATTAATAGCCATGCATTCTGAGAAAAGTTTAAGAACAAATGTTCTAAAATATGCTTTACTGAAATAAACAAAAATCACTATATAAATATTTCCTGTTGTATACCTTCATTCATGATGTTACAAGGACTGGTTCTCAATAACATAAATAGTTAATGGACCAGGTTTTAAATCCTATAAATATAGCTGCTTATTTTTCCCTTCTTGTATAATTTTAGTATTTTATTGTAACTGTTCTGCTTTGAACCATTCATATTGAGCCAAAAAGAACATTTTCATAGCATTTATTCACACAGGATTAGAACCACATAGTGACACAATTTAGATCTTCCTACGTCAGGCTAAGGTGTCCCCTGATATCTGTCTAAAATACTGACAATCACAGTCACATACATAAACAATAAATGTATGTTCATGCCTTAAAGGGATGCTCTGAAACCCTTATTTCTATTCTGTAATTGTAATCCATCACAGATGACTCCATCAGACCTTATTGAGTTAATAATAAGTCTATAAAGGCAATCTGCTCTAAGGTATTCTTTATTATGTACAGGAAAGTGCTTGGAAATATCACAGGTCTGCTTCAATTAATCCTTTGCAGCAATGCCATATTCTGTCCCATTTCACTTTGCCAAAAAATTAGTGAAGGGGCAAATAATTCTCGAAACGCATTGAAGCCAATGGGCTTCAAAAAATTTTTTATGCTCAACAATTTTTTTCTCACTCCAATTGCATTTAAGTCAATTGGCGTTTTTTCTTAAGGTCACTTTTTTGTCTCGGCGACAATTTTGATGACTTTTTTGTCCCTGCAAATTTTTTTTGTCGTGACAAATTTTTCCACTGCAATTTTTTGCCGCACTTTCTCAAAAAAAGTACAGTACAGAATTTCGCCACAAATCCATGTCGGGTGAATAAATTCGCTCATCACTACATATTCTAACGAGTTGCATTAAATCTGCTGTTAGTTTTCTATTGCATGCACCACCTAGTGCCAAAATGCTGAATCTACCAGTGATTATTAATATTAAGTTAGGGATTTTGTACAATATGAAACAACTAAGATACATTCAAAATAGTATAAGAAAAATCAGCACACAAATAATCTCATTAAATAATTATTTCTTTACTTATTATTAAAACAGATTATGCCACTCTAATCACACATCTGTTGCCTCACACTATTAGAGAACAAGAAAGAGGGACACATGGTTTTTAACTGTACCATCAAGAAAAGCCTCAATCCTCATTTTACCCTTCAAAATAAAATGTCCCTTGAATTTGTTTTTGTATGAACTTTACCGTAAATAAGCCATCGCTGACCGTTGCAAAGTACCACTAAGCATTAACCACACATCACAATGTGCTACACTTATTTATACAACAGAGGTAGTTAGAGGAGAATGGGTACAGAGGACAATATCTGAAACTGTGGGGTGGAAACCTGAGAGATAACATAAGGTACCACTTCTTTCATTTACTGTAGTTGTCTTTTATTTGGTTTGGGCCTTCACTGAATGCAGTAGACCATGGGTCCCCAAACTTTTTTACCCATGAGCATAATTCTAATATAAAAAAGTTGGTAAGCAACACAAGCATGGAGAAAGGTCCTGGCCTTGGGATGACCAGTAAGGGCTGCGATTGGTTATTTGGTAGCCAATGTTTACTGGTAGACTACAGGAGGCTCTGTGTGGCAGTATATTGGTCTTTATACCTCCAAAACTTGCCTCCAGTCCATAAATTCAAAATTAAGCACCTGCTTTGAGGCCACTGAGAGCAACATCCATGGGGTTGTTGAGCAATATGTTGCATTCTGAGCACTAAGATTTGACTGTCTGCAACAGGGTGGTTCAGTAAGAACTGCAATGGACCTAATCTTGTTCTCTAATTGCATTTCTTCTCTTTCCAAAATGGCATTGAATATTGTAATATTCTCCCAATAATTTGACTTTATCTTTATGATCATCATCTGTCATTTAGATTTATTTCCTTACCTTTCATGGAAGGCTTGGAATCCAGGCAAGATAAATTAACTAGGGATGCAACTTCATATTTAGATGCTTGACAGGCCTCACTGGGTCCATATAGTCTTTTCAAGCAACTCTTTTACAACTTGAAAACAATTCCAGCTTTTGTTGAACAATGCAGAATGGACCGTGGGCTTATTTTGAAGTTATTTACCCTAGCCAGATCCTTTTGCTGTGAGGAGCTTGTTAAAACCACAGGTAAAATAAATTATAAATATTATATATTGGTGTCCGAGTCTATTTATTTAATGAATATTTTTGCACATAGGTGCCATGACACCTGGTGGCAAACAGTTTGAAAGCCAAGTAGACCTTAACTTACAGCAGGGCCAGAACTAGGGTTAGCCAGAATAGGCACGTGCCTAGGGCGCAAAAGCTTGGAGGGCCCCAGGCACATACCTCCTCTTTTGCCTACCCCACATTCGGTCCCCTCTTTCCGGCTGTCTGCTCTATTTGACCATGTATCTGCGCTTCCCAGTCAGAGCCACAGTCAGGGCCTGGCGCCTAGGTAAACTGGCCTGATGCAGCGCCAGCTGGTTGTGCGCATGAGTGAAATGCTGCACAAGGTGCACATGCGTGAAATGCTACTCGTGCCATTTGCGCAAATTACTGTGTGTGCATGCGCGGAAGAGTCACGCGGCATTTCGGCTCTGACTTACAGTATATCTAATGTTCAGTGAGCACTAATTGCCAGGGCATCTGGAAGCTTTCAGGCTTTTTGTTGGACAATATTTGACCAAAACTCAGCCAGATATTTATTGGGCAGACTTGAAAATCCATTGTGGCATGTCCTGTTCCCTCTAGGCCTGCAAATGTTGGCTGACTTGTTGGCTTAGGCTGAAGAAAAGTTTAAAAATTAGCAAAATGCCTATTTGTTATTCTAGATGTTCCTTAAAGGTATTTTAGGGTCAGATTTGAGGTGAAAATGTATTTGCTGCCCCAGATATTCTAGGAACTGTGTCTGAACTGATCATACATCAATGTTTCTCTGTAACCTTGTTATAATCTGAGGTGGCTTGGACTAAATCTTTGACCTCAATGGCAGGCTTTAACTGAAAAAGTCAGAAAACCACTGCCTTAACCATTGTTCCTTATGAAACAACCCCAAGCTGAGCAACATTTGTCCCTATCATTTCTTCCAAGGTGCCTTCTCCTTTATCATAGCTCAGATTTCTTCATCTAGCCATGTACGGAAAAAATGAAGGGCAACTATTTAACTTGAGCAGATACATTTTAGAACAGTGGTCCCCAACCAGTAGCTCGCGAGCAACATGTTGCTCGCCAACCCCTTGGATGTTGCTCCCAGTGGCCTCAAAGCAGGTGCTTATTTTTGAATTTCTGGCTTAGAGGCAAGTTTTGGTTTCATAAAAACCAGGTGTACTGCCAAACAGAGTCTTGTGTAGGCTACCAGTCCACATAGGAGCCACCAAACAGCCAATCACAGCCCTTATTTGACATTCCCATGGACTTTCTCATGCTTGTGTTGATCTCCAACTCTTTTTACATTTAAATGTGGCTCACGAGTAAAAAAAGGTTGAGGACCCCTGTTTTAGGCTATCAGCTGCCCAATTAGCTCAGGAATCAAATTTATTTAAAAGTAAAACCATTCAGTATATCTTACTCAAGCCTTATCTTTATTTTTGATAGATAAGCAGTAGAGGAACATTCCAGACTCTACACTATACAAACACACCCTTTCTGGGTTCAAGACCAACCTAAAAAATGTATCTATGACAAACATGTTTTTCTACAGCAATTTGTACATTATAATCCCACTGATATTTCAATCTTTGTGCTGTTATTAGAAAACACGTTTCCTTCAGTAAAACAGCAACAAACCACTTTATGGCAAATGCAAGGCACAATGCAAATTGGCAGGTATCCTCTGCAAAACAATTATAAATCCCCCATATTGTGCATCAGAGATCATAAAACTGTAAGAAAAGTGCAAATCTTGAGATGCTTAAAAGTGTACAGCTTTGGTGCTGAACAATGGGAAATGCGTGCTAGAATTTTAACGGGGAGGGAAAAAAAAAGGTAATTTTTCTAATTTCAGCAACAGTAACACAAATGACTGCATTTCCTGATTTAGGATTGAGTTTAAAATTTCAAATACGACTGGTCCCTTTTTCTGATTAGAAAGTTTGATATTTATCATCGACTTTTCTGTCTTCCGAGTGAGTGAGATTGTAAAAAAGGTAAACTGAAAGGAACCATTCTTTTATTCAGCAATTAACCCCATCTGAGTAAATAGTACTGTGTTGTGCAATTGAGCCTTTGCTGTTATGCAGAGTTCAGAATCCGAAACGGCTTCAAAGACATGCTCACGGGATGATGACAAGATGCTACAGAAACAGCTTTTTATGTAGAATATAATGCAAGGATTGTATTACATGGTACAGTAACAAACGGAGTAAAGTTGTAATGATATAGAAGATAACGTGCCTGGAAGTACTTACCTGGGGGGAAACTCAAGCTTCTTTCAATTTTTTTGGCCGTAAGAATTTAAACCCACTATGGTTTAGAATGCTAAGTATGAGAAAAGGCATTTTACGAATGTTGATTTCATCATAAGGAAATATAAACAGGCAGGTCGAGAAAGCAAATAATTCTCATGTCATTGAAAATACAATTGTGTTTAGTTGTGAATGACATTTCCCAGTAGAGAAGCATATGGGGCAGCTGAAATGAAAGGGAACCTAGTGGAGCATTAAACCCTGCAATGGACATCATTCAGCAAATGGAAATCAAGCCTATGGGTTAAATGCTCTAAAGAAAGAAAAAGTCAAGGTCAAAGGCTTTTTTGTGAACAACCTGTATCCAGAATCGCTATTGTCTCAATCATAACAGTCACAAACCTTTCCTAGAAACCAATACTTACAGAATGGCTTTTGAAGTCAACTTCTGCAGGGTTGGGGCATTGGCACAGTCTACAGGCATTTTGGCTTGCGTGCTTTCAGTTTTACGCCGATTAAATAATTTATACCTGTAGAAGCTGAAGAAGTTTCACTGTCTTTCCATAAGACTAAAATGTACCTTTAATCGTCCAGTTCTGCATGGCAAGGCAGTAAGAGAAAGAACCCTCATAACTAGTGCTGGGCGAATTTGTCCTGGTTCGATGAAAAATCAGCGAATTTCCCGCAAAGCGGCGAAAAATTAGTGAAACAAGAATTTTGACACCCGCGTCAGTTCTGACGCTCTGCTCGAATAATGTTGACGGTTTTGACTTTTCCGACGCTCATCCAAAATTTTTTGATGCCGGAGAATTTTCGCACAGTTTCCCGAATTTATTCGCCGACGACGAAACACAGAGATTCGCATGCTAATTTGCGCCTGCCAAATTTATTCGCCCATCACTTCGCATAACCCTAACCCTTTCAGGGGAATGTAATAAAGGTAGGTAATGGAAAAAATATTCGCAATGCAAAAGTTATGCCTCTGTGCGAAATTTTTTTCCTTTGCGTGGATTTAATATAGCTTTTGCGAACCCAGAAACTGTTTAGCGACCACTTCCGACAGGGGAAGGTTTGTGAATTTTATAGTTTGCACCAGAGCACTAACACTTCATACTGAAAAAGTTGTTACGTTTGCTCCAAAAAGCACTTCTTAAAAGTGGGCAATGCGCAATAAAAATTTGCAATGCAATAACAGTTTAGAGAAGAGTATTACATTGTGAAATGCAATGTTTTATTCTTATCTGTGCGAATTGTTTTGCCACTTTTATTACATTCCCCCAAAACTCTTAAATGTCATTGCTCATTAATTATTTAATGGTTGAATAACAAATCCTGTCCATTAACCTTAGAAGCCACCAAATTGTTGAATACCAGAAGTGAGTTGTGATCAACAGCATGGAAAGTATTTAGAGGTAAAAGAAAAATAGTCAAGAAACTCGCAACAGAAAAAATGAGGATATGAGGCCTAATTATGAGCAATGGGTAATTGGGTATAAGGGTCTTACAATTGTTAAAGGGGTTTTCTCACCTTTGAGATAACTTTTAGTATGATGTAGAGAGTGATATTCTGAGACAATTTGCATTTAGTTTTCATTTTTTATTATTTGTGGTTTTTGAGTTATTTAGCTTTTTATTCAGCAGCTCTCCTGTTTGTAATTTCAGTAGTCTGGTTGCTAGGGTCCAAATTATCCTAGCAACCATGCACTGATTTCAATAAGAGACTGGAATATGTATAGGAGAGCCCTGAATAGAAAATGAGTAATAAAAAGTAGCAATAACAATACATTTGTAGCCTTACAGAGCAATGGCTATTTAGAAGGAGTCATCGATGCCCATTTGAAAGCTGTAGAGGCAGAAGAAAAGGACAAATAATTAAAAAACTACAAAAAATAAATAATGAAAACCAATTGAAAAGTTGCTTAGAATTGGCCATTATATAACATACTAAAAAAACGACCTCAAAGGTGAACCACCGCTTTAAATAGAGAAATCTTAAATACAAAATACAAAAATTAAATACTAGGTGGGACAGTAATGAGAAAATGCAGTTTTGATATCTCTAGCAAGTAAAGCTCATTGAGTTTCTGGTTATTATTTTTTCTGTTTTTACATGAGGTGTGAACGTATAACTGCCTACTAGACTAATGTAGTATATTTTCCTGCACAATGAAGTCCTGCAGCAGGCCGGTTCCCACAAAAAATGTGGTTATTGGGTGGATAGCAGTAGGTAGTGGCAGATGCAAGTGGGTGTGCAGGTCAGTTGATCAGCAGGTCTGGATCACAAAATGAGCTTCTCTTTCTGCCCCATCCATCCAATATCACAATAAAGTCACTCAGAATTTATGACATACAGTGGGTAGCAAATAACGAGTAAAAATGTCAGGGTTAAGGGTTGACGTAACGTTGGCACAACCATAAGAAAGCACGGTAAAAGGAAAACTAAAGCCTCAAAAAGATTATGGCTAGAAATGTTGAAATGTATGTGCTGAACTTACTTTACCAGTCCAGAGGTTAAGCCACCCCATAACAGTAACGATTTGTGCATTCAAATTTGTCTAAAGGAGCTCCCCGTCTTCTTCTGATCCTTTTAGGTGTCAGTGGCACTGCACATGCTCAGTATGTTTAAGGTTGCTTTTAAAGAGCTAAGCTAAGGAGTTGTTAAAAATCATCAACATATTAGCAGAAAACTGACGCATCAGGGCTCATTGTTAATTGGTTCTGATGTGGAATACAGTGGTTTCTAAAGTGCCAGGTAATGAAAATGTAAAATATTAGGGAGGAGTAAACCCATAATGTAAGCAAATGGAACCTGCACAACCCCACCCCTGTTCCTATCCACACCAAACAAACTTTCCAGACCTGCCCATGCCTAACCTCGAAAGGGAGAGCTGCACAACAAGATCGTTGGCCATGTTTGTCTTTGGCTCCCTGTGTCTGATAACCAAACATGAGCATGTGCACTGGAACCTGTGATCTTTACCAGAGAGCAGGCCCCCTATGTTTCCTATATACAGTAAGTTTTCTCTTTTAATAATCATCCTTAAAAAGAGGTTATCTGCCACTTGGCTGACTTTTTTTATTATGGCAGTTCTTTCTGATCGTATGTAAGCCTCTAAATCTCATCATATCTATGGTATCACAAATGTGGGCATAAAAACTTTAGGTTGTGAAATCTATAGGATGGGATTCCAGGTGCGGCATAGCATCAGTCACATTGTATCCCAAAAAATACTTATTTTTAATAATAATGCCGCTGTGTCAGTGAGGACATTACATGTCCCCTTGTTAATATTTCTTTTTTTGCTAAGACAGTTCTCAAGCTTCCAGTATGAAGTGATACAGAACATGAAGTTATTGTAGCAGTATACCAAAAATTGTTTATTTGCCTTCTGGGGGCTGTATAAATTCCATAAATGTCTGACATAAAATATGGTGACATTATAAACTGGAGAAATATATTTATTTTATGGCTCAGCCATTATAATAACAATAGGAATATTTTTTAAGCTTAGCAATCTTCAGCAAGTGGTTCTTATCAAGATTGCTTAAAAAGTTGATTTGATCTCTTCCACCATATATTCCCAAAGGAAGTCCTGTTTTGGATCCTGTATTTTTATATTTACATTTTGATGTATTGATCCCTAGTTAAAATCAGCTGTCTCTGAAATCTTTCTTTCCCATGCAGCATCTAGAATCTGCATTCTTCTCCATCTGTCTCCATCTGAGAGCGTCTCTCAATAGCTACTTGGTCATGAGTAGGTTCTACTGCCATGACCTAACTTTCAGCTTCAGCTTGGGTGGATGAACATCATCACCTAAAACTTCTATGAAAATAGACAGAACCTTGGACTGAGAATAGGCAAGTTCCCCTGTAAGTAAAATTCTTAAAGAAAACAAAAATTGAGAGAATATTTTTTGGGGGGGCTGTGGCCCCTGTGGCCCCTCTGGTTCCAACACCTAAAGTGATGAGAGTGTAAATAATCAAATGGAATCTAATTCAGGATCAAGTCTACTCAGGCCAAAGTCAGAACAGGGAGCGAAGTCAAAATGAAGAGCCTCTCTTGTCAGATAGACAAGAAACAGATTTATATCAGTAAGGGTCAATCAGCAACAGAAGGTGCACCTGTGATTCTTTGCCAAATATAATGCAAGTAGGGCAAAGCCCTACTGACCTGCCACCATGGAGTTAATGTCATAAAAGTCCCAAATGTTGAACTTGGCCTAGCAACCCTATAGCAACAATCCTAAGATAAGACCAGTTGCAAACTTTGTGATGTTTAGACAATTTTCCAAAAATACTTAAAGATGTAACTTCAAAGAGATTTGAAATATAGACTTGAGCTCCACAATTGCTCTAATAATCAGCTTTAACTGCTTATTACTGTCGGTGCAGTACAGACACGAAACATGAATTGCCTGAACTTATTTTGCAATTTTTTATCAGGGCCCTCAGTTCCAATGGTATTATGCTGCATTGGTGCTTCATTTGTAATTGCTTCCTTATTGTACAGAGCCAAGGTAAATATTTGACTCTATATAAACCTTTCCAGAGATGCATCCTATTTCCATGACTTCAATGTATTTTTGCTCCAGCAATAGCCAAATCATGGCCACACCACAAATGCCAACAGTATAGTTCCATAGTGCATCCAGCCATCCCAAAGCCATGCTCTATCTGTACAACAGACCAAAAAGATCTCAAAAAAACATGTGTGTTTTGTGAGGTTACTTTCATCCTATGTATTTTGCACAAAATGTGTTTGGTAATTAGGTTAAAACAAGAAACTTTCTATTTAGTAAATAAATAGTGCATTAATTTCTTTCTGTTGCATGCAACGGACTTTGGTGCAGGAACATTACGTAGAGAACTGGCTGTGCTTGCTCTGATGATTTCTCTCTCGGTTCTCCACAAAAGGATTTCGTTTTGAAAATCAGAGCCCAGATCCTGGAACTCAGAATGGGCCTTTCTGCCTAAAATGGGTCTGCAGTATGATTTTTTCAAATTATACATTCGAGCGTGCAAAAATTTAAATTAGAACCTGTTTCTGTAGACTGTTTATATTCAGGTCCCATTTTGGTTAGTCTTATCAAATGGCCAAGATCTGTCTCCATTTGGGATGACTCTGTGGGTTAGGATATTTCTTTGGCTCTTGTTATAGTGTTTGACAAAGGGGTGCTAAAGATCAACATGGGGAACAAATATGTGGCAGTAGCCTAAAGCTGGTTACACAATTGTGCTACACACATTGGTAGCTAAATTGGAGTGTATATATCCAGGTCTACTAGTTTGGCTAAATTGGGAGTCATCTGAACAAACGGATCATGCAGACAAGCCATTGGTCACCATTGGTCCTTCAAAATCAGTTGGAATATTTACACTATGCAAGCTGATGCAAAATATCATATAAAGACACTACGTTTGCCCAGGAGCAGTTACCAACAGCAACTAATAAGATGTTTGATATTACGTCGCCCCCCCCCGCTGAGAACACGCAAGTGCACATGTGAGAAAGAGTGCAAGCACCGAATACGCACAAGTGTGCATGCGCGAAAGAGCGCAATCGCTGAGGACATGCCAGTGAACATGTGCAAAAGAGCTCAAGCGCCAAGGACGTGCCAGTGCGCATGCGTGAAAGAGTGTAAGTGTCGAGGACGCACCAGTGCATATGCACGGAAGAGCGTACACTCTGCCACGGCTTCTAGACACCGGTTTGAACTAGGGAAAGGCGTTAGAAGAGGTACTTGCCTAGCGCCCCTTTACCTTTGCGCCCTAGGCATGTGCCTCTTCTGCCTACCCCTAGTTCCGGCCCTGGTAATTGCACCTGGGCAAAGTTAGTGCCTTTTATTACATAACCCCTTTAGAGTCAAACATCAAGTTGCCAGTATGATAAAAATATTGGCTGCAATGGGTGATGCATACCCTTGTGTACCCACCAATATAGACCTTCTAAGTCATTCAAATATTTGCTTTATTCATGTCAGTGGTCTAAATCTATCTACCAATCTATTCAGGCCTTATGTATTCCAGCCAACAGGAGTGCTCTATTCTACTGCAGACCTTCTGCTTGCTGTGTTAAAAAGAACATGAAATAAATATTTGTATAGTAACATCAGAGAATCTAAATCAGCAGACATGTGTTTTCAGATGTGCGGCCCAAGCACAAATAAATTGGCAGGGTTGAGAACCAGAAATGCAATGGTTGACCATGGAAAGTGAGGATACCCCTCAACACACTGCCATTTAGGGTTTATATTTATATTATTTATAGTGCATAAAATTTGCAACCTAATTTGCAAGTTTGCTGCCCAGTTTTCTAATTCTGTCAATTTGATCTGGACAGTACTTTCAGAGGCCACCACCAGGTCATTAATAAAAAATTAAAAAGCAAAGGACCAGGGCTGGAACTAGCGATATGCAGAGGCACGTGCCTAGGGCACAATGAAGTGGGGGTGCCAAGCACGTACCTCGTCTTTCAGCCTTCCCCTGGTCTGGACCCTTTCTCTCCCACCGACACTTTCCAGCAAGCTTCTGTGAATGTTCTCCTCCCCATCCAAATATTTAAATATCGGGCTCTTATGCCATCTCCGGACGAACGTGCATGTGCAGTGGAAGCCGTGCCGGCAGGGGGATAAAGCTGGTCCAATTAGAACATTCCATTTACCATCATTCTTTGCAATCTAACCTTCAGCCTGTTCTCTATTTAAGTACAAATATTATGTTCCAGGACAATATTCCTTAATTTATTACCACCTCTCTGTGGGGTACTATATCAAATGCTTTAGCAAAAATCTAAGAAGATCACATCCTACTGCCATCCCAGTCTAGGTTCCTACTCACCTCCTCAGAAAAAGCAATTCAATTAATTTGGCAAGATCAATTAAGCACAGAACCATGCTGGCAAAACTAATACTATTGTGATTTTCAACATAGGTAAGTATCTTATCCCTTATTACCCTTTCCTACTACTGTCAGACTAACTAGATTTCAGGCTGAGAACGAGATGCTTTTTTGAATAGCGGCACCACATTAGCAATTCACCAGTCTCTTGGCACTAGGTCTAAACAATGATGCAAAGAGGTTCCAGGACATTTCATGGCATTATTTTTGAAAGCATTACCACTGTATCTGTTTAATAATAATCTGTTTAATAAATGTAATAAGTTTAGGGGTACGTGACCAAACAATGGACCTTAACGAAGATCTTGAATTGAATAATTAAAAAATGCAACTATTCACTGTTCCAATCCATCAAGCATACTGAATAACAGTGGAAAGCTGGACTTTCAACAAAACACATTCTAAGCATCCAATTCTAAGTAATTGACCTGCAGCTTCACTGCAGGTGATGTGATCTTCCCAGAAAGTGCTTATCAGATGCAGAATTATGAAAATATCCCCAAGAGCCTTCTCCTTGCCCCCCTCCCACTAAAACCTTAACCATTAGCAGGTTGTGATTCCATCACTGACACTTTCTAGAAAGTTTCAGCTTCAGAATTTGAGATGCAACAGTAAAAGGCGGCACGTTGAATTATTCTACCGAGAAGCATATTTTTGTTAATGTTATTTTGAGTAATTTTGGCAGATTTTGAATGCACAGAGTATCCCAGGCCAGTGTGTTAGAGTATCATCTCTTGGAAGCTCTAGAAGGCTTTATTTTATTTTACTTTCTGAGAAGGACAGAGCACACACCCTTGGAATCATATTCCAGAATGAAAACAAAAATTATTATATTTGAAGCAAATTAAAACTAGAGGTTTCCAAAATGAAGACTACAAGTCCCATAATTCTCATCTGACTGCTGGACTAGACTGGCTAAGGGTGGTGGAAGCTATTGTTTTGTCAGCTGAATTATGGTTAAAGGGCAAGACAGCCCCGAAACAAAATGTGCCTAGTAAAAGAAAACATAATTCTAAGCAACTTTCCAATATGCAGTTGTTAAACATTTTCGAAGGGTTTTATGTTTTTTTGTATATGTATTGCTATTGAAAGCAGTGTTTGTTCTTTTCTGTTTTCTGCCCTGGTGGCTCAGACTGTTGATACAATCAGTGGCATAACTACTAGCCAGCGGGCCCTGTTACAAGATGGGCACCCGGGCCCCCCTGTTGGGCCCTCCCCCTATGAATCTCGTGCCAGAGCACTGCAGGCGTGCACGCTGTAAAATCTCACCCTTCCCAGCTTCCTGTTACTGTTATTGTGGCTCCGGTGGGCCCCAAGGGGGTGCGATCCCATGCACCCCTGATAGTTACACCACTTTTTATACGTTCATTTACAGAGAGTTCAAATGGTGGAATTTGTTTTTAATCACACTGAAACACTTGCGTTCAAATGCCTGTGGCCTACTCTTTAATTATTCTCACAATTCTAAGCAAAGAAATTGTGCCCTAATGCTTTAAATTTCCCTATACTGGTCCTGCCAAGAATGTTTTTAATTACAATTCCCTTCACTGTGTTGTGTAGCAGCATACAATACCCTAAGGTGCTCTGAATACAGCACCTATCAGGTGAATAATAGTTATTTGGACGCTGCTGTAGCTTGTGTTCCTACAATTAGCAAGGGCTGCATTCAGATACCCACTTGGCCCTTTGGGACCATTCCCAGGTAGGACATTGTGGCTCACTAAATAGTACTTCTTTTTGTGTTTCTAGGTGGCAGGAATAAATGGACTAAAAGTGGTTGCAGCTCTGATGGTTGCCTCAAGCCTACATGTGCAATGATCCTTTGGATGCAGTAGCCCTGCTTGAGGACAATGCGTTCCCGCTCGCCTGGCCATTTTCACACACAGCAAGCCAAAGTGGCAGCCCATTTCCCCGGTACCGATACAATTCATGTGCCCACTGTATTAGAGGAGAGCCAGGCAGTTTCTAGGCGGCAGGCATCGTGCCTGGGACAATGCTCCCAACTGCACAACAGCTGACACGGGTTGTCCACAGCCTGCAGGGAATCCATGCCCTTACAGACGAACACTAAGATAATGTGGGGCTTTGGCAGAAGCAGGCGATGGGACAGCAGTGTAATGAATATTTACCACCGATGCCGCTCCTACTGCCACTTCCTCCTGCCTTTCCAAGATGGCGGCTCCCAGGGAGTCCACACAACTTGATCAGACGCCAGCATCAGAATGGACACAGCGTCATGATGCCAGTGGCATGACATCATCATGCTCGTTTGGCGTCAAATGAAGCCTATTTAAGGCGCCAGAACACTACAGTCATTGCCCAAATATAGGTTCAACCTTGTGTGTTCCTGGGTGCGCTTTACTGATTATTACTACTGATACCTGTGTTTGGTCAAAGGCCTGTTTAATCGTCTTTGAACCTTCTCTGCCTGCATTGACCCATCTGCCTGGACTTGACTATTCTTCTGCCTCATCCATGTCCGTTACCTTGAACTGTGTTGGACTGGTGTTTCCTCCTTGGTCCACTAGTCCCGGTTGCTCTCTGCTAAATTACTTGGCCAGACACAGCAAGCGCGCTGATGCGCATCAGGCACATGTATCTGGTGGGCAAAGATAGAAAGAGATGGGAATTGCAGGTTGCTGAAAATTCCCCCTGAATCGCGCCAAATTTGCGCCACCAGTGAAAATTCGCCCAAAAAAATTAGCCAAAAAAATAAAAATTCACCCGCGTCAAAAACGGTCGCCGGCATAAAAAAACGGGCACCGGCGTCAAAAAAACGCAAATTCGCCCATCACTACCCCTGATGTGCCGCAGCTTATCGTGGCTCCAGTGGGACCCAAGGGGGTGCAGGCCCGGGTGCGATCGTACGTCACTGTGTACAATGTAAGAGAAGACAGCTGATTAACAGACCTATCTTTGCTGGGGAATAAAGACTTTTGCAACATTGTTTAAAAAGTAGCAACCAACAGTTAAGCGAAAGCTGCTTTCTATAGAAATAGTTTTTACAAATAACTTTAAAGGAGAAGGAAAGCCATTTAATACTTGGGGCTGCCAAAAGTTAGGCACCCCCAAGTGGTTGTATTTACTTACCTGACACTCTGGGCTGGTGCTCCTATCAGGAGAAATCTGTATCAACCCGAGGTTCTTCCAGCCATCACCATGGAGTGATCCTCTTCTTGCTTCTTCTTTCAGCTCACGGCTGTACATTCTCAGTAGAACTAAAAGCTGAACTTTAATGAAAAAGCGCTATTTCATTCTACTGCACATCCGTCTGAAATTTAAAAAAGCAAAGAAGCTGATTTCTTCCTGGCGCTCGTTGGAATAACCCCGGGCCGGTGCAGTTTTCTTCTGATAGGAGCACTGGGTGCCAGGTAAGTAAATACAACTACTTGAGAGTGAATACTTTTGGGACCCCCAAGTTAAAAAACACTTTAAATTGTTAATAATTGTATAATAGAAAGTTGCTTAGACTTACGTTTTCTCTTATTAGGCAATTTTTGATTTCGCGGTTGACTTGCCCTTTAAATGGGTAATTAAAAAAGCACATCCAGCTGCAAAGTTGCAGGAGTTAACATTAAACTGTATCGGACTCGCTATCCCATAAGGCACACTGGTAAGGAGGACATCCAACTTCATCTTAAAAAAAAAATACAGATAGATCAAGCTTCCCAGGCAATGCAATTCCAGAAAACATGCCCCTGAAATACTACACTGTACACACTGGTGCAATTTAGCACCTATTTTAGTAAAGCAGCCCCTTTGTCTTCAAACTGTGTTCTACTAATGCAAGGGGGCAAAATAATGTTTTCAGGAAGTACAGGAAGCATTTATACAGACTAAAGATGTTTAGTTCTGCATACAGATTGTGCCCCATTTGAATACATTGCTCTCTAAATGTTCCCATGTATTCCCAATTTTGCGAACCTTGTTCTTTATAAAGTTTGTCCTTTTTTTCATCCCTTGATTGATTTCTTTCTCCTTGCAACATTAGCAGTAAGAACCTTATTTGAAATGATTAAAACAATGATCTACTGTTTTTCCATGTCTCCCAGTACCAACAGTTTTATAGTCAGAACAGTTTTATAGTCAGGAGAGAGAGAGAGAGAGAGAGAGAGAGAGAGAGAGAGAGAAAGAGAGAGAGAGAGAGAGAGAGAGAGAGAGAGCACATGTTTTATTATTCCTGGTTATAAAACTAACAGGCTTATAAAGATCTAAACAAAGACATGCACACATACACATAAACAGTTGCAATTATTTAGGGAATGCCAAAGACTTTGTCACCAAGATTCATGGCGTTACACAGAAGAAACAATGGTATCATATGATGTCACTTCATTGTTCAACTGAGACTGTAAGAAATTGACTGCAGTAAGATAACACCCTCAGCAGCAGAACGAAGCTCAATACTAACCAAGTATGTTTGTTGCTAGATTTGTGCCTTACAGGGCATGTAAAGGCAAAAAAATAAAATCCCATGTTTACTCTCTTTAATGAAATAGAAACCTATCCCAATATACTTTAATTAAAAAACGTGTACCATTTTTTTTAAAGAAAACTTACTGTATGCAGTGAAATTCTCTCTTCATTTACTGCTGTGGATAGGAATTGTCAGATGGTCCCTAACTGCTGAGCAGGGAAACAATCATACTTATGAACAGCAGGGGGAGCCCCGCCTTACTTCCCAGCCATGCAGAACTCAAGCAGCTTTGTTTATGACGATCCCTAAGCAGCCCAGACCACACTGAGCATGTGCACAGTCTTAGTCTTGCAAAGATGTTTAACAAAGTTACAAGATGGTGACCCCCTGTAGCCAACTTTGAAAGCATAAATTATTTGTTTGATTAGACTTGTGGTGCAGTAAGTTCATGTTTATATTTAGTGTACAAAATACAGCATTTATAGCCTTATTCTATTTTAGACTTTACATGCCCTTTAACACCAAATACAAGGACCTCTTTTTATAGACAGAAACATGGCTGTGCAATGGGTTCTCCAGACTCATTGTAGCTAACTTGTACATGGAGGAAGTGGAAAGGAGGGACTTACTTACATTCCAGGGAACTACACTGAGTCACTGGTTCAGATATGTGTATGACACTTGGGTTAAAATCAGATCCAATGTGGCGGCCTTTACAGAACACAATAACTCAGTGAACAATAACATCAAGTTCACAAGGGAAGATGTCCACGGGAACAAACTTGCCTTTTTGGACTGTTTGATATGCATCCAAGAGGGGGGTAACTTGAAAACTGAAGTATACAGGAAGTATACAGGAAACCCACTCATACGGATCAATATCTGTTGTTCGATTCCCACCATCTGCTGGAACACAAACTGGGTGTCATTAGAACTCTGCACCACAGGGCGGAATGTGTGGCAACTAATACAGAGTCCAAAGACAAGAAGCATAAAAATCTCAGAGTAGCTTTGAACGCGTGTGGCTACCCAGACTGGGCCTTTGTCAAAACAGCAGCAACCAAGCCCAATAGAAACACCAATAGAAATAACCCCCAAGAGACACATAGTAGGCGAAACATAGTCATCCCATATGTAGCTGGAGTGTTGGGGGAAACTCAGGAGGATTTTCAACAAACACCACGTCCCTGTGTTTTTCAAACCTAGCAACATACTAAGACAAAAACTGGTACACCCAAAGGATCCAACCCCTAAAGAAGCGATGTGGTATAAGCAGTCCAGTGTAGCGAGGAGTGCACAGATCTATACATTGAGGAGACAAGCGAATGGCTCAGCATAGGAGGGAGAACTCTACAGGTCAAAACTCAGCTGTCTTTCTACACCTAAAAGACAAGGGACACTCCTTTGAAGATAGCAAGGTCCAAATCTTGGATAAAGAAGACCTCAGGTTTGAAAGAGGCGTGAAAGAGGCGATTCATGTCAAGGTGGAGAAGCCATCCCTGAACAGAGGTGGGGGCCTTCGTCACCACTTGTCTGCTACATACAATGCTGTTCTAACATCTGTACCCCGGCAGTTTCAGAACACTTCACACATCAATTCACGCAACTCTCACAAGTAACACCTGCTTCTAGGAGTTGCATGACACATTGGTAATCCTATGATAGTAACTACACAGAATCAACACCTCTGTGAGTTTCAGGTGTCACCTCTCTGTAGAGTTACATTTGTGCCATTGTGATTGGTTCAGTGGAAGATTTTATATACCGAGAACTTCCCACAGCAAGTCCAGTTGTTTTTTTTTAATTGCTTTTATACTACTATATTAGTTGATAAATGTAAAGTCTATTGAATATAGATAGGCTGTAGCTCACGTTTAGTTGCTTGGTTCTGGTTATCCTGTGGGGTATCCTGTGTCAATCCCCCAATAGAGTCAATCAAAAGAGAAATCCAAGTGCAGGACAAATCCACAGCAGTATTCTTTGACTGCAAAATGTTATTGGGAACGTGCCAAATGTTAGACTCCCCCAAGTGATTGTAGTTACTTACCTGAAACCCCAGGTCGGTGCTCCTATCAGGTTATACCAGTGAGCACCACGGAGCAATCCTTTTTGGTCTTCCCTCTTTCTTCGCGTGGCTGTGCAGTAGAATGAAAAGCTGAACGTTAACTAAAAAGTCGGCTATTTTGTTCAACTGCGCATGTGTTTGCCCCGGGAATTTTGAAGTAAGCAGATGCCAGAAGAGGAGCACTGGCCTGGGGTTTGAGATAAGTCAATACAATCACTTGGGGGTGCCTAACATTTGGCACCCCAAGTGCACCAAGCCTTTCCTTCTCCTTTAAAGTGTATTACTGAAAGCAGGCTGAAAAGCTAACTCATACAGATTGTCTATCTTTGGAACTGTTCTGTGGCCTCCAGGCACTAAAGTGGTGCAAAACGCCAAAGAATGGAGCAATGCTCCATGTTTTTCAACCACTTTGCTCTTCCTTGTTATTGCCCATCATTACCAGGTGCAAATCTCCTTGCTTCCAGAGGTCCAGATTTGCACCTGGAAGTAAATGGCATGCTGGCAGGTGCAAGTCGCAGCCTCCATGGTGGAGACATGGGTGTCCTCTTGCATGCCCAGATCTCCATTAAACCTCAGTCTGTTGAGCTCAGCACTGGAAGCACAAACAAAGGGCAAATGTGTGCAGAGTGTACTTGTAATGCACAAGCAGTAGGCAGAAGTCCCAAGGGTAGGACGCGTAAGAGACACAGTTTGTGCCCCTTAAAGTGCAAGTGTTTTGCTACAATATAAAGCTTTAGAGTAGTTGAGCACATTCTTAATAGCATAATATGTTCCTTCTTATAAAGACACTTATTCGTTTCATATGTTCACCTAAAAACTATTTTAAAAGCAATATGGGTCCAATGTACATTTCTAATATATTCTAATCAAATTTCAATCTCTTTCATATCACTGCAAAGGGAAGTACCAGATTGTAAGAGAGCTCCTGCTGTGCACAGCTACTTATTGCTTAATTGGATTACATCTTTATTGGATTATTGTGATTGGTTGAAATGCAAAATTTAAAGCAATGCTAAGATTTTAAATAACTCGCTGACATTTTTAGAGATTCTCACATTACAATAGCACGGCTTTAGATTTCATAGATCGATAAGGTGCCTGGATGGTGTATACAAGAAAGTAACTATTCATAGAAATAGACATTTGCCTGTCCAAGGTATGTAAGATATTTTTTTCTCTAGATATAACATAAAAAAGAATACTGGATGAAATACACATAATGCAATGCTGAGTATTATATTAACTATCCAAGAACAATGCACAAAACATTAAATACAAAGGCCAACCAACACAGGGAGCTCTCAAAAGGAAAATGCAGGTGATGCAGGATAATGTTCCATAGCTGTCAAAGTAGACAGAAAGCAACGGTCGTGTCACTCTGCACGTTTGAAATGATATGGCTTTGGCGATGAATGATGAAGAATGATATTGTGAATACAATAATAGATAGAGGATACATTAATATTGCAGTTAATAAGTTAGTATGATGCTTGTACAGGAACTGTGACTCAAGCCCATATGTGGAATGTTTGAACTGGTTTCCACTGAATCCTTCCTACACCATAAATATGAAAACATATAACTTATATGAAGTATCTTATAGCATGGCACATCCTTCCATTGGTCCTATTGCTCACTGGGCTAGCAGACTGTTTAGCCACACTCAGATGGCACATTTCTTCAATGGATCCCTGTCTTTAGAAAGAATATTAGGGTCAGAAATAAGCTGTATATAATATGTGTACCAATGTAATGGTCCAAACCAGTGATCCCCATCCAGTGGCTCGTAAATAACATGTTGCTCCCCAACCCATTGAATGTTGCTCCCAATGGTCTCAAAACAGGTGCTTTTTTTAAATTCCTGGTGTAAAAGTTTTGGTTGCATAAAAAACAGAAGTAATGCCAAACAGAACCTCCTGCACACTGCCAGTCTACGTAGGGGCTACCAAATAGCCATATTTGGTACCCCCGGTAACTTTATTCATGCTTAAAGGGATACTGTCATGGGAAAACATGTTTTTTTCAAAATGCATCAGTTTTTAGTGCTGCTTCAGCAGAATGCTGCACTGAAATCCATTTTTCAAAAGAGCAAACAGATTTTTTTTATATTCAATTTTGAAATCTGACATGAGGCTAGACATATTGTCAGTTTCCCAGCTGCCCTCCAGTCATGTGACTTGTGCTCTGATAAACTTCAGTCACTCTTTACTGCTGTACTGCAAGTTGGAGTGATACCACCCCTTCTCTCCCCCTCCCCAGCCTAACAACAGAACAATGGGGAGGTAACCAAATAGCAGATCCCTAACACAAGACAACAGAACAACAACAATAGTAAAAGCCAAGTCCCACTGAGACTGATTCAGTTACATTAAGTAGGAGAAATAACAGCCTGCCAGAAAGTGGTTCCATCCTAAAGTGCAGGCACAAGTCACATGACTGGGGGCAGCTGTGAAACTGACAATATGTCTAGCCCCATGTCAGATTTCAAAATTGAATATAAAAAAATCTGTTTGCTCTTTTGAGAATTGGATTTCAGAATTCTGGTGGAGCAGCACTATTAACTGATGCATTTTGAAAAACACATGTTTTCCCATGACAGTATCCCTTTAAGTTGCTCCCTAATTTTTTTTTTACATTTGGATATGGCTCATGGGTAAAAAAAAATTTGGGGACCCCTGGTCCATACTATTGATCCAGATGCATCCTATTTGTTCACATCAAACAGTGTTGGGATGACTAATATAAAAGACAAGTTGAGCTAGTTTGGTTGGTTTGATGATGTTTGATAACTGGGCAATTGGAGGTCTTAACAAGGCCTTTGTAGCTATGCATCCTGTTTTTAGAAGCAGGGTCGGAACTAGGGGTAGACAAAAAAGGCAGGTGCCTAGGGCGCAATGTTGTAGGAGCGCTGGGTACATACCTCCTCTTGCCTGAACACTTTTCCCTCTACTCCAAGCAGTCGCAACATCCCCCCCCAAACCCCTGTGACGTAATCACACATGCGCACACAGGTCTCCATGTGCATAGAGTTGGGGGCAAAGGGGCCAGCCGGGTTAATTAGAGCGCCTGCCCCGGCTTGGCCCAGCTCTGAGTATAGGTGTTTTATGCTGACACTTCCTTGTTCCTTTATGCCCAGGACTTTTGACAGTATTACATATAATAACAAAAGCCACTCAGAAGTGCTCCATTATTTGAACTATGCAGACTCTATATAAATATAAAGGCATTACATATAATTATAATTGATTAATCCCTGGATAAATAATCAGATACATGTGTTTATTGAAACCTGGTATTTTTGCACATAGCGTTCTGCCTTTTCTTGATAACTGAACAAGACAGAAAGAACTGAAGTGTATAGACATCCTAGGGGGCTTTTATTTCCTTTTCTCTTTGGTATTTGTGTATCTCCTCGTTCCAAATTGTTTTGTACTCTTGTGTTTGCCATGACCCTAATTCTGCTGTTTGCTTCTGTCCATTCTCCTTGCTCTTTCATTCTTTGTTCTGTATCCTTATTATCTCTTTCCCCCTATTGTTACTCCATTTAATGAACTGTTTTTATTTACTTTACTTTTGTTCACCCACCCTTGACCTTTTTCTGTTTAGACTTTTTTCCTGTTATTGCTGGTTATGTCTTTATTCCTCTTCTTTTATCCTGCTTTTTTTATTTTACCCCTCCCTGTTTTTAGGCTCGGGGAGCATCAATGGATTGGATTGTGGTGACAGCAGTGCAGGTCTCCACCAGGGGAGAAGGTCCTTAATGCAACGTAATCACACCCCCTGCTGTACTGATACATATGATTGACTACAATACATTTTTGGCGAAATTTAACATTTTTGCTTATCGCTACATGGCACCTGCAATAAATATCTGTACATTTAAAGGCCCATAAACACCAGCATTTACAGTTTTATTTCTAGGCTATTTAATAAACTGAAGAGCCAAATGCAGGTAAGTTGTAAGATGGCTTCTAATACAACATATCTCTTGCCTAGTTAAATAGGTACATAGCATATTAAAGAAATTTACTTATTCGGCCTGTTAAATCATTTCCCACTGTCCATGTCCAAATCACAGAATTACAAAGGATTCTAAGCAGCCCAGGAGATATTTCAGCATCCGCAGCTCCCCTCTGGCCAGCCCACCCCTGAGCAAGATTAAAGCATTAGTGAATCCAAGAACCTTTCAAAGGAATATTACTAAAAATTGCTAATAAGTAACAGAAACTTAAGCAACTTAATTCACTGCTTCGGTTTAAATCCTCTGGAACTGGTCTTCAGAAACATTTGGGCATAATTGAAAGTTTCCACCAATTAAACTCAAGTGAAATGATTTGAAAAGCATGGGTTAAATGGTTTCTTTTAAGATGGATCAGGAGATAATGAGCAGCCATTAACCACTAAAGACCTAAAGCTTCTTTCTTTCCCTCTGTGATGTCTTTCTAATGCGGAGACTCTGGGTACTCATCCTGCATTTGGATTCTGCTTGGAAATCCTCTCAAAGGGCTGAATGCAGGAGGAAGGACATATACGCTGTATTCAGTAGGTTCATTAGAAAATGCTTAAGGCCTCTTACACACGAGCGTTTTTACCTGCGCTCCCCTGCGTTCCGTTTTTCGGCATTCAGCCGCAGGGGAGCGCAGGAATAGACGCATTTCTGTAAGAGCTCTTACAGACGAGCGTTTTTACCTGCGCTCCCCTGCGTTCCGTTTTTCTGCGTTTAGCTGCAGGGGAGCGCAGGAATAGACGCATTATATTTTTTCCAATAGGGCTGTACTCACACAGGCGCTTGTAGGCGGCGAACGCAGGTTGAGACGCAACATGCTGCATTTTTCCTGAGTTCGGCGCCTACACACGCCTGTGTGAGTACAGCCCCATTGGAAAAAATGTAATGCGTCTATTCCTGCGCTCCCCTGACCCCCAATGATTTTTTTTTACGTTGTAGGGAGGCCCTGACCACCAATGTTTTTTTTAAAACCTTTTTGTGGGACCCTGGCCACGAATGGCTTTTTATAACTTGTGAGTGAGGGGGTTTACCATTTTTAGCACTGGTGTGGACTTGTTACTGTGGTGTGGGCGGGATCTGGTGTGGGGCTTGGGGGTGGGATCAGGGGTGGGTGGGGACCAGGGGGCCCATGTACGGGGCCCCGTGATTTTAGATGGCGGCCCTGGGCCCCAGGCAGCAGAGACAAACCAATACAGTATTTCTCCCTCTTGTGGTCTGACCCTATATCACCCTAGAAATGTCACCATACAAGTGCATAGAGAACAGTGGAACTTGGCTGTCTAGTGGACTGAAGCAAACTCTAGTTTCACTCTTTGGCAGTCTGACTGACTGGCACCTAATGCCAACTCCTTCAATGTTTTTAACTACTAACTGGTCCCATCCATGTCACCCATTACATGGAGAACAGCTTCTGCAATGCAGTTTATCTGATTATTAAGGAGCTAAAGGCCTTGATAAATCCATACCAAGATCCCCAGTCAATCAGCAATCTCTTAAGCTCCTGATTATGTTGGTTACTGAATCCTGTTTTATAGTAAACTTAATACCAGCATTTTGTCTCAGTTGTCTATGCCATCAGTGGTAATACATTTGTTACTAGCAAATATAACAAAAACCGAACCTGTGATTTTCACTCTGGGCAGCATATTCACATATAATACCAAACATGGATATTAAATAACTAAAAAGATAAATAAACAAACATCATAGAAAAAGACAGAACAGACTGTTTTTATTAATTTTTGTATATCACGTTCTAGTATAACATTCTCAGTTTTCATTAAATAAGCAAATTCAATAGCAAAGGACGGGTAGGAATCGTGAAAATTACAGCCAGGTGCATGTCTATTTCCTTAACTTGTAGTGGTCTGCTTCTTGGGTTTTCTCATATGTTTTCTTGCAAGGCAAATACTGTTTGTGACATGATGTTAAAAAGGAAAGTATACAAGCAGCCTTCTGTGCACTTTGGAGATCAACAATACAGTCCTTCAACTTTCTTGCTTTGTATTTGAATCATCCACATCTAACCCTAACACGTCTAACCCTAACATTAGTAGACCTAGTAATTCTAACCCTAACATCTCTAACCCTAATATTAGTAGACCTAGTCATTCTAACCCTAACATCTCTAACCCAAACATTAGTAGACCCAGTTATTCTAACCCTAACATTAGTAGACCTAGTCATTCTAACCCTAACATCTCTAACCCTAATATTAGTAGACCTAGTCATTCTAACCCTAACATCTCTAACCCAAACATTAGTAGACCCAGTCATTCTAACCCTAACATTAGTAGACCTAGTCATTCTAACCCTAACATCTCTAACCCTAACATTAGTAGACCCAGTCATTCTAACCCTAACATTAGTAGACCTAGCCATTCTAACCCTAACATCTCTAACCCTAACATTAGTAGACCCAGTTATTCTAACCCTAACATTAGTAGACCTAGTTATTCTAACCCTAACATTAGTAGACCTAGTCATTCTTACCCTAACATCTCTAACCCTAACATCAGTAGACCTAGTCATTCTAACCCTAACATTAGTAGACCTAGTCATTCTAACCCTTACATCTCTAACCCTAACATTAGTAGACCCAGTCATTCTAACCCTAACATTAGTAGACCTAGTCATTCTAACCCTAACATCTGTAACCCTAACATTAGTAGACCTAGTTATTCTAACCCTAACATTAGTAGACTTAGTTATTCTAACCCTAACATTAGTAGACCTTGTCATTCTAACCCTAACATCTCTAACCCTAACATTAGTAGACCCAGTCATTCTAACCCTAACATTAGTAGACCTAGTCATTCTAACCCTAACATTAGTAGACCCAGTCATTCTAACCCTAACATTAGTAGACCTTGTCATTCTAACCCTAACATCTCTAACCCTAACATTAGTAGACCCAGTCATTCTAACCCTAACATTAGTAGACCTAGTCATTCTAACCCTAACATCTGTAACCCTAACATTAGTAGACCTAGTCATTCTAACTCTAACATTAGTAGACCTAGTCATTCTAACCCTGACATTAGTAGACTTAACAATTGTAACCTTAATGTCTATAACCCTGACATCTCTAACTCTAACATTTCTAGACTTAATAATTCTAACCCTAACAGCTATTCCCTAATATTCCTTACTCCTGTACTTTAACCACCCAAATTTTTCTGTTTGTTGATTTTTATGCCATATATTAATGGACTCAGTTGAGCTCATTGGCAATAGGACAATGGACATGTCAATGTATACATCTTCCACGCATTGAATTTTTCAAGTGCCAAGTTGGTAATATTGGAATTTGCTTCTTCAGGCCACTGGGAGCAGCACATTTATTTAAATCTACAGTCTTCTTGTTCATTTACTTCTTAAGTGACATCAATGGCAAACACATAGACTATTCATTAGACTGAGACTGTATTTGCCCAAGTGGAAGGTTCTTCATCAGGACATTTTGCCAGCAGACTGAGTGGGGGAACTTTGGTTGACTAGCCTGTCGGCCTGAATTTTATTAAGTATATTTTCTTGTAAAGTTTTTTATAAAAACCTAATATTTCTAACCCTAACATTTCTAATATTTAATTGCAACTGGATAGACCAAAGAGTTGCATCCAATAGCATTCAGTAGCACACATTTTAGAAAGATATGTCAGTGATTATCAGTGTATATGCTGTTTTGACATTTTAGTACATTACGGGCGACTTTGGAAAACAAAGTGTTCCGAGTGCCATCCTGCCTGCGATTTTCATTCTAGCCGGCAGGAAGGCAGGGGAGGCAGTTTGGTTTTTACTTTTTTTCCTAAATATTAGAGAATAAAATTGAATTGCTCCCAAGGGAACCGATAGATGACCTGGAAGACTTTTTTTCAGTGATATACGTCCACAAGTTCCATACTGTGGTGTTTATATAAATGGCCTGTAGGTGTCACTGTGCACAAGAGTTATACTGTGTATACATAGTACTTTCTATACAGCTTAAAGTGTTAGAGTTGAAGTTACTGTTGAAGTGTAATGGCTGCATGAACCCGCTAATAAAGCACTGTTATACTCTACTCATCCTCGGCTACGAAAACATAACACATACACGTTATTAAAGGCACACTATGATATAACCAAGGTTTAAAAATGTGCAGTATTGTGCAAAGTAGTGCAGTTGGAGGTGGATTTAACTTAATTTTTGTTTGTATATTGTATTTTTAGTGCCCCTTCATGATCATTGGAAGAGCACTTGTACCCAAGGTCTGATTGCGTTCGGTATCATAGGGTGGACAGTAAGTACATCTGAATGACGCACAAGTTAGGCAATGGGGGGAGGGGCAATGTCAAATGAAATGCAGCCATCACTGTATTCATGGGGAGAACGTAGAACTCTCCAGTGCAGAGAACTGCGTCAATACTCAAGGTAACATACAAAGTGCAGAGACTTGTGCCAGTGTTTTGCTCTTAGCAACAGTTGGTTCCTCAAAATATCTCAGTACTGCTTAGCCTATAAAAGCACAGATGCCACTGTACCTCCAAAAGTGCAGAATCCATACTATGGCCCCAAAGAGGAGGGCGAGATCAGAGGGGAGTGCAGGCTGTGCATGCAGCAGAAGGGTGCGGATCTGGGTCGATGGGCCCACTGGGTTTTTACCAGGTATTCTGCCTGCCCAGTCCAACCCTATATGGGACCTGTTATCCAGATTGCTCGGGACCTGAGGTTTTCCAGAAAAGGGATCTTTCTGTAATTTGGATCTTCATACCTTTAGTCTACTAAAACATAATTTAAGCGTTAAATAAACCCAATAGGATTGTTTTGCCTCCAATAATAATTAAGTATATCTTAGTTGTGATCAAGAAACCGGTAGTGTTCCATTATTACAGGAAAGAAGGGGAACCGTTTTAAACATTGGAGTCTATGGAAGATGGCCTTTCTGTAATTCTGATCTTTCTGGATAATAAGCTTTGAATAACGAATCCCATACCTGTTTTATTTTCATGGCTGAATGCAATAAAGTTTGCCCCAGGTATAAAAAAAAAACCCATAACCACCAAACAGCATGTAGCATTTACTGGTCATATGTTGGAAAGAAAGCTTCCACCTTGCCTCCACCTGTTGGAAGATTCTGGAAACAATTGAAGACTGAGATCTCTGATTTGGGTCAATGATGGGAGCAAAACATTTACTTAATACATGTATGCATCATTTTACTACTCTGTATGTGATTAAGGCACAATTACCAAGAATCATTTTGTCATCATTATTGTCTTGAATGTGCCTGGTTGTATATTTAAGCAGAGGGTTGCTAGAGCAATTTACTCCACGCAGATTCAGATTTATGTAACAAAATGTTTAACGAAAAAAAATATGTTGACTATACAGTTAAAATATAGATGCTCGGGTGATGTCATTCTGGAGGGGGGGAACATATTTCTGATATGAAATAGCTCTGCGGGGAATTTTAGAAATGTAACATCTGTACTTTTAAGCCCAAGAGTTTATCAAATGATAAAAGTTGATTGTAAAATGGGATAAGATCTAATACATTGCTGGCAACCATTCTAGCCAGTAGTTATGGGTCACTATGCAAATATTTATAAAGGAATTAAAGGATTTTTTTTCTCTGCCTTCTGATAGAACAGACACAGATAAAGGCAATTTGGCAAAGTAGCTTGCTTCCATATTTGATGTTTTCCCTATGCCTGGAAGTTTAAGCATCACAGTGATCAAAGGGGTTTTAAAATTATGATTGCCACTTCCATGACCATCCCAATCCCCTCCCAATACTGACTGCTTGTGCCACCCCCAGACCTGGTATCTGAGCACCCAACTACGGCTTTTATTGGCCGGGTCCTTGTGAAATCTTGTGACTGTCCCTAGTTCCTCGGTGGTAAAACAAAACAAAAGTCTTATTTAGCATTTTGGCTTGGACTGCAGATCAGAGGAATTGTTTTTAAACATACATGGCATGACCAGTTGAACTTTTTCTGAGATGCCTAGGACTGTTTTTGTTATAGGACTGGAAGGCAAAACAAATGGAAAATTATTTTGCAAAATGAAAATGCCAAATGCGATCCATACCCTACACCATTCAGAGAATAGAATATTTAGTCCTCTCCTTTAACTTGCCCTGGAATGCACAATTATATCCAGACCTGCCATTGATCCACAAAAGATCCCATTCACTTGATGGGCAAGTTCCTGTACTTTCAGACTTGTTGGGGTTCAAGCCCTTCTTTGTGATCCACTTGGCAACTCCAGATACAGTATAATACTGATGCAGTACAGTGCTTCAGGGGACCTCAAATGTCTACAGCACAAACATTCAAGTAAAGTCAAGGTTTTGGTAACAAACTATAACAGGCAATTTGAATATTAGTGGGATCTAAGGATCCTGCTCCACAGTAGTTGCAAGTTGGTAGAGATGAAGACTCATAATGGAATGCAAATTCAACTCACGCAGCCAGGTCCTGAAACATAGGCATCATCCTCTTCTTAGCGCCAGTTCTCCTATGGCGTGCACGGCACACATTTCCAGGTTTTAGGCACTGTGCGTGTGACGTCATCACGCCTAGTGGCGTGAAATTCTAATATTTAAAGGGCATGTAAAGGCAAAAAAATAAAATCCCATTTTTAATTTCTTTAATGAAAAAGAAACCTATCTCCAATATACTTTAATTAAAAAATGTGTACCGTTTTTATAAGAAACCAGACTGTATGCAGTGAAATTCTCCTTTCATTTACTGCTGTGGATAGGAATTGTCAGATGGTCCCTAACTGCTGAGCAGAGAAACAATCATACTTATGAACAGCCTTAAGCTCCCCATAAACGCAACGATTCTTCTTGCCGAACGACCGATCCTTCGAAATTATCGTGCGGTTAGTGGGATTCGAACGATCGAACATCTTACAATTTTTCGGCCAACATCTGTCAGGAAATTGATCGGCCAGGTCAAAAAATCTTTGTCGGTCCCAGTGAAAATGACCTATGTTTTGCAGGGCCAAGCAGGCAGCTCCCCTTGTTTTCCTGGCACATTGGTCTATAAGTTGATGGTCAATTCGTATGATCGTATGATCGTATGATCGTTCCGAGAAAATCGTGGTCTAACGATGACAATTGGATCTTTTAAAAATCTTTACATCTATGGCCAGCTTTACTTCCCAGCCATGCAGAACTCAAGCAGCTTTGTTTATGATGATCCCTAAGCAGCCCAGACCACACTGAGCATGTGCACAGTCTTAGTCTTGCAAAGATGTTTAACAAAGTTACAAGATGGTGACCCCCTGTAGCCAACTTTGAAAGCATAAATTATTTGTTTGATTAGGCTTGTGGTGCAGTAAGTTCATGTTTATATTTAGTATACAAAATACAGCATTTCTAGCCTTATTCTATTTTAGACTTTACATGCACTTTAAGGTCTTCCCCCTCCCCACTCTCATTAACCAGTCCTTAACATCTGGAAAACCAAAGACTAAATTTATTAAAAAAAAACATAAAATGGCTCATTTATTGTTATTACACAAAGCAAGATTGGGGCAAATGTCTCCCAGCCTTGATCATAAGTCATGTAATTATCTTGTGCATCAACACCACGATCATTGAGAATATTAGGGGAAAGACTATGCTTCACAGTAAAGCCAATGTCACCCAGTTTTATGATGGCCACGCACTGGCTTGTACGAGTGGTTACACACATGCAAGGCCACCTTCCATTCTTCTAAAAGATTGGAACCATAATGAGTGAAGAGGATCTGCAGATGCACCATGCACCCAGAGACACAGTACACCTCAATACAATATTTTCAAACAGGGAAAATATTTCCAATTCAACAGAATTTTAGGATGTCTTGTTAAAACAGATCCTCAACCTTGAATACATAGTTGGGCCGTTTGGTCAAAATCAACTTTAGACCTTTGTGAGCTTGGCGTTCCTAGAGCGTTATATATGAGAATAATCAGTGGGTTTTGAGTGTTCTTTAAACAAATAAGGGTCTTATCAAATGAGCTGTCAGTGATGTGATTTTCCATTGCATACAGTCCCTTAAAGGAGAACTAAACCCTTATAAGGTTAAAAATGGCATATTTTATATAGTGAACTTATTGCACCAGCCTAAAGTTTCAGCTTGTCAATAACAGCAATGATCCAGGACTTCAAACTTGTCACAGGGGGTCACCATCTTGGAAAGTGTCTGCGACACTCACATGCTTAGGGGGCTCTGAGCAGCTGTTGAGACGCTTAGGGGTCATTACAAATTTACAAGGAGAAAATGAGGTTGGCCTGTAGTAGAGATATTCACTGCTAAAGGCTGTGGTTGCCTTGGGCTGGTACAGAAGCCAAAAACATAATGTACAATATTTCTAGCCTACTTCTTTAGTTAGGCTTTAGTTCTCCTTTAAAGGTGGCCATAGACTCAAAGATCCGCTCGTTTGGCGACATCACCAAACGAGCGGATCTTTCCCCGATATGCCACTAAACTGCGTGGTTATATCGGGGGTAATTCGAGCGTTCGGCCGCAGGGCCAAACATTCGAATTACGATGCGCCAAGCGACTCCGACGGGTCGGTCGGGTAAAAATCCAACCTGTCCGATCGATATCGTGGCCAGATATCGATCGGGAAGACCCGTCGGAAGCCCCCATACACGGGCAGATAAGCTGTCAAATCGGTCCAAACGACCGATATCGGCAGCTTTATCTGCCCGTGTATGGCCACCTTAAGGCTTGACACTTATGGTGCTCCTATGGGGACACTCAAACCCATAGGCAGCAGAAGATGGTTTCAGCTGGGGGGGCCAGGAAGAGGAGCAATGGAGGCGCGCGTAGCGCGCTGCAATTTTTGGCCACACCCCCTTTTAGCCACTCCCCTTTGACTCCACCCACTTTCCCGTGTGTTTTCACTGAATTTCCAGGGAATTTCAATTTCACATTTCAGGAAATTTCATGTATAAATACCCCCAGACTGAATGGCACAGTGGAAATTTAATGTGACCTGTGGCATAGACCCTACCCCTCACAAATGACACACATAGGCCTTTAAGGACTAACAGCATGTGTGCCCATCACTGTGGCACTGAAAGAGTAAACAGCAGTAGGGCAGCAAAACATCAAAATGCATGCCTAGCAATCCTATGAGCAGCAATGAGGAAGCAGCAACTTCCCAGCAGTTACATTCATTGCACATCATTCACAGCTCCCACCGAATGATGTGCAATGAATGTAACTTCTGGGAAGTTGCGGCTTCCCCATTGTGCTTATTGAATTGCTAGGCTAAAGGCTAGCCTAGCAGCTCTATTTGCACAACAACTCCCAACATCAGGCAGCCTGTAATTAATGGTGATGGAAGTAGGGACTTGTAGTCCTCCAAGAGCTGAGGACAAAATGACCGAGTACCAGTGGCAATGGTACCCTCTCCTGCCCTTTGATTGTTCTAAGCCCACTATTGAATGCACTCATGAAGCAGCTGGGCACCGAGCTGTGGGGGGCTCACTCATGCTGACAGGTATCGCAGCTTGCACCTGTGTCACCATGGCATCATCTTCTGCAAATGTGCAGCCAGAGCCAGCTCACTGCGGCCGCTCCATCGATGAGGCACATGGAAGAGGTGAAGGCAGGGTCAGTCTTAACAACTGCGGGGCCCAATTGGAACCATTTTGGTGGGGCCCCCTAAATGGAGTTTTGCCATCTGGCACAGGGTTCCTGCCCCATGATAATTACTCACTACATTTCACTAATTTATTTCTAGAGTTCAACTGCATACAAAATGCAGGAATTTATTTTCACAGTATATGTGCATTTTTAAAGATTTATCCTCAAACCTTCCTGTTGTATGGTAAATAGTACAGGGGAATACCTATGCTGTCATAGTTTTATGGGATCTCTCTGTACAGACTATGATCAAACTTAGGGACTGTTCCTGCTGAATTGTGCTTAGTACAGGGAATACCTATGCTGCCATAGTTTTATGGGATCTCTCTGTACAGACTATGAGCAAACTTAGGGGCTGTTCCTGCTGAATTGTGCTTAGTACAGGGAATACCTATGCTGTCATTGTTTTATGGGATCTCTCTGTACAGACTATGAGCAAACTTAGGGGACTGTTCCTGCTGAATTGTGCTTAGTACAGGGAATACCTATGCTGTCATTGTTTTATGGGATCTCTCTATACAGACTATGAGCAAACTTAGGGACTGTTCCTGCTGAATTGTGCTTAGTACAGGGAATACCTATGCTGCTATTTTTTTATGGGATCTCTCTGTACAGACTATGAGCAAACTTAAGGGACTGTTCCTGCTGAATTGTGCTTAGTACAGGGAATACCTATGCTGCCATAGTTTTATTGGATCTCTCTGTACAGACTATGAGCAAACTTAGGGGCTGTTCCTGCTGAATTGTGCTTAGTACAGAGGAATACCTATGCTGCCACAGTTTTATGGGATCTCTCTGTACAGACTATGAGCAAACTTAGGGGCTGTTCCTGCTGAATTGTGCCTTTGACCATGTCCACTATAGGAAAAATATTGAATATATAGATAGCTAAATGTTTCTTTTTAATAATGCAATTTATTTTATAAAAGCCAAAAGACACATTTGCAATTCCATGTATAATACCCCAGAACTTAAAGGATGAATTCCATGAATTTGATGTGGGAGGAAGTCAATTACAAGATTTTGCTATGGTGGGGGCCCCATGGGCACGGGGACAGATTGGGCCCAATAGGTCTCATTAGCCTAAGACCGGCACTAGGCAGAAGGAAGGTGCAGCAAGTCCAGCTGTCTGTGATCTCTCCCTCCCCTAACACACGCCCCCTCCCATCTTCCGGCTAAACACACACACACGGGAAACCTCTGCAGCATATAATTAAATCTTTAGCAATACATCACGTGTCTGTCTGTACGGAGTTTATTGGAGACAGAGCAGCAGGCAGAACGTCTTCATCCACGCAGAGCTGCACACCAGATCCTCTCTCTCAGCAATCAGTGTGTAAGCGCAGGATCAGACTATTTGCTGAACGCGATTGGCCAGTTTTAGTCATCTTTTGGCTTCTTCAGCCCCAAAATAAATGATAATGGCATCGGGTTTTGGCGCAAGTATTTTGAAAAAGGTTGCTCAAGCTGTTATAAGCAGAATTCTTAAAAAAAAAAAAAAATCCAGGAGAATTTTTTTTGGGGAGGCCGTGGCCCCTGTGGCCCCCCTGGTTCTGAAGCCTATGCTCAAACCAACATATTAAGTAGCATCAGTTCAATCAAAGGCTTTTTATTGCTTTTGACAACTTTAAGAGAAACCTGCCCCTTTAAAAAAAAAAGTATTATCTCCACACCAAAATAGTAGTTGCTTTGGCACCCCCAAGACATAGCATGGCCAAATAAGACATTTTCTTAACAGGACAGACATAAAGACATAAAAAGTTTTCCAGACTCTTGGGCATGTGGCTATATACTGTATTTGGCTGTATACTGTTTTTACTACTGTTAGTAGGTCCTTATGAATGCCATTGGGATGGTATTCTTCTCAGAGAATGCAGGGAGTTTTAACTGAAGAAGAGACCAAGATCCAGCCAGGCTGGTCGATATTATGATCCTTTCTATGATATTTGTAGGCAGCATAAAGAATTAGGAGAGTGTTGGTGAAACAACTGTATTATTAATTAATAAGAAACTGTAATTTGTATTATTCCTGGTACACTGACATAACAGTGTATTTTATTGTATTTAAACAAGCTTCTCTGGAAATACATTTTTTTTAAAAATTAAAGGGATACTGTCATGGTAAAAAAAAAAAATTCTCAAAATGAATCAGTTAATAGTGCTGCTCCAGCAGAATTCTGCACTGAAATCCATTTCTCAAAAGAGCAAACAGATTTTTTTATAATCAATTTTGAAATCTGACACGGGGCTAGACATATTGTCAATTTCCCAGCTGCCCCAAGTCATGTGACTTGTGCTCTGATAAACTTCAATCACTCTTTACTGCTGTACTGCAAGTTGGAGTGATATCACCCCCCTCCCTTCCCCCCCCCAGGAGCCAAACAAAAGAACAATGGGAAGGTAACCAGATAGCAGCTCCCTAACACAATATAACAGCTGCCTGGTAGATCTAAGAACAGCACTCAATAGTAAAAACCCATGTCTCACTGAGACATATTCAGTTACATTGAGAAGGAAAAACAGCAGCCTGCCAGAAAGCATTTCTCTCCTAAAGTGCAGGCACAAGTCACATGACCAGGGGCAGCTGGGAAATTGACAAAATGTCTAGCCCCATGTCAGATTTCAAAATTGAATATAAAAACAACTGTTTGGTCTTTTGAGAAATGGATTTCAGTGCAGAATTCTGCTGGAGTAGCACTATTAACTGATGCGTTTTGAAAAAAACATGTTTTCCAATGACAGGATCCCTTTAAATGCTAGTCTTTTCCAATAATGAGGGCAATATCTGGCACACAATTCCATGTGCCTAATACCATTTATAGAAATGCAATTAAATGAAAAACTTTGACTGAATTCGGTTTCATATCTCAGTGAATGAAACTTACGTTGTAAATGGCAACTTTCGGGTTCTAGTGGGCAAGAGGGAGAAACATTCTTAAACTGTGATAGGGACCTGAGGAATCCACACATGGTCAATTTGGACATTTTCGTTAAAGAATCTGTTGGAGGGTTAGTAATTATATTTATGAATTTCAGTTCCCCTCTCCGCGGCTAGGGCTTCAACACTGAACAATTGTATACAGACTTCATAAAGTGTCTGACTGCACCATTAATTCAAAATCCTTACTGCAAGGAATGACACCGTAAATCATTATAATGTTAAATTCATTTTGCACATGCACTTATTCGTATGTAGGAAAGAATGCTAACTTTGCATGAAGATGCCATAAGCTAGGGTTAAGTGACTGCATTTTTAAAGTTAGGGATTGTACAATATATTTATAAGTAAGCAATGCTGGGCCTACAGTTGGCAGCACCCATGGCTAACCCCACCCCAGTAACTCCCATGCCCTCACACAGCATGACTATTATGCTTGTTCAACAAGTCAACCAAGCCAGTCTTAAAGACATTCATAGAATCTGCCATAACAATTGTGTAATGACATAAAGTTGATATCAGGGAGGGCTTGGTGTATATGTCCTTGTTCATGCACAGTAGAACACTTCTGGTTTGAGGTAAATGTTGGTAGCGCAAATCTCTGTGTATTTGTTGCTTTTTCTGCCAACCCAAGTTGAGTAACCTATTAAACTGACTACTGATATTATTCTGTATGGACCTGGAGACGATCCAGATAATTCTCTCTCTGAGCTGAACCTGTAATAGTAGAAGAAAGGCTGGACCTGTCACCCAGACGTAAAAAATGTATAATAAATGTCTTTTTCAAATTAAACATGAAATCCAAATTTTAATTTCTATTTGACAGGACTGCCAGAAGTACCCAACGGCGCTGTTTACATACTCGGCGGTCAGTGAAGATCCAAGATGGCGGCGCCCATGCTGAACACATGCCTGCAGCGTCGCTGCATGATGATGTCATCACTGGTGCCGGGATCTCGTCATAAAAGGGCGCCCAAGAATAGGATTCAAATCACTACTGATGCTGGGTTCTTGTACTGCATGTTTTCCAGCCTTGATCCTTGCTCCAGCCTTGATTCCAGCCTTGAGTCTGTGATTCCTGTTACCTGCCTGTGTTATTGAACTTTGCCTGGACTTTGGCATCTGTTCTGCCTGCCCTCGCTAACTCCTGCCTGTGACCACTACTACTGATTCTGCTTAACCCTTCGGATACTGCGACCTTGTTCCAACTAGAGGGCTTCCTCCTTGATCCAGACTACCTCCCTGGAGGGAGCTCCCGGCTCCCTTACACTATTAAAGCATTCATAGCTGTTGTAAACTCATTTAAAAATCTCAGCTGTCGATCAAATATTGCCTGCCCCTCCTCTATGCCTTAGGCGACGGGTGACGGGTCCCCTTTAATGTTGACGTTGATCATGTATACAGGGCCAGTGGAAGTACTCACACAGGTATCTAAGCCCCAGACTACTAAACCTTCACAGTAATGGCAGCAGTTTGCCCCTTTGGTAATAACCCTTCTGGTCCCTTTGGTACAGCCTCTGACTACTCTGCTTAGCTGTCCTTAACCTAGTATTCTCTTGTGGAATAAGCCCTAAAACTAACTGGTCTTATTTACAGGTTTCTTTCTCCCTGAATTCCACTAAGGTGTGCAATGCATCTTAGTTCTGGTACTTTATTCCTAATTACTATGGCTTCCAGTACACCCCACCTTCTTCTAAGACTGGAGTCCCTAAACCCCACCTTTTAAAAATGATGAGAACAACCTTGCACCCCTGGATCAACTGGAAGGGCCCACCTCCTCCAGGCTATTGCTTACCTTACCCAGCAGCTGTTTTTATATCTGACATAGGACTAAATACCTACTTTCCTACCTAAATGTCTCCTTTGGTCTTTAATGTGTTTTAGGAAAACCAGATGTTAAAATGAAGTATTATGCTTCCCATGCCATTTATTTTGTTTAATAATCATTCACACTGTATTAATTTGTCAATAGATCATTGATGTGCAGTAACTAGTCTGATTAGTTACATCCACTGAAGTGTCCAAACACAGAGAGGGGCTATTCTTCTTCTTCATCACATCGTATACAATCCCCCTATAATTATTAGGGAAAAAAAGCCTTAAATGAAGCAGAAATAGATCCAAAAGGTATGATGAAAGATATTGAAGTGTTTCATGTGGGGGAAATTAGTATAAGGTAAATGTTTTCGTTGGTACGGAGCACACGGTAAACACTAGTCAACTCCTACCCTGGGATCCTTCTGAACTGTGGCTCATTATAACAGCTGAAATAGCTTACTTTTTGTTTGAAAATAATAGTAGGGTATAGATATCAAACAGAATCGTGACAAGTGCTAATGGGGTGCTAGGTTTACAGTATGTTCCTCTTGCAACTGGCTTCAGATAAAATAGAACACAGGCAAATTAAAAGCAACACTCCTTTAGCTGTGTAGCGGTACCCTGAATACAGAATGACATTGTTGCACGGAAATCCTGGGAAGATAGTGTGGAAAATGGAAATTGTGCCATTGACAACAATACTGATGAGATTTGTCTAGAGTTTTTCAAAGCTAAATTTGTATAATTTTCAATAAGTTTGCAATCATGACAATAATTATTGGTATAATGTTATCCACCCTGACAGCAACAATCTAGGAGAGCCTCTCCCCTGAGAAGGCTACACTACTTGAAAAGGACTCTAGAGAGTAAATCTGCTACTTATAGATGAGTGCTAATCTCAACCTAGAAACTGGGCAGCAACAGCAACATGCATGATTAGTAGGGGTGCCCAATGGGGTCTAAGTGGGGTCGCTCACTTCCAGAAAAACACTCAGACACTCTGAATGTTACTCAGGTAGATTCCTACACATGATCTGAGTCTCTAATTCAGTTGGGGCCTAGTTTATTATTTTCTACTGTCAAAAAATTTAAAACATAGCTTCTTTTTTTAAAGTACCCTGCTACCCAATTAGCAGTTAAGAAGTCAAGCTAGGCAGACACAAAAGAAAACAAGGACCATTGGCAAAGATATGTACTATTTTTAAAAAAAAAGGATTCTGTTGTTTTATGCTACTGACCTACTGTATTGCTACTACAGAGAAGTGGTCACTTTAATTTGCTTCCTAAGCACAAATCTCCTTAATATCTGAAATTCTCCTCAATAATAATGTATCACCTTCTTCTATTGGCCAGCCCTCACGTAAATGAACTGCAACCGATTCTAGAGCTTGCAGAAGGTTCTAGGGTCTTACAGAATTCAGAAGCAGATTTTGGATCTGGCAGGTCAAAAACAGTGCATACATTTACATTATCTTAGTTTCTACAAGGGCACAAAAACTGTTAAACTACATATTTATAAAGGTTATAAAGGTAGAAGACAATTAAGAGCACTAAGGGGCGCAGGAGTGGTCTAGCTGTGCTCTACTTTTTGCTCTGAATAAAAAAAGTCAGTTGTGAGTAAAGAACGCAGCAGCAAGGGGCATAGTTAAAACAATTACATTTATGTGCTTCCCCCACCCATGCCTTATGGATAGGGTTGCCATCCGGCCGGTATTTTACCAGCCTTGCCGGTAAAACCCCTGCCAAGGCCGGGGCCGGTATTACAAATTTATCGGCAATGCAGTTGCCGGAAATTTGTGATACCCTTTAAAAAAAGCCCTTGGTCTACCCCCTATTCGCGCAGAACTTACAGTGTTCTGGACATTGTGCAATGTAGCTCCGCCCCTTTTGCATCACAATTGTATGGATCCGCCCCTTTTTGCATCCGGGGCCGCCTCCTTTTTGTAGCAGAAGGCTATATGAGGTCTGAAATGGTGAAATGGTGGAATGCATGTATACCCTCAGGCTGAAAATAAATGTGGTATTTAGAAATCCACAACAGCATCACACACAGACAACTGATGCCCATTATTTAAAGTATATTGAGATGTTATGTAGGAGAGAGGTCCAGCTGTTCTCCAAACCATAGTGTTTGCAATGGACAATGATGTCAGGGGTCGGAGTAGTGATAGAATAATGAAGATCAGATTTGAGCAGGAGCCGACAGCAGTCTTCTGATATAATCTCCCAAAGTATTTCCTCATGTAGCAAACACAAATGAAAATGTAATTCCAACATTTTTGAAGGTATTCCAGCACTTCTTGCCGTGTGCAGAAAAGTGAATGAAGCATCTGCTGAAAAGGGGGGGCAGGAAAAAGATCAAAATGAAGTGAAATCACAATGCATAGGATCTTAGTAAAAACAACAAACATATACAGTATCTATATTATTATTTTCTGTTTATTCTTCTGTAAGGCCATTATTTATAGCCCGGGTTTCAGGACAATGACGTAGGTGTCCTTCCTACCTGACCCAAACCTTGAGCATCATTCACACATTCTAAATATGACCATGTGACAAGTGATCACACTTGTCCAGTTCTGACCCAGACGGATCGTTTTCGGTAGGGCAAAACTGCCTGCACAGTTCTCCAAATTAGAAAAACTGGGCAGGACTCTCAAAGACTCATATGGGGATTCTCTAAGCGCCATGTCATTGCCCTGCCTCTGTAACATAACCATCTCACCTCTGTGTGGGTTTGCCACCTTTTTTGTTTGGGGAAAATGAGCAGGGGGTGGGGCGGTGATGTAGGGGGTGGGATGGGTGACATAGGGGGTGAGACTGATGATGTGGCAATCAGCGATTGGCTGATTGCAATGCTATTCACTTAATTTCATTACTTACCCCCAGGGTCGGACTGGGGGACTTTGGGCCCACCGGGGCAATTGCCCCAGGGCCCCGATCCGGCCCCCGCTGCCACTCCGGCGTGCTTCATTGTACCAGTGCGCATGCGCGCGGCACCGCGTTTGTGCGCACGCGCGCAGCAATACCTTTGTGCGCATGCGCAGATCCTCTATTCTACCGCGACCCCCGACAAAGTGGGGTTGTGCAGCCAAACTAAGTAGCGGATCTGGGCCGGCGGGGCCCACAAGAGCCACGGGGCCCACCGGGTTTTTTCCCGGTGTCCCGCCGGCCCAGTCCGACACTGCTTACCCCTCGGTGTAGATTCAGGGCATCGAGTTCACAGCAGCCATCTTCTTCTTCTTTGGTAAACTTCGGGTCTTCTTCAGGTGCTTTGGCAATTTCTGTGACTTTCGGCGCATGCACAGTTGTTTGGGGCTGACAGACTGCTCCAACTGCGCATGCACCGATACGGCACTTACTTCCCAAAGATTATCGAAGAGAAGAAGATGGCTGCTGTGAACTCCGATGCTTTGAATCTGCACAAAGGGGAAGTAAAAAGTTAGAGGCATTTACCCGGGGTAGCAGTTAGGCTGGTGGGGAGGGAGGGGGTCTATGTAGGATAGGGGGGTAGGGTTTTTTTTTAAATAAGGGGTTGAATTCCCCTTAAAGGTGACAGGTCCCCTTTAAAACTATTTCTATCACTAGATAGCTACAATGTAACTTGTGTATAACAAGCCCCTGATGTGTCTATTTTCTCTTATTTTAGACCTTTCCTCCCTACAGGAGACCTCTTAATGGGTTTAATTCATTACTTATTCTCACCTTTTATTGCTCCACATCCCAAAACGTTTAAGCATTGCAATAGTTTTCACCTTATGCTATAAACTATAGACCAACAAAATGTTTGTTGTTTAGAAGAGAAGATGAACATTTACGAAAATCTGGATCTATTTTATCGCAACTAATTTTTGGATGGTTTCTGAAATCCTTCCAGTGGATAATCTTTAGACCAATTTGTACACCTCTCTCTAAAAGAGGTCCATGTGAAATGCACATGTCCTTTTATAAATGATTTTCTTAAATAGGACTTCAAAGAATATGATGGTTCCCAAATAACATGCGAGCAGCATTTTTCTCTCTAGTCATAGAAGGTATTTTTATGAGCTGTTGTATTGAAAACTTGTGTCTTCCCTTTTAATAAAAAAAATACATTGTCTCGTTCCAAACATCACTAATTGTTTCAACAATTCCTGTTCTGTAACCTTAAAAAAAATAGATCCATGGTGATCTCTGTAGACATTTCTAAATTTGGAAGAACGTACTGCAGGTGGAGACCTACTCTTTGTGAAATGTGATGGTAATAGGCATATCTACTGATTTGGCTGACAGGAGCTAATGTGCTGTACAACAACTACCACTTTTGTACTGTGTGCTTCAAACAAAAGCTTAATTAACAAAAACAGCAAAAACTCACAGACATTTGCAGAAAAGTGTAAAGGAGCAGAAAAAGTTCATGAAACAGGCCAAAGGTCTGGGTTGGCAGTAAAGGTGGCCATACACGGGCCGATAAAAGCTGCCGACAGATCATGTCGGCAGCTTATTGGCCCGTGTATGGGGGCCCCCGACGGGCTTCCCCGATCGAGATCTGGCCGAAAGTCGGCCAGATCTCGATCGGATGGGTTTAAAAACCCCGTCGGATCGCGGCCGCATCTGTTCGTTGATGCGGTCCCGCGATCCGACCGGCCGTTTGTGAATGGTAGGATCCGATCGTTGGGCCCTAAGGCCCACATCGGATCTGCCCGATATTGCCCACCTCAAGGTGGGCATATCGGAGGGAGATCCGCTCGTTTGGCGACATCGCCAAACGAGCGGATCTATCCGTGTATGGCCACCTTAAGAATCAAGTCCTCATAACAGTCTAAAGGTCAAGGGCGGGAAGCAAATATACAGAGTCTGAAAACAGAGGTCGAGATCAAAACCGGGAAATCAGATCAGTGGGAACAAGGGCAGGAGCAGGACTTACTGGAAAGGAGCAGGGTTACAGGAACAATGTTGCAGGAACAGAATCAAGAACAAGGTTACAGAATCAGAAACAAGATCTCAGGAACTTGAGGCTTGGAGTCATCACATTGGCCAATGATCCAGCACCAGGGAGAAGTGGGAGTGGGCTTAAATAGACCTTTTATGCGCAATGGCCTGCAGATGGAATGTGGGCGTTGACTAGGGAGTATTGCCAGGATGGAAGAATCAGACATTCTGTCAGGTTCTTGTTGATGCAACACTGCCTCATATGGCTCAAGCAGGAGAAACAGCGGCCAATAAACAACAGGTGCCTGGCTCGAGTCTTGGAGTCAATGGGCATTTTTTTTCTCTCCATGTTTTCTCTTGCATCAAATGCAGTCAAATGGCATTTTTCCTGGTGAAAACAATGCATGCAGAAATTCTAATAATGCAACTTTGCCAACTTGTGTTCTTTCTGTCACAAAACACTGCATTTTTTTTCTGGTGAAACAAAACTCATGGTAAAATTAATTGTTGCCTTTTTGGCCCAAAGTGGAACTGCAGAAATCTGCACACATTATGCTGTGGTTATAGGGGTAAATTTACTAAAGGGGGCGAAGTGACTAACGCTGGCGACGATTCGCCAGCGTTACCACTTTCAAGCACTTCGCGATTTACTAATGGGCGCAGGTGCGACTATGTTAGTGAAAGAGAGACGCTAGCGCTCATTCGCACTCTATTGCCAGGTGAAATTTTGCTCTGGCGAATGAACGTTACTCTGCAAAAGATGCGGATTTTACTGAATGTTACCTGTTCCACCAGCTCAGACCAGGCGAAGTGCACTGGAGTGCATAGATCTTCCTCAATTTGTAGTGAAAAAATGTTCTAAGTCCCAAAAAACGCTGGCGTCTTTTCCTTTTTTCAGAGTGATAGCCTGTAAAAGTCCTTAAGATTTTTTTGGGCAACCGGGTTCCCCAATACATTTTCTAACATATGGAACGTAAACTATACACTGGGCTCATGTGTAGGGCAATATAACATTTATATATATTTTTTTTATTAAGGTTCCCTGGACTTGTGTAATGTAATGAATTTGCTGCAACATATACGTCCATTCAACTTTATCATTTCCAGCCATATGCAAATTAGCCAGAGCGAAGGCCTCTAACGAAGTTGCACTAGGATTTGCTCGCATTGCTGAAGTAACGCTAGCGAAAATTCACCAGTATTTGACGTCCTGGAAGCAACTTTGCATCTTAGTAAATTAGCGTTGTCTGAGTGAATTTTTGCCTGGTGAAGTGCTGTGATGGCTGCGAAGCCATCAATGGAGAATTTTCACAGGTTACTAAAGTCACCCCATAGTTTGTATCATCTCATTAGAAGAGAGAATTGTTGGAAATCGTTTTAGTTTTTCAGGAAAATATTTGAACAAACGTTGTTTCAGTAATCTCCCTTTGTGTCTGGACAGTTATACACAGTAAAGTATAAGTGGGTAATGGGTTAACCCCCTTTAGAAACTCAACTTTCAATTCAAGAAAAGATATTTTGAACCAGAGTACACACAGATCCATATTTGCATACACCTATAAAACCTTCAAACTTCACAGAGATCCCAAAAAAACTGAATTTACGGTACAAACAATTTCATTGCACATGTCTGCTTGGAGGGGTGCCAGGACAATGTCAGACTCAGTGCCAAGAGCAGATTATGCAAAGTGTGAATAGAACTGGAATGCTTTCAGGAAGACATTTCTAGGCAACACAAAAAGACTTATCAAGAGCCAGACCACTGAGGAAACAAAAGATGGCTTTCCAGATGGGAGGCATATGCTTCTTTGAAGGTGTTCAAACATGAACATTATAGGCAATAAACAACCTCTAAATTCAAGATGTTGATATATGACATGCAGCAATTATATATATATATATTGAACATTTACCTCTCCTTCAAATTATTATTCAAACTTTGCACATCTCATTTGTATAAGGCTTCTGTAGAGAGAAAGGTGATAGAATTAAACAAACGCACACACAAAAAGTCCTACTTAGGTGAAGCAGAAATAGGGTGGGCCACTGATCCGAACAATTGGCTCCCTGGCCAGTGATACAGGCCTGTTGAGAGAGGACCTCATTGATGGGCTGATGCAGTCTTCACTCAAATGCATTATAAACCTTCCTGATAACCAGACAGATTTTGCATGCTCATTACATGGGACAATAAGCTGCTGTTCAGTTTGAAAGAGCTGAATAACTATTATTGTCCCCTGTGTTATTGGCCATGTTAAGATTAAAGTGTCAGGCACTGAGGGGTGCAGATGTGGACAGCAATCTCCATCTTGCATGAGTAAAATACAGGCAATGGGTCTCCTTGCTTAAAAATACCAAAGTAAAGACAATTATAAAATCTGATATACAAGTGAGATGGTCAGAGAGACCTACTGTGAAGAAAGAAACAGTGTATAAAATCACTAGAATGTGATGCAAGAGATAACCAAAGTTTCAGCCTTAGAGGTTAGTGGGTTCAAGTTCTTTCAGAAATAAGCTGATGATCAGAAGCATGTTTTAAAAAACTAGAGGGATACAGAAAAATTCCAGTAAGGACAAGTCTTTCCAGAGAAAAGCGTGGTGTGGGGGGGAAGTTTGTCAGGTTAAGAGGACTACATGGTACAATCATTGGGCAGAGCAGTTTCAGAAGTTGGTAAATCCATGGTCGTAGGTATGTAATGGGCCTGTGAAAAAAAGACCATACCAAAGAAATAAAGAAGCGATACTGATGTTAAATAAAAGAACATCAGAGAAGATGGTTACTTTGACAAGTATGTTGGATCAAATAATATGACAAGCAGTAACTTATAGAATCTCTTTTACTCAACTTTGCATAGACGATGTTCTCTTAGGTCCTTGCTAGAAAGTTGGAACTCTATGTAGAGAGGCAAATGTGAGATTTGAGACAAAGTGATACATCCCCTTCCCTGTGAATTATCCTATAAATGTAACATCAATTGTAACAACTCACCCTGGTGGTCTAGTGGTCAGGCCGGGTGACTCTTCCTCCTAGTCGCCGGGTTCCTAAGGCACACGCGGCAATTAACGTGTCGTGCGTAATGACGTCATCACGCTTTGGTGCAAGATTCAAACTATTTAAAGGGGCTTCCGATTAGAAATCATTCGCGTTGTTAGGTCTAATTATTTGTTAGTATCTGGGTGCGATTTATGTCTTGTTAGATTCTGGTTTTGACCCTTGCCTGCCTGACTATTCTGAACTCTGCCGATATTAACCCTTGCCTGCCTGAATACTCTTTGAGCTCCACCTGTACCAACCACTGCCTGTCTGACCCTGCTTTTCGTCTACTCCTTGAACTGTTGCCTTCTGTCCTAAACCTTGGAAACGAATGTGCCCCTTTGCTCGTTCAGAACACTTACTTTGCTCCTCTCAAATTAAGACCTGTCGGCATCTGAGTAGCTGAGGGCTCCTCCTGAGGCAAAAGGCAGCTGCTACAGGCAGAAGATTGAGCCATGACCAGGGAGATTAGCACTTGTTCTGAATTTAGGGAACCGTACGTGACATCAATATACACAAACTCTTTATTGACTATAAAGAAGTGTATAATAGAATTAAAGAAAGGCATTATTGTAATAAACTTACCTAGGGGACGACAGGGACGCCTGTCGCCCCCTCGACGGGGACGCCGATCCCTCTCCTCCGCCGCCGATGCGGCTAGGCCTCAGGCGCCGGCTCCTATGGAGCGCGCGGCGCGCATGCGCAGCAATTAAAGGCGCAGGCGCTGATTCGTCAGCATCCAATGGCGCCAAATTCAAATCTTTAAATGGCCAGCAGTCTTTTTGTGCCTTGCCCAACGTAGGTTCTGTTTATTGTTCCTGGGTGTGATATTCTGTGATTCTTGTTGTGACCTTTGGCTATTCCTGATTCCTGTTTGACTTCCGCCTGCCCTGACCCTTTGGCTTGTTCCTGACTACTCTTTGGATTCCGTTCTGTACTTTGACCCTGTTTGTTGCTGACCTGGCCTGTGACCTCGACTACTCTGCTGCTTACCGATTTTGTACTGCATTTCCGATTGGTTTCAACTCGGCCCGTTCCTGGACTTTGATAACTTTTATGTTAAGTTCCCTTGCTCGCCCAGAGTTCTTCCCTCAGTCTCCTCACTATTAAGTCCTGGCGGCATCCGAGTAGCGGAGGGCTCCACCCGACGTGAAAGGCGGCGGTTATAGGCCGAAGCGTGAGCCGAGCCCGGGACATTGGGGTTTACTCTGGGTTGTGGGATACTGAACGTTACAATTATTAAATGTCATGCATGTATTTCAGGTTCCAAGGAAGATCTACTTCATCAGGGTAGAACTACATCTGACCAGAGAATTTAAAGTCAGGATTAGTATCATACAAATACAGACAAACACATGGGGCAGAATAAACAGCAGGGCCATCAAAACATGAACTATTCTAAACATGTGATATTAATAGAAGGAAACACCCCGTCACTAATCGAGGCTCTTTAGCACATGGGCGCAGGTTCAACAGATATCATCTCAATAATAAATGTTATTTTAAGGGAAAGAGTGTGTTTCCAATGTGTAAGAGACCTGGAATGGTCGGAGGGAGTGATCAAAATATGCAGCAGTTCAAAAACCTTGGAGCAATGGTAACAAATGAGAATGGTGTCATCATGGAAATTACAACCGAGTAGCTGCTGGTGACAGATGCGATTATACTTCTCAAAGTCTTCACTTTGCTGGAAGTTTTAGCTAATGTTATAATGTGTAATAAAATAACCAGTAATGTCTTATACACACAAACAAGGACATGTATGACATATATGGGGAAGTCCAGATAGTAGCAGAGGTTAAGCAAAGAAAGTTGTGCCATGACATATAAGTGCAGCACATGGGAAACCCAAGGAAGACTGTGCTCAATCATTCAGAGGGGACAAAGCCCAACAGAACTAGGAAATGATATCATCATCATCATCATTTATTTATATAGCGCTGTCAAGATATGCAGTGCTTTACTGCAGTTATAGCAAACAGGGAATAAATGGTGGATAACAAACAAGGATTACAGAGTACAATAGGGTTAGAAGGACCTAGAGATTAGAGTTTACAAACTAAAAGGTTAGGGTACAATTGAGACATTAGGATTATATAAACACTTTGTCATTTTTGATACAGCAATGATTAATTAAGGTACATTGATATATGACTGATGTTATGATGGTCATGGCTGGGGATGATGTGGCTGGGGATTGGAGATGGAGAAGGGGAGGCCTAGATGGTATTGATGTAAAAGAGGTCAGGGATGTACATGGGATGTAGCGTGATAAATAGGGATGGGCGAATTTTTTCGCCTTGTTTCGCCGAAAAAATGACGCCCATAGACTTGTATGGCAGCGTGCGTTGACAAAAAAAAGACGCGCGTCAAATCAGTTTCGCCGCGCGACAAATATTTTTTGACGCCGATAGACTTTAATGGGCGTCTGCGACATTTCTCCAGCGGCAAATTTTTGGCGAAGCGAAACGGGTCAAATTCGCCCATCCCTGGTGATAAATGTAAATAATCACTTTACAAACAGTCCCCACAATGAATACTTACTTCCAGCCCACTATATATCTACATTGTATATTTGCCTGGGAAGCAGTGTAGTTACCCATCAGGTAAAAAAAAAAAAAAAGTATCTCCATTACTTCTTCATTGGACTGCCCACTCAAGAGAAATGGCACCTGACCCATATATTCCTGAGATATCAGGATTCATTAAACCTCTAATTTTTCTGGTTGAGTTTTTAAAGGGGAAACACTTAAAAGATCAACTGAAAAATGTTTCTTGCCTTCAAGATCTTTGAGTTTTGGGCTGTTTTTCGTTCAATAATTGAGCTTTTTGGGGACACCAAGCCAAAAAAGTCACACAATTCGAATTAATGCATTATTTTGTTGCAACTTTTTCCTACACCAGTTTTTCTTTGAGACTTTTTATTGGTAAATGAAGGGGATTCAGGTTTGGGAGTTTTTCAATTTTTTTTTCAATTATAGTGAGGAAAAAAAAAGTAAGTAAACTAATACCATAAGAAATTGATGTAAATGTCACTAAGTCAGTAAGTGTCACTAGTTTGCAAGACCTTGTGATATAGGGGCCGTAGATTTCCTAAAACGGCTAGATGGATAGTGATGGGCAAATTTATTAGACAGGCGTGAATTTGCGCGATTCGCCGCCAGCGAATAAATTCGCAAAACGGGCGCAAAAATTCACGGCAAAAATTCGCCGGCGTCGAAAACGAGACGCTGGCGCCATTTTGCGAATTTTTCGCCGTTTCGCAAATTTCGCACGAAATTCGCAAATTTTTAGCCGAAGCAAAACGGCGCAAATTCGACCAAAACTATAGATGGATGTCTCTTGACTGTACTATGGAACCATGCCGTGTAACAAGAACTGCTGGAAACACAATCAAACATTTCCACCACTGACCATAAAACAAGTAGACAATTTAAATATATTTCAGCACAAAAAATATGCAATGGAAATCTTTAAAAAAATTGAGTTATGAAACCAGCCTTTAGTTTAGCACAACAATGGCCAAACGTCAAACCAATCGAGTGTCTCCTGCGTTCTGTTTTTCTGGCTTAATAACTAAGCATAGTTCTTGTCGGGAACATGAAAAATGAATTGACAAGGTGTAACTTCAATATGGAATCTAAAATGTGTTGACATAAAAAAGCAGTTATCTTATTTACACCGGATCATTTTGTGTTTTCACTTGGATCTTCAAATAACAATGTGTTCTTTTGGCTTCGTAAAAAAGGGAGAGAGATAATTTTCCTGGGCAAAATTTTCTAATGCAAAGCATACAGTTAATCACATTCATGTTACAAAAATGAAGTCGCTTCCTAAGAAAGCCGAAGAAGATGAAAGGAAACATTTGCTTTGTGCTGTGGATTGTTGTTTTTACCGTTGAGCGCTATTTATTTATTTAACGCACATTTTTCTATCTCCCTTATGGACAGCATCACCTTAAGTAGACTGCTGGGATACATTATTTAAAATGATTAAGTGAAGGGAAGTACAGAAGACATGGATATTTCACATGGCTTACGACATAAGTAAACAATATATGTTAGAACAAACTTCTTTTCTTTTGCTTACAGATTTAAGCTACCCGTTCTCATGCTAATACTTTTAATTTAGCAAAATTGAACAAGACTTCCAGAATGTTCAAATTCAATCACATAAATTACATTAGTTGTTAAGAAAAACCATACCTCGGGATCTTAAAATGAGGTACCCATTACCATGAGCTGTAAGCAAATGTTCTTTTAATTAACTACATTTATCTTTATTCGCTGTTTTGACAGAAAATGTAACATAAACATACTCAGCAAATTCGGGGGGGGGGGGAAACTCAATTGGACGTATGTATCATTTTTATGTTGAACAGAGTCACTTGGAAAAAATAATAACTGACCTTCCCACATTAGAGATCTGCTTCATATGATGTCACTGAAACCTAATCTTTGAATTAAGACAAGCCATGGGCACTGGCGCATGGGAGGCCGATGGAATTTGAAGCCATAGATTTTACTGTACTTGTAATGTATTGGAATGCTTTTGATAAAATAGTGAGGCTGCTACTAAATCACAAATCTATACTGTATCTACTATATATATATATATATATATATATATATATATATATATATTACCCAGCAGGGTAAATGTATAGGTGAAGAATGGCGGCACTCACAGGATTTTCAGGCAAAATATAGAAAAACTTTTTATTTAACTCAACGTTTTCGATCCCTCCCAGGGATCTTTCTCAAGAGTATACAAACATACTCTTGAGAAAGATCCCTATGAGGGATCGAAACGTCGAGTTAAATAAAAAGTTTTTCTTTATTTTGCCTGAAAATCCGGTGAGTGCCGCCATTCTTCACCTATACATTTACCCTGCTGGTTCGGGCACCCAGGTACTCTATCCTATAAATGGTGTGCACCTTTGGGACTGTAAATAAATATATATATATATATATATATATATATATATATATATATATATATATATATATGTGATAAAAAATATATATATATAACAAGGGAAAGTTGTGCTCACCACTAATTTTTAAAACCATTAGGCGGGGGTGCAATGAGGCTGTGACCACAAAATACATATAGTCAAATACAAGAGTCCTCTGCACTCAACCCATTATCAATATATTTAAGACAGAGACATTTTGTGCTACTGCTACTGAAAAATGCCTTACCCTTTAAACAAAACAGGGATTGTTTGTCCATATATTGCAATATATTTAAGCTGGCCAACTACGTCAAAGTCATCCCATATCTGGCCAGTCCTACACTCAATTTTCATCTGATTCATTAAGAATTCAATTGCTTCATTATACATTTTACAAAGGGACTAAGTTTTACCTGCAACTTACTAGCAATAGAATTCTTAATGAATCAGAGAAAATTGAGCATAGGACTGGCCAGATATGGGATGACTTTGACGTAGTTGACCAGCTTAAATATATTGCAATATATGGACAAACAATCCCTGTGTTGTTTAAAGGGTAAGGCATTTTCAGTAGCAGTATGCATAAAATATCTCTGTCTTAAATATATTGATAATGGGTTAAGTGCAAAGGACTCTTGTATTTGACTATATATGTATATATATATATATATATATATATATATATATATATATATATATAAAGAAACTGTAAAGCATATATTTTTACTTCACTCTAGCAACAAGCTTATTCATCTTTGAGGACATCATTTTGGCCAAAGATTAATACAACTGCAGGCGTAGTCAACGTGTGATGATTTTATACCCCACTTCATCAATGTCAGTTCAAATTCTACATGCAGTTTACATGGAAAATCAGGTAATTTTATTTGCATGTACACAAAGCGTGGGTTTGTAATTTCATACGAAAATTATTGAATTTTCCACTCCCCTTTTTAATGTGCGGCATAAAGTCATGCTTAGATGAAATAATGAATAGTCTAGGATAGAGTAAATGCTACTGTAGGTCTCAGGATTTGTAAACGTGCAGAAGAAATTAAATGCCCAAAAATAAGGGCCCTGGTTAGTTGGCTTTGGCCAATTTCTCAGAACAATTCCTCAAAAAGCTCCATTGCCTGTGAAAAGATGCAGAACTTCTTGGACAAGCTGAAAGAAAACCATATCATTATGTTTGAACCCAATACCACTTTATGGAACAATACAATTTATTCTAGGAAACGTCCATTTCTATACTCAACAACTACTTCTCCATCCCTTTTGGCAAAAGCTTTCGAAATAGGCAGTTCCTACTTCAACAGAAGCTTTTAAAAATCACACACAGAAGGTTACTGGTTAAATTAAGGAATGTTGACCTGGAACATAGTATTTGTACTTGGATAGAGAACTGGTTGATAGGTAGATTACAAAGAGTGGTGGTAAATAGTGGTAATTTGCCACGTTGCAGAGTGATTTGACTAAACTGGAGAACTGGGCAGCAAACTGGAAAATGAGGTTCAATGTTGATAAATGCAGGTTATGCACTTTGGCAAAAATAATATAAATGCAAGTTATACACTAAATGCCAGTGTTTTGGGAGTTTCCTTAAATGAGAAGGATCTAGGGGTTTTTGTGGATAACAAGTTGTCTAATTCTGGGCAGTGTCATTCTGTGGCCACTAAAGCAAATAAAAAAGGGATGAAAACATAATTCTGCCTCTTTATAGGTCCCTGGTGAGGCCTTATCTGGAGTATGCAGTGCAGTTTTGGACTCCAGTCCTTAAGAGGGATATAAATGAGCTGGAGAGAGTGCAGAGACTAAGTGCAACTAAACTGGTTAGAGGGATGGAAGACTTAAATTATGAGGGGAGACTGTCAAGGTTGGGGTTGTTTTCTGTGGAAAAAGGCGCTTGCGAGGGGACATGATTACACTTTACAAGTACATTAGAGGACATTATAGACAAATAGCAGGGGACCTTTTTACCCATAAAGTGGATCACCGTACCAGAGGCCTCCCCTTCAGACTAGAAGAAAAGAACTTTCATTTGAAGCAATGCAGGGGTTTCTTCAGGACAGTGAGGTTGGGGAATGTACTGTGATGTTGTGATGGCTGATTCTGTCCTTTAAGCGTGGCTTGGATGATTTCTTGGACAAGTATAATAACAAGTATAATATCCAAGGCTATTGTGATACTAAACTCTATAGTTAGGTAGTTAGGGGTCAGTGTGTGTGTGTATGGATGCTGGGTTTCATTTGGAGGGGTTGAACTTGATGGACTTTGGTCTTTTTTCAACCCAATCTAACTATGTAATTATATGTTATTATATGTAACTATGTAGAGATCCATACAACATGGTGCTTATGGCAGCTGCCTAATCTGACTACACCATGTTTCAGTGGATGAAACTTTGCAAAACAATATCCTTTTTAATATATAAAAAGTTATGGGTAGCTGAAAATAATACCGATCATATACCCTGATTTCTAAGAACATATGTCTCCATCCAGTGTTGGACTGAGATGCCTGGTACCACCAGAAAACCTTTGACCACAGGCCCATCTTCTAAATTATATTTTCTTCTCTCTCTTTTTTATTCTCATAATCACTTCTGCTTCCATATTATCATCTATCCTTCCCATACAAATGGAGAATGACCATAATATAGACACATAACGCAAATGGTTTGGTGGGATGGAGGGCCCAATAACATCTGGGCCCACCGGGAGTTTTCCTTGTATCCTAGTGGGCCAGTTGTCATAATCATAAGGTAAATATAGACATTTGTCCAAATTAAATGGTTGAACTACAACAAATAAGACAGAAAAAGGGGACACCTTTCCATTTGATTTGAGCTATCCAGTAACAAAATTACATGGTGAGGGCCCCCCCCATAAACAATCTTTGTGGTGGGCACCGAGTGGATGAGGGGGGTACAATTGCACCAGGGCCTGCACCTTCTCGGCCCAGTCTGTGGTTTGTGCGCATGCAAATAAATACATCACTGGTGGTACTATAAAACAGTTTAATGGACGCTAATTAATTACACTATGCCAGCATATTGTGCACTTATATAGGCAGAGAACCTCATAAAAGTGCATAAGGACTTAATAAACAGGACCTATGCTTTGATTTTTTTTTTTCTGTGATAGATATGTAGAATTTGCTAAAGTTTTGCTAGGGTAAAACACAAAAGTAACTGCGCAAATTGGGCAAAATGGGTCTGGGGCCAACTAATTTTAATTGGACAGAAAACTGGCTGAAAGATAGAGTTGAGATTAAGAGGACATGTTCTCGTTGGATCGGAGTGGAACACTTCAGGGTTCTGTCCTTATGCCACTTCTTTTTAAATTACTCATTAGGGACCTTGTCGCTGGCATTGGAAATAGAGTTTTTTTGTTTACAGGCAACACAAAATGATGAAAAATAAGAAGGATCCATATAAGATGTTTTTACCCAGGGAGTGATTTGGACAAAGTGGTGGCTGGATTTTAAAAGCCAAATAAGGATTAATATTTGTTAAGCATATGCCTCCCCTGGTTGCTGGAGTTGATACAACCCAGCATGGGTCCATGTCACCAATTACCTGTCACGATGTTCCAACCCAACCATAGCTGTTATAAAGGTGCTATCTAAATAATATTTGGCCTTATAAACCTCTTTTGCACTTTCCTCTTTTTCCATAAGCTCCTTATCCACTTACAAAAGCCCTTCTACTATACATTGTTGTAGGGACCTAAATGTTTACTAAGTCCTTATAGCTTTAAATCCCTACACTTCCTTATCTCTCTAGTTGCTGGGCAGATGCCCATGTATCTAGTTATATTATTTACATGTTTATGTTATTGGCCTACTGACCTATGACCAGTTCCTGCCACATTTTATCATAGTGTCTGGTTAGGGGTGGATCATTATTTGTGGCCTTTGGTTGATGACCTAGCTGGATGTGCTCTGAGAAGCCTGGGAACACTAAGGAGCAGTAAAGCTGTGCTGTCCCCGAGGGACCTGTAGCTCTAGTGATAGTCATGGAGCAGGGACCTTGTGAACGAGGCTTACCCAGTGTTAGGTTAATTCTGTAATAGCACTTTCTAGGAAAGTGAGATAGAGAGGTTGTGCTCCAACAAGGATTGTAATTAGGGAGTAACTCTCCCCTAGGCTCTGAGTTACCTTGCCTCTGTGTATTTGTGAGTAGAACCGTGTGGATCTATTGTCTTGGCCAATAAACTAAGTTCAGTTGCAAAAACCTCCTGGTATCCTTATTACTTTATTTTAAGGGAATAGTAACACCAATATGTGAAAGTGTTTTAGAGTAATCAAATATAATGTACTGTTGTCCTGTCCTGGTAAAAGTAATGTGTTCGCTTCAGAAACACTACTTTAGTTTATATAAACAAGCTGCTGTGAAGCCATGGGGGCAGCCATTCAAAGCTGAAAAACGAGATAGACACAGGATACACAGGAGATAACAGATAAGCTCTTAAGTAAACAATGAAATTCTTCAGTGCTTATCTGTTATCTACTGTGTGTCCTGTGATTGAATGGCTGTCCCCATGGCTACACAGCAGCTTGTAAATAAATAAATTATAGTAGTGTTTCTGAAGCAAACACACCAGTTTTACTAATGCAGGGCAACACTACATTATTTATTCAATAATTAAAAACGCTTTCACTTTTTGATGTTACTGTTCCTTTAACACAGTAGCATATGCGTAATAGTTCAACTACATTCCTTTATATGTTCCACATAGCAAAGGCCCAGCATGTTGTGTTAGAGTCAAACGTAACCCATTCTCTATTGCTTTAGCTTTTTAGCTTAAAATAGCCTAAATAGTGTTCCATTATATTGCCCCTAGAATGTAAATGGCCAGACAAAGCAGCAGCAGCAGAATAAACCTCCTAAATCTGCAAATAGCCTAAACAGATACCAGGAACAATATGTTAAAAACAACTGCTACTTTAATCTAAGAACTAATTTGCAAGAACATTTTGCATTCCTGTAATTTAATTGAATCAGCAATGCTTTGCTCATGTAGGAAACCTGAATATCTTAATGACTGATTCTTAATGATTATTTAGGGTTATATATTTTGCAAGAAGTGGGTACAAGTGCTAATTCATATGTCATACAGACCCGGAGAAACTACTATTGTTTTTTCTAAATCTAGATCCTAAAATGTTCACTCTAGTTTTTAATTTCCCCTTCTTGTTGTCTGGTTACCAAAATATGCCCCTCCTTGACTTTCCCCTGGGATGCCCAATTCCTTTCACAAACATTCTTCCCAGTTAGACCCTCATTAACCACTTAGGTCTCTTAATTTACTTACTCTATCATCAGTTCCCTTGCAGCACAAGTCTGGACCCTTTACAACTTTCAGCTCATGTTTATTCCTTGACTCTTGCACTCTGCAGCCAGAAATTTCTCCAAAAGCAAAACTTCTTCTCCATTCTTCTTCTCTGTGTGTCCACCAGAAAGCCATGTAATTCCATCCATCAGACAATATCCCTTCCTCAAGTAAAATACACATGGGATACACAAAGGACTGAAATTTGAAATAACTAAGGCTGCATGTAAGGCAGGATTGATTCATGAGACTTTTAGCAGGATTTGCCCAATTTCTAAGTCTTCAGGCTAAACTGAACTTTTAGGGGGTTATTTATCAAAATCCGAAAATATCTCATTATTTTCTGAAAGCTACTCTGACCAAATCCACACCCCTTATTTATCAATACATTTTTCCGAAAATTTACTGTGCGGGAAAAAATTTGAATAGTTTGATTCGACACCGGAAAACTTCGGTTTATTGCACGAAACCCAGCACAGATCAGGATATCTTTGGAACTTCTCCCATTAACTTCTACATGAACTCAGCAGGTCTGAGTTTAAGTACTTTTTTATTCAGACTTTTAACACCCTCGACCTTTAATAAATTCCGAAAAGTATTTCGAGTTTTTGGCATTCTGACATTAATAAATAACCTCATAAAAGTCATGTAACTTTAAAACTCAGAGCTAGTGATGGGCGAATTTGCGCCGTTTTGCTTCGCCAGAAAATTCGAAAATTTTTTTTGATTCGGGTGAATTTTTGCGGCCATTTCGCGAATTTATTAGCTGGCGGCGAATCTCGCAAATTCGCCGCGAATTCGCTCCTGGCGAATAAATTCGCCCATTACTACTCAGAGCAATTAAAAAATACAATATTTTAATTGTGACAGATGTAATTTTATATGTTTCCCAAACTAGAAATTGCAAATTAGGTTTCAGATTCTGTTTGGTATTTACCATTCCCAATTACTGATTATGCATTGGGTTTTTTTCATCCCTCTTTCGTTTCCCACACCAGACCTTTTCTCAGAAGATATGTTTTGCAGATTTTAAACACGAATTTTAAATAGATTTTAAACCAATTTTAAACACGAATATTACCTGTCAATACTATGACCTGCTCACTTGGAATGACATGAGATTAGCCTTTTATACATGAATTTTAGAAACAACAGCACCACCTGCTGTCCATTTTGGTTGACTGAAAATTTATTTTGTGGGAAAAGAAACATCTAAGATGATCATGATGTTGCTCTAAAATAAGGTTAGCGAGCAGAGAAAAGTCACCTGACATTTCTCTGGTCAGTTCTAAACAGAACAACATCACATAATGTTCCTCCTTTTCGGGAACCATTAGTCACTCAGCTGAAATGAACAGCAAGAAGTGATTTTAAATGTATTATATAACGAACAGTAATAGTTTAAAAGCTGTGAATATCTAAAAAAAAAAAAGAATTAATGTACAGTAAATCAGAAAAGTGCTCAAAAGCAATTTTGCATGAATTTGTTTTGAGGGTTTACATTTCCTTTAAGAACCAGGTTTAGAGAATGGGTGTCTTCAATGGAAAATGGGTTATTAACCAAAAAATGTATAGTGTTAGTGTATCTTTTAAGAGATCTGCAGGAAAAGTATAAGTAAAGTATTTGCTGGTTTTGACTTCAGGCAAAGTTTATAGGCACATAAATAGGCAGCAAGCAAGGAATAATAAAACATTCGGAACACATGAAGAAAAATGGAGGTAAGCTACAGCAGAGGCCTTTAGTAAAATCCTTGACTGTCACCGTCTATCACCGTCTTTTCTAGGAACTTCAAAATCTATGAATTAAAGAAAAACATATGAGCACCAACTTTTAACCAATAAAAACATATGAGCACCAACTGTTTAACCAATGGCCCATGAGTTCTTGTACAAGTCCCATACCAACCCAAGGTAGGTTGGGCAATGATAGCATCGTCACTGATACTGAAGGGCTATTATAACTACTGCTGCTTTAGGTACTTCTGTGATATTTCTCTTGCTATCGGAGGTTTTGCCGAGTCAGTGTATATCTATATTGTTCATTGTTGAATTTCAAGAGTAAGCAGAATCTGTGGCTGCAGGTGCCGGGGCATGCGTCTGTTTCCTCTGTATCATAGACCTATGGGTCGTCTGAGAAATGACTGGTTACTCGCAATTTTTCACACATGATGGGTTACCCACAAATTTGGTTTGGGTTGGTGTTTGATCTGGAAATGTTTTATTTGCAGGGGGGGCAAGGCCCCTAAGTTACATCACTGGAGCTTTCCCTCATACCTCCAAGCTACACAAGCTATGGAAGGAGCCCCTTTGAGTACAGTGTACAGGACAGTTTCCCTTTCATGCACCCCATTAATGGCAGCTCTGCTGAATTGAAAAATTTCTCTTAGGGTGGCCATATACTGGGTGACCCTTGAAGTTATGAGACTGATCGATTAAACCCAACCCCCAAGCTATCACAAACTTTCACACAGTCAGAAAATAAGGTAGAAATCATCTAAACTCAACCAAATGGGCAACATGGGCATTTAGTTTTAAATATAAACTGATTGCATGGAGAATCATGAGTTACAAGGCTTATTTGTTTCCTAGTGCATAAGGCTTTTGCTGGTTTTTGTACTAGACTTTGATAAACTGTATAAAACAAAGACAAATGTGGGCTGTTTCTTTGGGGCAGATTTACTAAAGAGAGAGAATTGTCGCCAGCGACTGCTTCACACACTTCGCAGCACTTCGCCAGGCACAAATCATTAGTAAGCTAATTCACTAGAATGCAAAGTTGCATCCTGGGTGGCGAATGCTGGCGACTTTTCACTAACGATACAATTCAGTGCAAGCATTTCATAGCGAAGATTCGCTAGCGGTCTTTTATGCCTAGTGATAAGTTGCTAGTGATCGTACGCTTAGGTCAATTTGAATAGGGAGGGTACATTAAACTTGTATGGACGTCTTTATTAGTGATGTTGCTGAAAATGCTTGAAGTGGCCACTTTTTATTACAAATGTCCAAGGAACCTGAATAAAGAGAAAAGAGATCATATAATGCCCTACACATGAGCCCACTGTAAAATGAATGTTCCATGCCACTCAAATGTCCTGGGAAAAATGTTAACCCAAAAAAGTTCAAGTCAGGACTTTTACAGACTATTCCACTTAAAAAAGGGAAAAGTCGCCAGCGTTTTTTCAACTTTAATGGGTTTTCGGCAGACAGGATATGATGTAAGTGACAGAAGATTGAGGAGGATGCAGATTCATTTTTGCAGGTCGCTAGGTCTGAGGTGGTGAAAGAGGTAACGTTCAGTAGAATCGGCACTTTAGTGAATTTGCGGAGCAACGACCATTCACCTGAGTGAAAAGTCACCTGGCGAACCAATGCTAACAACGGTCTCTTTCGCTAGCGAATTGTCGTCTGCGCCTGTTAGTCAATTGGCGATGTCCCTGCGGATTGGATTTCTGGCAAATTTTTTCTAGCGACGGTCACTTCACCCTTTAGTAAATCTGCCCCTTTATGTTTATCAGTGCAATTCAAACTAAAGAAAGAATAATGTAATGAATGATAAAAATTATATTTTCTATTGGGTTTCGTGACCTTGACCTGTACACAATGTTATAAGACAATTTAAGGCGGCGTTTCCTTGAAGCAGGGTCTATCTTTACCCAAAACATGCCTTTTGAAATGAAGGCAAAACTTGTTGATAGATGTTTCAGCGCCACAGCATATTAAGGCAAGTTATTTCTGCTGTTTACCATGTGGTTAGACCCTGATGAAAGGCAGAGTTTCACAAATACATTTTTGGGCAAATTCCTTACCTTTTTGTTTACAATAGAAAGTGAAGTACCTTTCAATGGAATTTGTCACAGTGAACTAGCAATCAACAATGCACACTGTCAATTGCATAAGGTTTCACTTCCTAATTAACTTTGCTGGATGCAAAATATCAGCCTAAACACATAAAGTTCTCACATTTAACCTCCTGCCACTCCATCCTATTCAACAGGAGTCATCTAACTATGACCACTTACAACAACAATGGGCTGAAGAAGGGGCTGCACAATCCCACCCACTAAACACGTAATATGAGAAATCTCACAATGAAACAATGTCATTTCCACTTAAAACTCTTAAAAGGTTCTTTTTTTTTCCAAAGGTATTTCTCTCAAGACTGCATGAAGCTTGATTTACTAAAATTTGAATTTCTGTTGTTTTTTTTCACTAATCACATTTTTTTTGTCTAAAAATGTCTTTTTTGTATTTCTCTAAACCTCTAAAAATTTAAGGTTTATTAAATGTAAAAACCACGAAAACTAATGGTGGGCCAGGCATGGATTTGCTGCAAAATGTTGCACCGTTTCAAAAAAGATTTGCAGAGACAAAAAAGTTGCCGAAAGAAAAGAACGCCCATTGACTTCAATGCATCTGGAGTGAGAAAAAATTTGTGAAAAAATGCCCATTGTCTTTAATTCATTTGGACAAAAAGTCACCTAGACAAAAAAAAAAATTGCTGCAAGAAAAAACAACCATTGACTTTAATGTATTTGGAGTGAGAAAAAAAGTCATGCTCATAAAAAAAAAATTGTTTCACTTAAAAAATGTAGTCACCTATTGACTTCAATGTGTTTCACAAACATTTTGCAATTTTTTCAGCAGTTTTGCAAATTTTTGAAGCAAAACAGAAAAGATTCGCTTATCAATAAAAAAAACATCTAATACAAAACTGCCAAGTAAAAGTAGTCAAGGTCCTATAGAAGTCAACGGGAGCTGCGCTGATCCTATTGGACCATTTTTAATCAATTTGGACTTTTAGAGGCTTTCTGGTTTTTTTTTTGCACTAGAAATTACTAAAAAAAATTAAAAATTTTAGAGGATTTTAGCATTTTTTAGCGCATTGTTCAGCATTTTTTCTGTTCATACTTTTTATATTTTGATCTCTTAATAACTAATTTAACTAGTTTTAGAGCAATAGAGTTTAATCATAGTTTCAAAAACTTCAAAATTTGGCCTTTAATAAATAGCCCTCCAGGACTTGTAAAATTATAACAATATTAAAAACAGCAAGAAAGCAGAAACAGCAAGGAACTGAATTCCACAAAGTAAATATATATGGGACCCCAAAGAGCCTTGGTTGTCTTGGAGGACTTGGACAAAGCAAGCCAAGAATAGTGCTACTTTTTACTATATATCAATATTGCACTGCTAAATGTTTCTTAGTTTTTGGGAACTCTGACTTACATTTCCCTAATAATTAAAAAATGCCTCTCAATGTCTTATGTTTTTAATTTGGTTCGATACAGCTTCAGATGCAAATTGATATGATTTTTTTTTACCCATAAATCAGCATTTCCCCCATTTCCCTCCCAGTTGTAGCTTTCCAAACTGCACCCGTGAACATGGGCGCAATGGTGCTTGCATTTTGACGCAAATGGGGTGCAAGTTGCATCTAGATGGGGTGCAAGTTGCATTTTCAGATCGCTTTTAATGAAATGTTTGCATCTGATTTTCTGGGAGCAAGCCTGCTGAACCTAAAGATGCATCCCATGGTGGGAATAAATGTAAATGTACATATCTATGCAGGTTGAATATGAGGGCAGAGACACATGGGAAGATTAGGGGAGATTTCGTCGCCCGTCGACTATTCGCCTCTTCTTTGGGCGACTAATATCCCAAGTTGCCTGATGAGGAAACTTCGGGCGACTTCAGAAAATGAAGCACCCCAAGTACCATCCCACTGATGATTTAGATTCTAGCCGGCAGGAAGGCTTTTTGGGGGGTGACTAAATCTCCTCAAATCTTCCCTTGTGTCTCTGCCCTGAGTGGTGCCACTGTCTTTTCTATTCTCTGTATGCACACAATGGCTGTACATCGTTTTAAGTACAGGTATGGGATCCCTTATCTGGAATCCCATTATCCAGAAAGTTCCAAATTACAGAAGGATCATTTCCCATAAACTCCATTATAAGTAAATAAATATATATTTTTTTTAATTATCCATTTTTCTCTGTAATAATAAAATACTAGATTGTACTTGTAATTGTACTTACTACAACTAAGTTGGCAAAATATACCATAAGGCTAATTAATGTTTTTTGTTGATTTATAGTAAAAGATTCAAATTATGGCAAAACCCCTAATTTGTGATGAAAAAACCTGCCCCATATCATTTTGCAAAACCACAGAAATGTTAGGGAAATGGCTAAATTTCACCAAAATGTTGCTAAATCAATAGGCATTATTTCTTGCACCAAATCCGTTAGAGTCAATGGCTGTTTTTTTCTTACTTTTTTCCTTGCGCCAAATGTATGGGGTTAATGTGTGAGGGCTTTCTCTGTTTTTTTTTCAGTCAAAGAACATTTATTTCTCCAGCAGAACAGAATGCCTGAAAAATTCTAGCATTGATTTCTGATTCCAAAAACATGAATTATGCTATGAATATCAACCTACCCCATGTCCCAGTCATTCTGGATAACAGATGCTAAACCTGCATTTATTAAGGGTGTTATTTATTAAAGTCCAAAGTTTAAAAAAATTACTATAAAAGTAGAATTTTAGTAGAAAAAAAAATCAAATTCTTTGAGATTTATTATACCCCAAAGGATGGAAAAAGTCAGAATCAAAAACTCCAGCATCTCAGACCTACCAAGGTTGTATAAAAGCCAGTGGGAGAGGTCCCTATCCTATTTGGAAGTTTCTGTGGTCTGCCATGGAATTGGCCGAAATATTTGACTATTTCGGATTTTTAGGCAAAAATCCAAAAAATTCGGGCTTTTCAGGAAAAAGAGCCCATGAAAAAAAATTGTACAATTCGGATTTATGCACATTTTTTTGTGTTTGCCCCTGATCCGATTAAATCTTGCTTTTTAAATAATAAATAGGGTCCAATCGTGGATTGGCCGGACTTTTTAAATTAAAATAGTCAGAAAAAGGCAGATTTTGACAAATAAGGCCCTAAATAGTTTTGTTTCAAATTCAAACAAAATCTACTTTGTAAAAAAAACAAAATCATCAAATGTTAATTTAAAAAAAAAATTAAATTGAATTAAAAAAAAATTGAAATCACATTGGTACTTGTCAGAGGGACTTCATATCAACATGTGCCTGTTACTAAAGGACATGCCAAAAATGAATTAAAGGATAGGGATGTAGCGAACGTCGGAAAAAAAGTTCGCGAACATATTCGCGAACTTGCGCAAAAATGCGAGCGGTTCGCGAACGGTTCGCGAACCCCATAGACTTCAATGGGAAGGCGAACTTTAACATCTAAAAAAGACATTTCTGTCCAGAAAAATGATTTTAAAGTTGTTTAAAGGGTGCAATGACCTGGACAGTGGCATGCCAGAGGGGGATCAAGGGCAAAAATGTATCTGAAAAATCTGCCTGTGTGTGCTTGGAAGAGATAGTGTAGGGGGAGAGCTGTTAGTGATTTCAGGGACAGATGATAGTAAGTTTGCTGGCTAGTAATCTGCTTGATACTGCTCTGTATTGGAACAAAAAAATAAATAAAAGCAGTCCTTACAAGGACTACTGTTATTGCAGCAGTCAGCAGATGAGATCAGAAGCAGGACAGCTGCCCACTGCAGCTACATACAGAGCACTGCAGTAGAAGGTAGATTACTAGCCAGCAAAGCTACCTAAGCTTAAATGTCCCTCAAACCCCTGCAGACTTCTGTCCCTCCAATAACAGAGCAGTATCAACACGATTACTAGCCAGCAAACTTTCAACTGTCCCTGAAATCACTAACAGGCAGCAGCTCTCTCCCTACACTGTCTCTTCAGCACACACAGGCAGAGTGAAAAAACGCTGCAGGGCTTCGGTTTTTATAGGGAAGGGGAGTGGTCCAGGGGAGAGCTTCCTGATTGGCTGCCATGTACCTGCTGGTCTGGGGTGAGAGGGCAAAAAAAAGCGCCAACAATGGCGAACCCAAAATGGCGAACGTCGCGCGACGTTCGCGAACTTCCGGCGAGCGCGAACACCCGATGTTCGCGCGAACAAGTTCGCCGGCGAACAGTTCGCGCCATCTCTATTAAAGGAGCCAAGCGAGGAAGAGTAGTCAAGCCACTCCTACATACCGGCCAATAAAGTCTTCTGGATTTGATTTACTTGTGTAAAATGATGTTGGTGCCCACGGTAATCCTTTAATTCCTTCCGCCGCCACCTTTAAGATTCTCTTACTTTCCTCGTACAATATTAAAATTATCGGAGAAAACGTTGTTTTTTTTCGGATAACGAATAAACTCAGATACTGTACGATCCGATAATTGTTCTTCGAATGGATCAGTTTACCGTTTCAATTGCCGTGCATTTACTTTCTTTTGAGCAAACCTAAATTGGGAGGTAAAAAGTTCATAGCTAGTCATGTGTCCAAAGAAGCATACAAAAAAAGAAAAGAAAATGGAGACAAAGCACTACAGAGTCAAGTGTTGAGTGATTTCTACTGAGCCCTACTGCCACCCAGGTCACACAGAACACCCAGACAGGAATTCCAACCGTACTTATCACAATAAGATCTACTCAGGCTTAGGAAGTAAAATGTCCGTCTTTTCAAAGCGTTCGCTGTTGCCAGTAGCCAGGATTATCCCACAAAGCATTTACTGGGAACGACGGCCCATTAGTATTTACTAACAATCGTTGATAATATCTATAACACGGCAAAGTAAATTAGGTCACTTAGAAAAGTCGGATAGGCCGACTAAAGTCAAGTCAAATGCTGTTAAAGAGAGTTAGTTCTAAACGGCTGTTTTCACAGCAGAAGAGGCAGTGACAGTAATAACCCCTAATCCACCTCAAGGCTCTCTGCTCCCGAGGCTGCTCATTTTTAATTGACTGTTAAAACAAAATATACATATTAGGGGGGATTGTAATTTGCTAGACAAGCCATTGCATTGCACAGTCATCCACATGCTAATCTCATGAGGAATTTGCGGGAAAAAAAATGTCATTGTTCTTATCCTTTAAGGATTCATCTTGTATAATTATCCATTATGTATATGGTTCCAGCATCTTATTCATCATCACTGTACCCTTTACAACTTAATGCAGCAAAATAATGCAGCAAAAGATATGGTCAGATAATATTTTTCATCTCATAATCATTTGTAATGAAAAGTTCTTCTGGATTGTGAAGCTCCTGTGCCACGAGAGATGGTGCACACGTAGTTTTGTAGGAATGAGAGAAAAGTCAGTTACATGGGGCCAAACTTTGCTTTTTATTATTTTAATTACCGTACATTAGTCTAGTCAATAGTTTAAACCTGATTGCTATTTGGTTGCATTGGACAAAAAAATGTTTAGACTAAAACCAACTTTTTAGACATAATGGCACTAAAAAAATTTGGGGGTATAAGTTCCTTTTAGGCAAGTACAGGTATGGGACTTGTTATGCATAATGTTCGGAAACTGGGTTTTTTCTGATTTTTCTGTAATTTGGATCTACATAGTTGAAGTCTACTAAAGAAAACATTTAAACATTAAATAAACTCGCCACCAAGGAGCACCATATTTTAGGGCTGAAACCAGACTTAGGGACATATTTAAGGTCGAGTTAGAGGGTTTTTTTTTAACGTGAATGACCTCAAATGACCTCGAAACTCAAATAGTACCTTATTTAATAAAAAAACTGGAACATCTAAAACTCGAACTAATATTACCGACCTGAAAACTCAAATTGAATTTGAATCGAATTAGACTAAACTCGAATCGAGTTCTTTCTCCGAATGTCAGGAAGGCTATTAACATCTTCAAATGGGTCACTGGACCTCTCCCATTGACTTCTACATGAACTCAACAGGTTTTAGGTGGCGTACTAGCACAGCTACTGAAGAAGCTTCAAGAAGACAGAGAAAGAGGTTCTATGTACCATAATACTAGCAGTTATTGATGAATGAATTTTGGGTTGTGTAAAGTATTGTGAATCTCCTTTCAGATATGAGCTCAGAGATTGGATTTTCTAAATAGCCGTCATTTTTTGTTATCTTAGTATGAGGGTCAAAGCTTACAGAGACACATAATCTCATACAAATCCCCATCGGTCCCTGATGGTGCTTACAACCTAAAGTCCCTACCACATTTACACAAGCAATGGTCAATTTTATCAGGATCTTTTTCCACTTGAAGAAGGGAGGCTGGAGCCCTTGGGGCAGATTTACTAAAGGGCGAAGTGACTAACGCTAGCATAAATTCGCCAGCGTGACGTCATTTCGTTACTTTGGCGATTTACTAACGGTCGCTGGCCTAACTTCACTAGAGAAGGAGATAGACTCTAGCGGTAATTCGCTCCCTTTCGCCTGCCGGAGTTGCACTCTGGTGAATGGACTTAATTACGCAAATTCACTAAGATGCGGATTTTATTGAAAGTTGTGCCACTTACCTTCACCACCTGAGACCAGGCGAGGTGCAATAGAGTAGATAGGACTTCCTCAAAAAATTGTTGAAAAAAAAGTCCCAAAACGCGTGTGTGATAGGCTGCAAAGGATCCTAAATTTTTTCTGGAGTACCCGGCTCCCCCCCCTACATTTCCTACATATGGCACATAAACTATAAACTGGGCTCATGTGTAGGGCAATATAACATTTATTTGCTGTAACATCCATTCAACTTTAACGTCCTGCCGTATGCAAATTAGGCAATGCTAGTGCAACTTCGCTTTGCTTGGCACAGTAACGCTAGCGCTACTTCGCCAGCATTCGAGGCCCTGAACGCAACTTCGGATTTTAGTGAATTAGCTTTGTCCTGGCGAAGCTACGCCTGGAGAAGTGTTGTGATGTGACGTGAATTTTCAGAATTTAGTGAATTTGCCCCATTGAAGAATTGTGCGCAGCCTGCACTGTTTGAACAGTTTACAATAAAATATGTTAATGAGAGAAAACAAAATAGTGATCTTACCACTACTGCAATTTTATCAGGAGCCTGTCTGTTATTGGAGTGTGGCAGGAAATCAAAGTACCAAGGGGAAACCCATGCAAACATTGCAAAAAGATACAAACTCCTTGCAGATTGTGCCCTGGCTGGAATTGAACCAAGGACCCCAGCACTGCAGGGAGCTTTCACGTTTTTCTGCATTTTTTTTAGATTTCTATTTTACCAGTTATTGATTATTTAAACATATCTTATGGCTAATATTTGAGACAATTATGGAAGTTTGCATTGGAGAAGAACTAGAGAACAATGAATCAAGTGGTATCTAACATAAAATCTAATTTTCTAGGTATGTCTGTGTTCATCCATATCTGCAGTAGATCTATAAATACCTCAAAGACGACAGGGGAAAAAAGAGAAATTAATCTAATTTGACATGAGACCTTTTTTGGAGGCTGGAAATTTCCCTAGAGATTGCATGGTGGTGTTTTATTTTTGTAAAGGAAGCAAAAACACTCTGAACTAGAATAATGATTGGAAAAAATGTGAAGCTCATGACATAAGGTGGTACTGGTGTATAGCTTGCACTTTCATTCCTGGAATTTAGGTGGACTAGAAGACAACAGAAGCACTGTTTGTAAGACTTCAAAAATTAACTGTGCATCAAAAAAGTTTTTGGGTATATTACCATTCTGCCATGGAACCCACCTTACACCATAGCCATATCTAGACATCTGTGCTTTGGTTTTGACATATTGTAAGTACAGTTAATGCAACATTTCTCAAAAAGAGTTTCACCAAATGAGAACTTCCATTGGCTTGAAGACAAACTTCTCTTCATCTTCTTCTCGTCGATAATTTTCGTGAAGTGAGCAGCATATTGGTTCATGTGCCGAAAGAGATGAAAGTTGCCGAAGGGAAGGAAGAAGACACGAAGATTACCAAAGAGAAGAAGATGGTTCCCGTGAGCTCCGACTCTGCATGTGTGGTCACTATTTCAAGGGGACAGAATCCTGGGGTTAGACTGTACAGGGGGAGGCAAGGAGGAGGGCCAACGGAGGGGGGGTCAGTGGGGAACTCAACATCGCGGGGGGTTTAGTTCTGCTTTAAAGGGAAACTATACCCCCCAAACAATGTAGGTCTCTATAAAAAGATATTGAATAAAACAGTTCATATGTAAAACCCTGCTTCATGTAAATAAACCATTTTCATAATAATATACTTTTCTAGTAGTATGTGCCATTGGATAATCATAAATAGAAAATTAAAAAATAAGGGCCGCCCCCTGAGATCGTAGGATTCACTGTACTCACAACCATACCAACAATCCATACATGTTAGGTCACATGAGCCAATTAACAGACAGAGTTGTGTCTTTTGCTTCCACGCTTCTTCCTGTTACAGTTAGAGTTGTAGTATTTCTGGTCAGGTGATCTCTGAGACAGCACACAGACCATCACAAAATGGTGGCTCAAGGCAAGAGATGTAAAAGTGCAATATTTACTTAAATATATATTCCAGTTTGGTGAGATTCTTTAATATGCCACTTAATATGATATGAACTATCTGTTGCTTAAGTGTTCATTTTGGGGGTATAGTTTTCCTTTAAGGGCAGCAGAACAGGAGCTCAAATTATCATAGGTCCAATAATTATCTTAAAATTAAAATATTTTCGTTTTTTAAAAGATGTTCACATTTTTTTTGAATATAGTTTTGATTTCTCAAGTTGTTACTATGGGGTTAACTAGCGCTCATTCAGATTTTTACAATATACTTGACTTTTATTCATTCCCTCCATACCCATGCCTACATTCCCCAAATGGAGCAGGTCAGCTTCCAGCAAATCCCTACAACTAAAATCCCATCATTGTTAGTGTCTCTTTGTATGGTTCATATGTTTATATGTCTGGGAAATATTCCTTGGTACAGGTGTCCACTTAGTACAGGATGAGTTGTTGGCTGCAGAGCCATCTGGGGGGGAATTATAGAACCACTTTTTCTTGAGTAGTAGGATGAGTAATCCTACTTCCATAATGCAGAATTGCAGAATTATAGCAAACGGTCACTAATTCGATTGTGATGCACCAATAACAATAAATGAATCATTTGTATTTGATATACTTGGAGACCATCAGTCAGTTTCTTGTGGCAAATACTACTTGTTGATTGGTTGCTGTGGGTTACTAGATCTGGTGTTCATTTTAGGATTTGCATTACCCACATGCAGATCTAAGGTGTAAAATATATGGATTCTATTATCCTCATTATCCAGAAAGCTCTGAAATACAGGATTGACATTTTCCATAGAATATCTTATTTAAGCAAACAATTATTATTATTTCTTTTTTACAGATTTCCTTTTTCTATGTAAAAATAAATATTCCCTTTCACTTGAATCCTGTTAAATTTTCTTATTGTATAAATGTTTTAATTAAGAATTAAGAAAGATCCCTTTCCCTAAAAACCTCAGGTCCCTGTGCATTTCAGATAACAGATCTCATACCTGCACTTGATGGTATTTTGATGCAAGTGCTGACCAATGTGCTGATGCTGCATGTCTTTAGAACTTGCTTACCAACAGAAAATTGCCTGAAAATGTCTCCAAATCCCCTAAACTTTTAATACAGTCAACTGTTTTGAATCATTTACTCTTGTTCTTATATTAAAGAAACCCCTCAAGGACCTGTTAGCAAAGTGTAAAATTCAGACCCAAATGGGGGGAATGTAATAAAAGTCTGTAACGGAAAAACCATTCGCATATATAGCAATATAGCTTTTGTGAACACGGAAACTGCTTAGTGACCACTTCCGACAGTGGAAGACTGTTTGCGAATTTGATAGTTTGCGCCAATGCACAGCGAATGTAATAAAACTTCTTGTTGAAATAGTCGTTACGTTTGCTCCAAAAGATTACGACACCTTCAAACACTTCTTAAGAGTGCGCAATTACAATTCGCAATGTAATAACAGTTTAAAGGGATCCTGTCATCGGAAAACATGTTTTTTTCAAAACGCATCAGTTAATAGTGATACTCCATCAGAATTCTGCACTGAAATCCATTTCTCAAAAGAGCAAACAGAGTGATTGAAGTTTATCAGAGCACAAGTCACATGTCTTGGGGTAGCTGGGAAATTGACAATATGTCTAGCCCCATGTCAGATTTCAAAATTGAATGTAAAAAAATCTGTTTGCTCTTTTGAGAAATGGATTTCAGTGCAGACTTTTGCTGGAGCAGCACTATTAACTGATTTATTTTGGAAAAAAAAATGTTCCCATGACAGTATCCCTTTAAGGAACAATATTACATTGCGAGATGTGGATTTTTATTCTTATTGGTGGAAAGTGTTTTGCTCTTTGCAACTTTAATTACATTCCCCTGAAATTGTCTTGCTCTTTCCCCATAATGCAGAATTTCCCCCCAGAATTTTGGCAGATGGTCACTAAGCAACTTCAGCTGCAATTTGATTGTGATGCACCAATATCAAAGCTTCTTTTATGGTAAATCGATGCAAACTGCAGTGCAAACTGGACAAACGTTTCTGAAATCACTGAATTTACTGGCACATAAACACTGGTGGGCATTTCCAGGGTTCCTTTGCTTTCCAGTAATGCTGTTAAAAATAAAAGAATATCATGTATATTTCAAATGGAATCCCCAATATAAAATGTCTATAACCCTGGCAATCTGGAAGATTCTAAACTAAATTCACCCCATTTATACCTCTAATTTCTAAGTTCATTGCCAACCCTTTAATTGATCCCATTGCTAATTCCCAGAGATGAACAAATGTAATTTATATGAAGAAAATCCAGCAAGTTTCAGCACATCTGTCCTTTCTGATTATCACTGATAAGCTAAGTATTTGGGGAAAATTCAATGACATCTTAATGTAGCTTATATCGGCGAGGCTGAAGAAATGCTATACTTCTAGATTTTCTTTTTTGGCAGAGCACAAGATTCCCGATGTGAAGAGTGAATTAAAACCAGAGTGCATGATGTCTAACCCACCTATTTAATATGGTGGGAAGTTGATGGTTGCTGTGCTAACAATGTACAGATTTCCCAGTAATAAACAGAGGAGCGAGCCCCAGGCAGATGTCGGCAAGACGCAGGGTGAAATGTCCCCCTTGGTGAACAACTGAGCAAATCTCACATGAAACATCTTTGTTCAGTGTTGAAAACTGTTCTCCCAGTGGCACTGTCATCTTCAATAAAATAGTGTGAGCCCCTCCTACAGCTGGTGATGGACTAATAGTTCTCCTGGTCTCAGTACACTTTTCAGGGCAATTTAATTGTATATTAGACAAAGTATTTGTTTATCTAAATATACGTATATTAGCTAAGCTTAAAGAGAAAACATGTCGTATTGGGGTTATATTGATTTTATCTTTGTATTAAATGTTCATAAATCATATACTGGCATTAGTTCATCAGGAAGGATATACAGTATAAGCAAATATGCAAATTTCTGTTCATAGCGAGAGGTAAAATGTTTTTTTTTTTCTGTTGAAGAGAACTCATCCAACGACTCTATGGAAACAATGCTTCCAATGGCCAAATGTTTGAATATGTGCTTGGATGTACCCAACTACTGTATATACTGTAAGTATCTTTTAGACTTTAGAGTACCCTTGTTTCAATTGGAAGAAAAGAAAAGTGGCTAATAAAGATGTGGGACCCCCAGGCTTGATGCTGAGAACTGCAGTTCAAAAACAGTTGGAGGGATGCAGGATAATGCAGAATTATGTACTATAATATGCTATAATATGTCCTTGTAGCTTATTCACCTTTTATCAAAATCTTTCCCCCAAAGACCCCACAGATGCCGGGGTCCAATTGAAAATGATAAAATATAAACACAGTTTATGAAACACACGTCTTCTGCTCCAAAAGTTATCTTTCTTCTAGCAATTAAATCAAAGTCAACTTGTCTTTTCCAGGTAATCAAGGCAACAGGATTTCTCAGAAGGTAAGTATGCAATAGCGGACGAAGGAAGGAAATCTGGATGGCCTGCCAAAAAAGATAGGAACACTGTATTCTCCGAATGATGGGTCTTTGCAGATGAGGAGAATGAGCACAACCAGCAAGGGTTAACTGCAACAGACTTTGTACTGTACTGTACCTGTTAGGGCAGAGATACACGCTCAGATTCAGGGAGATTAGTCGCCCAGCAACAAATCTCCATTTCTTTGGGGAGACTAATCTCCCCGAACTGTCCACCCTGCCTTCCCGCCGGCAGGATGACACTCGGAACACTTAGTTTTCCGTAGTCGCCCGACTTTGCCTCACCAGGAAACTTTGGGGCGACTTCAGAAAAGGAATCGCTCCGAATGCCATCCCGACGGCTAATCAACATACTAGCCGGCGGGAAGGCAGTTTTGGGAGATTAGTCGTCCCGAAGAAGAGGAGATTTTCCGCCAGGTGACTAATCTCCCCAGAGTGTGTCTCTGCCCTTATCCAGAAAGTTTAGAACCTGGGGTTTTCTGGATAACGGATCTTTTTATAATTTGGATCTTCATGCCTTAAGTCTACTAGAAATTCATGTAAACATTAAATAAACCCAATAGGCTGGTTTTGCCTCCAAATAATCTTAGTTTGGGTCAAGTACAAGGTACTGTTTTATTATTACAGAGAAAAAGGAAATAATTTTTGAAGATTTGGATTATTTGGATAAAATGGAGTCTATGGGAGATGGTCTTTCTGTAATTCAGAGATGGATAATGGGTTTCTGGATAACGGATCCCATACCTGTACTAAGTTTTGCAGAGAGAGTGAGCACAGCCAGCAAGGGTTAACAATCTTTGGAGGGAAACAACCAGCACTAAATAACTTTCTAATGCAGAAACTAACTAGGCAGACAAAAATTTAATTCAGATTCACCAGATTTGCAGGAGAAACCAGGTCATTGCCAGGAGATCAAATCAGGAGACAGAGCCAACAAGGAGCATAAAGAAATCGTAGTCCAGGAGCAGAGCCAAATTAAGCTGTTATCAGTCCACACTAGCGAAGTACAGAAGGGGAGAAGCCAATAGCCAAACCAAAGATCCAGAAACTTGAAAGAGTCAAAAACTTGCAAGACTGCGAATGTATGTCCCTTTAAAAAGCCAAAGAGGCAAACTGCTGGAATGGAGCAGTGGAGCCTCGCAACCTTTTATTAAAAAGACCTCTGATTTGCTCTTAAGATATTGCTGGTGGTAATTCCTACAATGTGATGTCACAGATATTTTTGCATCCTATTCAAAAAAAAGCACTCAAACGACTCCATCCACCTTGACTTGTGGCCTATTTCTGCTTTGCTTCCCATAATTTGATGTGCAACTGTTTCTGTTATTGTCTGGTTATCACACACTGCTTGATTGACTTTGCCTGCTCTGATTGCTGCCTGCCCTGACCTCCAGCCTGTTTTTGTTATTTTTGCCATTATGCATAGCAGATTTAAGTACGTTAAGGCAAAAGTCAATTGTTTGCCTGGCTTGGCCTACAGTATATAATTCAGGCCAAAACGGCCATTTGATACAGTGTACCACCCTTCTACTAAGTGCTTTCCAACATGTTAATACATGGGGCCAGATTTACTAAAGGGAAAAGTGGCACTGTATCAAATGCTTTAGCAAAGTCTAAGTAAATCACATCCACTGCCATCCCAGAATCGAGGTCTCTACTTTCCTTCTCATAGGTAATGGGGGCAGGCACCAATTCGCTAGCGAAAGAGACTGGCACTAGCGGTCATTTGCACTCTATCGCCAGGTGACTTTTCACTCTGGTGAACGGACGCAACCTCTTTCGCCAGAGTTGCCTTAGCCACCTCAGACCAGGTGAAGTGCATTAAAATAGCTAGATCTTTCTCAATCTATTCTGTGAGTTGAAAATGCATCAAAGTCAAAAAAACGCTGGTGACTTTTCCTTTTTTCAGCCTGATTGTCTGCAAAAGACATAACAAACTTTTTTTTGGGTAACCGGTTTTCCCCATACATTTGCAAACATATGGAACATTCATTTTACAGTGGGCTCATGTGTAGGGCCTTATATTAACTCTCTTGTTTTTATTAAGGTTCCCTGGACATGTGTTTTTAAAAGTGTAATTTGTAAGTCTAGGGACCCTTAGTGTTAATACTACAGTCTAAGACCTCATGGTCTGGGAATTTCCCTGTTTGGCTTGAGAGTGGGGTCTTCTAGAGTTTCCAGGGGCAGAGCTCTTGGATTGGTGCAGCATGGCTGATCCCAAAAGCGGCCACAAAGTGTCGCTGGGCTCTATAAAAGGAGATTGCCATGTGCTCAGTCAGCCATTACTGCTGGAGGATTTTCTGCTGATTGTACTTCACTAAGGAGTAGTGAGTTCAGTTGCCATTATGTAGAGGTAGGAAGGCCTCTGAGGCTGGGGTGGCGACCCCATGCCTAGGAGCTTGATCAAGAGGGTCGGAAGTCCGTATTTTCCCAACTGAATGTGAAATGCTCTCGCTATATACAGTGCTGGGAGCTACAGTTCAGCTATGGATTCAGCAACAGTGTGCTCACACTATAGACAGTGCTGGGAGCTATGTCTGAAGGATTATACAAGCTGCATATGTTTATGACATGGATTCATCACTGTGGATGCCTGCTCCAGCTCTAGGTGAGTCTGCCAGCTCTGTGTGTGAGCCCTTGGGTGAGTGATGCCAGGGGAGGGTGTAAAAAGAGAGGATCCAGCATATTCCATTAGTGACCCAGGCTTTGTTTATGCCTGCCACGAGGTAGCCAGTACCTAACCAGAAGGAAAGGTATTTTGGGCTGCTAGTGGTACTTGGGAACTATTGTACTCATTTGGGATTGAGACTTTAATCTGCAAATGAGTAGTGTGGGACTTTGCCTGGAATGGAGGGCCAGGAAATGGAATGCCACAGGTTCCCATGTGAATGGGTTATATTTTGTGATGTAAATGTGTTTTTTTACTTACCCTTTAAATTACACTTTTTTTATATAAAGTTGTTATTTTTATTCCTAAAAGTTGTGCTGCATGTTATTCCTAATGGGGCCACCCGCAGGTTTATTCTGGGATCCCATTAGGTGGAGGCATTGCCAGAGAAGAGAATTCCCAGTACCCTTTCACCTAGCAAATGGGACTCAGGACCTGTAAGTCGGTAAATATTGTGATGTACCATCTTGATACCAGGGGGGTGGCCAAAAATGGCTTACATAAGTATATGCACCAACATTTAACATAAATATGTCCATACAACTTTAATTTTCCTGCCCTATGCAAATTGACCTGAGCACAAGATCCCTAGCGAAGTTTTGCTTGGAAGAAATTAACCCTAGCGCATCTTCAAATGCTCGCATTGCCGAAGTAATGGTAATGAAAAGTCGCCAGCATTCGGCGCCCACAATGTAACTCTGCATTGAAGTGAATTAGCGTAGTCTGAGCACATTTGCGACTGGCAAAGTGTAGCGATAGGTGCGAATCGGTTGCTGACATTTCGCCCTTTAGTAAATCTGCCCCATGGAGCGATGGAGGGATGATTTGGCTGAATTTGGCCAAAATGCTTGACCTCTTAAATTTGTGTATGGTAACCGTTATTATATATTCCATTAGAAGTTCAATTTCCTTTATATGTAGTGTACAACATACTGTATATTGTTATATATGAATAAATGATACCAAGTTAAAACACAGAGGTGAGCGAAATGTAACACAGAGAGAGCCGCATGCAAATTGCCAGCCTGAATACGCAGCACTTTTATGCCATTTCCAGTTATCCCGTGTTGTTATTGGCTTACGCTTTGCCACTTTCGCTGAAAATTATATGTGAACAAACATCTCCCTGCGGAGGGTCCGATTTCTCTCTTTGACTTTGAGACTTTCATCACAGTACTGGAATGGACGGTAAGAAAGGAAATGGCTTATGAGCTGATGGAAAATAATTGGGAGGCTTTTGTATTTGAGTGAACCACTGGGATTAATGCTTGTCTTAAATTATTCCAAATTATTTCGGAATGCTGATGGAAAGACATAAGGTCCTTCTTGCCTTTTTACAAATCCCATTAGCTTACCTTGGGGGAAAGCCGACCCCGCTCTTAATATGTTTTACAGCAGGAGCTGACAGTCTTGAAAGGATTTGTGAAGTTTGCACGTTATACTGAAAACATGCGCGATGGAGAGAACAAAGGCATTTAGAGTCGGCAACAAACAGAAAAGGTGCCAAAAAGACCTCATGAAAAAGAAATTCATTGATGTCAGTTGGCGTTACTGAATTACACGTCTGCACCTTGAAATAACCCATCATATGCTTGTACTATGTGTCTTACTGCATTCATTTCTTAATTTCAAACATAGATCCGTATAGGAATTATTCCAAGGCTAGGAAATAGGTCCCTAGGAAAAACGAGGCCGCAACAAAGTACATCAAGAACATCCTACGCGGTGGTTCACCTTTAAATTTATTTTTAGTACGATGTAGAGAGTGATATTCAGAGAGAATTTGCAATTGGTTTTCATTTTTCATTATTTGTGGTTTTTGAAATATTTAGCATTTTATTTAGTAGCTGCAATGTTATCTGGTTGGTAGGGTCCATATTACCCTAGCAACCATGCATAGATTTGAATAAGAGACTGGAAATATGAATAAGAGAGGCCTGAATAGAAAAATAAGTAATAAAAAGTAGCAAGAACAATACATTTTCAACCTTACAGAGCATTTGGTTTCTCAGTGGGATCAGTGAACCCCCATTTGAAAGCTGGAAAAAGTCAGCAAATCAAGGCAAATAATTAAAAAAACACACTAGGGGGCAGATGTATCAAGGGTCGAATTTCGAGGGGTTAAATCCCTCGAAATTCGACTGGGGAATAGAATCGAATAGGGAATTCGGGCAAATTTACGCGCTGGCGAATAGTTGAATAGGCGAATATTCACCCGGTGAATAGTCGAGCGATCGAATATTCGATCAAAAACTTAGAAAAAAAGCCATAGGCTTTTAAAGCAATTCAATAGGTTTAATCTGGCGAAGTAGGCAGTCCAATGATTTTTAAAAGAGACAGTACTTCGGCTATCGAATGGGCGAATAGTCGCAGCGTTTTTTTGCTCGAACTTTTTTTTTGCTCGAAATTCGAGTTTTTTTTCCCTCTATTCATTCACCCGAGCTTAGTGAATGTGCCCCCAAAAGTTAATTTAAAGGTGAACCACCCATTTTAAATCTACCAGTGGGCAAGTTGGAAGGACACAGGTTACACTCTGTGAACCCCTTACACTCTGGGGCCAAGAGAAAATTTTTTTAATTGAATCATACCAGGTAACTTGTTAACATACAGGTTAGTTGGGGTTGATAGAACTACACCCATCACTCAAGTTCCTATACAAGTAACAGAGAGTCCAGTCCCTATTTCCAGTTTGTCCCTTGTCAGCTAATGCTCCTTGTACAAAGACCCTGCATAAACAGCTTTTACATTTGATACAATTACATTAAATATGATCAAAGGCAGTGATCTCCAACCAGTGGCTCATGAGTAACACGTTGCTCTCCAACCCCTTGAATGTTGCTCCCAGTGGCCTACAAGCCGGTGCTTATTTTTTAATTCTTGGCTTGAAGACAAACTTTAGTTGCATAAAAACCAGGTGTATTGCTAAACAGCGTCACATGTAGGCTGCAAGTTCTCATAGAGGCTACTAATAGCCAATCACAGCCCATATTAGGCACCCAGGAACTTTTTGCATCAGAACCTTTGGCCTTTAGCCAGACAGCCCTGTCCCATTATTCCTGAAAAAGGTTATAACACACTCTGGCTCTAATTTACCAATATAGTTGCTAAATTGCACCTGTACAGCTACCAGTCAGCTTTTTATTGTTAGTGTTGTTATGGGTTTCTGGACTTGGGAAAAAGCACCTTTCATTACATAACCCTGTTTCTTTTTAGGATAGGCCTAAAAATTTGGAAACTGCATTGTCACTGGGATACAAAGGTGTTGGAAGTGGCGACAGATCTAGTACAGATCTCCTTACTTGGGTGTTAAACCATCCTTTCTTTAGTAACTGATTTCACACGCAAAGAGGAAGATTTTCTAAAACTTGTTTTTTTCCTCATTTTTTATTTTTAAAAAATGACCAATCTCCCAACCACAAATCCCCCTAATATACAAAAAAATTGCACGTGCGGGAAAAGACTCAACAAAATCTTCAACAAATCCAATCTTGCCACTTTTTAGAATTGTTGTTCATAAACAACAATATTTTTGTGTTTTGAGTCAAACAGCCTGAAACCCTCGAACATCATGAAGGCAAAAACGTCTTCCAATTGTAAAAGGCCAATGACTTTTACATGATTTTGACAGGTTTTAGCTGGAGTATTTTCGAATTCGGATTTTTTTTGTTAACTTATATTTTTTGATTTCAGAAAAAAGAAACAAAACAGCAAAATGTAATATAAATACAAAGGAAATAAACAGAAATATAGCAAGCTACTAACATGCGTACAGATTGGATGCTCATGCCAAACGTGTCTAGGTCTGTGAGACAGTCGTTTTTTGTTGCCGTTTAGCTCCATTAGGTGGATGACGGCTGGGCGGTGCCTATCTATCTACAGTCCTACAGCCAGACAATGCAGCTCCCATAGGTCTCATACGTCCTTGTATTTTTCCAGTCTATTGTGTAGTGTGGCAATGCCATATTCTAATACCTTGTTGGTATTTACCCTTTTTATTACTTCCGCAAGGGTAGGTGCAATTGCAGTTTTCCATTTGCTTACAATAGCTAATCATGTTGCTGTGAGAATCTGGTTAACCAAGCTTTGGCCACTTTTTGAGAGATTTTCCAGGGGTTTCCCCAATAACATTGTTGCAAGGTCCAACGGAATCTGTCGGTTTATTTCTGTCCATAGGGGCTGGATGATCGGGCAGTCCCAAAAAGTTTGGACTGATGTTCCGTGTTCCACAACTCCTCCAGCAGGTCAAGGGCGAATCTGGAAAAAGTTTGTTAAGTTTTCGAATTCGCATTTTAAGCAGCTTTTGAACATAAGAAAAATCTAGAAAAAAATTGAGCTTCTTTTTCCCTCTAAAAATTCAAGTTCTTCTCCTTAAAGGGATACTGTCATGGGGAAAAAATGTTTTTTCAAAATGAATCTGTTAATAGTGCTGCTCCAGTAGAATTCTGCACTGAAATCCATTTCTCAAAAGAGCCAGATTTTTTTATATTCAATTTTGAAATCTGATATGGGGCTAGACATTTTGTCAATTTCCCAGCTGCCCCCAGTCATGTGACTTGTGCCTGCACTTTAGGAGAGAAATGCTTTCTGGCAGGCTGCTGTTTTTCCTTCTCAATGTAACTGAATGTGTCTCAGTGAGACATGGGTTTTTACTAGTGAGTGTTGTTCTTAGATCTACCAGGCATCTTGTGTTAGGGAGCTGCTATCTGGTTACCTTCCCATTGTTCTGTTGTTTGGCTGCTGTGGGGGAAAGGGGAGGGGGTGATATCACTCTAACTTGCAGAACAGCAGTAAAGAGTGATTGAAGTTTATCAGAGCACAAGTCACATGACTTGGGGCAGCTGGGAAATTGACAAAATGTCTAGCCCCATGTCAGATTTCAAAATTGAATATAAAATAATCTGTTTGCTCTTTTGAGAAATGGATTTCAGTGCAGGATTCTGCTGGAGCAGCACTATTAACGGATTCATTTTGGGAAAAAAAATTTTTTCCATGACAGTATCCCTTTAAGAACTTGATCAGAAAATGTTTCACTTAATAAATAGACCCCCTTGTGTGCTCTATGAACATATATAAGAAATAACACACAAGGAGATTTGTTTGCCAATTCGAGCAAATAAAAAGGGCATCAGAAACCATTCACTCCATTTACCTCTGCAGTGTTTCCTTAGCACAAATGCTCAGACAATACAGTGTAGCCTTCAATCCTAAACACAGCTGAGATTACTTTCCTGGCTTCCAATCAAGTTTCATCTTAACGGGAACAATTCTTCTCTTTGACATCAAAGCAACTAACACCACTGCTCCACTTTACATATCTGGCCTCCTCTCTGGCTCTCCATTCCTTTGCTCTCTTCTTGCTCTCTTCTTGCTCTCTACTAGGGGCTGACTTTCAACTGCCCACTTGTACAACCAGTTGCTTTCAAGTTAAAAGTCAAATGTTTTTCATTTTATTTCTTTGCACCTCGGGAACATGTTTTCTCCAAGCTGCCTCTACCCCAGCTCTTACAATGGTATTTTCTCTAGCAACCCATAATCATTGCTTTATATTTAAAAAGTCCAGAGGTGTCCAGACCTTATTGACATCAGTTCTACTTCAAGGGATGCCATACTAACGTGATATAAAGTAACATGATCAAAATAAAACTGCAATGCCTGTGCAAATGTAACTTGCTATATTTCCAGCGTTGATAAGATGTATACTGGTGCTTAAATGATTACGAAAAGATCTTGATGTTTTTTTAACCAATATAACATGTTTTTAATACATAAAAATAAAGTGTGTTTTAGTTTTATGTCATACATGGAAACAGGACTACCATCAAGGGGTGCAGGGGGTACATTTGCACCAGGCCCGGGGCTGAAGGGGGGCACGGCTGTGTTGTACTTTTTGAATTAGCTAGGCCCCCCTTGACAACACCGAACCACTGAAGTACAGGGGAGCCAAAGATCCAAAGAGCCGAAGACTCGACATGCTGAACACCCAAAGTCCCGAAGACCCAAAGCCGCAAACTGAGCCAAAGCACGAAAAGACCCAAAGCCACAAAAAGACCCGAAGTTGAAGTCCTGAAGCCGTGAAAATACCCAAAGCCACGAAAGGAGCCAAACTATAGTTTAATACTATGTAGGCCCCTGGCCACAAATTTATTTTTTTTTTACATATTCTATGGGGCCCCTGATGCCACTATTTTTTATTTTATAGGCGGGCCCTAGCGCAAATTTTTTTCTAACTGATAGGGGGGCCCTGATCACCAATGATTTTTTTTTACTTGTATGGGGGCCCTGATCACCAATGATTTTTTTCAAAACTTTTATGTGGGACCTTGGCCGCCAATGTTTTTTAAAAAAACTTTTATGTCAAAGTTTTTTTTTAACTTATAATGGGATCCTGAACACCAATGCCCTTTTTATAACTTGTGTGTGTGTGTGTGTGTGGGGGGGGGTACTGTTTTTAATGCTGTCTCTGTGGCTTTATTACTATGGTGTGGGGTAGGCGGGATCTGTGGTGGGGCTTGATGGCTGAGCTGGGGTGGGCGGGGACCAGGGGGCCCAGAAAATGTTGTTGTACGGGGCCCAGTGATTTCTGATGGCAGCCCTGCATTGATATAACCTTGAAGGCTGTATAAAAGTGTTATTCATGAAGTGTCCAAGAAAGGTTGCTATTGTGCTGTCTGTTTAAGGAACTTGTAATTTTAATGATGTGAGCATATAAATAAAGGAGCCACGTCCAAAATGCATCAGGTCTTGTTATCCGGCAGCCTGTTGCAATAAACTACCGCATTTTAGTGCTGCCTGGATTGTTATTGAGAAGAGTGTGGACATGGTTGGGACTCCGTTGGCTGAGCACCCAGGAAGGTCCCAGTATAATACAAGCAGGAGCTGTGAAGTAGGGACTCCAGATAAAAGGTGGGTCTGGAGAGGTCTTTTCCTATAAGATGCTACTTAGTTAACACACTTGTCATGAATAGCACAAATATGAACAATGGGAAGACAACGAGTAATGGTTTCTTTGAGCTATAAGTTATGACCACTATTTAACTGTTACATGACTAAGCTTATGAACACCTCTGCCATAATGTAATGTCATGTCAATTTCTCAGATCATTTAAATAGGAAGGGACACAACACATTGCTAATCACTAGATTGTGATGATTTATGAAAGTCTCTGAGAAACCCCAGCAATATAGAACAGATAATAGAAGAATACATTTTATTAAATGGAAAATAGATGGTTGGGAGCATTGTTAAACTGACCAACCAAATCTGTGCATGCATGGTCCCCCAAAACTGGAAAACGATCCCAAAATGAAGTTTTTGTATTCTATATACGTACAGTATATGTCCTCCTTTGGCCTTACTCAATACATTTGGTCACCAGCAAAATCTCTTACTGTCATTGAAGGAATGGAGCTCCAGACAGGTAGCCTGGTAGGGCAAAAAAAGGTATGAAATTCGGTCAAGTTCCTGTCTGTTTTTACATAGCAATCGTTGCTCTTTGTTTTTCACATATCTCATGCTTCTAAAGACCCCCATTCATGGGCCGATAAAAGTAGACTGAGTCAGCAGCTTATTGGACCTGTGTGTTAATTCCAGATTTCGCCATGTGTGAATGTTTTCGTGAAAATTTGCCTCCAAAAAACACCCATTGACCTTAATGTACAGTATTTGGAGAAAAAAAGTCACCATAACAAAAAACGCCCATTGAGTTTAATGCATTTGGAGCAAGAAAAATTGTCTTGCGCGTAAACGCCCATTGGCTTCAATGCGTTTCGTGAAATTCCGCCGATTCGCAAATTCTTTTGCAGTTTCGCGAATTTTTGGGTAAGCAAAACGGGACAGATTCGCTCATCACTAATATTCAGTGATTCCTGGTGTTTTGCCACTACTCCCATCCATGCAATTACAATTGTATAAAAATACCACCATAGTAAAATCACCTGAAATCTCTACATGTGCCATAGGTTTTAGATCTCTAGGGATCAGAACTAAAGCTGCCAGTTAAGACAAAAATAACAGACCAATTGCTGTTATCAAAGGGTTGTACATTACTTTGAATTAACTTTTAGTTCTTTTTTTTAATTGTTTTATTTGTGGTTATTTTTGAGTTATTTAGCTTTTTATTCAGCAGCTCTCCAGTTTGCAATCTCAGCAGTCTGGTTGCTACTGTCCAAATTACCATAGCGACCATGTATTGATTTGAGACTGGAATATGAATAGGAGGGGGCTCCTGACTAAAAAGATGAGTAATAAAAAGTAGCAATAATAATACATTTGTAGCCTTGCAGAGCATTTGTTTTTTTAGATGTAGCCAGTGACCCCCAGCTGTAAAGAGGCAGAAGAAAAAGGCACATAATGAAAAAACTATACAATAGTGATGTGCGGGCGCCCCGACAACCGCGGGCGGGTTCGGGCTGACTACGCACATTTCTTTGCAGGTGGCGGACGGGTGCGGGTTGAGCTCTTCTCCTGCTCTCCCTGCCACCGTCAAATGTCGGCTTCTGACTTCCGGGTTCGTCTTTAATAGACGCTGGGAATGCTTGTCCCGCACCTTATATGATGTTATCGGTGGCGCAGGTCGGCACAGGTCTAAAAAAGAAACCCGGAAGTGTGGGTGCAGGCCAAGCGAGGGTGGGTTAGGGTTCGGGTGCGGGTCGGGGAAATCCCTACTATACAACATAAATAATGATTTTTTGATTGACATTGTTTAGCATTAGCCATTCTAAAACATATCAAAAATTAACTTAGGGCAGAGACACACATGGAGATTTGGGGAGATTAGTTGCCTAGCGACAAATAGCCTCTTCTTCATTCGACTAATCTCCCCGAACTGCCTTCCTGCCAGCTAGAATATAAATTGCCAGCAGGATGGCACTCAGATCGCTTTGTTTTCCGAAGTCGCCCGAAGTTTCCTCGTGAGGCAACTTCGGGTGACTTCAGAAAACGAAGTGATCCAAGTGCCATCCCATTGATGATTTCGATTCTAGCCGGCGGGAAGGCAGTTCGGTGAGATTAGTCGCACGAAGAAGATGCGATTTGTCCCCGGGAGACTAATCTCCCCAAATCTCCACATGTGTCTCTGCCCATAAGGGTGAAGCACTCCTTTAAACCTATTATCTGTGCAATAGGAATGTATTAGATTATTCTGTAGTAAATTCAGGGCATGCCATTCAATTCTTACTATCTCAAAATTGAAGTTGGGAATTTTTAAAGAACTACTAAACATCTCCTACAACTTAAGTCTTGACTACCCATCAATACAAAAGTTTTCATGCATTTAAACACAAAACATATCAGATACATTCTTAATAAGCAAACACAAAGCCTAACAAGCGATAGAAATAAATGATAAACGTTAGGTTTAGCCTGGGAGCAGTCATTTGTAAAATTAACTGTCCATCGTGGCGTATAAAAACACTTTAGAATGACAAATAATTTTGACTTTTAAGAGGATTTTTTTTTTCCCCTCCTGAAATTTACTGAAAATTGATGCGGCCAAGTAAATTGTATTTCTTCTCTGAAAGTACTTTCATCAAGCTTCAAATATTTCAACAAAAAATACCATTAGAGTTGTTTCAAAGGCATGCCTGTGGTTTAGTCTAACTACTTGTTACACAACCGTTCTTTTATAATGTAAACCAACGACTGCGTGATAAAGTGCACCGGTTACAAATGTAAACAGATGCATTAGGGATAACTTAAGTAATGCTTTCTCTCATGTGATTACAATTTATGTCACTTGAAGACGGAAATCAAAGGAGGGCTACTCTAATCTATCTCTAGATTCTGGAGATACACCTAATTATATCAACAGTGCAAATTGGAGCACACATTCTGCAGGAAATAAAATACTAAAGTTCATGGTATAGAGATAATAGGGAAATATAGGGACAAGTAATATGTGGCATTTATATTATAGCAACCAGAATGATGGTATAACAAATATATGAGTGGTCCTTTGATATACCTTCCCAAGGGTCTTGCCATGACTAGCTTTAGTTGCACTTTAAGTCAATGCCTTAATATTTCTAATGTTATGGCCTTGCTGTTTGGCTTCCACAGATATTGTTAGGTATTATATTGCAATTATCTATGCTCCTTCTTCACATGCTGATCGCGTAGGATTGTGTAAGATGAGCCACGATGTAGATGTGACTCTACTGTTTACGTGCGGTCCCATCGCAGAGGCAGTTGAAACAGTGAGGAAGGGTTTCTAAAAGACAACACCCTTGACAACAGTACAAAGCTAAACCCAGAGCAAGTATGTTCCTTCCTGGACCTATGCCTAAATACCACCTATTTCAAGTACAAGGATAAGTTCTACAGGCAGAAGCATGGCTGCACCATGGGATGGCCAGTTTCGCCAATTAAGTTGAACATGTACATGGAGGAAGTGGAAAGAAAGGCCCTGGATAGCTTTAAAGGAATCACTCCCAGTCATTGGTTTCGATATGTAGATGACACCTGGGTTAAAATACACACACAAGAGGTACAGACTTTCACTGAACACATCAACACAGTGGACCACAACATCAGGTTTACAAGGGAAGATATGCAAGATAACACACTAGCTTTTTAGGAATGCTTGATAAGAGTCAGAGAGGGTGGAAAGCTGGAAATTGAGGTCTACAGGAAACCTACCCACACACACCAATACCTGTTTTTTGACTCCCACCATCAATTAGACCACACACTGGGGGTTATCAGAACCCGACATCACAGAGCAGACAAGATCCCCACCAGCACAGAGATGAAGGTGAAAGAATTGGAACATCTCATTTGGGTATCCAGATTGGGCCTTTGTTAAAATCGGTAGAAACAGAAGCAATAACACCAAGACTTCTGGTGAAGATGGAAAACAGTACCGAAGAAAGAGCTTTGTCCTCCCATATGTAGACGGGGTGTCGGAATTTTTTTTTAATAAACACCACATCCCTATCTGCTTTAAACCCAGCAACACACTGAGGCAGCAACTGGTTCATACAAAAGACCCCATCCCAAAGCACAAGAAGAGTAACATTGTGTGGGCAGTGAAGTGTTCTGATGTGGGATAACAAAACAACCGCTACACAAACGTATGGCGCAGCATAGAAGAGCCAGCTCCTCTGGTCAGGACGTGTACCTACATCTAAAGGAAAAAGGTCACACTTTTCAAGACTGCCAACGACTGGTTCAAAAGAGATGTTGAAGCCATATATGTAAAAACTGAACTTGAAAGCAAGTTTGAATAGAGGGGCGGGTGCAAACTGTACCTCCAGGAGATCCTTGCTGATTATGATAAACAGATCAAGCTGATTGGAGCAATATTCCAGTTTTTATTCCAAAAAAGATCTTATTTACAAGTCAATCTGAATTGAGAAAGCCAGTTGGAGACTGTGGGGAGGCAGTCGCTTGTGAGCTAACATTTAAATAAAACACAAGATTCAGTTTTCCCTTTTTGTAGGTGAAGGTCGGCCACAGCTTTTATTAAAACCATATTTGTCAAAAACCGATAACACTGTCCTTGCCATGTTATACCAAGCCCAGGTTGCCCCAGATATGGACACGTGAGGGTGGTGGAGACACCTAACGGCTATTTGTACGTCGCCTTTTCTGTATTACACTTGTGCACTATACCACTGAGGAAGGGAGCGAGAGGCTCCTGAAATGTTTGTTTTTTTCCGCACTATAAAAGTTTGGAGGTCCAGTATGTATAGCGCATGCTTATTCAATTTCTTTCTCGTCACTATTGGTATATCACGCTGGGTCACGTGATTGGAGGAAATCAGTGCTGCAAGTTGGAAAGATTAGATTAGATAGAATTTGATATTCACCATATTGCAGGTTACCACAGATGGCAGCCACCGCAGCCACGATGGGTATGTCAAGGGCGAAACCTACTCGTCATACCCAAATAGAATGGACCAAAAACAATTACCCGCCATTTGTTCTATAACACAATCTTAACAATATGGAAACCAATCCCTTGAAACTTTATTAACAAATAAATATAATAATCTAAGTGTAACAGTGCAACGTGTGGGGGGTGGGTGGGATAATCAGCCGCCATTAGGGGAGACCAGACACGCTGCCAGCCTGCACAGCGCTCCAGGTGCCCGTGACGTCACAAGAGGAGGAGGGTAAACAGCTTTTCCTTTTTATAACAGCCCTCCCTTAGTGCCATCAACCAATCTTTTCACCCCATGTAGCCAGTCCCAGGGTTCCCTCTGCTCCCAGTACCTCCCCACAGTCCCGAACACCCTTCGTTACCCACTTTGGTGCCTTGCATGACTAGTGATACATCTTCAAGAAAAACACAGTACTGTAAGTCCAGTTAAATGAATCAGCAGGAAAGAAGATGGGGAGCTACTGGGGCAGCTTTGGAGACACAGATCTGCTAAAGGACTGTGGTTGCCTTGGGCTGGTACAGAAGCACAAAACATAATGTACAACATTTCTAGCTACTTCTTTAGTTTAACTTTCCTTGTCCTTTAAAAAGACAGCACAGTGCTTGCTACCTCTCCTCGCACATCTCTTCCCATCCCCTCCACATTCTTTACTTGCCATAGCTCTCTCCCTTACTTGCTCACTCACTCCCCTCTGGTCCCCGTTGGCCAGTCCCCCTGCTTCTGTGTTTTTTATTACCCGACGCCACATCTAATATGGACGCTGATGATGTCACTGATGGAAGGCTGGATTGAGGGGAGGGGAGAAGAGTGAAATGAACAGGAACAGAAGGTACTAGGCAATGAAGGGAAAGAGATTATTGGGAGACACCAAAGGAAAACTAAAAAGAGGAAGACAGCTGAGGGGAACAGACAGAGGGAGGGACATAATGGATATTGATATCAAAATTATACGAATAGCCACATCTAGGCAACTTTTAAATTCACCTTCATTATTTATTCTTTATAGTTTTATAATTATTTGCCTAATTCTTCCAACTTTCAAGTGGAGGTCACTGACCCCATCGAAAAAACAAATGCTCTGCAAGGCTACACATTTATTGTAATTGCTACTTTTAATTACTTGTCTTTCTATTCAGACCCTCCCCTACTATATATTCCAGTTTCTTCTTCAAATCAATGCATGGTTGCTAGGGTAATTTGGAACCGAACTTACCCGCTCCGAAGCAGTGAAGCAGGGAGCATGGCTAATGGGCAGTACAGAAAATTACAGTAGGGGGGACATGATCCACTATATAATAGATAAGATCCATAAAGAATGGAATGCTCAAAAATACTCCCTATAAAAAGATGATTAGTGACGTCACTTGTTTCAACTAGTGACATGTCCCTGACCTTGGGGTCCTTAGTCCTTATATAAAGCAGTCTATGTCCATCTGCCTTTATACGGTTATGAAACTCGTTAGTGATGCCTAAAATCCTCATATTTTACCATATATTCCTAATACAGCAGGGATTCCTGGTTAATGCATCATGATATCTGCTCTCTCGGAAAGAAAATTGCATCACTTATGAAACAGGGTCAAATTATTTGTGCCAATATTAAATATTTATATATTTACAAATGTCACAGAAGGGACCTGGAGGTGGGCATTGAAAGTACTGTTTCGATTTTTTGCAGATGATACTAAATTGTGCAGAACTATAGGTTCCATGCAGGATGCTGACACTTTGCAGGGTGATTTGGCTAAGTTGGAAAACTGGGCAGCAAACTGGAAAATGAGGTTCAATGTTGATTTTTGGCAAAAATAAAATAAATAATATAAATGCAAGTTATACACTAAATGGCAGTGTGTTGGCAGTTTCCTTAAATGAGAAGGATCTAGGGGTCTTTGTAGATAACACGTTGTCTAATTCTGGGCAGTGTCATTCTGTGGCTACTAAAGTAAATAAAGTTCTGTCTTGCATAAAAAAGGGCATTAACTCAAGGGATGAAAACATAATTCTGCCTCTTTATAGGTCCCTGGTGAGGCCTCATCTGGAGTATGCAGTGCAGTTTTGGACTCCAGTCCTTAAGAGGGATATAAATGAGCTGGAGAGAGTGCAGAGACTAAGTGCAACTAAATTGGTTAGAGGGAGGGAAGACTTAAATTATGAGGGTAGACTGTCAAGGTTGGGGTTGTTTTCTCTGGAAAAAAGGCGCTTGCGAGGGGACATGATTACACTTTACAAGTACATTAGAGGACATTATAGACAAATAGCAGGGGACCTTTTTACCCATAAAGTGGATCACCGTACCAGAGGCCTCCCCTTTAGACTAGAAGAAAAGAACTTTCATTTGAAGCAACGTAGGGGGTTCTTCACAGTCAGGACAGTGAGGTTGTGGAATGCACTGCCGGGTGATGTTGTGATGCTGATTCAGTTAATGACTTTAAGAATGTCTTGGATGATTTCTTGGACAGACATAATATCAAAGGCTATTGTGATACTAAACTCTATAGTTAGTATAGATATGGGTATATAGAATTTATGTGAAAGTAGAGAGGGGTGTGTGTATGGATGCTGGGTTTTCATTCTGAGGGGTTGAACTTGATGGTCTTTTTTCAACCCAATTTAACTATGTAACTATGTAACTGTGCTGCTGGCACACAGAGATTTAAGAATGAAATCATTGCTATGGAACTAGATCGCTTCAACATATAACAAAGAGTTATATGTACAATGGAAGCCTACGAATAAACACTGCCCTCTATGGTCTTGCCGTACATTGTTTTCCTCTCCCTAATAGCTATAATGATGGCAGAAAGACACACTACATAGACACCCTGGATAGTATAATCACTTAGCAGGCTTACATTCCTAGACCATTTTAACAGGCTTGCCTTTGGAATGTAGATTACAACAGTAGCAAAAACAGAGTAATCCCCAAATAGCCTTGGAATCCTGCTTGAAAAATGACCCTGCTGGATACAAAAGAAAGGCAGGATAAATGGGCAAATTGTGACAGGAGTTGCAGAATTGCAGCAGTTTTCCGAGATCAGAAGGGAATATTTCAGTGAGGATAAATGAGTATGAATGTATATAGTCTGACACACACACAGACTTGTATAGAAGAACAGCCACTGAGCCCTTTGTTAGGAAACACATAAAAAACAACATATACAAGGTCTATACATGGATGGTTCAACTTTGGCTGTTCTGTTAAACCGGCTTCTACATTGCGGATGTTTTATCTGATTCTAGCAGTTGCTGCACTACAGCTCCCAGCATCCTCAGTTATAATGTATAATTCTGAGAGGGCATATTTGGGTGCATGTAAAACACTAATGGCAACATCATTCCAGAACTTGACACAGAACTACAGTTCTCTTGGCCACGGATCTAATTAGGCTGTGGATCCAGCCAGTGGGTTTACATAGTCCTATGAGCATGTGCAATCCTCAAAAGTGAGCCTGGCCTCCCAGTTTGAGACTCCTCCCCAGTCCATTCCATCTCTTCATTGTATTAAAGCAGCAATATATCCCCCTTTCCAACATTACTTTTGTAAATAGGATTTGTGGTGGGCAGAAAACAAGAAAGTCGCGTTTAGGTGTAACTGGGAATGACCAGGACATATTGGGGGCTCTAGGATGGATCTGAGCTCATTGACACCATGGGGGTTATTTATCAAAGTCCTAATGTATCTCAATATTTACTGCGACAAACGATTTTTTTTATGCTTATTTATTATTACATAAGAAATCAAAGTTTTCGGGTGAAAAATTCGAAAAAAATTTGAAAATCGGATGAAAAATCTGAAAAGATTTTAAAAAATCAGATTTTTTTACACAAAGCAAATTTTCAGGTAAAAAAACAGATTTTCAAGATTTGCTCGGATTTTTTCATCCGGTTTTCACGATTTTTTCAGATTTTTCCCCCGAAAACTCAGATTTCTTATGTTTTTTCTCCAAAAACCCCGAAAACTTCAGGGTATGGCACGAAACCCAGAGCACATCAAAAAATCATTGGGACTTCTCCCATTGACTTATTTGCAACCTCGACAGGTCTGAGATGCCGGATTTTCAGATTCTGATTCTCAGGGTTTAATAAAATCCGAAAAATTTGATTTTTTTCCCCCCAAAATTCGGATTTTATACTAAAAAAACATTTTTTTGTTTTTTTTTGGCATTTAGAGTTTAGTAAATAACCCCCCATATGTGACATAGCCCTTAGCAGTTGCATACATAAAATGATGATAAAATACTTTTTAATTTCTAATTTAAGGAAAGCTTTTTTTTTTTTTTTGCTAAACCATCTTAATATATCACCACTGGATATCAATGCATCCAGATCCATATTACATTTAATTTATACACATATTAACTAGGGATGCACCGAATCCACTATTTTGGATTCGGCCGAACCCCCGAATCCTTCGTGAAAGATTCGGCTGAATACCGAACCGAATCCTATGCAAATTAGGGGTGGGAAGGGGAAAACATTTTTTACTTCCTTGTTTTGAGACAAAAGGTCACTTGTTTTCCCTCCCTGCCCCTAATTTCCATATGTTCGGATGCGGTTTGGCCAGGGAGAATGATTCAGCGAATCCGAATCCTGCTGAAAAAGGCCGAATCCTGGATTCGGTGCATCCCTAATATTAACTCATGTTCCATATGTACCATAGACGGTTATGGAGAAGCACAGGAGAATGCTGTACAATGACAGTGGAAAAATGACTTAGTTGATGAGGCCCATGTAAAAGGTATTGATTGGATTTCTCAGTTTCAACATTCAGCAGGTATCCCATAGTGGTGCTATATAGGGATAAGTAGTGGATTATATATGTGTGTGTACTGGTATGGGACCTGTAGTCTGGAATGGACCTGGGGCTGTTCGTATAACAGATCTTTCTGTAATTTGGATCTTCATACTTTAAGGGGGTTATTTCACAAAATGCTAATTTTTCAGTTTTTTTTTAAATAAAAAAAAGTCAGACCAAACTAAAATCTATGATTTGATTATTAATTATTTAAAAAACACGAAGTAATGGGTCCGGGGAAAAATAATCGTATGAAAAATCGTATTGTATGATTTCTTTGGAGTTTTTACCCGATTCATACCATTTTTTCTGGATTTTTCCTGAAAAGCACAATTTTTTTGGAAATAGTTGGGTTTTCGGCTAATTCCAGCACAGACCACAGAAGCTTCCCAATAGGATAGGGACCTCTCCCACTGACTTATATACAACTTTGGCCGGATTTTCAGACTTTTTGCAGCACCGCGCTTTAATAAATTCTGATAAATGAAGGGGTTTTTTTTTCACAAAAATTTTATAGTAAAAAAAAACATTTTTGGGGTTTTTACCATTCGGACTTTAATAAGTTACCCCCTAAGTCTGCGAGAAAATCATGTAAACAGTAAATAAACCTAATGGGTGGATTCTGCTTCCCATAAGGATTAATTATATCTTAGTTGGGATTGAGTACAAGCTACTGTTTTATTATTAAAGAGAAAAAGGAAATAATTTTTTAAAATTTGGATTATTTGGATAAAATTAAGTCTATGGGAGATGACCTTTCCATAATTCTGAGCTTTCCTGATAATGGGTTTTCAAATAACTGATCCCGTACCTGTAGTAGTAACAATACCTGTCTGTGTTTGTGTAGTACAAATATATAACACACAAGCATATCTGTAATATGGATACAACTGTACAAGTCAAAATGTCCTTATCTGCAGTGAAAGAAATCAGGTTTCTTCTAGATACAGTGTAGTGCACTAATACATTGTTCACAACGTAGGAGCCTATTATGGGTTTTATTATGTTTCTTTCCAAGTGTGACATCCACAAAATCAATAGTGACATCTTGTGGCAAAGGGAAGTTCTTTCTCTTGTGCTACAAAACAATAGTGAGTGCTGCCCCATTCACCCATTCTCCGTTCTGTTTGGCCGCTTCTTGTGGAAAAGTTATAAATTGCGTCTGTGCTGCTTCTGTTGCATGTGTGTCTGTACTGTAACGTGCTGCTATTGCCAGGATGGAAATATATAATGGGTAAATTAATTTTGCCTACATGGGGTAGAAATCAGTCTGATCCCCCGAATCCCTTCTAAATCAGTCAGGCAGTAGGAATAACAAATGTACATCCTTAGAGCATTTCATTGTGTCTTCTTATTTTGAAGAACTTTAACAGGGTGATGTTATAGAAGTCACAGCATTTTCACCAGGCTGAGTACCCCAAAGTAGGGGTCTCCAACCACCCGGCCACGGACAGTCCTGAACTGGGCCGCCGAGCCTAGCCTGCAATTAACGCTGGCGCACCGAATTGGATGAGCAGTTGCTACTGACCCCCCGACCCCCTACTGCCGACCCCTCCCCCTCCTCCTATCAAGAATGTTTTCCTTTAAAAAGGGTTGGGGACCTTTGCCCCAAAGCACCCTATCAGCAGCTGGCATATACTGGGCATATTGTTTAACAATATACATGGGATTTAGCTGGTATAAATGTTATTTGTGTTATTCGTATGTCAAAAAACAATAAATATGATTCCTGACCTTTGTTAAAGGAACAGTAACACCAAAAAAATTAATGTCTTTTAAAGGAATAAAAATACAATGTAGTGTTGCCCTGCACTGGTAAAACTGCTGTGTTTGGAAACTCTACTATAGTTCATATAAACAAGCTGCTGTGTAGCCATGGGGGCAGCCATTCAAAGCTGAAAAATGAGAAAAGGTACAGGATACACAGCAGATAACAGATAAACTCTGTAGTATACAATGGGATTCTTCAGAACTTATCTGTTATCTACTGTGTCTCCTGTGCTTGAATGGCTGCCCCCATGGCTACACAGCAGCTTGTTTATATAAACTATAGTAGTGCTTCTGAAGAAAATACACCAGTTATACCAGTGCAGGACAACAAAAAAATGTTTCAATAAAGGTATTGGACTTATTATTTAGAATGCTCGGGACCTGAGGTTTTCCAGATAACGGATCTTTCCATAATTTGGATCACAATACCTTAAGACTACTAGAAAATCATGTAAACATTAAATAAACCCAACAAGCTGATTGTGCTTCCAATATGGATTAATTATATCTTAGTTTGGATCAAGAACAATGTACTGTTGTATTATTACAGAGAAAAAGAAAATAATATTTAAACATTTGGATTATTTAGATAAAATAATGTCTATGGGAGACAGTCCTTTCCGTAATTTGGAGTTTTCTGGATAACGGGTTTCTGGATAACGGATGCCATACCTGTACTGTGGTGCAAATTTGCACCTGGGCAGCAGCCCATAGCAACCAATCAAATGTTAGCATTCAGTATTCACTGTGAAAAAGACGATCGCTGATTGGTTGCTATAGGTTGCACTTTGCACTAGGGCTGTACAGCTGTATGCAGCTAATACATTGATTTGATGCCAATGTTTGTGTATTAAGTGAAATACCTTTCTAAAGAGTTTGTTTGGTAAATAAAGTGCCAGTTAGTATTTTTAAGAACCAGTGGCACCCAGATTAACAGCATGTTGAGACAGACATGTGCTCAACATAAGAAGCAGCAGGAGGCTACTACAATAGCGCTACATACGTTTCATTTCAGTTCCTAGGAGTGGAAGGAGGAACTACAGGATTGCGTTGCTGTGCTGGGCTATGGGAAGCAGTTCCAACCCTCCAGTGTCCACTAACCCATAGGAATTCCATGCACAAAATACATACTATACCATGGGTGTAACTACAAAGAAAGCAGACCCTACAGGGACCCCACAAGGCCCTATATATACAGTTTCAATTAACATTGGTAAACCAGGTCAACCTCTAGACATTTTGGGGGCCTGAAAAATATTTAACTGGGGGGCCCAGTAATTTCTAGGTATGCCACGGTACTACTGTATATACAGGCTTGTGACTTGGGAAGTCAAATAACCACTGTGACTGCATCGGTCACTCAGTACTCCAAGTCTGTTACATGGAGATACGTTACAATAATAGAAATACCTTAAAAATGTTTTCCTATGTTTCCACACAGCCCACCGAGTAATATTATTACCTAGAAATTCTATGGAGAGGATATGTTTGACTCCTTCAATCATTTGGGGTTTTCTGTAATATACACAGATAATTGAATTTAATATATATAGAGAGAGAGAGAGAGAGAGAAGGAGAAACATAAGGTAGACGGCACTCACAGGACTCGCTGAATCATCTTCCAAAGGTTTATTTTGCTCAACGTTTCGTTCCCCCACAGTGACCTTCGTCAGGAATCAAACAGTTTTTCATTGCAGTTTCACAAATGTACAGTATTAGCTTTCGGCGAAACGTGGAAATTTGTGCCTGCCGACTTTGTGAATTTATTTGACCATCACTATATCACAGGAACCACAAGGGACTTTTAACTCTACAATACAAGTGTCCGAAATGATCTAAAGATAGTGTGAGTAATTACACCTCAAAGTAAAATAAAAAGCGATTTTTATTCACCACCATGCCATGTTGGTCAAATAGAGTTAAAAACATTTAAAAATGAGCAATGCTGAATGTGAAACTAAAGGGATCCCTTCTATATGGACATTAACCCCAATAACTGATTGTATTAATCAGAAATGGGATAATTTGCATGCTATTGTGTAAAACAATTAGTAGTCTGTTGGTGTGAAAGGACGTAATGAACGAAACTTTGAAAACAATAGATACAAAGTTATAATTGTGATCTCCTCTGATTAATTATGTTCAAGTGGATAAATCCATGTTGGTCCTGGTAAGGGAAAATTCTGAATTCAGAGGCAAAACAGTATGCATGCATTCCCCAAAATAATGCAATCTGAGAGGAGGATTGCAAGGTAATTGCTTAAATGTTTACTGCCCATGGGCCAATATTCGATAGAGAAAAGTGACTCCAATATTAGGGGTTAATAATTTCTGTGCATGCTGGAGTCTGTATAATGCTTCAAATAAAGGAATGGGTGCGGCTCACCAAAAGTCTTTGCTGGTTTAATTCCACGGGTTATCCTGTGTTCGATATCCCAAATCAATGTATCAATAATGCAGTTGGTTGTGGAACAAACGCAAGGCAGCAAGTTGACTGCAATACTCTTTATTGGGAGTTACACAACATGTTTCGGGCGGAGCCCTTTGTCAAGGGTCTGTATAATGCTGAAGGTACGCTATCCACAACTGCAATGCACAATAAACAGTCCAGATGAACAAAATTGGCTATATAGATATCTCAACATATACTTCCAAATGTTACAATCAGATTACAGGTGTACCGTATATACTCGAGTATAAGCCGACCCGAGTATAAGCCGAGGTACCTAATTTTACCTACGAAAACTGGGAAAACTTATTGACTCTAGTATAAGCCTAGACACAACTACAGCCCTGTCTCCCAGCAGTGCACATTCTGCCAAAGCGACCCCCCCAGCGATCAACCGGACTTCTTTGCAAAGTTGATGGTGACAGAGAATTGCCAAACGGATTACTTTGTGCATTGTCCCACTGTCCCACTACCATGTGCAGAGGGTGCTGTTTGATATTGCCATCACTGTTAATCTTTCATATAACCAATAGAGGGCGCTGTGTGATATTGCAGTCACTGTTATTCTTTCATATAACCAACAGAGGGTGCTGTGTTATATTGCAGTCACTGTTAATCTTTAATATAACCAACAGAGGGCACTGTGTGATATTGCAGTCACTGTTTTTCTTTCATATAACCAACAGATGGCACTGTGTGATATTGCAGTCACTGTTATTCTTTCATATAACCAACAGAGGGCGCACTGTTATTCTTTCATATAACCAACAGAGGGCATTGTGGGATATTGCAGTCTCTCCCCAAGTGTACTGTTGGTATAGGAATGATTAAAAGTGACTGCAATCTCAGCTACTCGGGTCGGGTACAGCTGACCCGAGGTAGACTTTTTCAGCACATTTTGGATGCTGAAAAACTCGGCTTATACTCGGATATATATACGGTATATCCCCCTATTTATCAATAAATGTTGACACATTTTTCTCATGCGGAAAAAGTCACTATAAAATTGTAAAAAATCCGAATCCTACGTTTTTTTCTGATTTTTCACTCCTTAAAAAATCTTTTTCTCCAAAAAAAAAATAAAATAAAAGTATATATATATATATATATATATATATATATATATATATAGAGACTAAACAAAAATAATACTGTAAATAATAATAAAAACCCAAGTGCTACTATTACTGCATAGTTGGTTGAGAAGTAGCTTGTTCATCATGCAATTAATCAGAATGAGTGAAAATGATGTACTTAGAGGTTCTCCCATTATCCATTACATAGGCATTTTGCTAATGCTCTGTACATTTCCACAGGCCTAATAACCATGTGATTAATTTCTCCTTCTTCAATACCATTTTTTATGATGCAGGATATATATATATATATATATATATGACCACATGGACAGTGCTAGTCAGCAACCTTCTTACAAGCATTACAGAAAGACATTAAGCGTTCCAAGAATTGTACAAAAGCCAAACTGTGACTTTATTGACACAATTAACAGTGGGTAGAGCTCACATATCAACACCAAACACATTCGACTGTAAGCCATTGCAACAGGAATCCCTTGATATAGCCATTACTTTGCTGTTTCAGTCTCAGATAGAGTCTAGATTTTCCTGGTCACCAGCCAGGCCTTCTGTACCGTCTAATTGAAGAGCGTATTTTGGAATTTAAGGGTTATTCTTGCCTGGATCCTGTGAATACTGATTTATTATCGATCTCCTCTCGTTAGAGAGCGTTAAGATATACACATGAGGATGATTACTTTGTTACAGTTTATAGGCTTTCTTAGATAAGATACTTAGATAAGATCTTACAGCAAATAATCATGAAAATGTCGAATTTTTCCAACCCGTAATCAACCTCTTTTCAGGAAATGTTGTACCCACCACCTGATCAAGTCATCAGAAATCATAGTACTCCTGGAGAAGGCTTCAATGGTGTGTCTCTTTTTGCTTATGCTGTAAACTTAGAGCAGTGGCCATTGGCCTTTTTCAGTTGAAGCCCCCATTAGAGAGCCAACCTTTGGTCAAGTAAGGTAACAGTGGAGTTATCAGGATCTTCTTACAGTATATTAGTAGTAGGCTTAGGACTTTGCTTTATATCGGAAGTTGAGAACATCTACAAAAAAATAAACAGGAAGGAATTGTTTGTATATCTATATATATATATATTTCAAACAAATAAAAATAAATATAAGATGCAGAAAACAATATTGCGCGGTCTTGCTACATAAACAATGAACTCATAGGCTCATAGTAAGTGCACAGTTGGCATGAAACGCGTTAGACTACACATGTTCTAATAAATAATTTTTACATTTTGTAATTACTTTTGCTACTAGAAGGCCGCCTAACTTTAGTAATCTTTTTACATCTACATAAAAACATTAATGGGACAGTCTACCTCTGAGTGCAATGAATAGGGCTTGTGCTGAACATACTTTTTGCCTGTTGTTTTACAAAAGATTCTATGTGTGTTTGTTATTTCTTGAGCTAAACAGAGAAAACAGGGAAACTGAAGCCACTCCATGTTTAGTTAGGATGCACAAATATATATTTTTCTATTGAATAACACTGACTCAGCATTCACTGCAATACTGAGGTTATATGGTGAGGGGCCCCTCTCAAAGGTTTCTCCAACAGGTTTTTTGGCATGCCCTTAGCTATCTAGTGGATTTAATTAATTCGATTCATTTTAATATATTTGTTTATTATAATGCACTACATTCCCAAATTAATCTAATTTATTCTAAATTAAATGGTCTAATTTATTTATCAACTTGGATTAAAAGACGGCATAAGTGGGGTTGGCAATGTTTTGGTGATTGAATCAAATTTCAATCAAACATCAGATGGCTAGGAATTCCCATACAGTCTTTATTAAATTGACCTATGGGCCTCCCAATATATATAAAAAAAAAAAGCACTCCACCTTGTGTCCAACGCATTGTCTCCACTGTAGTTATGCAAGGTATAGAGTCCTTGGAAAGAAATTTTGAATGCTCTGTGGGAATACAGTGATCACTCCACATTTATCTCTGTTCTTGGTTAAGGATAAATTTGGATAACGTACTGGAAATGTTGTTTCATGTCAACTTAAAACAAAGACTCTTTCTGTTAAAGACAAATATCATGTGCTCCACATTAGAGATGCCTCAAGGCAGCATCTGTTCGAGGATGGTGGGGCTTTTGAATATATGCCTACCCTGAATGTTTTTATGGGTGTGGTGGAAAAGAATATTTAACACAAGGGCATTCAACCTAAAGCTCTTCAGCAAATAACTGATATTCTAAAAGGTGACCCATAAAATAACCCTATCAAATTGGCATAGAAATATCAGTATATATGAAAGACGCTCCTCTGCCCATTAATTGACTTATTTAACCGTATTCATGGTCTCAATGTTTGTGTAATAACAGTGGTTTGCAAATCAGAGCAGGGCCACTCCTGTCATGAGGCGAGGTGAGACCCGGGCAGTTACGAGGGGCAGCAAAAAATCATTTTGTAACTTTAAGAGCCAAATTTCCAGGTTTAAGCAGGAAATTCAGCTCCGTTAGTGCATTGAGCGCTTTTGTGCTCACTGTAGTAGCAATAAAGGGTGGACAGGAGAAGTCAGGTGCTTCAGGTTGACTCATGGACTGCAAAGGGACGAGACTTGCAGGAAGTCAGTTGGCTTGGGAGTGGTGTTTGGTTGTAATGGTCATCTATGGGGCAAATTGTCAGCCAGTAGGCCCAGACAGGCAATGGGCTATGGTTCTACTAACTAAATAGTACATGCACAATGGTTTCTAATGGCAGTCAGGGTGCAGGGCATTCTTTTCCCTAAGCAAATTTCATTAAATATGGATGAAGGATTTTTTTCTTCTCAAAATAATAATAATTCACTTTATTTCCAAGAAATTTAGATTGTTGTCTGAACGATCTAAAAAGATTGTACCAATGCTTTAAGGTAGGACTTCACAAGCTTTTTTTTCTCGCGGTCAGACACGCTGCGACAAAACGCATGCGACAAAACGCATGCGACATAAATAAGGTAAGTAATAGAATTGTTGTATGGTGTCGCAGCGTTGATGCGATGCAACACGACTGTCGGATGCAGACGCTGCACGCTTGTCGCAGCGCGTCAGATCGCAACAAAAACGCTGGTGGAGTCCCACCCTTACTCTCCAAATACAATTATAGTTTTCAGGGAAATTTGTTCTAGTACAATAAGATTTCTCCTGTATTAATACATGTACCAGACTAAACGTTTAATTTCTTTGGTTATTGTTCTTTGTTCACACTCCAGCCTCTAGGAATTGAACAGCAACAAATCAATTTGAGGAAGACTTAATTTAACAATGCCAGAGAGGACTGGCTTTAATTACTCTTTTCAAAAGGCTGCAGATACTTTGGTTTAACTTATGGTTACTGAATATATCACAGCCTTTATTTAAAAGCATTGTTTGCTGGATCTATACAACATCAAGAGAAATAATGCCTGTGAACTCTGATCATCTTAAGCATCATACAGAAACCATAATGATTATGTTGAGATATAATAGAATGACAAATATATCAACCTGCATGATGGGTGATATTGGGAGACCTTGGAGAAGCCATCATGATTATACAGGCAGTTGTCAGGGCCTAACTGCTCTATTTAGTTTGTTAGGATCCTGGAATCAGGCAATTAGGAATTATAGAAGAATCCAAGAAGCGTATTGCACACTCGATTTACTAAATAATTGGTGAGCCCAACGCGTTTCAACCATAGTGGTCTTCCTCAGGGGCACAAATAAATAATCAAAGGCCTATTCTAAAAAAAAATATATATATATATATATATATATATATATATATATATATAAATATATATATGTATATATATATATATATATATATAGCTCGAGTGAAGGATTCGAAGTAAAAAACTTTGAATTTCAAAAAAAAAAATTTCGACCTTCGACTACGACTTTGATTTGAACGATTCAAAGTAAAAATCGTTAGACTATTCCACCGAAGTACTGTCTCTTTAAAAAAAACTTCGACTACCTACTTTAAACCTTCCGAGCTACAATGTTAGCCTAAGTTTTCTAAGCTTTTTCTGATCGAAGGAAAATCCTTCGATCGATGGATTCGAAGGATTTCATTGTTCCATCGAAACGATTTTTCCTTCAATCGTTCGATCTAAGTATTTGCGGTAAATCCTTCGACTTCAATATTCGAAGTCGAAGGATTTTACTTCGAGGGTCGAATATCGAGGGTTAATTAACCCTCGATATTCGACCCTTAGTAAATGTGCCCCTTAATGTTAAATGTTGCGAGGAAGTTGTTGAGGTCTGTCAAAAGAGCTCGACCTGAACCTGCAAGAGCCGCGGGTCCAGTGGGTTTTCCGGGACGGCCTGCACATTACTAGTATATAGTAGTGATGGGAGAATAAATTCGGCAGGTGTGAATTTGCGTGGATTTCCACGTTTTGCCGCCCTTTTTATCTTTTTTATATTTGATGTTTATTCTGTCCCTGCTGAAGACCACCAATGTGGTAAAAACACGTAGGGCTGTTTGCTAATATGTACTTTTTTGACCATCGAATAGGCTACTATGACCTTCAACTATGACTTTGACTTCAATTTGAACGATTCGAACTAAAAATCGTTCGACTATTCGACCATTCGATAGTCGAAGTACTGTCTCTTTAAAAAAAAATTCGACTACATAGTTCACCACTTTAAACCTACCGAGCTACAATGTTAGCCTATGGGGACCTTCCCCATTACTTTTCTAAGGATTTTTTGATCCCAGGAAAATCCTTCGATCGATGGATTAAAATCCTTAGAATCGTTCGATTCTAAGGATTTCGTCGTTCGATCGAACGATTTTTCCTTTGATTGATCGATCGTAGGATTTGCGGTAAATTTTACTCGACCCTTAGTAAATGTGCCCCTGAGTGTCAATCCATATATCTGCTTGGAATAAATTCACCAAAACTGCCGCGAAAATTAGCTGGCAAATAAACCATCACGTTGAAAAAACATTGTCGCACGTCCAAATTATTCGGACGCCCATTGACTTTAATGCATTTCACAAAATTTTCACTGTTTCGCGAATTTCGAGAGAAATTCGAAAATGTTTCAGGGAAGGGAAACGGGACAAATTCGCCCATCACTAGTATACAGTATATGAATCTATATGGACATAATGTATAGCCAAAATCTATACTGCCAGTCAGGACAAGACTTGTTTCAAGAGCTTGACCCACAGGGAAAAATGTCCCCAAAGACTTTGTCAACAAAAAGTGTAGTGTGCTCTGCAAAAGTAGGGGAGATGTACCAATTTTAAAACAGATATTTTAATAATTTCTGGTTCAATAGACCGATGACATAACCATTTGAGGACCAGAAAAGAAACTGACAGCAATTTGATGGGGAAATATGCACAATGTATAGTTAAGTCTAAAGCTAGGAAGAAAAATTATTTTGCTATGACCTTGATTGGGGTGTGGTTTAAGTGGAAATATTTGGAAAAGTGAACCTGGCCTATTTACAAAACAGCTTAATCAGCGTTTTCCTTGTTATATTAAAAAAATCACTACCTTTATGCTATGATATTAAAATCTCACAGTAACAACATTAAGGGGGTTATTTACTAAACTCTGAATGCAAAAATTCAGACTTTTTAAAAACTTTTTAAAAAATCACGAATTTTTCAGAATTTATTAAACCCTGAGGATGGAAAAGTCAGAATCTAAAAATCCAGCATCTCAGACCTGTCGAGGTTGCATATAAGTCAATGGGAGAAGTCCCAATGATTTTTTGATGTGCGCTGGGTTTCGTACAATACACCGAAGTTTTTGGAGTTTTCGGGTAAAAGTTCAGAAAAAAATCTGTTGAAAAAATCATGAAAATCAGTTTTTTTAATGCAAAGCAAATTTTCGGGAAAATGTGATAGTAATTAAGCGTAAAAAGCCTGAACGGATTTGATCGGAGTTTGTAGCAGAAACTATTGAGAGAAATTCGGACTTTGATAAATGACCCCCTAAAGGTCAGATTTATCAAAGGTTGAATTTCGAATTTATGTGAATTTTTTTTACTCTAATAAATTTGAATGTACTCAAAACTAGAATGTTATCTTATTTAAGAAAAAACTTGAACGTCTAAAATTAGAACTAATGTTACTAACCCGAAAACTCGAATCAAATTAAAATGAAACTCGATTTCAATTTTTTGCTGAAAAAAACTTGATTGTTAGGAAGGCTATTAACATCTTCAAATGGGTCAATGGACCACTGCCATTGACTTGTCAATGAATTTGCCAGGTGTCAAATATTTTAATTAGAACTGTTTCCATGGTCAAGAGGTGATAAATCTCACATTCAAATTTACATTTGAGTTGGTGCCTTTAAATTTGAATTTGTGAGTTTTGACACAAAAACATTAAAATTTACCATTCGAACCTTAATAATTCTGTCCCTTATTGCAACAATACTACAAGGACAAAAAAAACTTGTATTGCACAGTCATGAGGTATCAACATCTAGGGGCCCATTCACCAAGCTCAGGTGAATGAATAGAGGGAAAAAAAGATCGAATTTCGAGTAGTTTTTTGTGCTCCTCGACTATTGAATTGGTGTAAATTCACCTGAGTAGAATGATTCGAATAGATCGAGCACAAAAACGCTGCGATTATTCGCCATTCGATAGTCGAAATACTGGATCGAGCGCAAAAACACTGCGACTATTCGCCCATTCGATAGTCGAAGTACTGTCTCTTTTAAAAATACTTCGACTGCCTACTTCGCCACCTAAAACCTACCGAATTGCTTTAAAAGCCTATGGGAAAGTCCCATAGGCTTGTTTTCCAAGTTTTTGATCGAATAAAAAGGCATTCGATCGAATGAAAATCCTTTGAGCGAATATTCACCAATTCGACTATTCGCCAGCACGTAAATTCGCCTGAATTGCCTATTCCCCTCGAAATTCGACCCTTGATACATCTGCCCCCTAATCTACAATCACAAAATCAAGGGATCTTCATGTTTAGATACAGATCAGCATTTCTTGATGTTGTGTGATGGCTACAAATTAAAGAATGGTCTCCAGTACAGGTGCCTAAGGGGGTTGAAAGTCTATGTTTGATTTGAATTTTGACTTAAAATCTAATCACAAAAATAACACCTAAGAGCATAATTTCTTCAATTTTTTTTCTTTTATTTCGTGCCATTTCCAAGTGATGTCGTTTCACAGATTTAATAGTCCTGTCAACATAAATTAGCCAAGCAAGACAGACTGCAGAATTCTGCCATAAAAACAGGGTCCGTTTTTAATTAGATCCACACGGCTTACAGCATTCCTAAATATATATTAAATTGATATTCCTTGTAGTTTTCTCTAAACCCAAATGAAGCAATACAAGCTGGGAACACAGCTGAGTAAATGTGTTTCCATAGACTTCATCAGTCACAATCTGAGCGTTGTGCCATGTCTGTAGTGATGATGTTATGATAGAAAAAAAATACACTTGCCAGTGCGAGATTTATAGGCGACCCAATTACTGAGAAATGGGAAAACTCTGAGATAATGGACAAAGGAATAAATCCTGCATTCTGACTTACATTGTATTGCAACTCAAATGTAAGAATCTAAATTGTTGGTCCCTCCATGACTCAGGGTAGATATTTTTCTTATAATTTTGCAATATTTTTAAGAGATCCTTAGGAGAGATAATAATACTCAGGCATGAAGTTCATTTTTCCCCCCGAATTGTCCAAATGGTCATAATCCTTACTAGACAACAGTAATTGGGATATTTGTTGGATATTATTTAAACATTAGTTCTCCAGCAAAACAAATATTGAGTCATAAAAATGATGTTCGAAAAGCAAAATATAGTACCCATTTCCCCTTAGATTATTACCTCTTTTTAGTTGAAAAAATGTTACTTTATCTTTCTTTTCCAACTGATAAAATTCTTTAATAACATTCCAAGAAAAAGATTCCAATGGGTTAGGGTACAAGATTTGTTTTTATATCCCTTTTGTTTTTGAAACATGACAGTTGCAAAGATTATTTACTAAAGCACGGTAAATGTTTCCGCATGTTATCACTGCGAATATGTTTCCGCCAAATTATGTTAAGTTTACTAAACTTCGATGCGCTCTGAAGTCATTTTGATCACTGGCAGCGACTACGGTAACGAACCAGCTTGCGTTAGCGGCAATTTCTGTGCGTTGCAAATTTTGAAGCGTCAAATTAAGTTTGCGAATATTCATGCTATAGAATAGTCTTGTTTTATGCCGTTTATTATGGCATCATTTATGGCCAGATATGTATCTTCAAAACTGCTAAACTTTGTAGATATTCTCAACAACACAGTAAACAGATTTCACCCAATCAAACATGTATGCATCATATAAATCCACATTTCAATACATCCAGTCACAAGACTTACCCCCCTGCAAATAGAATCATATAAAAAGAATTCAAAAACAAGTTTTACCAATCAATCTGTATGCATCATATAAATGTTGTTTAAAGGATAACTATACCCCCCAAACAATGTAGGTCTCTATTAAAAGATACTGAGTAAAACAGCTCATGTGTAAAACCCTGCTTCATGTAAATGAACCATTATCATAATAATATACTTTTTTTTAGTAGTATGTGCCATTGGGTAATCATAAATAGAAAATTACCATTTTAAAAAATAAGGGCCGCCCCCTGAGATCGTAAGATTCACTGTGTACACATACAAACCACATGTAAGGTCACATGAGCCAATTAACAGACAGAGTTCTGCCTTTTGCTTCCTCACTTCTTCCTGTTACAGTTAGTGTTATAGTATTTCTGGTCAGGTGATCTCTGAGGCAGCACAGATAGAGTCACGAAATGGTGGTTCAAGGCAAGAGATGTAAAAGGGCAATATTTATGTAAATATATATTCCAGTTTGGTAAGATTCTTTAATATGTCTTTCAATTTGATATAAAACTAAGCTAAAGTATTCATTTTGGGGGTATAGTTTTCCTTTAATCTAGGCTGACAAAGCCTTTGGTCCCTCCAAGCCATAATAAATCGTCTTTCATCTGAAAAAGCTGCTGTAGCAGCAGACAAAAGAATAATCCAAAACATCTTTTATTATCCTGTCACTTCTCTCTTCTCCTGTCAGGAATGGCAACAGGAACAAGAATTTTGCGAATATTCTTAAAGGGGACCTGTCACCTTTCAACAACCTAAAATAAACCTCTGTAATGAAATCCGCATCAGTAAACAAGTTAAATGCCATATTTTGTACCTTTGTACGCTAAGCCGTTCTCCCCCAAACCGCCGTTCTATTTCGAAGCGGTGGAAGCCGCCATATTGTTCCTCCAAGCGCCATTTTACTCCTCCGTCTCTAGCGATGACGTTGGTATTTTTAGCGCAATCTCGCGCATGCGCATTAAAACAAGTGACGCGCATAGTTCTGTGCTCAGGAACAGAGTCTCGGTCACGCGCTCAGGAAAAACTCTGAGTGCCCGACAACTGAAGGACAGAGAGGTACACCATTTACGCAACCCAGTCTTATTGGCAGTTAGTGGCAGCTACAGGCTGGCATCATGATGAGTGGCACAAGGGCAGTAGGGGCTACTGGGACAGGCTTTGCTAAGTAATCTTTGGGGGTCGCCAGAAGCTACTGTCTCCAAATTACTCAGATTGTACCCATAGCTCTGTTAGTGTAGCAAATGCTTTTAAGAGCCACGGGGTCCTTGGTTTAACCCTTTCCTCTCCGAGTTGCTGTGCTCTTGGCATCTATTCTGCCACACTCCCTATGGGGGCCTGCAACTGTTAATTTTACTGGTTTGCGCAGTGTTACTTTCAATGAAGTAAGCCACAAAGGCGACTTGTCAAGCAACAAATAGTCTGCTTCAGATTTAGCTGCAGGCAAAGTTGGTGCTTGTGAAAACACTGGTGCTGTTCCCAGCAAGAACACCCGAAATTAAAACACAATCATATTTATTATATGTAGAAAATACGAGACAATTGCTTGCTTCTAACAGACAGGTTGCAAACTGTACATCGTGGGCCATTTTTTTTATTGCAGCACGAATTGTTACCAGGGTAACCAGGGCTTGTCCAAGGTGTTTTGTAGCCCTAGGCAATAGCTTCAATCAGTGCCCCCCCCTGGGTCCTGCATTACCATTTCCCACCTCAACAGTCATATAGCCCCCTGTACCTGTGCCAGCACCTATCATATTGCCCCATTTATACCTGTGCCAACGGCAGTCAATCCCTCAGACCGACCCCAAGCCCCCAATCTGTACCTATTCCAACAGCAGTCAAAAAAATCCATCATATTGCCCCAAATATTGTGTACCTGTGCCAGCAGCCACCATATTGCCAGATATACCTGAGCCAGCAGCAGCCAATCCCTCATATTCTCCCCAATCGATACCTGTGCCAGTAGCATTCAAAAAATCCACAATATTGCCCCCAAATATGTACCTGTGCCAGCAGCTGCTAAGAGGGAGGTGGGAAGTGCTTTTGCCTGCAGTATGAATCACGGGCAAGAGGGGGTTGGAACAGCGGTTTATAAAATTTAAAATCTATCAATGGCCAAGCAAAAAATTTCTCTTAAAAGTGCGACCCTCGATGATTGCACCCTAGGCAGTCGCCTACTCTCTCTACCCTTAGTTCTGGCTCTGAGGGTAACCCAAAATTCTGGCTTTAAAGGGGACCTGTCAACTTTCAACAACCGACATAAATATACACAGACATAAAAAGCTGTACAATAAAAGTGTATTTGAAATTAAACATGAAATTGAAAGTTTTTTTCATTTGTGCATTCATAGCTATTTTTTACTAATTTAAAAATCCAATTTACTTTCACTTTCGTTCAGGACATCCTACAGGTCACTGCTCTCCCCACATTCACCCAGTTGGATAACCATTAAATTGTGTCGCCAGGTCATGTGGATGGAAATCGGGTCCCTCGTTTTGGTGCCAAAACAATATTTTAGATGATGGGTTCTTGCAAAAACCAGAGGGGTTGCTATAAGGTGCCATAGAAAGTCAGTATTTAGTGGGCTGGTGGGGGCTGTTTGGGCCTCTGTGTAGGCTGATCGGGCCTTTATTTAAATGAAAAGCCAGAGCCTAATTGAATTCTCAGTCCGGACCTGAAGGAAGGCATGCCTTAATAACAGTGTCCACAAAACAACTCCTGCCTGTTTGCTACAATAATGAGTCCCCAGAATGCGAAATCAACACATTGACTGCATTTTTTTGTGGGGTAAAAACACAGAAATATATGTTTACCCCCCAAACCCATATATTTTTTGAAAGTACACATTCTACAGAATCTAAAATGGGTACCCATGCCTTTCTGCTCCAAACTACTGAGTCGCAAGGCTTCGCCAAATTTGGCGGTTTTGTTGAAATATCTGAAAATTGCCTAAAAGCTTCAACTTTCCAGCATCGTATTGTCCATGTATCATTACCAGCATAAAGCATCCTAAATATAAACATGAGGGTCTAATAAACAGTTTGATGCCCAATGTGCATAGATATACTGAACTATGTGGCGCACAGAGACCCCCAAATGACAATATGTATAGACATTTTCACAGCTGACGTGCTGGCTGCTGCAATATAACCACCCGGTGTGTGTATTATGCGACATTACACCACCTAACAGTAGCTGGGGCAAACAGGTTATACGCTTGAAACAATTGAACACAACATATGCAGAGCTGAAAATACAATAAAATGGCTAAAAATTCAATAAAATGTCTAAGAATGCACCGAAATACACAAAATTGCAATATAAACACTGAAATAACATACAAAAGGTATTACACAGTATGGTTAGCGAATACACTAATCGTAATGGCAATAAAACTTTATTTTCAGCCAAAAAAAGAGACGAGGCGATAAGAAAAAAAAAAAAAAAACACAATGCCATGTATGTGCGTGTGCATGAGTACAATTGGTAACTTACATGTTATGTGTGCGTGTGTGCATGTGCACGTGTGTGTGAGTGCAGTGAGTGTAAGTGACCCCTCCAATCCTCAAAAATGTATGTGTAAGTTTGTGTAAGTGTGAATCTATGTGTGTATTACTGTAATAAGTGTGTGTTGGTTTGTTTGTGTGCACTAACCTGAAAAAGTTGCTGGAGACTGTTGCAGACGATCAGGAAGGGCCCCAGGAAGACATCTGTGACGTGATTCCTGTCCCTGTGCTGTGGGGTCGGAGCTGATCGCGGCAGTGTAGGCTGCAGCAGCAGGACACATATGTAACACGTGCCTGCTGCTGTTTCGGGGCCCCTGGGCGATCGCGCCCCAGGGGCCACTCGATCCCCTGCTCTGCTTGTTGCCTAGGAGCAGGGGATTGTGGAGAAACGGAGCGAGCGGCTACAACAGTCGCTCCTCCGCTCCAGAAACCGGAAGTGCTGCAGAACGTAGAATCTACGTTCTGCGGCATTTCAAGTACCTTTGCCACAGAACGTAGATTCTACAATCTGTGTCATTTAAAAGGTTAAATTTCCATAACTGTTAGCAACTTGTCACAGATGACAATTATTTATAACTTTTCTTTCCTCTTTGCAGAAGTCATAGAGACTGGCAGGCAATAATTTTGACTTTCCAATATTCATTTCCAAGATGGCATAGCACTCTATTCATTCTCAACCATCTTAACCATCTATTTGTGTAGCTTGGTGCCTTTGCTGGAGTATCATATCCTCAAATGTTGATAATTACAGTACATCTAGCTATATGTGATAAATTATTATCAAACTAGTTAATGTTAACAATATTAACAGTAATTATTTACAATATAAAATTAAAAATAACCATTTTTTCTTTTATTATAACAGCGAAATAAAAATGGATGAATCTTTTCCATCCACATCTGCTGGAGTTACAATTGATGATAATTACCAACTAAGGGTCAGTCAACAATCCGTTCTTATTACAATTAAGTATTCCTAAATAACTTCTATATCTCTATCACTTCACTGCTTCTGTGCAACATACTTTTCTTCTTTACTCTCCCGTAATGTACATAGCTATTGAATACTTATGGCCTTCATGGAGGATGCCTGATAAAGGAAGCCAGTTTTGGGCAGAACTCTATTTTAAATCTTATTCAACTTAGCCTAACACCCATGTTCTCACAAGAGTGGTTAAAACTATACCCAAATTCTCATTTATTTTTGATTTTTTAGTGTTTCGATATATGTTGTTGCTTGGTTTACTAATTTATGTATGAATGTATTCTTAGTAAAGTAATGAACGGTTAGTATTTAGTGGCATTGCTGTTGTGTTTTATAAAGACATACATATAATTCTCGAGTAATTATTCTGTATTGTTAACAGAGACAGAGTCTTATACAGGAACTGCAATCTAACTTCCCGGACTCAGATGAGGATACCTGTTTTCCTGACAACCCACAAAGATCAATTTCTTCATCAACTATTACAGAACAAATACTTCCTGATCCTCGTTTAGGAAATAATAGCTGGTGCACATGTGGACGATGCATAGTTATGCCTACAAGTGAGGAGTCTGTCTGCTGTCAGGAGATTCCAAATGTGGTTCTAGAAATGGCAGAAAATTCCAATTGTATTACTCACAACCAGCTGTTTCACACAATGTGTTTAGACAAAAGAATAGCTGATATACATTATATAATGATTACGAACCAACCGATTCCAGAGGATATAAGCATACATCATAGGTAAAAAAAAAATTAAATATATAACTAATTAATTTCTAATTCATGCATTTATTCATTGGTATTTTCATCTTTTAACCAGAAATCTACGAAGAACTGCTTACAGAAGCTTCACTTCATGGATTCATGGTTTGCTTGGAAAAGGAGTACGCATTGCCATACCATCATGTGCTGTTGCTGTAGTTCGTAACGCTTATCCTGACCCTGAAGAAAATTATATTGGTTTTGTAAAAGTGAGGGATTATTGTGCCATGGATATGGCTTTTGACCTATAGAATTATAACTGTCTTTACAATAATTTTTTCCGTTGTAAAGTGTAATAAAAATTATTTACATTCACTACATTTTTGAATTACATTATTTTCTTGATCGTCACAAAAACAACACATTGGTGTGTTGTTGAACTCATATTTCTTTAGGTCAAGTGAACAAGTCGAAGTGGAACCCATTGTACACGCTTTACGTTTATCAGGTTTGTTATATAGTAGCACGATCCAAGAAAATTAGAGAGTTAGTTATATCCGGCAAGAGCTACTTCTTTGTAGAGGTATGTGGCAATTGGAAGCCTTAGTGAAGGGATAGCAGTAATATTTGGGACAGCATAAGCTAATGGCCATCATATGTCTATCGCACGACACCACCAGCAGATTATTACACACCTTAGGGACCGCTAACAATAATTTTCTAATGATAACAAACCCCTAGAAATAAATTCCCGGTTTATGTCCCACAGGCAGAGCAGGGCATACACAGGCACAGTATGGCACACACATGGAGCAAAGGATAGGTATAGTATGTCCAACAAAGGGTGATGGAGAGTGGGCACACACTGGTAGCATATGGCATGCAGAATTGGGCACACAAAAGCAGCATATGAAAGTTAAAACATATAAAAAAACAGAAACCTATTAGTACCACTCTAAAATGAGCTACATGTATTTTGTTTCACAGTGATGTTTACCATTCCGGTGTCTGTAGTGTGAACAGGTGAACACTATCGACAGTTTCAGTCTTGGCGTAAACTATGCATGGCCTTTGAGGTCATGAACAATCAGGGCCGCCATCAGAAATCGCAGGGCCCCATATGACAACATTTCTTGGGCCCCCTGGGCTGCACCCACCGCAAGCCCCACCTAAAGGTCCACCCTCCCCACCCCACAGGTCCGCCCCCACCACACAGTAAAAAAAAATAGGGTTCACACATGTTAATTAAAAATAAAAATATATTGGTGGCCAAGGCCCCCCATAAAAAACACATTTGTGGCCAGGGCCCCCCCCGTTTAAAACTATTGGTAGCTACTGGCCCACATGAGGAAAAAAAAAATTGGTGGCCAAGGCCCCTTAAACGTCCATGCCTTCCCGAAGTCAGCAGCTCTCAGAAAGACGTGGCCCGGCTAATCGAGTAAGTGTGGCATGGCGGGGCCCCCCTTTCCCTCGGGCCCCTACAACTCTCCCCCCTGATGGCAGCCCTGTGAACAATACAGATATTACTGGTCTACAATTTGAATTTTAGGTCATATGAAGAAACCGACAAACTTGTGAAATGTGACAATTGACTTTATTGGTAAGATTAGTATTAGTCAGCAAATGTATTTTATCATTTTTTTAAATAAAAAGTAAAGTAGCAATTGTTTACAACAATAGTTTAACTGTAACAAATTTGATAATAAAGAATATAAAAGAAATAGGCTTATTTATGAGGTAGCATAGTTATAATAGTGATCAAAGCGTTTATAGCAGTAGGGCTACCAAACACATGTTTTCAATCTTGAGTCGATACCTGAGAAATAAAAATAAATAATTATTTTATGTTCAATATGAATAACACTTTTTCTTTGAAGATTATGGCATTCTAATATTGATTTACCTTAGTCGGGTCTTAGGAACTTTGATTATATTTGCTGAATCTCGAGAAATGTTCCTGGACTGCAATTCCTTTTTCAGGTCTAGCAACAGTTGCTATGTTAGCAGGTACAGTAGGAGCTCTTGGTATCCAGGAAGTCGATAGGGTGCCTTGTGCCTTTCGAATTATGTCTGCAGCCATTACCGAGAAATGATCTGTTGACATTGTCTCATACACATTACGAACAGTCCACCTTTTGTTGCATTTGCGGAACTCCATTCTTGTTCGTTTTTCTCCGACTGCTTCTGTTGTTTCAGTTTGAACTTTGACAACAGCCTGTTGTCTACCAACATTGAAATTGTGGGTGAGTGCAGCAAGTTTAGTTCTTGCCTCCATTGAGTCAATTCCATAGTGGATTCTTTTACTGCGGAATTTTAGCGATAGACTGTTATATGATTCGAGAATGCCAGTGTGACAAAAGTAAGTCAAATGTGGCAGGTCTTTCTCAATTTGATCATTTTTCACAATCTCTTGCAAATTTGCAAAAGCAGGAGAAAACTTGTCAAGCCACTGAGTTGTTTTGATGTCATCTTTTGAGAGTGGTTGATGGGCACATTTCTGATATTTCCTTCCTTTTTTTCCATTTATGCTTGTTTTGGACATGATAAAGAAGTGATTGCCACTTCTCTCTAAGATCTTGCTCATTCCCTTTGCATCTCCTGCAGCACCACCAGAAATGATTAATAATGGGGTTGTGCCACAATTTTAAATCCCCACATGAGCGTTTTTTGCTCGCAGCTGCAATTTTTTTTCTTAAAGACTTAGCATAATGCCATACGTCGAACTGATGGTTTATTTTGGCATATTTATCCCTCATCAGGCAACGTATACTTGGATGACGATCCGTGGCAATAATATGAACGTCCAATTTTTCACTTAGAATTCTCTCAAGGCAGATCTCAAAAGCCAGTTTCTCCATTGCCACAGAGGAAGAACACTGTGTGACCTGTACAACCTCAAAATCAACCACTTTTTTGGAGGTTAGATCGATCATTGTGTATACACAGTACTTTGCGCTGTATCCAGGACTATCGCATTGTCCATCTCCTCCTAAGCAAAGTGCCTTTTCTGAAATTTCTTCTTTGACTTTCCTCTGCTCCTTCACCCAATGCAAGTCAATAACTGGTAAAACCAGGCGTCGCTGATAACGATAAAAAGTGCTCTCTGAAAAATGGAGTAAACCCAATATCTTAAACATATCGTTAACCTTTTGGTAACTTGACCCACTAAGAATAATTGACGTCGCCAACAAAACATTTCCAGCTGACAGATTTTTTATCATCGGCTGACTTTCCCACAGTCGAAAATTGTGACCTTCAAAACAGATACAACGTATTTTTAATAAAGATCCTTCAAATTTCTTGATGATATGTTCTATTCTCGCATTACAAGCCACTGAGGATTGACATGTTATCATGCGAATAAGTGTGTCAAGACAACTTTCGAATACTAAAAATTTCTGTTCATGAACCATTTGTTCTTCAATCGACATTGATTTTTGTGTGTTTGTCTCCTCTGGCTGAATTATAAATGAGAAATCTGATGGGGTTGCGTCTGGATGATATGTCTCATCTTTGGTATTTTCATCTGTAGTTAAGATAGTAGAATTTTCGATGGAAGTGTGCAGTTCTTCCATAACAGATAACTTGCTATTAGAACTTTGTGGGACAGGAGCCACATCCTCATCTTTTTCATCATCAAATGGAACCATGGGCAAAAGTTCTTCATCACTTTCTTCAATTAAAAGAGTATTTCGATTTGAAGGTATTGGTGTTAATTGAACTTGTAAAGATAATTTGTCATTTCTTTTATGTGGAGTTGAGTGTGTATACTCAGGAATTGAGATTTGACGGACATAGGAGTGATCCCGATTGACATTATCCTCATCAGCATATAGAGATTCCATAATTTCGGGAATCTGTGTTTCCTGGCTGTTATTAAACATATTCAAATCAGTTTGGGTTGCTTGGGTAGAAGTTGAAAATTTCACCACATGGCAATTGCATTGGCAGGGTTGTGCTACTGAAGTGGAGGTTGAAGGTGTAACATCTTTTGTAAAACTTTGTATAGGTCTTTTAGTCATCCAAGATTCGGATACACTTCGAGTGTTGTCGAATAAGAGAGTTGGTATAGCATTATTTCTAAGCAATCTTACAGTTCCTTTAAAAAAATAAGAATTTTCTGTGAAATGAACAGAACATATTCTGTAATTGCTAATGTTTGGATGAGTTAAAATCTGCTGAGCAAATCCATCGAAGTCAGGAAAATTTTGTCCAGTAAACTTAAGCCATATTTTTATTCTTTCCAAATTTCTAGGAAACCTGTGTAATACCACATCTGGAAAAGATTCTTTGTTTCCTGTTTTATGTGGACAATTGTTTACCAAACACTTTGGCATTCTGTGGATAGAAAAAATTGGATTTTATTTCAATAAATTAATAAAAGTAAAGAGAGAGAAACTTACACACTATGAATTAATTTAATATTGTTTCCATTGGTTTGTGAACTCATAATTATTGTAAACAGGCAGGAGCCATTTTTTGGACAATCTTATTAAAAGAGCATTCTATCATCTCTGAATTTTGTTTATGCACCAGAATGGGGGTCATAATGAACATCCACATGCACTGGCTACTAAATCAAATGGTAAAGAAACCGTGGAAATGTGGACAGAGTAGAGACATCAACAAAGTGTTGAATGGAAATTGAAATTAATTTTCCTGCCCTGACTCTAAGCCTATAGCATACTGAGATGTTTAATTATGTTTACAACAGCATGGGATGCTATAATTAAAAAAAAAAATTGATTTATTGATTAAAATTAAAAGGACTTTTATTGAACCAATTTTTATGTCTGGTTGTCAGGTCCCCTTTAAAGGGATCGTGTCATCGGAAAACATGTTTTTTTCAAAACACATCAGTTAATAGTGCTGCTCCAGCAGAATTCTGCACTGAAATCCATTTCTCAAAAGAGCAAACAGATTTTTTTTATATTCAATTTTGAAATCTGACATGGGGCTAGACATTTTGTCAATTTCCCAGCTGCCCCTGGTCATGTGACTTGTTCCTGCACTTTAGGAGAGAAATGCTTTCTGGCAGGCTGCTGTTTTTCCTTCTCAATGTAACTTAATGTGTCTCAGTGGGACCTGGATTTTACTATTGAGTGCTGTTCTTAGATCTACCAGGCAGCTGTTATCTTGTGTTAGGGAGCTGCTATCTGGTTACCTTCCCATTGTTCTTTTTGTTAGGCTGCTGGGGGGGAAAAGGGGGTGATATCACTCCAACTTGCAGTACAGCAGTAATTTTATTCAGCAGCTCTCCAGTTTACAGTTTCGGCAGTATGGTTGCTAGGGTTGAAATGACCCATGCAACCATGATCTGATTTGAATAAGAAGAGACTTGTAAATGAAGAATAGAAGTAATAGAAAATATAACAATAACCTAAATGTATAGCTCTACATTTGTTGCTATATGGGGTTTGTGAACAACATTTGAAAACTGTAAAGAATCAGAAGAAGATAGCAAATAAATTAAAAACTACAAAAAATAAATAATAAAGATCAGTCGTATGTTGTCCATAATTAGCCATTCTATAACATACTAAAATTTAACTTAAAGGTGTACCACCCCCTTATGTGATGGGATAACCAGTAGCTCAATCTCGTGTGATCCGGCATCCTTCTTTTATACAGAGCAAAAAATTTACACAAACAACATGCTTCACTTGCGTCAGGAAGATATAACTTTATAAACACTTCTGTTTTTGCTGAAAATATATATTATTTTACAATGTATAAGTATCTGATTATTATGGGAACTGTAGTATGGGATTTTTATTTGAGCAAAAAATTTTTGAATATCTGTCAAATCTATACATATTCTTTTTTAATGGCTTACTTCTCCTTTAAATTGCTATTGCTTGGCATAGTTAATTATTTATGGGTATTTAGCATTTTAGTGAGCGCTCCTCAAGTTAGCAAATTGTACTACAGGTATAAGATCCCTTATCCGGAAACACGATATCCAGAAAGCTCTGAATTACGGAATGACTGTCTCCCATAGGCTCCATTTTATCCAAATAATCCAAATTTTCTTAAAATGATTTCCTTTTTCTCTATAATAATAAAACAGTACCTTGTACTTGATCCCAACTAAGATATAATTAATCCTTATTGTAAGTAAAACAAGCCTATTGGGTTTATTTAATGTATAAATGAATTTATAGTAGACTTAAGGTATGAAGACCCAAATTACAAAAAGATCCGTTATCCGGAAAACCCCAGGGCCCAAGCATTCTGGATAAAAGGTCCCATACCTGTAATCGGGTTGCTTGGTTGTGCATTAACCGAAAAAAAAAAATGCTCTCATATGAATAATACAGTGGAATATGAATAGAAGAGGGACTAAACTGATGCTACTGATATTAGCTTACAAATAATAGTAATACAATAAAATTTTTAGGTCAATGACCGACAATTGACATCCAGGAAGAGTAGGATGGAAATAGTTAAACTATGAGTGGAGAAAATTATATATGAATTGAATGTCTCCTCAACAGACATTTTTTTAAATTTTAACATTACCTAAAATAATATGAACTCTTAATATACTTGAATGGAATAATGATTGTTTGAATCAAATACTATGACAGATTTATATGCTTTTTATAACATAACCACCAGTATTAACTACATAAATTAAAAGCGTTTTTGTCAGAGAACCCCCATGACCAGCATAAGGGCTTTATATGTTTTTATATGTTTTACCTGCTGCGCAATAGGAAAGATAGCGCGCGCACACAAACACAAGCGCGTCTCCAGCCTCACAAGCGCGTCTGAGGACAAGTCATGTGCGCGCGTGCTCCTGTAAACTACGCGAGACTATTCATCTATACTGGGAGGGGGAGAGGAGAAGGAGCGGTGACGTAAAATACAAGGAGACGCCCCTATGCCCGGGGCATAGAGGCGTTGCAGAATACATTTGATTGACGGCGCAGAAGATTAAATGGGAATATCTCGGGAACTACAAAGAATAGCAGCAAATGAAAATGATCGCCAGTTTCCTGTACAGGCGATGGATTCAAGGAACAAATGTAAGGGTAAGGGTGACAGGTCCACTTTAATTTTGTCTTTCGCACATATCGCATCGCTGCTTAGTAAACCTGGCATTAATGTGTACGCAAGCATTATTTTCAGCGAATGTGATAACTGGTGAATAGTGATGGGCGAAAAATTTGTGAATTTCCCACTAAACGGCGAAAAATTCGCGAAATGGCGTCGGTGTCTCGTTTTTGACACCGATGTCCATTTTTTTGGATGCCGGCGCAAATTTTCGCTGGTGAATTTTCGTGGCGGTTTTGCAAATTGATTCACGGCGGCGAATTGCGGGAATTCGCAAAGAATTCGCACCTGGCGAATAAATTCGCCCATCACTACTGGTGAACACATATATTGCGCAGGAAAATTTGCAAATTTATAGTTACCGCAGGGTTATAAACTGGTGAAAACATATTCTGCGATAAATTTGTCTATATTATGTGCGCATGTTTTTACCGTTTTAGTAAACGGCCCCTTAGATTGTTATTTGTGAGATGGACAAACAACACAAACAACAGTCCAAATACAGTCCTGTACTACCACATGTATAACAATGAATCCATCCTGCCTCTTGGGATGAATGGTGAGTAGTGATGAACGAATCTGTCCCATTTCGCTTTGTCGAAAAATTAGCGAAACTCCAAAAAAATTCACAAAATGCATTGAAGTCAATGGCCATCCAAATTATTTTGATGCGCGTCAATTTTTTCATTTGAAAAATGTTCATTATTGCATTTAAAAAAAAATACTGTCATATATCCTTTTTATACAACAACATCATCACAGCTTACAATATACCTTTAACAGTCTGTTATACAGATAAACCATCTGTAATTAATTTAATATACCCTCCCACTGGGCCCATCCTTATTATCCAGTGTACTCATATTGCATTGAACCTATGATCGCAAATATTGTGCAAAAAGAGAAAAAGAAAAAGGAAAAAATAGAATTTTTTAAAAAAATAAGCATAAGTAAATTGTTGTAATGGGAAGTTATTGATAATTATAGGGGTATCATTCCATCTGGAATATATATCACATCTTATTTTATTTATTTATCACCATAGGTCTTAATCTTTACCAGTATGAATTGGATATCTAGAAATATAAGGTTCCCAAATCTACCCAAACTTGTTCACCTCATTATTCACAAGTGCCGTTATTATGTCCATTACAATTATCTCCCTAATTTTAGCCTTTATAGGAGCCCACATCTGAGGGATAGGACCTTTCCAATGTTAAGCTATAAACAGTCTAGTAGCCAAACATATCTTAAGTATCAATAATATATTGATACTCATGATATGCTTTATTTGTTGGTATTAGATTAAATAGAGCAATTTTGGGGCATGGAGAAATATTTAAAGTACATATCATACTAATTTCCCAAAATACGAGCTTTTATGCTCGCAAAAATTTTAACACAAGCGGCAAATTTTTATATGCACGACTCTTTTGTCCAAATGCATTAAAGTCAGTGTCGGACTGGCCCACCGGGATACCAGGAAAACTCCCAGTGGGTCCAGGTGTCAGTGGGCCCTTGTGCTGCTAAAAATTTGGCCTATTTCCTGGCCATTTCCTATTTTTTTGAGAACAAAGAGGCTAAATAAATGGAATAATAGATTATAGCATGTAAAAATAGAGACTAGGAGAATAGAGGTTGAGTGAGGAGAAGAAGAATAATAGTACAGAGAGTGGGCCTCTGGTCTATGGTTCTTTGGTGGGCCCCTAGTCTAAGGTTTTTGGGTGGACCCCTGGTGTCCCAGTCCGACACTGATTAAAGTCAATGGGCGTCCGTATTCACGCCTGCCGAATAAAGTCAGCCATCACTAATGGCGAGCAACTATGGACATCCTGGAGCTACTGTCACCCTGGATCTGCCGGGAGTTCCGGGGTTCCTACAATGGGTTGCTTCAATAGCTCCACCAGAATTCCACCCAGTGACTCAAACCCACACTGTGAAATACTAGCAACAACTTGCCCCTGATTGTTTCAAAACACAAGCCCAATTGCATCCATTATTTACCCTACAAATTGACTTGGCAGAAGGATTCTCCATGCATTTTAATGACCTGTATTAAAGAGTTCAGCCTATAGGTTCATCTTTTCCTAGAACAACAAGGACTTCCTCAATCCTCAAAAATTAAAATAGGCTGTACAATGTCATCTATAATATGACGTATAGCATAAACCTTCAACGCCTTTGATAAAATTAATATAGCTTTTGCGAGCCCGGAAACTTTTTAGCGACCACTTCCCACAGTGAAAGACCGTTTGCGAATTTTATAGTTTGTGCCAATGCGCAGTCAATGTAATAAAACTTCTTACTGAAAAAGTCGTTATGTTTGCTCCAAAAGATTACGACACCTTCAAGCACTTCTTATGAGTGCGCAATTAAAATTCGCAATGCAATAACAGTTTAAGGAACAATATTACATTGCGAGATGTGGATTTTTAGTCTTATTGGTGCGAATTGTTTTGCTCTTTGCGACTTTTATTACATTCCCCTGATAGTTTCTTAGAATGATGTGGGAACTGCAGAAATGCAAGATCATTGCTTGTGCATTAACAGGTTTTATAGAAGAACTTAAAGGACATGTAAAGTCTAAAATAGAATAAGGCTAGAAATGCTGTATTTTGTATACTAAATATAAACATGAACTTACTGCACCACAAGCCTAATCAAACAAATAATTTATGCTTTCAAAGTTTGCTACAGGAGGTCACCATCTTGTAACTTTGTTAAACATCTTTGCAAGACTAAGACTGTGCACATGCTCAGTGTGGTCTGGGCTGCTTAGGGATCGTCATAAACAAAGCTGCTTGAGTTCTGCATGGCTGGGAAGTAAGGCGGGGGCTCCCCCTGCTGTTCATAAGTATGATTGTTTCCCTGCTCAGCAGTTAGGGACCATCTGACAATTCCTATCCACAGCAGTAAATGAAGGGAGAATTTCACTGCATACAGTCAGGTTTCTTATAAAAACGGTACACATTTTTTAATCAAAGTATTTTGGAGATAGGTTTCTTTTTCATTAAAGAAAGCAAAAATGGGATTTTATTTTTTTGCCTTTACATCCCCGTTAAGCACACAATTATTATAAGAGTGTATTTACTTTCATGCATTAACATGACAGATGCAGTCTAAAATGAGTTCATTTGCTGTCAGGTGGAAATCCATCTTGGCTCCACACATTAGTTGGGGGACAATGGTGCTTGTCAAGTGTTTTTTTTCTTAAATTAGAACTTTTACTCAGCTCTTTGCTTCCTCTGGCGACAGTCAGTAGAAAATGCATTTTCTAAGTAAAGGAAAGTTGTGGAACATTGGTCTGCAACTGAAATTAGTGATCAGAGCAGAGTTATCTGACGTTTCTCTGGTCATTTCTAAGTATAGCAAAATCATAAGATGTTTCCTCAATTTCCTCAGGAAATTAATCAGCTGACTGTAGTCGGCCTGAATGACCACCAGGTGGTGCAGTTGTTTCAAATACATTATGTTACCAGTTTCAAAACTGTTAATATCTTGAAAACTAAAAAATGGTTGCAAATTGGAAAAGTACAAAGAAGAGGGCCCTGAGCATTTCACGTGAATTTGTTATGAGGGTTTATACTTCCTTTAAGTAATAAACCAATTCACTAATAGTTCTTCTTTAAAAAAAAAAAAAAAAAGACTGGACATGTTCCTAACACTAGGATCTTTTTTTTTGGGAAAAAAGGAAGCATAAGGCTTAGACGTTAAAGTCAGTCAGTTAAAGTCTAAAAACATATGATGTATAAGTAGCCATTCTGAAAATTATCCAGAATCCCATTATCCAAAAAGCTCTCCCATAGGCTCCATTTTATCCAAGCAATCCAAATTTTTAAAAATGATTTCTCGGTAATAATAAAACAGTACTGTACTTGTTCCAAATTAAGATATAATTAATCCTTATTGGAAGCAAAACCAGACGATTGGGTTTATTTAATGTTTAAAGGATTTTCTAGTAGACTTAGGTAATGAAGATCCAAATTACAGAAAGATCCATTATCCAGAAGACCCCAGGTCCGGAGCATTCTGGAAAACAGGTCCCAAACCTGTACAAGTCTGCCTGAAAGTCCTGGCTGAATTACATCATGAAAAAAAAATAAAAACAGTATAAACCATTAAAATGCTTCCCATTTTGCACCTCATAGATTCCATCAATTATTTATGTATATTCACGTGAGAATATTTTTTTTTTCTAAATTCAAAAAAGGGCAAAAATATCAGTTCATGGTTTTAAAATTTCCTTTTAAAAGTCAGAAATCCTCTTCCACGAGGGACAGAATTCTTCTAAGGGCACTTGATTAACACAAAATAGAAGGAAAAAAAACCCCCAAGAGTGGTACTTAAAGGGCATGTAAAGGCAAAAAAATAAAATCCCATTTTTACTTTCTTTAATGAAAAAGAAAGCTATCTCCAATATACTTTAATTAAAAAATGTGTACCGTTTTTATAAGAAACTTGCCTGTATGCAGTGAAATTCTCCCTTCATTTACTGCTGTGGATAGGAATTGTCAGATGGTCCCTAACTGCTGAGCAGGGAAACAATCATACTTATGAACAGCAGGGGGAGCCCCCGCCTTACTTCCCAGCCATGCAGAACTCAAGGGTCGAATATCGAGGGTTAATTAACCCTCGATATTCGACTGGGAATTAAAATCGTACGACTTCAAATATCGAAGTCGAATGATTTTGCGCAAATCCTGCGATCGATCGATCGAAGGATTTTTCGTTTGATCGAACGATTAAATCCTTCGAATCGAACGATTCGAAGGATTTTAATCCAACGATCGAACGAAAATCCTTCGATCAAAAAATCACAGGCAAGCCTATGGGGACCTTCCCCATAGGCTAACATTGACTTCGGTAGCTTTTAGCTGCCGAAGTAGGGGGTCGAAGTTTTTTTTAAAGGGACAGTACTTCGACTATCGAATGGTCGAATAGTCGAATGATTTTTACTTCTAATCGTTCGAATCGTTCAAATTCGATCGAATTCGATCGAATTTAACCAATTCGATGGTCGAAGTACCCAAAAAATACTTCGAAATTCGAATTTTTTTTATTCTAATCCTTCACCCGAAATTCGTGAATCGGCCCCTTGTCTTGCAAAGATGTATAACAAAGTTACAAGATGGTGATCCCCCTATAGCCAACTTTAAAAGCATAAATTATTTGTTTGATTAGACTTGTGGTGCAGTAAGTTCATGTTTATATTTAGTATGCAAAATACAGCATTTCTAGCCTTATTCTATTTTAGACTTTACATGCCCTTTAAACAGTAATCTGTATATAAATGAATGATTATTCTTCATCAGATGTTCACTCCTCTGAGACCTTTGTCCTTTGGAAGAATTAATTAAATCAGAAGGTGAGTACAATCTATTGCTAACTATGATGCTCATAAAAGTTATTGTGATCCACAAAATGGAAATTGTATAAGCAAAAGAGAAAACAGTTACAAGTATAAAGAGACAAAAAAGAACATTAAATCTATGTTTTAAAGTAGGACTTTTTGAGAAAATAGAATCATTTAAGGGCGGTTTCCATGGTTTGTAAGCATCCAGAGAAAATCCTTGCCGTTTGCCATCTGACCCGAGGAGAGCTGGTAGTTCCTATATTCAAAATGAATAGATCTAGAATAACTGTGTCAGCTCTTAGAACTGGTCAAATAATTTTACACTTAATAAATGAATATGTCATTACAAATATACTGTGTTGTTGAGAAAGTACAACGATTTCTTCTCCCAATGAGCGTCACGGTTGCTGAACCCCGTTATAAAAATAAAGAAATCTTGGCAGTTGATGGTCTTGGCTTGTTTCCCCAGTATCATTCACCAGAAAGAGTCATGTAGTAGTGAAAGTTATCTTCTTTAGTTAAGCACTTTGCAGTACTTATGTTTCACTTTCCAAAGGAAAATATAATGAACCAATCAAGCCACTTACAGAAAGCCTTCAATCATTTGCTTTTACTTCGTTGGTCTATGGAAAGCAGCCGTGTGTTCTAATTCGCTTGCTAACTACCAATACATTAACTAGCACCTACGCTGTCTAGAAAAACACATTTTCATTACAGGTATGGGATCCATTATCCGTAAAGTTACGAATTATGGAAAGGTCATCTCCAATAGACTCCATTATAATTAAATAATCCAAATTTTTAAAAATGATTTCCTTTTTCTATGTAATAAAAAAACAGTAGCTTGTACTTCATTACAACTAAGATATCATTAATCCTTTTTGGGAAGCAAAACCAGCGTATTTGGGTTTATTTAATGTTTACACGATTTTCTAGTAAACTTAAAGTATAAAGATCCAAATTACAGAAAGATCCATTATCCGTAAAAACCCCAGGTCCCAAGCATTCTGGATGACAGGTCCCATACCTGTACTAATAATAAACTCTAGCACATAGATGACATAACAGGCATCGTGCTGGGTTGTTGGCCCCAGACAGGGCCAGATTTATATAGCAGGTGCCCCTAGGCCCATTGCCCCCATACCCTTCCTAAAATAAGTACATTTTCGGTTTACTGGGGATTGGTGCACAGGGTATTTTAAAAACTATTGAATATCCTGTGAATCCCCAATGCTTCCAACCCAATGTAGGGGTGATTGGGTGCCAGCTGCCCCCCTAAAATTCTGCCACCCTAGGCCCGGGCCTTTGTGTCCTTTCCACAAATTCAGGCCTGGCCCCAGAAACCTTGCCATTGTGTTCATCTAAATATCCCATACCAATGGTCACTCCCTGGAGAGAGAATCATTTCTGTTTCAAAATTATAAAAAGAAGCTCTACATTTAAAGGTTAACTGAGTATCAAATGCCTCCAAACCTCAATTGGGGCAATTTGAATCAATTTCATCAAATTTAATAGTATCACATTTTAAAAAAAATTGTCTAAAAGTATTTACAAATTTTTATTTGATGATTTCATATAAACTAAATTAATTTCCGTAAATTAATTTATGAATCCAACAGAAACGCTCTCAGCGATCAGTTCATCATAAAGGAAGCAATGATCTAGTGCTTAGTGATGTATGTTTTTAGAGAAGTAAGAAGCGAGTTTTGTAAATATAGAGCAGCAGGTATGCTATGTATGGTTGCCAGGGTAATGTGCAAACCCAAAAGAAATTAGGAGCTGTTGGCAACAAAGCCCTTTAAGAGGTAAGGGAACACAGACTGCCTAAACGAAGCAGCTGACGTCATCTTCAAGCGTCCCAGGAGTGTTACAGAGGGTGGAAGCAACGCGGGTCAGAGCCGAAACCATAAGACCATCTTGTGCAGTAACACAGACATTAAAGGGAAAACTGAAATTTGTCTTACCTAAAATTATCTAGTCCGAAAGGCAGCACACATTGAGAGATAACATTTCCACCCCAAATCTGGTAGGACAGAAAAAAACACCTCCATTAATAAAAAACCCCAGCCCTTGGCCCGCCCCTTCAGTGTTAATTCTAAAGCTCACACAGGAAAACAGTACACTCAATGCTCAAAAAAACTTTATTAGGGCGGGAATTCTGTGCTGCCTTTCTAAAGAAAAAGAAAATTTCAGGTAAGACAAATTTTCAGTTTTCTTTGCGTCCCACAGGCAGCACACATTGAGATTTAGCAAGCTAAACTGGCTGGGTGGGATCCTGCACTTGAAGAGCCGTTTCCAGAATTCTGCTGCCGAAGGCTGCATCCTGAGAGGCTGCTAAGTCGAGTTTATAGAACTTTGCAAAAGTGTGTACAGTCGACCACGTAGCTGCCGTACAAATATCCTCAATACATATTTTTCTGCCCGAGAAGTGGCCATGGCTCTTGTTGAGTGTGCTTTCAATTGATCTGGAGGATCTTTCTCTTTCAATTCATAAGCAAAGGAAATTGCCTTCTTAACCCAAGAAGCAATGGTTGGCTTTGAAGCTTGGAAACCCATTCTCTTTCCTGCACAGAGAACAAATAGATGATCAGAGTGTCTATATATCTTTGACATTTCAATGTAGACTAAAAGACACCTATGTGCATCCAAATTCTTTAATTTATACCCATCTTCACTCTCAGGTGTCTGCAAAAACGCTGCAAGAATTATCAGTGCATTAATATTTTTGAAAGACGGAACCTTTGGCCTACAAAAAGGTAATGTCCTAAATATTACTTTCTCTGGGAAGAAAACTGTATAAGGACGATCTGCTCCCAAAGCCTGAAGTTCTCCTACTCTTCTTGCTGAGGTAATTGCTATCAAAAATGCTGTTTTCCAAGAGGGGTATCTGATGGGAATTTCTTGAATAGGTTCAAAGGGATGTGCACAAAGAACAGAGAGCACCAAATTTAAATCCCAAGGAGGTACTATCACTGAGATCTTTGGCCTTAATTTGAAAATTGCCTTCACAATTCTCTTAATTAATGGCTGAACTGCTATATTTTTGTGAAGCATTGCTGACAAAGCTGAAATGTGCAATTTTATTGTGTTTGGTTTTAATCACTTGGAAAAACTTTCAAGCAAAAATTGAAGAATAGAAGCAATAGACGGATCTTTTGCAGTTAACTTCCTCTCAGAACACCATTTTTGAAAAATCTTCCACACTCTTGTGTATATTCTAGACGTAGAAGATTTCCTTGAACAAAGCAAAGTGTCAACTACTTCTTCTGAGAGCCATTGCTCTAAAAGGATCTCTTTGTCAAGTTCCAAGCTGTTAACCTCAACATGCTGGGATCTGGATGTTTCAATCTTCCTTGTAGTAGAATATCCTCTCTCAATGGGAAGTTCCCAAAAGACACCTTTTGACAGATACATCAGATCGGAGAACCATGTCCTCCTGGGCCAAAACGGGGCTATCATAATTACTGACGCCTGCTCTTGTCTGACTTTCCGCAATACCCTCAAATATGTAAGTCAGATTGAATTTCCATGGAATTGACATTGCATCCAAATAAGTGGGATTGTCTGATCTCTTTAGTGAAGCAAATTTTTGAGGTTCTTGTTCTGACGTGAGGCCATCAGATCAACATGAGGAACTCCCCACTTCTGCAATAGTTGTTTGAAGATTTGTGGATGAAGCTCCCATTCCCCTTGATCTATAAATCTTCTCCTGAGAGCATCCACCAATGAATTGTTCACCCCTTTGATGTGAACAGCTTTCAGGAGACAAATATTGATCTCTGCCCATTGCATAATTCTGCAACACTCCAGAAGACTGGATTTGGTACCCTCCTGACTGTTTAAATAAGACACCGTCACTACATTGTCTGATTGAATGAGAACTTCCTGATTCTTTATCAAGTGAGCAAACTTTCGAAGCACCAACCGAACTGAGTTCTCGGAAGTTTGACGACTGAATCTTCTCCCAAGCTGTCCATTTGCCTTGGACAACTCAATCTGCTAGGTGACCTCCCCAACCTAGAGCTGATGCATCGGATGTTATTATCACAAACTGAGGGGGGCTAAACGAATTGGCCACTGATTGGACTCCTGGACTCAACCACCAATTGATTTCTTTCTTCAATTTGGTGGTGACTCTGAATTTCTTGTCCAGACATTCCACTTGTCTGTTCCATTGACAAAGATTTTTTTCTTGCAGAGGTCTGATATGGAATCTTGTCCATGGAACTGCCTCTATTGCTGACGTCATCAGGCCCAAAACCCTCATGTCCATACGAATGGAAACAACCCGGCTCTGAGTCCAATTTGACTTACAGATGACCTGAGAAGAGTCCTCTTGTCTTGAGGAAGGAACACTTTAATCTGTTCTGAGTCTATTACAAGACCTAAAAATTTCATGAAGGTAGATGGTAGCAAATTCGACTTTCCTTTATTTAAAAGCCAACCGATAGAGTTAGATCCAAATGATTCTTCATTTGAGCAAGAGATGTTGCCTTCAGAAGGCAATCGTCCAAGTATGGAACCACAAACACTCCCTGCTGTCTGAGGAGGGCTGCCAGAACTACAATTACTTTGGTGAATATCCTTGGTGCTGAAGAAATTCCAAAGGGAAGTGCTCTGAACTGAAGATGCATTAGTTGATTGTCCAGAAAGACTGCAATCCTGAGGAACTTTCTGCTGACTGAATGAATAGGAATATGCAGATATGCGTCTTTTAAGTCTGTTGTAACCATTACATCGTTTTCTTGAACAATGTTCATTGCTGACTGAATGGTCTCCATTCTGAACCTCTCTTCTTATAAATCGATTGAGGTATTTTAGATCTTTTACTAAGCGCCATCGACCATCTGCCTTGGGAACCAAAAACACTCAAGAAAAAACTCCCTGTCTTTGTTGTTGAAAGGGAACTGGTTCCAAAACTCTTTTTTCTATGAAATCTTTTATGGCCGACTCCAAACACATTTGTTTCACCAAATTCTCCTTTTTCTGATTTAAACAAAATCTTTGAACTGGAGGAGTGTGAAAGGCGATAAAATAACCTTCTCGAATAATACTGAGGACCCAAGAATCTGTAGTTGATTTTGACCAAATTGGGAAAAAATAGATGAGCCTTCCACCTACTCTCCCTTGACCTCTGGCGTCAGAACTGCTTTGGCTTAGCCTGAGAAAAGTCCTTACTTGATTCAAAATCTCTTGATGGATTACTCTATTACTGAAATCTCTTCCCCTGTCATGATTTCTGAATCCTCTGTAAGATGAGGACTGGGAGGGAGACTTTCTGGAATAGGGACAAAAAAAAAGGGTTTTTTTTCCCCTTCCCAGACTCAAGATTCTCCATCAATTTATCTAAAGATGAACCAAAAAGATGTCCCGACTCAAAAGGTATAGATATTAAGGAATTTTTTAAGCTAAATCCGCTGACCAAGCCTTTAACCACAAAGCTCTTCTGCCCACCGTTGAGAGAGCCATGGTTCTTGCTTCCAACTTTAAGGAGTCTATAGCTACATCACACAAAAAATCTGTGGCTAACGCTATTGGATACATCACATCCAGCAGATCATTTATTTCTTCTTCCAAAGAATTACACCAAAACTGTAATGATCTTGATACTGATACCGCTGCTAATGCAGGCTTACATATATTTGAACCAGCAATATAAGATCTTCGGAGCATACATTCGGCCCTGCGATCCATATTATCCTTTATAGCCGATTCCTCCACCAGTATTGTAGTCCTCTTTGACAATCTCGCAATTGACACATCCACCTTAGGGGGATTCTCCCAAACTTGCGTTTCCTTCGAATCTACCGGAAACATAGATTAAAATATCCGGTTTCTTTCCCGGATCTTGCCATTCCTTTTCCATCAATTGTTTTATAAAAGGATGTAATGGGAACTCCATTGACTTTTTCTCTTAAAAGTACAACATCTCCTGTCTATCTGAATTTCCAGGAGTCTTCCCTTCGCCAATAACTTTTTTTTATCTCTCTAATCAATTTAGAGACTTTTTCCACTGGAAACAGAAAATACTCCTCTTTTGCCTTAACATGCGAAGATGAAGAGAAGGAGGCAGATAAAGAAACATCCGAATCTGTGCCTAACTTTATCGTTAAAGCTGTCGTACCTGTAAAGGACAGAAAAAACACTGAAGGGGTGGGCCAAGGGCTGGGGTTTTGATGTGAAAATTAATGGAGGTGTTTTTTTCTGTCCTACCAGATTTGGGTGGAAATGTTATTTCTCAAAGGGGATTTGATGTGCCTTTTTAAAACTTCTCAAATGTGAGTGAAATTGATGTTTCTCATATTTACATAATAAAAAGTTTTTACACTATTATCTGCACTCTACATCTTCTAACAGCATGGAGTAAACATTGGGAATCCCATCCTGGCTTTTCTGTTGAATGTGACAAACTATAAGCGTTTGTAAGTACCCAACTTTAAACTCACACGTGGTGAATGTAAGGAGTAATCTGACACCCTAGTTTTGGGAAGGTGTGGAACTACAACAACCAACAACTAACTAGACTTAGATTCCTTTTATGCTGCATTCTTATCTCCCAGAGCTTTTTTGCGCTGACTCATACAGACCTTAATACTGTTAATTTCATTATTACCTAATTAACTCCCTGGAGAGCGGTGGCTCCAGCAGTTTCAGTTACTATTCTAATCTGAATGGCCTTAGGATAAATTTATGCTCAAAAAGTTGAGATTTCAAGTAGATTCATCCTAAAGTCAAAGAGCATGACTTGTGCACATAAACTAATGCAAAACGGCTGAAACTATGAAGACTCAATTTAATCCTCAGATTTAGGGCTCTTACAGACTAGCGTTTTTACCTGCGCTCTCCTGCTTTCCGCTTTCATGCATTCAGCCGCAGGGAAGTGCAGGAGTAGACTCACTGAATTCTTTTCAATGTGGCTGTACTCACACAGACGCATGTAAGTGGTGGGACGCAGCATGTTGCATTTTTCCTGCATTCGGCGCTCACATGCGTATGTGTGAGTACAGCCACATTGAAAAGAATTCAGCTAGTCTACTCCTGCATGAAACCGGAATGCAGGGGCGGGCAGTTAAAAACGCTCGTCTGTAAAAGCCCTTATGGTATTCATGTCTTCAACATTCATGGATTTGCCTCAATTCCAAAAAGCACTTCAAATGGAACAAAAGCCACCAGGGTTAAGTGTCACATAGAAATATATCTTCAGTAACTGTATATAAAATCCATATTGAATTACTGTATGTATCACAGCTAGTTCAGTATCATTTGTGTCTAACAAGAGACAGCTTTATAATATCATTCCATTTATGCTCCTTTCCTAATGGTTTTTGAAGAGCTTTCCAGTTCAGTAAATAGACATTTTTTGTTATATCACTGACAATACTTTTGACATGAGCAGGTCTCACACACGTCAGTATTTCTAAGCACCGTATAGAGAGTCCCATTTAATCATTCCATAAGTGAAAGAAATGATTGTGTTTTCCTGCTTTTATCCAGCATGATGTATGAAGTAAGCTAATATCAAGAAGACTTTTCATTTGCCATTAACACTACGCCGGTTTGGACAGACACGGAATGACTTTGAGATGTTTTTGGCCGGTCGCACAGATTCTGGTGCATTAGCTATGGCAATCAGTGATGGATCACATTTAATGCAGCATATGACGTGCAGAAATACCATGATATGTGACTCTTAATTGTTTTCTGCATGTCTGTGTATGAATAATATTTTTCTTATACATCATTAATAATGGACATGGCTAGGTACACAGGAGTTTGTTGGCACAGATTAGGGCCGCGTGGTGTTTTGAAACAAAGGTAGACAGGGGGATTTTTAAAGAGGTCCAGTCACTTCAAAGATACTGATGGCATTCATCGTGAGAGTTGTACCTAGCAACGAGCCCCACAGGGACATAGAGCATAAAGTCTACTGTGCTTGGAAACTCTTTATATAAAGTGTTAGAGCCTTAAACTTCAATCTTACTTCAGCACTAAGGGACATTTAACCATCACCATCATTCAGCAGCCAAACTGCTAGGCATCGTGCATCGTGCAGGAATTAATTAGCTGTCCCTGAAATAGTCCAACTGCCTTATCAGCCATAAAACTCTGCTTAAAATGATATATTTTGGAATATCTGATATGCATCAAAAGTATCAAATATAAAATAAGAATATGGAAACAAGGTAAGGTGTGAAGTTGGACAATCTCTTGGAACTCCACACAGTTTCTGCTTTCCTTCAGTCAAGAATCCATTTCCCACATCTTGTTCAGTGATTAACAGACGTGTGAAGAATAAGAAGAATTACAGAAGTATGCAAGGCATTGTGGGAATTATGATCATTATCTGTACTGATTTTGGTTACAGATTAATTGAATATAATTAATATATGTTATGAATATGTATTGGAAGGTTGCAGTGGTGTAACTAGAGTGCACCGAACCCCCTGCAAAAAAATCTTTAGAGGAACCCATCGCATTATGTTCATGAACCACCGGACTGTCAATTCCCCACACCCTGTATTAGCCCACTGGCCACTTGAGTCCCCTTCCCCACTTGCAGGTAAGAGAGCAGCTGGGAAGAGGGGTACTCTTACAGCTATAGAGGAAGCAGACCCCACAGTCTGGGCCTCCTGCAACCGTTGGGTCTGCTTTCTGTTTTAGATCATTCATAACTTAGAAACTCCTCCACTGCTTTGTAATTTTCTTTTCAGTGCTACCAGTATAACTTAATGTGGGCAGCTTTACCTTACCCAATGACCAATATGGCACATGTTGTGCCTGTGCCTCGCCAACCTAATCTTGCAACTAGAGGTATAAAAACAAAAATAAGACAGAAGAGTCAATCCATAGGACAATACAGATACAGCATTTCTATTACATTTCCACTTTCACAAAATAGCCGCCAACTGGCCTCCCTCCACCCGTGCCCGACTTCCGAGTTCATTTTATAGACACTCACCGACCCACCCTGCCGATGACATCACAAAAGGGGTGTGGCAAGCAGGCACAGCATCTATAAAAGAAGAACCCGGAAGTCGGAAGCCGGCATTTGACTGTGGCAGGCTGGGAGAGCTGGAGAAGAGTTCAACCCGCACCTGCCAGCCACTCACAAAGAAGAGTGAGAGGTCAGCCCTAACTCGCCGACCCGCGGGTAAAACCCTGGGTCCCGCAGGTAAAAATGTGTGTGGAAGCTGCTCTGAGTGGTGAAAACTCCAAAGTGGGGAGTGAATGTGTGCTGTTGAAATATTATTTATGTTGGGAAGAGTTTGCCTAAATAAACCTGTGTTTTTGCCGGAATACATGGTTGCCTTGTCTTTATACTCTTGATGCTGCAATTATAATAATCCCCACAAAATAATTTCCCCCAAAAACTGTACAGACAGCCAACTTGCCGCAATATCTAAAGGATATCTTTCCAGTTGGCAAGTTGGTGGTTCTCTGGTGACTCCAACATTACTGTCTCCCTTAGAATGGTCAAGAAAATAATTAGATCATGACACGTGTCACATGTATATTCAATCTATTCCATTGAAATATTGAGTTTTGATGAATTGTTAAAGGAGACATATTGGATAAGTGAAACAACCCTCTAATTATGATAAATATTATATGTTTTATAGTGGGTTGCATTCTATTCATTGGACCAGATCAGGGGTCTGACTGGCTGGAACTCATTTGCATCTGTCATTTGCAATTTAGACCAGAGTATCCCAAGAACCCATTCAGCTTTTGAATTGATAGGGTAGAATATTAAATTTGAGGTTCAGAACTGGGTAGAGTTGGCAGGGTGGTGTCTAAAAAAACCTTCAATCTCTGATCTATAGAATGAGATTAAATGCTGGAAAGTACTACTAATAAAATAAGAATACAGGTATGGGATTAATGTTTACATGATTTTCTAGGTAAGAAGATCCAAATTATGGAAAGATCCCGAAAACCCAACGTCCTGAGCATTCTGGATAACAGGTCCCATAGCTGTATTATCTTTTCATTCTTAATGCTATTGTTGAGTAAAGTCAATATAAAAATAATAAAAATTTGATATCTGTGAATAGATTTGAATATATGGGACAATTTATTTTTCATTTTTTCGTTCCTACATAAAATAATTTGGTCAGCTTCAGCTGACACATTTGAAAAAGACTAATTTCTAATAAAATGATCTGTGCTCATGCGCGTGAGCAGAAACATGATGGTTAAATCTGTACAAAAACGAGAAAGCTAAAAAAATACAGCTGTTCATGTAGGAAATTTGAGTTTTCAAATAATACATTTTGCATGAAAAGATTTGCTCCCATGATTATGCTTATCCATGTGAAGTAAAGTAATTAGACTTTAGATGACAAATCTTGACACTACAAAGGGAGAGCATAATCTAAAATCAGAGCGAATTTAACAGATGTCATTGAGTCAAATGATTAGCCGATGATGGAAAGTCACACCAACTAGAGTTTTCACAGTCGAGAGATCAAACCTAAACTTGCTCCTTTTATTTAGGGAAAAGCTGTTAATTTCCCTTATGTTTTATCCAATTAGATTGGTTTTCCTTTTTATAAATTACAGGTATGGGACCTATTATCCAGAATGCGTGGGACCTAAGGTTTTCCGAATAATGGATCTTTCATGCCTTAAGTCTACTAGAAAATCATGTAAACATTCAATATACCCAATAGGCTGATTCTGCTTCCAATAAGGATTAATTATATCTTAGTTTCAAGGTACTGTTTTATTATTACAGGGAAAAAGGAAATCTTTTTTACAAATTTAGATTATTTGGATAAAATGGCGTCTATGGGAGACGACCTTTTCGTAATTCGGAGCATTCTGGATAACAGTTCTTAATATGAACTTTTATGTATACGTACAGTTTATCAAATGAATATGGATGTGCATAATTGTGAGTGTACATGTACACTCACAGCAGGAGCAATCCTCCAAAATATTATATCTACAAAAGAGAAGGGACTGAATTTCCACTCCCTGGTCCCCCAGTCTCTGTGCAAGTGCATATACTAAATAGGTGTTTCAGAACCAAAGTAAGAATTATAAAATTGACAAGCCACAATCAAGTTAAACCCCATTTTGGTGGTACAGATATGGGATCTGTTATCTGGAAACCTGTTATTCAGAAAGCTCCAAATTACATGAAGTCCATCTCCCATAGACTTCCTTTTAATCCAATAATTAAAATGTAAAAAATGATTTACATTTCTCTGTAATAATAAAACAGTAGCTTCTACGTGATCCAAACTAAGATATAACTAATCCTTATTGGAGGCCAAACAAACCTAATGGGTTTAATTCATGTTTACATGATTTTTTTAGCAGGCTTGAAGTATGGAGATCCAAATTACAGAAAGACCCCTTATCCAGAAAACCCCAGGTCCCGAGCATTCTGAATAACCGGTCCAATACTTGTAATAACTGTTTACCTCTGGTTATTTTTCATAGACTGGTACCTTCCTGCGTAGTAGCATTTCTTGGGATAAGTCCCATTTTCCAGTGGCAACGAGACTGGGAAATGTACAGTAAATGACTCCTATAAATTTACACACAAAGAGTGTTTGGCACATAATAATTTGATGCTTTTGAATAGTAGCTGAGGACTTTTATACAGTAACTGTTTCATTATCCAGCAGATGAGGCTTAGACTTAGACTTAGACTTAGTGAATATTAAAGAGTCACCCTATGATAGAATCAGACTGCCAAGGAATGTCAGAACCCCAATCATATCAATGTGTATTTTACATGAGACTTTTTTCAGCAAAACATTTTTGATTACTTTTGTTTTTGCACTGTTTTCAACATTTTCTACATTTAGGGGCAGATTCATCAAGGGTCGAATTGAAAAACAAATTTCGGACAAGTTTTTTGGATACTTCAACCATCAAATAGGATACTACGACTTCGAATTAGATTCGAAGTAAAATACTTTGAATATTCGACCATTCGATAATCGAAGTACTGTCTCTTTAAAAAAACTTCGACTTCAATACTATGAATGAAACCTGAAGTGCTATGTTAGCCTATGGGGACCTTCTAGAGCAATTTTCTAAGTTTTTGGAAGTTGAAGAAAAATCGTTCAATCGATCTCTGAAATCCTTCAAATCGTTCGAACGATTTTACTTCGACCGCAAATTGCCAAAAACTTCGACTTTGATATTCGAAGTCGACGTGATTCGAAGGTCGAATTTCGAAGTATTATCAGCTTTGAAATTCGACCCTTGATAAATCTGCCCCTTAAGAAATATTTCTTATTGAGTAAAATAAAAAATAAACACATTTAAATAAATAAATTATTTTTATTATCATTTATTTATAATAAACGTTCCATTATTGTGTATATATACAGTATATATATATATATATATATATATATATATATATATATTTTTTTTTTTTTTTTTTTTTTCCTCTAGATTTTAATTGAGTAGTCCTGCTTCGTTTCATGTAGAAGGCCTAAAGCTTTGAAGGATAACACAAGTGGGAAGGCTTAAACTTTGGTCTTTAGGTGAAGAAATGTTCTCACATGTCAGACTATTAGCATATGAGGCAGCTGACACAACAAATGCCAAAAGAATTACTTGTATTACATTGGTGGAATGTTGTAAGGTGACACAATGATATATTTGTCAGTTCGGTGGCAGCAGAGGTCAACATCTCACCCAACAGGAGTGCATCACTTCGAATAATTGGTTCATTGCAGAAGTAAGGGTACCTGTAGGAGCATAACAAAGATGATTCAGAAGGGGAGCACTGCGCATTAACCTTAAATAATCTAAAAGCCTTTAATCTAAAATCATTTACAAACATGGATATTGATGTTAAAGTCAGTAAGGATGACTAAGTGTAGTACCTTCAAGGCTGTTAATCCTGGTGTGCACCCCCGCCACAGGTGTGTCGAATCAAAGTTGCAAATGGTTCACTCAGGAAGTCAGCCGACACGCAGAGCTTGCTGCAAAGTGCTTTTATTCACAACATGTTTCGGGCTAAGCAGCCCTTTATCAAGTGTTATATACAGGCATACAGAGTGTATACATTTATAGTGTGGCAAGGAAGTGAGGTCATCGCCTTGGTAGGCGGGTTAGTTTTCACAATTAACATAAGTGTTCATCAAGTGCAGGTGTAGAGAATAAATATATGTATATTCATAACAGCACACATACTGATTTATGCATAGTTTCAATGTCCATAATAGCGTTGCAAAACAATTCAAAAGTCCATCGTATCTCTGAAGAAAGCCTAAAAAGGCAAAAAACCATGGAACTGCCCCCTATTTAGGGCCTACCACTGAAACTTGATAAAGTAAGAGAACCTTAGTCTTACCCTTAAACCTATATCTGGATTCTATGTATAATTCACTATATCTTGCTTGTATATATTGGGTACCCAACAATATCATTATCTGTAGAGGAAGAGAATAGAGTATTAGTCACACCTATTTAAGGAAAACAACTTTTATCCAAGAAAACATTTTATGCTCCAGCTATCATTTAACCCTTTGGGTTGCAATGTATCTAATTTTTTTATCCAGAAAGCTTCTCGCTGTAGTCTGAATTTCTGTATATCACCTCCTCTTTGTAGTGGTTGAATTGTTTCTAGCACTGTCCACTTTAACTGGGTGAGGTTATGGTTTGCTAGATTAAAGTGCCTTGAGACTGTAGTATCTGTCGATGTTCCCTTTTTAAAGTTCCGTATGCTGCCTCTATGTTCTTTAATCCTTGTTTTTATCGATCTCCCAGTCTGTCCTACGTATCCCATCCCGCAGGGGCATTTCAGTAAATAGACAACATTACTTGTATCACATGTGGCAAAGTGTCTAACTTTTATTGGGGTACCCTGTGTGGGGTGATGTAATACTTCCCCTTTGATTATAGAAGGGCAGCAAATGCAGTTAAGACATGCAAATGTACCTTTTTGTGGTTTACCCAGGAACCTTTGTGCACCTTTTTTAACAGGGTTGACCTCAGGCTGACACAGAATGTCCCGCAGGCTTTTCCCTTTAGTATAACTAAATAGTGGAGGTTTTATAAGTACATTTCTAAGGCATTTGTCTTGTAATAGTATAGGCCAATATCTATGTACTATACGTTCAATCCCTTTGCTGTTTTCATTGTATTGGCTCACAAAAGGGAGGCACCTCTGTTCGTTTTTAGTCTTGTAGGTAAGTAAATTTTCTCTGGGCATCTTTTGAACCTCTTTGGCACATGTCTCTATCAATTTTGGTTTGTACCCTCTTTTAATGAATCGCTCTTTTAGGGTATTAGATGCCACTGTGTAGTCTACCTCTCGTGTGGAGATTCTCCGGGCTCTAATAAATTGGCCTTTCGGGATGGCCCTGATTACATTGGGTGTGTGATAGCTAGAGGCATGCAAAATATTATTTTTGTCAGTGCTTTTCCGGTACAGGTTTGTATTTATTTGCCCATTCTCAATTGTTAGTCAGTGTTGGAACCATTGGCTAAGTTTGTAGATGGTTTTCTACAACCATGTGTCATGGATATTAATACATGTCTTAAAGACACTACGGATCTATTACGCAGACTAGGGGAATTAAAGGAGCTTAAACCGAATGTAATATTATGCAGTATCGACATCCAAAGTCTGTATACTTCCATTCCCCAAGATGAAGGAATTCTCTATGTAGAGGATGCCCTACTGGACACAAATCTTCCACACCAATTAATATATTTTTTGGTGGATTGTCTCAATATTGTCTTGAAAAAAAACTATTTCCGATTTGCAGGTGAATTCTATTGGCAGAAGCAGGGGACATCAATGGGTGCGGCGGTCGCTCCTTCATTCGCCAATATTTTCGTCCACAGATTAGAAAAACAACTATTTCTAATTGAACCATATAGCCAACACATAGTTGGATATTATAGGTTTGTGGACGATATATTGGTGATATGGGATGGACCGCTATCTGGGTTTGAGGACATGGTGCGAACTGCAAACCAAGCCCACCCTACGATTAAATTTACCACAGAAATAGGGGCACATAAAATTAATTTTTTGGATGTCACCATAACAATTGAGAATGGGCAAATAAATACAAACCTGTACCGGAAAAGCACTGACAAAAATAATATTTTGCATGCCTCTAGCTATCACACACCCAATGTAATCAGGGCCATCCCGAAAGGCCAATTTATTAGAGCCCGGAGAATCTCCACACGAGAGGTAGACTACACAGTGGCATCTAATACCCTAAAAGAGCGATTCATTAAAAGAGGGTACAAACCAAAATTGATAGAGACATGTGCCAAAGAGGTTCAAAAGATGCCCAGAGAAAATTTACTTACCTACAAGACTAAAAACGAACAGAGGTGCCTCCCTTTTGTGAGCCAATACAATGAAAACAGCAAAGGGATTGAACGTATAGTACATAGATATTGGCCTATACTATTACAAGACAAATGCCTTAGAAATGTACTTATAAAACCTCCACTATTTAGTTATACTAAAGGGAAAAGCCTGCGGGACATTCTGTGTCAGCCTGAGGTCAACCCTGTTAAAAAAGGTGCACAAAGGTTCCTGGGTAAACCACAAAAAGGTACATTTGCATGTCTTAACTGCATTTGCTGCCCTTCTATAATCAAAGGGGAAGTATTACATCAACCCACACAGGGTACCCCAATAAAAGTTAGACACTTTGCCACATGTGATACAAGTAATGTTGTCTATTTACTGAAATGCCCCTGCGGGATGGGATACGTAGGACAGACTGGGAGATCGATAAAAACAAGGATTAAAGAACATAGAGGCAGCATACGGAACTTTAAAAAGGGAACATCGACAGATACTACAGTCTCAAGGCACTTTAATCTAGCAAACCATAACCTCACCCAGTTAAAGTGGACAGTGCTAGAAACAATTCAACCACTACAAAGAGGAGGTGATATACAGAAATTCAGACTACAGCGAGAAGCTTTCTGGATAAAAAAATTAGATACATTGCAACCCAAAGGGTTAAATGATAGCTGGAGCATAAAATGTTTTCTTGGATAAAAGTTGTTTTCCTTAAATAGGTGTGACTAATACTCTATTCTCTTCCTCTACAGATAATGATATTGTTGGGTACCCAATATATACAAGCAAGATATAGTGAATTATACGTAGAATCCAGATATAGGATTAAGGGTAAGACTAAGGTTCTCTTACTTTATCAAGTTTCAGTGGTAGGCCCTAAATAGGGGGCAGTTCCATGGTTTTTTGCCTTTTTAGGCTTTCTTCAGAGATACGATGGACTTTTGAATTATTTTGCAACGCTATTATGGACATTGAAACTATGCATAAATCAGTATGTGTGCTGTTATGAATATACATATATTTATTCTCTACACCTGCACTTGATGAACACTTATGTTAATTGTGAAAACTAACCCGCCTACCAAGGCGATGACCTCACTTCCTTGCCACACTATAAATGTATACACTCTGTATGCCTGTATATAACACTTGATAAAGGGCTGCTTAGCCCGAAACATGTTGTGAATAAAAGCACTTTGCAGCAAGCTCTGCGTGTCGGCTGACTTCCTGAGTGAACCATTTGCAACTTTGATGGATATTGATGTTCCCTGTTTGCCAAGTACTGCATGCTCCTCATGCTTCTTCTAGCCGGTGCAAAACACACAGTAGTACAGAAGGGCTAATACTTTCCATCTGACGGGTCACTCAACAATGAATTTATGTTATTTTTCCTCAAGTTTAGTCCCTGTATTGTAGTGAGCTTCCCAATAACCAGACAGTGGTGCCATAACTCATGTTTACTGTAACGCGTCACTCGCTGACAAATAGACTGATGTCAATATTAATGTAAAAGTAATACTGCCTAAATGTTCTATGATCTCATCACTGGCATCAACAAGGATTTTATTACCAGAGTTGTCAATCTCTATGAGGAATAGGTACATACAAGTAACATTTTTGAACAGGGCATATCTCCCTATCTCTTAGCAAAAATATATGGTAATGTCTCTGATCAATGTCCTAAATGCAGGGTTGATATAGGCTCCCTGCTCCATGCCTTCTGGTCCTGCCCGGTAATACAAAGATATAGGAGCGAGATCCTTCAGTTCTTTAATGAGAAGCTCACTTTTCTGAATATTAGCTCCGCAGAACTCTATTTGCTGGGAATAACAGGAGCCCTGTAGCTTTGGTCTTACTCTAACATGTGCTACTTGCAGTTGCTCTACTATGAAAAAAAGGCTATCTTAATGCGATGGAAATCTCTGGACCCCCCTACCCTACAATTATGGAAAAAATGAGTGAACGACTCCCTCCCGAGCCAGAAACTCACCTACTTAGCTAGAGGTTGCCCTCAGAAGTTTGATGCTGTATGGGATACATGACTTGGTTTACAGAATAAGTAAGCATGTTTAAGCCAAAAATAATATATGTCTGTTCCCTTTCCTCACATTTTTTCCTTTTTTCTTCTTTCCTCACATTTTTTCCTCTTTCTTTCTTTCTTTCTTTCTTTCTTTCTTTCTTTCTTTCTTTCTTTCTTTCTTTCTTTCTTTCTTTCTTCTCTCTCTCTCTCTCTCTCTCTCTCTCTCTCTTTCTCTCTTTCTCTCTGTAGATATTTGGTTCATTTTCACGCTTTATCACATTTAATACAAGATATAAAATATATTCTCCCTAACCAGTAATGGTGTCACAACAAATTTTCTAATTACAGTTGGTTATGTTATTATGGTAAGGCTTTAATTGATAATCTGTGCCATGCCTGTGGGGGAAAAAACATTGTCTCACGTTTGTGATTAAAATTTTTGCCATTTTAACAAAAATGTATTCATAATTTTACCAGGTTTGTCCAAGATGTGGTTCTATCACAGAAACTGACAAGCAGTCTTCCAAAGTACCCTATTATTTTAATACAGTATATCTTTTTAACCTTAAGTCATATTCAGCTGACACCTACTCATGGGCTTATATGTGAGGTTTTTGTTTCTCTTGGCTTCTCCACTTAACACTTAATGCCCTCATCTGCTTTGGCAAGAGCTCCATCCAATGGCTGCAATAGCTCATCTGGGTTACACTTCTACCATTTCCTTTCCTTGCTATAGCCTTGCTCACGAGAGACGATTAATGTTGTAATATATTTCGGCTTCTATTTCAATCCATGTCAGAAGATCTTGGTTCTTCGGCAGCTTTAATATTTCCTTGCAAATTCGAGCAATCTGCACAATGACACCATGACCTTTCCTGAAGTTTTTATTGTGTTTGGCTGGCCGTCTACCTCTTCGGTGTTTATAGCCTTGCAAACCTGCTAGTATATTCTGCCAGTCAAAATAATGAATTTCACAAGGTCAATGTACAGTACAAAATATGCTCAGAATATATGAGGCACTAAAATCTTTAATATTTTGTTTTTTGTTTTTGTAATGAAAATACAAAACACTACGCGGAATCCATGCTCTTTTAAAACCCCGTATTTGAATAGTTATGGGGCTGGGATCTGACCAAAGGCAATGTTTGGCTGCAGAAACAATTACAGCCTGTAAATGTGTATTCACTCTATGGAGTTCCGCTTCATTATTCCAAATCCAAATAGGTATCAGTTGTGAGCTGCCTTGTGCCATATTATTTTATCTTTGTAACAGGATCTTAAACAATTATTTATGTTATGGTTTTGTTAAAATACGAATAAAAAAGTAAGAATAAAAAATTGCGTAACTTTGGCGTAACTAGATGTTATTGGGCCTTACAGCAAATTTTTTTATGGCCCCCAATATATCCAGAGGTTGTCCTTTTTTTACCTATATATATTGAAATTGCTCATTAATTATGGCCTCAAGGGGCCCCTATACCTCCTGGGGCCCCCAGCAGGTGCAGGGTTTGCTTTCTCTGTAATTATGCCCCTGATTCTCTCTCTCTCTCTCTCTCTCTCTCTCTCTCTCTTTCTCTCTCTGTGACTTTTACAATTCCAGTATCTAGACACTGTAGGACACATGCACGCTCACAAAGAGTAATTTTGAGCACAATTGCCATGTTTTTTCCCCCCACAATGCAGCGTTTTTTCCCCAGGATTCCAGCATCATTGAGGTCATAAAGGGATAATGTGATTGGTGCAATAGCACTACAGTTATGCCCAATTTGGCAAAATTTAGGCACCTGCATGAGCATTTTGCTAAAAATCAGACGCAATAGACCAAAGTCCACCTGGGATTGTTTCTGATGGTCAGTGTACGAGTGACCTCTGCATCCAGGGCCGGGCAAGGTCAGCCATGTGCCTAAGGCAACCCACGCCCTCCTGCTTGACTGTTGACATGTTATGACAGCGGGGGCGGAGAGATCGGGAAGAGGAGGAGAGCGTGCAGGACTGGGGCCTTAAGGGCCAGGACTAGGAGTATGAAGGCAAGAGGTACGTGCTCAGCCCCCCACCCCCCCAACCCTTGGCACGTGCCTCTTCTTTCTACCCCTAGTTCAAGCCTTGTCTGCACCCAATTCTTTAGTTACGAGTGTAATGTGCCTACAGACGCTGAGCACTATGGGAACCCTGGAGCTAGCACCTAGGAGGTAGCAGTAGCAACTACACCGAAGGAGTGCATTTTTATGCAAATACCTTAAATGAAAGTGGTTTTATGTGCATCTAACTGCAGGGACACATGAGCACTTGTACCTCTGTGTTATACTTTTTGTGATCAGTTAGTAAACTTATTAGATACTAGTTTATCGGGCGCTGTAAATAGTAAAAGAAACTGGATTGCTGTCAATTATCATGAGTTTGTCTATTAATATGGGCAATATAGTAACTGTGCAAAGTTTACCCCAGGTCTTGTTACGCAAAGCAACCATTGTTGACATTATTTATACGCTCACTAGACCAGTAAATGGCAACTGTGTGTTGGTAGGATACCATGGGTAACTAAACCTAGAGTTAACTACTTTACTATTACAATCCACCTTGAAAGTTAAGTACAAGAAAGACAGCTGCTGTCAAATAACAAAGGGGCAGCACACCTCCTTGTTCAACATGCAACGAATAGTGCTTGTGCTGAACATTCTGTTTGCTTATTTTGTTTTAATAACAAAATTATATGTTATTTGTTATTTCTTGAGCTAGACAGGGCAAACAGGTAAACCAAAGTATTTCTATATTTTAAGTCCTTGCGAGCAATACATATCATGTATAATATATGTTTCTCATCATCCTAGCTTTTCATAACCCAATCTCACAAAAGTCTTACACATTGAACTGAATAAATGTATTAATATTTACTGAGATTAGAACTGGATAGCATATACAGCAATTATGCATCTCCCATATTTCTTATCAGGCAATATGGAATTAGGCATGTTCTTCACATCCTGCAGATTGCCCACAGGGTTTCAAAATTATATTGTTTCATTTTGAATTAATTACTTCTAATATGTTATTTATCCTTTAGAAACTGCCAAGCTCATGTGTGCAGCACATTGATGTTCCATTTTTTCCTATTATTGTTGTCGGTACCAACCACATCAACCAGCATTATTATCCCAGCACGGATGTGTAATCAGCAGCAACCCCCAAGCAAGAAAATTTGTTTTGCCATCAGGGGATATTCCCTCATTGTACTTTACTTGCTTGAACCCTTTACAGGGAATGAGAAACCACAATTGTGTATGGCAGCACAATGCGGTCAATAAAGGATAAATTCAAATGGAGGTGGGTGTTATAAGCAAACCATGTCCAGACAAGTTAAATGAGTCTTTGTCTTCCAAACAACAAACACTTGTATTATAAACTAACCACTGTTTGGCTTTATTTCAGTTTTTTTCCATGGGAAACCGAAAGCAAGGAGATATAATACCAACATATATCGTGCAGGATATGTTACTGGGATATTACATTTAGAGAGTTGCAAGGGAAAACAAGCAAAAGTTTTTAAAAGGATTCTGCCTTCAGAAACAGGGATGGTTTGAGCTTTCAAATCGTTCCATAAATTCATAAGTCCATAAGTCAAAACATGAGTTGGGAAATCAAAGTGACAGGAGGGGTCATTTACAAACACGTGGACAAAGTTCTGGCCTTCCCATGTCAGTAGGCGCACTGAAAACTGGAAACCAAAGGCAGGACTGTTGCAATGGCATTGAGTGCAATTATAGAAAAGAACAACGAAAGAGCCTTCTCATGCACCTTTAAAAGTTGAATTAAGGCCAAGTGTCTGTTATTCCATTAAGAGCCTATTTAAGTCAACTACTTCCTACCCCCATTGAGTCGTTTCCTTGTTTTGGCCCCCTGTTTCCTGAGTTTTTTGGCTCCAGAGTTTTCTGAGCAAGTCCATTATCAATACTTCTTGTCCTGCATACTTGATCTTCCAGCTTTGACCTATGGCCTATTTATAAGGACTGGTTGTTGCTTGCCGCCTGCCCTGACCTTCAGCCTAAATTATGGACCTGTTTCTCAGCTTTCTGCCAGTCCTGACCTTTGATTCTGTTGTATGAACTTGCCTTGCCTGTGTAATGAAGTCTCACCCTGGTGGTCTAGTGGGGGGACGGCAGGGACACCCGCCGCACCGCGCTGTTCCTCTTCTTGTGCCGGCTCTCTCCTAGTGCGCGCATGCGTACTTCCGGATTTAAAGTCGCATGCGCGCTGACGTAATGACGTCATTGCGCAATGGCGCCAAATTCAAAAGTATTAAAGGGGCATTCCCACAGTTTGTCATTGCCTGTGATAGGATAGTATTTCTTGGTGCTCCTGAGCCTTGTGCTAAATCTGTCTGTTATCTTCTGAACCTGTTTTGATCCCTGCCTGGCTATTTTGACTATTCTTACTTCTGGATCCTGACCTTTGCCTGCTTTTGACAACGCTTCTGTTTAACCCCTTGTTTGATCACCCGGTTTTGACCCTTTGCCTGTTTGACAATCCTTGCTATCAGCCTGCCACGACCCAGCCTGCCTGACTACGATTCTGCCTAATCCTTTGTACCGTGACCTTCGACCCAAAAAGACTCTGCTAACAGCCGTGCCCCTTTGCCAGCCAGAACATCTTGCCTTGTTCCCCTCGTTAAGTCCAGGTGGCACCTAAGTAAGCGGCGGGCTCCTCCCGAAGCCCAACGGTGGTCACACTACTGGTGAAGCCGAGCCGAGACCAAGGTACTTGCCACTTGTTCTGGTATTGGGTGCCGGCCGTGACAGCCTGCTGTCATTCATTTGTACCTTAGCATGTGTATATGGGAGTATCCAGCACATAAGCTGAATACTGACCTGCCAGTCACACACTTGTGGCTGTACCTGACAAAAAGCCAGCAAAAGCATGCATAGCTGTCCAGGAGCAGCTTCAACTACACATGCACTTGCAGGCTGCATGTCAGTGACACAACAGAATCCAAAACTGCGCAAGATGCCTGTCAACCCAGCTGTGCAACACTGCAGGGCACATCTACTAAGTTCGAGTGAAGGATTTGAAGTAAAAAAACTTTGAATTTTGAAGGTTTTTTTGGGGGTACTTCGACCTTTGAATAGGCTATTTCGACCTTCGACTATGACTTTGACTACGATTCGAACTAAAAATCGTTTGACTATTTGACCATTCGATAGTCGAAGTACTGTCTCTTTAAAAAATAACTTCGACTACATACTTCGCCACTTTAAATCTACCGAGCTACAATATTAGCCTATGGGGACCTTCCCCAGCACTTTTTAAAGGTTTTTTGATCGAAGGAAAATTGAAGAAAAACGATTTTTCCTTCGATTGAAGTATTTGCAGTAAATAGGGATGTCGCGGACTGTTCGCCCGCGAACTAATTCACACGAACATCGGCTGTTCGCGTCCGCCGAATGTTCGCGAACGTCGCGCGACGTTTGCCAATTTGGGTTCGCCTTAGCTGGCGCTTATTTTTGACCTCTCACCCCAGACCAGCAGATACATGGCAGCCAATCAGGAAGCTCTCCCTCCTGGACCACCCCCACACCCCCTGGACCACTCCCCTTCCATATATAAACTGAAGCCCTGCAGCGTTTTTTCATTCTGCCTGTGTGTGCTTGGAAGAGCTAGTGTAGGGAGAGAGCTGTTAGTGATTTGAGGGACAGTTGATAGTAACTTTGCTGGCTAGTAATCTACTTGATACTGCTCTGTATTGTAGGGACAGAACTCTGCAGGGATTTGAGGGACAGTGAGTTTAGGTTAGGTAGCTTTGCTGACTAGTAATCTACCTTCTACTGCAGTGCTCTGTATGTAGCTGCTGTGGGCACTGCTTCTGATCTCATCTGCTGACTGCTGTAATAACCCAATAGTCCTTGTAAGGACTGCTTTTATTTTCTTTTTTGTTTTTTTACTTTGCTACTATAAGAGCCCAGTGCTATTAGTCTAGCTGTGTTGGGGAGTGGGACTGGTGTGCTGCTCCTCCTAGTAGTTCACCACTACCAGCACCAACCAGAGTCAAAATTGTTACAAAGTATCTTATTTGCACCTGTTAGCTGTTCTGAGCTCTCTGCCAAAAGCTAATTAAGTTAGAAACTGTTTTTTTTCTGGCTGTTCAGTGCAGAGAAAAGAAGGACTGGTGTGCTGCTCCTCCTAGTAGTTCACCACTACCAGCACCAACCAGAGTCAAAATTGTTACAAAGTATCTTATTTGCACCTGTTAGCTGTTCTGAGCTCTCTGCCAAAAGCCAATTAAGTTAGAAACTGTTTTTTTTCTGGCTGTTCAGTGCAGAGAAAAGAGGGACTTTCCAGTACAAAAGAGGGACAGGGGGTTGAGTGGTCAAAAGAGGGACAGTTGGGAGGTATGCAAGTGCCACCTAGCTGTGTGAGCTTTTTCACATTCTGTCTAAATAACAATAATAATTCCGTGTCCGTAAACATCACCTGAGTGATGTTTTTTGCAGCAGCAATAATATATTCCGTATCCACTACTGTATACGTTGCCCTTGCAGGCATTGTTTGCCCAGTCTTTAACCAAGTGCCACCTAGCTGTGTGAGCTTTTTCACATTCCGTGTCCAGAAACATCACCTGAGTGACGTAGTGTGATTTCTGCCCTTTACAGCACAAAACGCAGCGCTGTGTCAACAATGTATTTTTCAGATACATTTTTGCCCTTGATCCCCCTCTGGCATGCCACTGTCCAGGTCGTTGCACCCTTTAAACAACTTTAAAATATTTTTTCTGGCCAGAAATGTCTTTTCTAGCTTTTAAAATTCGCCTTCCCATTGAAGTCTATGGGGTTCGCGACGTTCGCGAACCGTTCGCACTTTTGGACGCAAGTTCGCGAATATGTTTGCGAACATTTTTTCCGCCATTCGCTACATCCCTAGAAGTAAATCCTTTGACTTTGGTAAATTCGATATTCGAAGTCGAAGGGTTTTACTTTGCGGGTCAAATATCGAGGGTTAATTAACAGTTTTGGCAGTAACAAGCGTTATGAGGAAAATGCAGAACTACTGAAATTTTAGTCAGTCACTTCTGGACCCCCATCCCCCTTAACATAAACTTAGCTCAGAAAGCATTATCAATTGCCCTTTATCTGAAAAGTTTTATCTGAAAACCTTTGTGACATAATGCTGCTTAAAAAGCTACAATTTGAAAAATGTTAATATATATTATATAATGAATAAAGTACCCACTCTTGTAAAATATAAGGATATTACAAGTTACCGAGGAGTTTCATGACCATATAAAAACAAGAGGCAGAGTGTTTTTATACAGGTCATGGAACTCCGAAGTAACTTCTAATATCCTCATATTTTACAACTGGGGGTACTTTATTCATTATAATACACAAGTTTCAGTGAGTTATGTGACAGAAATGACATCAGAACTCACTGTTTATAACTGATGACATCAGAACTCACCGTTTATAAGGATATAATTTACAAGATATTCATGGCTTTTGTATATTATTTATTATTATATATTAAGGCTTCATTTCATGGTAATACGATCTAACTGTTCTAACTGTTCATCAAAATCTGACGTTGAAGCAAAACCTATTGCTGCGAGGGAGATAATGAACAGTAACTTGATTATTTCAGAAATGGTTTCTTATTTCCATGAAATTAAGCTATTATTTCACAATAGTGTCCCTTTAAAGATATATACTAATCCCAGAAAATAACCTTTTTTTACATCTATCATAACATTGTCTTTGCATGCTATTTATAATTTTACCATAAAAAATATTTGCCTGATGCTTTTACATTACCTTTCTTACCCCCATGTTCCTGTATGAGGGGGCTGCCATATTTGTGCAGCAGTTGTCCGTTAGCATTAGAAACTCTAACTGACAGGTTAAGAAGGGACAGTCAGTTTGGCAAAACAATCAGGTTTAGGAACTTTCAGGGGAATGTAATAAAAGTCGCAAAGAGCAAAACAATTCGCACCAATAAGACTAAAAATCCAAATCTCGCAATGTAATATTGTTCTTTAAATTGTTATTGCATTGCGAATTTTAATTGCGCACTCATAAGAAGTGCTTGAAGGTGTTGTAATCTTTTGGAGCAAACATAACGACTTTTTCAGTAAGAAGTTTTATTACACTGACTGCGCATTGGCGCAAACTATAAAATTCGCAAACGGTCTTTCACTGTCGGAAGTGGTCGCTAAACAGTATAGCAAAAGCTATATTAAATTCGCACAAAGCAAAATTTGTTCGCGCAGAGGCATAACTTTTCGCATTGCGAATAGTTTTTCCGTTAGCGATTTTTATTACATTCCCCCGTTAGAGTAACAATTACTTACATAAACTATTATTGAAAAACGATCAACATAACCTATAGGTAACTTTTAACGTAGATTATTTTTGAAAATAAATTTTTAGTATCAGTATCACTTTAAAGATACAGGTATGGGACCTGTTATACAGAATGCTCAGGACCTGGGGGGTTTTCCGGATTACAGATCTTTCCGTAATTTGGATCTTCATACTTTAGTAAACATTAAGTAAACTCAATAGGCTGTTTTTTGCTTCCAATAAGGATTAATTACATTTTAGTTTGGATCAAGTACAAGCTACTGTTTTATTATTACAGAGAAACAGTAAATTATTTTTAAAAAATTGGATTATTTCATTATAATTGGGTCTATGGGAGACGACCATTACTTATTTTGGAGAGATCCGGGTGAAGAGTTTCCAGATAACGGATCCCATATCTGTTCTACGGCTGTGAAACAGATAAGAAAGTTTTGCTGAGGCAGAGTATGTTTATCATAACGGAACCTCTATGGCATAAGATAGAACACAGGTTTACAGAATGGTATAATATGCCAGGAAAGTATTGTGAATATATCAGTTATGACAGTGGGATGTACTCAGACATATGACTGTACTTGAATATCATGAAGGGATTGGTGGTGGCAAATCGGAGGCTGCAGGATATATTAACAAAGGGACATTTCCTCTGCCTTAAATAAAGCTTAAATAAAAGCCAGTTGGTTTTTGTTAAGGGCAATTGTCCCTATGAGCAACATGATTCCTCGTAATCATTAATGGAAATTATAAACATCCTGGGCTGTGGCTATTTCCTGCAGCAAAACTCTTCACAATTGCTCGCATGGAAATAAAGAGACCACACTCAGCTTTCTATGAATAATAAGCCAGAGTATGTCAACCCATTCCACCACAGAAGATTCAAAATTAAATTCATTTTCTGTATATTTGTTTGATTCGTATTTGCACAGATCAGATTTGTTGTGTATTTTAGTTACTGTGTTCAGTAGCAATCAATCAAGTGAAACTAAATGATAGAGAATTACATTAAAGAGGAAACATATAAAATAGGCACAAGGTTGAGCATTGCACTTTTACCTATACTGTTGTATGTGAATAAAGAAACAATAAAAGGTTCCAGGTAGGAAAAGCATTAAGCAAAATGTTTAGCCTATTCTTCATATGTCTGTCGCCAGACACAGTTCACGAGCGACTGTAGACTAGCTGGCAATGAGCAAGAGTCCATGACCGCAACATGTGTTTTCTGTTCATTATGACATGTCAAACGAAGAAGGGAAAAGAATCTCAGCACAAGAAAATGCCTGGGGTTAGTGAACATTTGTGACATTTATGATGGGCACCAGAGCAAATAAAAGGATGTATTGTGGATATGTTTATCGGAATGCATTATTAAAATTAAAAAGCTAAGGGGCCGATTCACCAATGGTCGAATATCGAGGGTTAATTAACCCTCGATATTCGACTAGGAATTGAAATCCTTCGAATATCGAATATCGAATTCGAAGGATTTAGCGCTGAAAATGCGATCGATCGATCGATCGAAGGATTATTCATTCAATCGAACGATTAAATCCTTCGAATCGAACGATTCGAAGGATTTTAATTCAACGATCGAATGAATATCCTTCGATGAAAAAAACTTAGGCAAGCCTATGGGGACCTTCCCCATAGTCTAACATTGAGTTCGGTAGCTTTTAGCTGCCGAACTAGGGGGTCGAATTTTTTTTTAAAGAGACAGTACTTCGACTATCGAATGGTCGAATAGTCGAATGATTTTTAGTTCGAATCGTTCGATAGTCATAGTCGAAGGTCGAAGTAGCCCATTCGATGGTCGAAGTAGCCCAAAAACCACTTCGAAATTCGAAGATTTTTAAATTCGAATCCTTCACTCGAATTCACTCTAATTGAGTGAATCGGCCCCTAAGTGTCTTTACATAGTAAGTAAGGTTGAAAAGACACATGTCCATCGAGTTCAACCTTTTTTTTTTTTTTTTATTAACTACCTAACTGCCAGTTGATCCAGAGGAAGGCAAAAAACCCATCTGAAGCCTCTCCAATTTGCCTTAGAGGGGGGAAAAATCCTTCCTGACTCCAAAATGGCAATCGGACTAGTCCCTGGATCAACTTGGACTATGAGCTATTTCCCATAACCCTGTATTCCCTCACTTGCTAACAAGCTATCCAACCCCTTCTTAAAGCTTTGTGGTTATAAAGACCCCCCCCTAAAGGGATGGACCACAGAGCTTAGATCAGGGTGTGTGATAACACATCCAATAAAGTCATTAGTCAACTGTAAAAAAAAATAGCAGAAGAAGAAAAGGTGACCTTGTAGCTACACATTACAGACCACACTATTAGGGGCATATTTATCAAGAATCTAATTTGCCAGTTGTGTGAGGGTTTTTATACTTTGGATACGAATGTTTGGGTATTCATGAAAAAAATCCAAATGTCAAAATTCAAATGAAAAACGATGGGGAAAAAAACTCTACTGATGGATTTCAGTTTTTTCGGGACAGGAACTCGATCTGTCACATTCGGCACCCTATATCCAGAACCCAAGCTAAGCTCCCTGGTCTCGGCTCTCACTTCTGCCTTTAACTGCCGCCTTTCACCTCGGGAGGAGCCCTCGGCAAATTGGATGCCGCCAGGTCTTAACAGAGAGAGGAGCAATGCTAACAGTTCTGGACTAGCAAAGGGGCATGATCATCTCACCAGGATACTGGAAGAAAGAACACCACCAGGAACAAGCAGGCCGGGCCAGCAGAAGCCTTTAGAATAGATTTTCGTGCCAATGCACGCTGGCGTCAGTGCCTTTAAGAAACGGACGCACGTGGCGCACGCGCCATAGGGGAACCCGGAACCAGGAAGGGAGCAGCGCAGCAGCGGGAGTCCACACCAGGGACGCGACGCTGGACCCTGCTGCCCACTAGACCACCAGATAACTTCCTTATACCATCGATTTTATGTCCAGAAAACTAGAATTGATCGAGTTTTCAGATAAAAACCCTCAAATCAACCAAAACCTTGAGCTTTGCCTAGGACAACTCCCATTAACTTCTACAAAATCTCTCCAGCTTTTGGATGGCACGTTTTTTACACTCGAATTTTCAAAATCTTTGAAAATATAAGTCAAATGTGTGAGTTTGGGTGCAAAAAAAATCGTGGAAAAAATCAAATTTGATTTTTGATAAATCTGCCCCTTAGTGTACACATCTTTTCTTCAGCTTTAAAATGACATCCCAAGATATTAATGGGAACTAATGGGAAAATTCTTATTTAATATTAGCTTATCTTATGAGGAACGTTTTAAATATTGTCAACAAAAATTCTGTAAGGTTTCTAAAATAATCAAGTTACTTTTCAATATTCCTCTTTCAGCTTTCTGTCTCTCGATGTACTTTGCTTGTGCAAGTTCTTCTAAGCTGACTTCTTCGTGGAAAGTTTTCCAGACTCCACGTCGATTGCTACCAGTTTTCCTTTGGAAACTTTTGGCATTAGTTTAGCTATAGTTTCTCTACTATAGGGTTAGTGCCATTGGGTGTATCTTAATATGTAAGTCCAGCCAAATAGCCTTCCTCTATGGCACACTCCCAGTTCTTGAAGACGTACATTATCTTTATTGCTCAACTTGGGGAAAACTTCATCTCATTTAACTGTCAGGAGTGGTCTGTTTCAGAGAACTCCACTTCAGAGCCAAGATGGCGGTGCCCAGAGCCGTGCCCTGACATCACTGCGCAGTGTTGCATGCTTGACGTCATAGTGCCATATTTTTACATGAAAGTTTTAAACAAAATGGGTGCCAAGACCCAGGTTCAATGCCTGAAGATAAGTCCTAATTGTTAGTGTTGATTCCCTATTTTGACTGTTTCCTATATTTTGACCCTCCTTTTTGTTCTTGGCCTGCCTCTGAACCCTTGCCTGAATACGAATACAAGCCTTCTTAATACCTCTGTTATCACATACTGATTTCTGAATGTAGTGCTTTCTTCTTGGTCTGGACTGCCCCACTTTTATTAGGCCCTGACAGTATCTTCAGCCATGGACACTACTGAGGAAGTGCCGCCTGATGAGGAAAGGCTCTCCGGGGGTTGGCGACTTGCATGGAGTCCTATGAAGCTCAGCAGACTTGCATAGGGCAAGTCCTTGAGGCCCTTCTCTCCCAGATGCCCAGGGGCACTCCACCAATGAGGCGAGTTGAGACACTCGCCTCAGGCGGCAGCGCCCCCCTGGTTGCCAGGGGTGGCAAAAATGCCACTCCTGGTAACTAAGAGCCGAATTTCCGGTTTTCAAACCAGAAATTCGGCTCTTCTAGTGCAGAGAGCGCTATTGCGCTCTCTGCACTAAGCGTCATGGACTGCCCCTGCCCTCTCCGGCGCTGTAAAGGTTAGTGCCGTGGGGAGGGGTGGGGGCAGCGAAAGAAGGCCGCCTCAGGTGGCATAATAGCAAGAATCGCCCCTGCAGATGCCCTCTGCTTCACCAGTCGCTGGGAACTCTGGTATCCACACCAGCTAACGAACCCTGTATTCCTTCACCCCAGGGTATCCCCAGGCCTGCAGAGGTTTTTTTTGAACCAATGTCTTGTAAAGTTTAAGTTTCAACCCACACAGTATGGTTCTGAGTAGGCCAGAGTAGGATACATAATCTCCAGGTTGGAAGGTAAAGCTCTGGAATGGGGATTCCCTTCCAGAGAAACCTCTCACCCCCACAGCACGCACCAGAAAATACATCCAGAAACTTACTGACACAGACTGCACCAAATTAGACTTATGATGTTAGCATTGTCAAAGCAACTAACAGTCAAATTCAAAAGGTTCCTAGTCCTAGATATGGAAGCGAAGGATTCAAAGCAAAGGTACCTCAATTTAAAGATTATGTGCCTGAACACCAAAATGTACAAGACTTCGCAAAGTTCCTCCTACACAGAGAATTGGTTAGCTCAGAGTTCCTTATGTTTAATGACCACCCCTGAAAATTACTGGGTGTGGAATAGTGATGTGCGGGTCAGGGTTTTCCTGACCCACACCCGACCCTAACCCGCCCTGCTCCAGCCTGCAGCCGCGCTTCCAGGGTCCTTTTATAGACCCGCGCCGACCTGCCCCGCCGATGACATCACAATGACGTCACAAAATGGGCGGGGCGAGCAGACGCGAGACTATAAAACCGGAAGTCAGAAGCCGCCATTTGAAGGTGGCAGGTGGGGAGAGCAGGAGAAGAGCTCAACCCGCACCCGCCCACTGGGAGCAGTGCGAGGTCGACTCGAACCCACGGGTCCCGAAAGATCTGGCTTTACCAGAGGCTGAGACACTAAACTTAATGATATAATGATATAATGGCTCGGTTCTGAGTAAGCAGAGCAGGCAAAAAGGATGCAGAGAATACACCTATTTAACCCCTATAGGAGACTCAATATGATTTAGATTAGAAGAAGAGTACAGATCAGCAGAAGCAATTTAAGCTGGTCTGTTAATGTTAGGGCCTAACAGCTCTAGAGGCAGGGAAGTTTGGGCCAAGAAGAAAGCGCTAGATTTAGTGTCCAGTACAAGGCAAGGATTCAGAGGCAGACAGCAAGGCAGACAGCAATCAGATGTGGTCAGGAACAAAGTGGAAGGTCAAAATGGGGAATCAGCAGAACCCAGGAAGATTAACAAGTAAGATCTTTGGGCATTGAACCTGGGTCTTGACATCCTTTTTATTTTGAATTTTCACACCGAACACTGCTCAATGATTTCACATTAAAGACTTTGTGGTGGCCTGTACCATCTGTGCCTCTTCCAATCCTAATCACGACCATGCAGCCTTTTGCCACCTCAATACAAAGGGTGGGGCTCTCAATGAATTGGGCATTGTCTGTAAGGGCTTCCCTGTCTTGCTGTGTCACAGGTAGCCTAGCTTCATATTTTTACTGTATTGCCCTCATGGCACTGTAAAGTGCGTGTGCAGCTAGACAGTCAGCTAAACAATAGCTAGAGTCTTCAATAAACAGAAGTCACTTTTTTTCAGCAAATCAATATACACATATAAAGAACAGATGTAAACACGCTTATGTATATAAGAATGTTAATAAACTTGCAGACAATTGTTGTTCCAGGATTGAGGAAGAAACATTAAGCACACAAGGAGACAATATCCCAAATGAAAGCAGCTCTTCACATCTTGCTTACATATTTAATACCAGTTTTATATAGCGGCCTCAGTAAGAGCAGCCAATAGACAGTGATACATCTATCAATAATGTTATGCTATGAGGGCAGCATACTCTACATGTAGGAAAGGTGTCTGATTTTGATTTGATTGACATCAAATACATTAGTGTGTGCCAAACAATGTCTTACAAAAGAAATGACTAACACAAAGCTGCATGTAGAGAGACCAATTGCTGAAAGGGGGGTGGTGAAGAGTATTGTAAGAAACTCTTACCCTGGTGGTCTAGTAGCCCGGCGGGGATGCCCGCTGCGTGCTTCCTCTCCCTCTGAGTACCGGTTCTCCTGTGGCGCGCACTTCTGGGTTTTATGAGCCGGCGTGAGGACGTAAGCGCGCATTGGCGCGAAACTCAACTGTATTTAAAGATTCAAATTCATTGCCCATTGTTAGGTCTAACTTATTTAGTTCCTGGGTGCTTATTCCTTGTGAATCCTGCTTGATATACTGGTATTGACTCTTGCCTGCTTGCCTGACTATTCTGAGCTCTGCAATCCTGACCCTAGCCTGCCTGACTATTCCAAACTCGTCAATCCTGATCCTTGCCTGCCTGACTATCCTGTGAACTCTGCCAATACAGACTCTGCCTGTACTGACCCGGCCTGTCTCACCTTGCTTGAACTCTTTCCTGTACCGACCCAGCCTGTCTGATCATACTATACTATTCTGTTTAATTCCTCCTGTGTTGTGTGACCTTCCTTCTAAATCCTTGGTAAACAATCGTGCCCTTTTGCTCGTCACAAACTCTTGCTAGGCTCCTCTCTTATTAAGACCTGGCGGCATCCAATTAGCTGAGGGCTCCTCCCGAAGTGACAGGAGGTTGCTACCGGCGGAAGCAGAGCAGAGACCATGGAGCCTAGCACTTGTTCTGGATTTTGGGTGCCGACCGTGACAAGTATATTGATTATTTTTAAAAAAATGACACTACATTTTTTATCAATACATTTTAGAATATTCTTATTTTCATAATATAGAGTTTGTATTAAATGTTTGCTCCTCAAACTAGACTCATAAAAGACCCCTAATAAATGCTACTGGATCAGTCTGTAATTTCCATCTTAACGATTGCACATAGTTTCTATGAACTTTGATATACAGAGAATTCACGATCACTTTGTGATATTTTCAAGACTTGTATTTTACTTTGGACCAAAATAAAGAAATGCAAAGAATCAATGAAGTCTTGCCAACTTCTGACTGGATAATTATCTTGCTGATGGATGAGTCGATATAGCTGAACTGCCAATGAACTCAACTGGATAGGTCAGAAATACCCTTGAGTTCTTGAACTGCAAAAGAGATATACTAACTGGCTTGTGTGTACCTGGGTAATTGGATCTCTTTTGATATGTGTAGTTTGGGGCATGATGACTATTCATTGACATAGCAATTATTTATTGTAATTCTGCCCCACTCCCTGTAAAATGCTATATATCAACTCACATTTACCATGATGTGTTTTTATTTGATTTAGGAGGTCCACTTTGAATCAATGAGGTAGTATTATTGTTAGTAACAGTCATAGGTAGAGTAGAGTTGTGTGAAAGTACAGTAGAAACCATTGGTATGTTTCTGTTGTCCTAGAAAGAAATGTCCTTGAGGGAATTCAGGAGCAACTGTAGGAACACCCCTTTAAAGGCGAATTCAACCTTAAAGTAAAAAAAAACATACTCCCCTACCCTACATAGACCCCCTCCCTCCTCCCCCAGCCTAAGTGTTACCCTGGGCAAATGGCCCTAACTCTTACTTACCCCTCCGTGCAGATTCTGTCCAGCGGAGTTCACAGGCACCATCTTCTTCTCTTTGCTAATCTTAGGGAAGTAAGTGTCGTATCGGCGCATGCGCAGTCGGAGCAATTTTCTGTTTTTTGCATGCGCCGAAAGTCACAGAAATTGCAGAAGCTTGAACTCTGCTGGACAGAATCTGCACCGAGGGGTAAGTAAAGAGTTAGGAGCATTTGCCCAGGGTAACAGCTAGGCTGGGGGGGGAGGAGGAGGGAGGGGGGTCTATGTAGGCTAGGGTTTTTTTTACTTTATGCTTGAACTCTCCTTTAAGGCTAAAAGCTAATGGTCTAGATCCCCTCCAGTGGAAAGTGTTCAGGGAGCAATATGCCAGAATCCATTCAGCACTATTACTATGGGCAGTAATTCCTAAGAAGAGCTACTATCAGATACATTTCTTTGGTGTAGCACAAAACTGTTCTTTCTAGCTAGCCTAACTATCTTATAGTCCTAGAATGTACTCTAGACTTTCTCTAGAAGGGGTATTACTTACTGGACCTTGTTGACACCAGGCTCCCCAGACACATCCATCTGGATCAGACAGGGCCGGGCCAGCCTTGGCGCACGCCCCAGGCAACCCGACCTGCCGCGTCGCCCCCTCCACTGAGCACGTGCATGCACGCTGACAACAGCATCACATCGCACGCCACCCTCAAGTCACTTAGGTGCGCACATGCGAATGCGCGCACAGAAGTAACAACGCAAGCCACGCTTCTGTCACGTAGGAGCGGGCGCACGCGCACACAGATCGGGAATGAAGACCGTACGAGAGTAGGCAGCAGTTAAAGGTACGTGCCGGGCGCCCCCAGCTTTGTGCCCTAGGCACGTGCCTACTCTGCCTACCCCTAGTTCCGGCCCTGGGATCAGAAGATGACTCATCCCTGTCCAATCAAAAATTGTGTGACAGGAAGTAGTCACTAATTCTATGGGCCAATAACATAGATATGTTAAAAAAGATAACTTAATTATAGAGGCTTCTAGGGGAATAGCACTTATAGGGGATTTCCATCCATAGGGACTGTCAACCCTATGGGTCCCTATATTTACAACACAAGACCAATTGTAAGAAAAATGTGTATTTAGCTAATGTTCCCCTAAAGAGTTTTCATTTCTGCATCCTTTTATACAATTATATTACTGGCATGCAGTGATATGTGCATTGTTGTGCTGGTAAGGATTGCCCCCGGGGGTTGTTCTACCATCACAGCCGGTAAATACAACACTTAATGGCCATGTGTCTAACAGAGAAGAAAGATAACACATAGGTATGCTTGGAATTTCTTGCAGGTCATTTGCACTTTAACAACTTTATTACATGATATCAATTTCAATCCAGAATACCATTTATGTATGTGAACTATGGGGGATCAATGAAAATGCACAATACCCAGCATGACATCTAGTGGTGAGAGAAAGGGCTGTAACTGTCACTAAATTGCTGAGTGGGACTTGGAACCATGATGAGTAGATGGACTAAAATGGAAGAACATTTTATAAAGCTTATCTTACCATCATTTCATTGAATTGTAGTGGGCTACATTTATAATACAAAAAATTCAGATATCGCACAATGGCAAGTATGTCACAAAATGTCCTAACACCCCAGGGTCAAATGCTAAACCAATTATTCTGATATAATTTACAGTTCAGAGCTACAAAATATATTCATAAATATGGCTAATAAATAGCACATTAGCACATTAGCACATAAGCAGGAATCCTGTAGCTGCGTCCTTCTTTCCATACCTCTGAATAAACTATATCGTTGTTTGCGGTGCTAAGACGGAGCACCTGTGGAATATTGTAAGGACTTCGATTTACTTCACATTGTGTATATATCTTCACTTTGAAAATATATTCATAAAGTCAAGGTAAAAGATTAAGTAGTTTTATTTTAAATATTCATAATATTAAAGAATAAGGAAAGAGCCCATGAACTATAAAACGATGTTAAAAGGTTGTGAACAAAACAAAAAGCACTGATAGGGTAACATGTAGGGGGCATTTTTTTCTTGTGATACTTTTAAAGGGGAAAAACAGAATTTTTCGTAGGAAAAAAAAACAGAATGTTTCGAGATTTATTAAACCCAGATGGTGTTAAAGTCATAATAAAAAAGCACTCCAACTGAGACCTGATGAATTTATGTAGAAGTCAATGCAGATGTCCCGTTGACATTTTGAAGATCTGCACTGGGTTTCGTTCAATAATCAGGCGTGAAATCTGAAAAAGTTACAGGTTTCGGGCGTCATAAAAAAAAATGTCGCAGTTTTTGGCAACAAATCTGGAAAAAAAGTACAATTGATTTTTTTCACAATTTTATCGAGTCTTTTCCCTTGTTTGTGAAAATGTATTGATAAATAGGGGGGGGGGAATCCCTTCGATATTGATGCAGTTTTCCGAAAATTTCAGATTTTGATAAATAACCCCCATAATGCCAATATTTATAGTTTAGGGGGCCGATTCACTATCTTCTAGTGAAGGATCGAAGTAAAAAAACATTGAATTTCGAAGTGTTTTTTGGGCTACTTCGACCATCGAATGGGCTACTTCGACCTTCGACTACGACTACCACTTCGAATCGAAGGATTCGAACTAAAAATCGTTCGACTATTCGACCATTCGATAGTCGAAGTACTGTCTCTTTAAAAAAAACTTCGACCCCCTAGTTCGCCATCTAAAACCTACCAAACTCAATGTTAGCCTATGGGGAAGGTCCCCATAGGCTTTCCTAAGTTTTTTTGATCGCAGGATATTCCTTCGATCGTTGGATTAAAATCCTTAGAATCGAATGATTCGAAGGATTTAATTGTTCGATTGAAGGAATAATCCTTCGATCGTTTGATCGTACTATCTGCGCTAAATCCTTCGACTTCGATATTCGAAGTCGAAGGATTTTAATTCCCAGTCGAATATCGAGGGTTAATTAACCCTCGATATTCGACCCTTGGTGAATCGGCCCCTAAATGTTTGAGGGATATCTTGTCCTTACCTTTATATCCCCAGCTATACAAGAATTCAAGTATCATGAGAGCCCTGGACTTTACAGCAATTCACACCTGCCCAAGGCAATCTGAGCGCCCATATTGAAACACATACAAACATAAGTGCACATTTCAGACGCAGTTTGCCATGTTTTCTCCCACAATGCAGCATGTTTTCCAAAAATCTTAGTTTCATTGTGGGTGCACAATGACACTGGGTCAGCTGCAACAAATATGAATTTGCGATTTTCTTGCGCAAGAATATGTGTTCGCCAGTTATCACATTCGCTGAAAACAATTTAATCTATATAGTGGCGGTTTCAGCTCAGAGGCGTATTATTGGCAGCGGGCATCACAGCCCAAGGATTCGTCAGCCTTGATGCTTTCAACAGCGCTCGATACTTGAAGACATGACTGACAGTGATGTCAGAGAGATATTCAGACTGACAGGCAGGCCATACTTGCCTTGTACAGTTATATTTCCCAGGATCTGGACCCACTCACAGGAAGATCACAGGCCATTCCAGGCATACTGAAACTGCTGGCAGTGTTACATTTTTTAGGTACAGGCAATTTTCAGCTGTCTGTGTCATGCCGATTGGCATAAGTCAACCAAGTTTCTCACGCTGTAGCAATCGTACCTGGTGGTCTAGTATGAGGACGGCAGGGACGCCTACCGCCCCCTCGGGGGGACGCCCACTGTGCCGTGCTGCTTCTTCAGTTAGACCACAGGCGTCTGTTCACTAGGGCATGCGCGGCACGCTGCTACTATTATATTTAATGGTGTGATGACGCCACCGCGCAATGGCGCGAAGTTTGGTATAAATAGTTCTTTTGGGTTTCCAGACCTTGCCCATTATAGGAGTTTGTTCATGTAGCATTGTGCTATTCTGTATATCTGATCTTGTTCCTGTTTTGACCCCTGCCTGGCTATTCGACGATCCTGACTTCTCTAATCCAACCCTTGCCTGTTATCTGACTCCGATCCTGCTAAATCCCTTCTGATTGATCATCCAGTTTGAACCTTGCCTGTCTGACTATGTTGGCTCTCTGCCTGCCCCGACCCGGCCTGATTTGACTACGATCCTGTCCTATGTCTTGTACTGTGACTTTCTGCCCAGAGACTTTGCAAACCATTGTGCCCCTTTGCTTGGTCAGAACCCTTCGCCTTGCACCTCTCGTTTTAAGACCTGGCGGCCTCTGAGTAGCTGAGGGCTCCTCCCGAGGCCAAAGGCGGCTGCTACAGGCGGAAGCACGAGCCGAGACCAGGGTGCTTGGCATCGGTTCTGATTTTAGGGTGCCAACTGTTACACACGCATTCTAAAAATTGACATAATAAAACAAGACTATTTTATAGCATAAATATTCGCCAACTTAATTTGTCGCCAGAAAATTAGCAACACACTAAAATTACTTCTAACGTAAGCTGGTTTCATAAACTTAGTTGCTGCAATATATTTGGTCGGAAAGATATTTGCAGCGATAACATGCGGAAACATATAGTCAAATTTACTGCGCTTTAGTAAATGGACCCCTATGTGCGCTAAACGTGTACAGTGGCATTTGCTGCAAGTAATCAATAGCATGTATTGATTAAAGCGCCATTATAAATAGCTATAATGTACACTCAATTTGCATCCAAAATAACATTTTGATCATAAATTAATCCTCAAGTATTTGCTAGAGAGGCATCCAGCCCAATTTGGCCTCAACAACAAAACACTCATTTTATTACCATTATACTCAGGGGCGTAACTATAGAGGGAGCAGACCCTGCGGCTACAGGGGGCGCAGGAGTTATAGGGGCCCCAATGAGGCCCTAATTAATGAGCAATTTCAATATATATTGGTAAACAGGTCAACCTCTGGATATTTGGGGGGCCCTAAAATGTATTTGCTATAGGGCCCAAAATCCTTTACTTAAGCCACTAATTTTACTTTATCACAACTAACTTATGGGAGGCAAAACAATTCTATCGGGTTTAATTAATGTTTACAGTAAATCATATTTTGGTAGTAAAGATGTTGAGATCCAAATAAAGGAAAACAAGAAAAACAATAATTACTCTAAATTGCAAAAGTGCTCAGAAGAGCAAATTTATATTGATTTGCTTTGAGGGTTTACATGTCCTTTAAACTTTCAAAGATTTTAATAAAATAAATGATATATATGATATAGTGCCTCAATTTAAAATATATTGGTGTAAGGGGACTTGCTATATTTCTTTCTGCAGATTATTTTTCGAGGAGCTACTAACAGAATGAGAACAAAAGAAACATCTATATATTCTTCTGCATCACAATGTTCTGAGCCAGAAATAACACCAAAGGGCTTCCTCTTCTGCCTCATTAGGACATGGAAATAAATCCCAGAAGACTCTTCACCCCATAACAGCAATTACTCACACGGGTCTCATCACTGCCAAGAAGATAAAACAGTTGTGACTCAATAACATTTTTTAATGTCACTGAAATAACATAACGAACAAATACATAAGAAACCTTGACAGATGATTAAAAGCCACACGGTGATTAAGGCCATTTTTAAGCATCAAGCACACTGGAGTGGCAAAATATAACATCACGTGGCCTGACTTGAATAAAATATGTACAGTATAGAAAAGCAGTTGAGAATATGCACAACGTGGGGTTAAAGAACAGAAAGAACATTGGTGTTGATATATACCCTGCCCAACTCATATAGGGCAGATTTCTTGTGGTTTTGCAGATCTCCGCTCTTTGTTTGCAAAAGATGCAATGGTTGCAATATACATTAATCATGTTCCAAGGTACAAGGTGCAATATACTACTTTTTAAAGCCCTAAAGTTATTGCAATATGGCTGTAAGTGGGTGTCCAGTTAAATTTTGACTCAATGGCAGTTTGACCATTTATACAAGACTACAAATTTCTCTATTGGTATTCAAGTGGCAGTTTTAGGGGGTGGCCAACAGATGTCTATAAAGAAAAAAAATATTCCCCTGCTAAATGGCTGCAGTGGCCTTGGTGATTCTATGCTTCTTGTTGTCTAAGGCGGCTCTTGCGAAGTTGCAATGCTGCTCCCCATTGCTTACTGTTTCTGCGCATGGGCAGGTCCAGGGGGGCCACATCGCTGGTGCAGAGAGTTCAATACCAATCTATGCACTAGAAGAGCCAAATTTCCGGTTTAATGACTGGAAATTCAGCTCTTAAACAGGAGTGGCTTTTTGGCACCCTGGTAACTAGGGAGCTTCTCCTGATTGAGGGGGGTTGCTCATCTCGCCTCATGGCAGCATTTGGTCTGGTACAGAAGCCCAAAACATATGGTCTAGCATTTCTAGACTAATACTTTGTTGAGTTTAGTTCAGCTGCCCAGACTTTGTTGAGTTTAGTTCAGCTGCCCATGACTGCCCAGAGCAATTCTCTGGGCAGTCATTAAAGCCCAGAGAATTTCATTTTAGAAAATGTCCCAATTCCTGGGCCGGCTAAGAAGTGTTCTGAATAGGTATACTGTAAACTGAAAACAACATGTACCATAAATAATGTTCGCTCAATTCCTTGTAGGATATTTGTGCTAAGAAAAATATGGAATAAAATCATTATTTGCTATATTTGCATTTAACTGACCGTATCTTGGAAAAAAATCAATACATTTATAATGCGGGGGCTGGGCACTTCATGTACATAGAAATAGCAACAAGGAACAGCCAACGAGAGAAATATTAAGGACTGGTGAGAAAGAGAAGGAATATCACAGACGGACAAAAGATAGTTGTTGCAGATGGAAAGAGTATCAAAGACTGCTTAAAGAAAGTTGTTGTAGAGGGAAGAAGTATAAAGTACTGATAAAATAGCTGTTTCCAATGGAAGGAGCATCAAGAACTGATGAAAGAATTACAGATGGAAGGAATTTGAAAGAGTTGTAGATGGAAGGAATATCAAGAACTGATGAATGACAGTTGTAGATGGAAGGACTTTTGAGTAACACCAAAAGACTTGCCAAAAAGAGAAAGGAAATGTTCGTTCCAGAAAACATTTTCTATTGATTCTTTATGGGAATTGATCTACTATTGAGCTTTCTATATGTAGATGAAGTTTGTGAAAAAATAAGGTTACATACAAGCAGGGCAGCCATCAGGGGGGGACAGGGGGGAGAGTTGTAGGGGGCCCCGAGGGTAAGGGGGGCCCCGGCCACGCCACCCTTATTCGATTAGCCGGGCCCCCCGTCTTTCTGGGAGCTGCTGACTTCGAGAAGGCATGGACGTTTAAGGGGCCCTGGCCACTAATTTTCTTATAATGTGGGGGGAGGTCCTGGCCACAATTTTTTTTTTTATGGGGGGCCCTGACCACCAATATCTTTTTAATTTTTATTAACATGTGGGAACCCTAGCCCCCAATATTTTGGGTGGTAGGGGCGGATCTGTGGGGTGGGGAGGGCGGACCTGGAATTTTCCAGGGGGCCCAGGAAATGTTGTCGTATGGGGCCCTGTGATTTCTGATGGCGGTCCTGCATACAAGATACTGTATTGTAGATGGAAAGTAGGTAAGGAAGTAAAGGTGAAATGAAAAAGATGATAATATAAAAGATTCTCAAAAAAGTAGGGCTCCCATTAATTCCAGTTTTGCCAAGTTGTCTGGTGTCTTGACAATCTGTTGTCACTAAGCTATATGCCCTGGTTTTGCTGGAAGTGTCCTGGTTTGGAAGTGTTAAAGCATTACTGGGACATGACTTGAATGGGGTTAGGGGTCAAAGGAAGTGGTGATTGGTGGTTGCTGCAGTAAAAGGAACATCTCCATGACAGTAAGTATGTTGTAAAACAGTCTGCAAAGAAGGAAGCAACGGTAACACGTTTTTAACAGCCCATGAAGAACAGCAAGTTCACTTACAGGTGTCTCTTTTATTACATTAAAAAAATATATACATTAACACATCCAAAAAATTGGCTTTTTTCCCTAAGGTTTCCAGTGCAGTTACAGTTAAAAGGTTTCAGGAAGCACAGAATGCCTGGGATTCAAACAGGGTTAAGTGCAGAGAAGAGTCTGGAGCCACGGACTGAAGAAGCAAGGAATATGGAATAAAAGTGAGAGTATGTGAAAATGGGAGATCTTCTTGACATATAAACCTCTCCGTAATTTGCCAAGGAAATTGACATTTATCCAAACAGATGAGGTAGAAACAATGAACAACCACAGCTTTTATAGTTAGAAGAAGAACTTTATTTCACGTGACCCTGATGTGTTTCATGTCCAAGACATGTCATTATCATGTAAAATAAAGTTCTTCTTTTAAAAGAAAGAAAAGTCAACAATCACTGTGGGGGTGCAAAAAGTTAGGCACCCTCAAGTGGTTGTATTTATTTACCTGACAACCCATATCAGCAGAAAACTGCACCATCCTGGGATACTTCTCAGTAAACACCACAGAGTGATCCTCCTTTTTCATTGCTCTTTTTTTTTTTTTTTGCACATGCACAGCAGATGTGAGAAGCCAAACAGAAAAAAGGCCATCCTTTTCACTCACCTAAGGTAGCAAAGAAAGAAGAAGAGAATTGTGCCGTGGTGCTTGCTGAGAAGAACCTGGGCTGAAGTTGTTTTCTGCTTATAGGAGCACCAGCCTGGTATATCAGGCAAATGAATAAAATCACTAAGGGATGTTTAACCCTGACCAGTTATAATGCATGGTGAGCAAACATTGGTTGCCAATGAATTTTGAAACATGCGTGTGAAATGCTTCATTGGGATTCAATGTATCTATGACTTTATTAAACAAAGTCTCGGAGCAAGTACTATTGAGAATTTCCTAACAATATTGAATCCCCTAATTTTAAGAAAATACTCTTACTGGGCAGCCCTGGTATAATCAATTGCCTGCTTTTCTGCCCTGGTAGTATATTGCAGACAATTGCAATAAGAAGGGTTGAAGTATGCTCCACCTGCACTGATGTCTACAATTCCCTACTCTCTAGACCAGGGTCCCCAACCTTTTTTACCTGTGAGCAACATTCAGATGTAAAAAAAGACAGGGAGCAGCACAATCATGAAAAATGTTCCTGGATGATACAAAATAAGGGCTGTGATTGATCATTTGGTAGACTCTATGTGGACGGGCAGTCTACAGGATCCTCTGTCTGGCAGTACACATGGTTTTCATGCAATTCAAAAATAAGCACCTGCTTTGAGGCTACGTTGGCGAGTAACGTGTTACTCACGAGCCACTGTTTGGGGATCACTGCTCTAGACCTTTACATGGTTTTCACTTAATAATGGCAGGGCTGTCAGGGTTTTAGATCCTACTAAAAATCCATAGACTAATACCTGGCTTGAAGAATCCATAGTACCTTATAAGAAATTCTCAAGGTGTGTGAGGAAGGGAAAGTATGAAAATGATCTAATAAGGATCATTATATTGAACTGTATTGCATTTTCTAAGATGAGACCGATATGGGCATCTGGCCCAACCATTCATTTCTTGTTGCCACAAGTTCCAAATCTTCCCTAGAGGTAAGCCATTAACTTTTGAACATACACTAGGGATGCAGTACATGCAGTTCTCCAATTCTTTTAAATAAAATTGGTGCTGTGGGACATGACAGATTCGTTTTAGAAGATGAGGTCTGAAATTGTCCCATAGTCATCTCACCAAGGAACAAAGGCAGACAATGAAAGGATGTGGCCTTTGCCAGTGTTCCGGTATTAATGAGAATTTATTTGACTGAATGTCCGCCAATAGATAGAGCTAATTGTCAAGCTGATTTACAGTAATTGCTCCAAATCTACCAGCAGAAAGGATAATGTGGAAAGAGTTATTGCCTTTTTGATTTGCAGTAATAACTGATGTACTTTTGCATTTACACGTGCTTATCTCTAACGCCTGTCACAGGGAAGAAAACTCTACTTACGAAACAGGTTTTGATGTTGGACAGGGAAAGCCATTCTTCACGAAAGAAAACTTCTTCCAGCGCAATCATCAGCAAATGGCTTTTTGTCAGCCAACGTCCAACAAGCTGTCAGTTGGTTTGCCAGATGAGATATGAGTGAAACAAAATTTTCCATCGTGAAAATAAAAAAAAAGGAAAAGTCAGGCAAAATTCAACAAGTTAATTGCCATTTATCCTGGCTTGCACAAAAAAAAGAACAGCTGTTGCCACTGACATAAAAAATAAGGTTGCGGGCAGTTTCTTTGAATTCTTGCTCAAGTTCTGATTGCAAAACACACTCAGACCACTGAACTCATTTCAACCTGTTCTTAAAGTAAAAAGCAAGTGCAAGGGTTACTCAGAGAGGCATAACAGGTACTTGAAACATACTGTACCCTGTTTATGTTGCCTTCATTTGTACCTATTCGTGAGATTTGATCGAGTTCTGACAAATATATTGGATAATGGCTCTACGCTTTAGGGTAATGGCACATTTGGCATTTTCTGCAGTATTCAAAAAGCTCAGCATGGATCACATGCTGTATGACTGTGTTGGGCATTTTGATGAGATTCTAAAGATATATTACCAACTCTCCACCACCACATAAATGTATAGCCTACCCAGACAGTAATATCTTATTTGGGTCCAACACACCCCTCACACTCACTGTTCACACTCCTCTGGAAAAAGGTACCGAAGCATTAGGGCCATCACTACCAGACTGTTTAACAGTTTCTTCCTCCAAGCCATAAGGCTCCTGGATACTCAGGGACCAGACAGATCTCTCTTTCACAAACACTCCATCTGACCTTACTATATACCACAATGTTACACAGCCACTGTACGCAATTGTATAAATAAATAGCCATTGGATACAATTGTTCTCTATGAGCACATCTGCACTTTATCATGTTCTTTATCACGTTCTTACTACTATCATATCACAACGATTCACCCATCATGTCTGACGTTTAGCCTTATTTACTTAAAGGGATCCTGTCATCAGAAAACATGTTTTTTTCAAAACGCATCCGTTAATAGTGCTACTCCAGCAGAATTCTGCACTGGAATCCATTTCTCAAAAGAGCAAACAGATTTTTTTATATTCAATTTTGAAATCTGACATGGGGCTAGACATTTTGTCAATTTCCCAGCTGCTCCTGGTCATGTGACTTGTGCCTGCACTTTAGGAGAAAAATGCTTTCTGGCAGGCTGCTGTTTTTCCTTCTCAATGTAACTGAATGTGTCTCAGTGGGACATGGGTTTTTACTATTGAGTGTTGTTCTTAGATCTACCAGGCAGCTGTTATCTTGTGTTAGGGAGCTGCTATCTGGTTACCTTCCATTGTTCTGTTGTTAGGCTGCTGAGGGGGGAGGGGTTGATATCACTCCAACTTGCAGTACAGCAGTAAAGAGTGATTGAAGTTTATCAGAGCACAAGTCACATGACTTGGGGCAGCTGGGAAATTGACAATATGTCTAGCCCCATGTCAATTTCAAAATTGAATATAAAAAAATCTGTTTGCTCTTTTGAGAAATGGATTGCAGTGCAGAATTCTGCTGGAGCAGCACTATTAACTGATTCATTTTGAAAAAAAAATATTTTCCCATGACAGTATCCCTTTAACATATTATATCTGCTGAGTGTGCACTGTTTTGTCCTGTCCCTGCACTATGCTGACCTGTCTTGCAGGAGTTGTATATTTTTGCACTTTCACTTTTTGCTGTCGTCCAGTACATCTATGTTGTGTGTAGCACCATGGTCCTAGAGGAACTTTGTTTCGTTTCACTGTGTATTGTACAAACGTACATGGATGAAATGACAATAAACTCATTCTTGACTAAGGCCAATGTCAGATAGACTCAGGGGCATGTTTACTAACATTGGAGATAAATATCTGGAGAGATTTCTGGAGATGTTGCCCATGGCAACCAATCAGATCTTTGCTTTTGTTTTCTAACTTGGCTGTGGCTGTTTAAATCTAATTGCTGATTGGTTGCCATGGGCAACATCTCCAGAAATCTCTCCAGATATTTATCTCCAATGTTAGTAAACATGCCCCTCAGTATGATTTTTTTTAGGTCATGATCACCTGAATGCAATGGGCACAAGTGCTTCTCAGGTGATTTCTCCGGAAATGGGACATGTTTTGGATACTATCAAACAAAGCACCCAAACATTCCTGTCTAATATTGCCCTAAAGACCATTAGAGATGGCTTTCTTGATGATCTACAGGAGAAGATCCAAAGCTTCCTGTGATAATGAAGTTGTGAACTGAAGAAGATTGCCTGTATTTTGTCCTTTTGATTCTTGAGATTCTAAAGATAATGTAGACCTTATAGGCAGTCACTCAAAGACAACTGCACCCTTTAATAAGCGACCACCATCTTGCTGAAGCAATCATCACTTCCTCCGTCTCCCGGTCCGAAAGTGCGCATGCGCCAGACGCACTCCTCTGGCTTTACTATTGAGGATCGCCTCTGAGACGCTACCCAGCTAAAGAAAGAAGAAATGCAGAACAATAATGTCAACCCACCTCGATCATTGCTATTGGCATTTAACAATGAAGGGGAGAGAAGCAGAGGTCGGCAAAGACGATTGCTTTTACCACATGACCAGAACTTGTAGCTGACCTGGGGGAAGCGAAATGATCGTTTGCTCATGGCACAGGGCTTGGAAGATTTAATCTGTGCATGTGCAAGCCCTAATTTTTCCATTTTCAATCAACAGAGGGCTGTCAACTATATTTCATGTACTTTTTCAATATTCTTGAAATATCCACTCTAAACATCAAGGGGCCACATTTTGGGTTTTGAACAATAGGTTTAGAATCTCTGATCTGTCATGTTGGGTGCTGCTTGAATTCTTCGGAAAATGATTGCCAAGTGACTAAAGCTAATTCTCTTGTAGTTGCTGATAGGTTACACAATTATGTGTATAGTATTTGTCTTTATTAGTTATGTTGGCAAAAATTGCTTGAAGTGGCCACTTATTATTAAAGGGATACTGTCATGGGAAAAAAAAATTCAAAATGAATCAGTTAATAGTGCTGCTCCAGCAGAATTCTGCACTTAAATCCATTTCTCAAAAGAGCAAACAGGTTTTTTTATATTCAATTTTGAAATCCTGCATGAGGCAAGACATATTGTCAGTTTCCCAGCTGCCCCAAGTCATGTGACTTGTGCTCTGATAAACTTCAATCACTCTTTAGGGCTATTCCACACGGGGAGATAGCGACGCGTTTGCGGTCGCGGCGACAAAGCGCCGCGACAGTCGCCGCGACCGGCGCAGGCGAAAGTTTTGTATGGGCGCCTATGTAAAAACGCCTGTGCTAACCACACGAGGCGATGCGCTTTTCAACAGTCGCCTGAAAAAGCCTGGCGAGGCATTTTCAGGCGACTGTTGAAAAGCGCATCGCCTCGTGTGGTTAGCACAGGCGTTTTTACATAGGTGCCCATACAAAACTGTCGCCTGCGCCGGTCGCGGCGACTGTCGCGGCGCTTTGTTGCCGCGACCGCAAACGCGTCGCTATCTCCCCGTGTGGAATAGCCCTTACTGCTGTACTGCAAGTCGGAGTGATTTCACCCCCTCCCTTTCCCCCCCAGCAGCCAAACAAAAGAACAATGGGAAGGTAACGTAACCAGATAACAGCTCCCTAACACAAGATAACAGCTGCCTGGTAGATCTAAGAACAACACTCAATAGTAAAAACCCATGTCCCACTGAGACACATTCAGTTACATTGAGAAGGAAAAACAGCAGCCTGCCAGAAAGCATTTCTCTCCTAAAGTGCAGGCACAAGTCACATGACCAGGGGCAGCTGGGAAATTTACAAAATGTCTAGCCCCATGTCAGATTTTAAAATTGAATATAAAAATCTGTTTGCTCTTTTGAGAAATGGATTTCAGTGGAGAATTCTGCTGGAGCAGCACTATTAACTGATTCATTTTGAAAAAATGTTTTTCCCCATGACAGTATCCCTTTAAAAATATCCAAGGAAGCAAAATAAAGACAAAAGAGATCCTCTAATGTCCTAGGCATGAGCCCACCCTAAAACAAATGTGGTATAAAAATATATTAAAACAAAAATATTTAACAGTTACTTTTGAACACAATCTCACTTTAAAATATGAAAAAACGCCAGCTTTTTTTTTCTTTTTTAAAACTTTTCAGCATCTAGGATATGATGTCAATGACATACGATTGAGGCGGATGTAGTTTCATCTTATCCTGGTGAAGGAATTTCTGGCGAATGGCGTAATGTAATGGAAAATTCACAGTGACTTTGCAAACGATCTTCGGCTGAGCGAAAATGGCACAAAACTTTGTTAGGGATGTACTCTTTCACTAGCGAATTGTCCTCTATGCCTGTTAGTGAATTAGAGATGTCCCTGCGGATTGGATTTCTGGCGAATTTTCTCTAGTGAGGGCCACTTCGCCCTTTAGTAAATTTGCCCCAAGAAGGTTGAGTGGAAGGAGGTTTGTTCACACACCTTTCTCCAAGTTTTAAGGCTAGAGGCAAATACCCTTTCTGGCAAAATCTGGCCTAGTCTGTTCCACAAGCACACAATAGTTCTACATATAAGTGATTCAACTCCATAGAATAACACAGCTATGTTGTGCCTTTGTACAACAGAATGAAACCTGTCCTGAATAAGTCATGTTGTGATTGCTTTATGACATATGAGCATGTTTAATGTGTAATAACATGACAAAACCTGAATATCATGGTGGATTTTGGACAAATGTTCTTACCTATTTATGAAAGCAGCACTGATATCTACACATTATTATATTCTCATCCCATCCAATTTAAATCATAACGACAAATAGCAACTATGGCAGATTACCACCAATCAAGTTTTTGTTATATGGTTCTTTTTTGCAGCAATACAGTAAATCTACCGTTTGTAAATATCCAGTCAATCATTGCGGTAGCCAGTAGATTCATTATGACACAAATATTGCACTTCAGTCTATGGGGCAAATTCACTAACAGGCGAAAATTCGCCAGTGATGGCTTTGCGCACATCGCAACACTTCGCCAGGCGTAAATTCTCCTGGACAACGCTAATTCATGAAGATCTGAAGTTGCGCACAGGATACCTAAAGCCAGGGAAATTACGCTCAGCAGTTCAAAGTTACGCTAGCGTTGGCTAATTAGCATACAGCGTGCAGTTAAAGTACAATGGACATATATGCTGCAGCAAATACATTACATTACACAAGGCCAGGGAACCTTAATAAAATTATATAAAAGTTGTTATAATGCCCTACACATGTGCCCACAGTATAGCTTAGGTGCCATATGTTAGCAAATGTAGGGGGGAAGGAGGATACCTGAAAAAAAAAATTTACGATCACCCTTTAAATAGGAAAAAACAACAGCGTTTTTTGGGACTTAGAAAAATGTTAAACTTTTTTTTGAGGAACTCCTATCTACTCTATTGGACTTCGTCCGGTCTGAGGTGGCGAAGGCAAATCTGGCGATAGAGGTAAGGGTCAGTAAAAATGTAGTGAATTTGCGTAGTAATGCGAAGTTGCGCCAGAATCTATCTCCTTTTTTTACGCCAGCTACCGTTAGTAAATTGGCGAAGTGCCAAAATGACGTCACGCTGGCGAATTTTGACCAGCGTTAGTCACTTGGCCCTTTAGTGAATCTGCCCCTATGCAATTACAGAATCAAAATTTGTCATCAATAATATTGGTCACATTCACACAACTGGAGTGAAATGACTGCCACTCTAAAAGAAGAATATCAAGATAGATCAAGGAACTCCATGGCAACTGGAGTATATATATATATATATATATATATATATATATAACCTCCATGTTGCCAGCATTCTCAACAAAAAGGTTTACATGCCTGGGTGCAGTGTCCCACGTATTTATCCAAACCAAAATGCAATAAGGTCCGCACTCTCAGGACTTCTTAAAAGGAAAAAATTATTTATTGTAGAAGTTACAGACTGACTTTTCGGCCTGGTCTCAGGCCTTTCTCATATATATATATCCCTAAATGCCGGCACTCACGAAAAGATAGTCCATGTTGCCTGGGTGCAGAATCCAAATCCACACCCTTCCCAGAAAGATCCAAATTTACAGGTCCTAGGACTGAGCTCTACAATAAAGATTTTTTATTTAATTTTAAGACCTATGAGTGCGGATCTTTCTGTGTGTGTATATACAGTATACATATATATATATATATATATATATATATATATATATATATATATATATATATATATATAGCAAAATTGGTGAATAAACCGCACAACCAAACCAGGACTTTAGTAAGGTGTGAAAAAAACAAAAATTATTTTATTTTCGACGTTTCGGCTCCTAACTTAAACCGTCTTCCTGAAGAGTTAGGAGCCGAAACGTCGAAAATAAAATAATTTTTGTTTTTTTCACACCTTACTAAAGTCCTGGTTGTGCGGTTTATTCACCAATTTTGCTATTTATGTTTTAACCAGCACCTAGGCATTTACTAACACTTGGGAGTGCTACAGATTGCGGATCTTTCTGTGTGTGTGTATATACAGTATATATATATATATATATGCAATGGAGGGCTAGGGCACACACATAAGGAGTTACATACCTGGGTGCAATACAGGGATGCAATATATATATATATATATATATATATATATATACACACACACACACACAGTTACAGTATATCATACCTGTATAATAATAGTATACTAAAATCCATAATGATGTACCCTATACAAGTAGAGTAACTCTTTAAGTACTTCACTAATAACACTAAAAGAACATTTTGTAATTGCATTGGAAAAAAATATTAATTTACATATTCTTCCCTGTAATGTGAAATAGAAACAAATGTATTGAAGATCAAACAAAAATGACAAGTTAAATGTATGACTGTATGAGATGTAGAATCACTTTCTTCATTTCCCCTCATTTCCTTGGGTGGTGCACAAAATTGATGAAGGGAATTATACTTGGAGGGATGTTCATGGGTCTGGGCCAGATATTTGTGGGTGTTTGGAGTGTTATGTACGTGGGAGGTGTAATGACTTATGAGTGATGGAGAAGGTGGAGGTGTCAAAGTGTTGAGTTTACTGCTGTATAAAATGTTACTTTTTCCAAGCGACTGATTATTTTTCAAAGGTCTGGGAAGAGCAGACCAACCCTTCCTCGTTTCTCTTTTTCTGGACTGAAATTCATGATGGACAGCACTGGCTGATACAATAATTTCCACAGTTTCTTCCATGATGTGTTTACTCCTCTTGGCATATATCCCTGAGGATGTAGTCTGGCTATCACTTGCACAAAGCCTATGAGTTCTATCTTTACTGAGTGGAACATGTATTCTGAACATTGTGTCTCCTCCATGTATTACTCACGTGCATTGCCCAATCATTTTTATTTTGTATTAAGATTTTATCATCAGCACATATTTGACACCATCTTGGCACTGCCACATCTAACCAACCTCATTATCTGCTGATAAAATACTTGGCCAGGAACAGTGCTGCTTATGTAAGAAGATTAGAGGGAACAGCAGATGGCAACAGTGGGACAATATGGAGACAGAAACACTTTGTGGGACATTCACTAAGATTTGTAGTTGTGCCAGCGTCTGCTTTGCCGCACTTCGCCAGGCGTATTTTCGCCAGCGCTGCGCAAATTCACTAAAATCCGAAGCTGTGCTCAGGGGTAGCGCAAGGTTGCGAAGTTGCGCTAGCATTAATTCGCCAATCAAAGCGAAGTTACGCTAGCGATGCATACGGTGCCAAATTAAAGTTACAATGGAGGAATATGTAGCAGCACTACAAATGCCTGGGAAACCTTCAAAACAGCAAATAAAAATTTTATTTTGCCCTACACATGTGCCCACTGTATAGTTAAGTTGCCATGAGTTAGGAAATCTAGGGGGGAAGGAGGGGAGCCCCAAAAAATGTTTCAATCGTTTTCAGCCTATCACCCATAATAAAGAAAAAACGCCAGCGTTTTTTGGGACTTAGAGAAAATTTTAACTTTTTTTGAAGCAATCCCTATCTACTCTATTGTGCTTCGCCTGGTCTGAGGTGGCGAAGGAAGTCTGGCGTAAAAGGTAGCGTTCAGAATCATTCGTGGGTTAGTGAATTTGCGTAGTTACATCCGTTGCGCAAATTCGCCAGGCGTAAGGGTGCGAAGTAACACTAGCGAATTTACGCCAGTGTTCGTTAGTGAATCGGCAAATTAACGAAAATGCCCAATGCTGGCGAATTCACGCTAGCGGTAGGCGCTTCGGCGTTTAGTGAATTTGCCCCTTTATGTCCCATTCACAAGAGCTAGAGCACTAAGGGGCATTTCATGTTGGATTAAACATTTGTGGGTAGTGCTGGCTGATCTATGGTAACCCTATGGTGAATGATGTGCTTGCCATAGACGCAAAGATACAGTCATACAAAACAAAAGATCATAAGATTTTCGTACCATGGCAATTGGTCGTTTAGTCAGACAGGTTAAAACATTTAGGCTACCGATAAGATCTCTGAATGTATTAAAATGGGTCACTACTATTTGTCGAGCATGACAATTTGTACAATTGCTGTCTGTCAATCACTGAGCAGAACATTGTCCGATTTGTTATTTTTCCTGCTTATTTTGATCTGAATAGTTAATGGCAGATCGTCAGACAGAAATGAAGGAGGTGGGAAGCAAATAATCTACATCTCTTGCTTGCTCTTAAAACAGTACAATGAGGATAAACATAACTGAAAAATCTGTCAACTAAAGCTCATGATCCTTGTTTGACTACAAAGGCTTCATACCACATAATAAATATAGATATGGATACAATTAACTATCCTTACCAGAGGTTCTCATGACTCAAGTTATGGAAGGGCTTATTGTAAGTCAGTATAGTCAGTCCCTATAATTCCATCAGAAGAACACCAACTACGTATTTAGGAAACTTATTTGTTGAGAATAGCCTGGTACTGTATTACGAGAACATGAGAGACCCAACATAAACTATCCTTATGGATCAATTATAAGTCTAGTGATGGGTGAATTTATTTACCAGGCATGGATTCGCAGCGAATTTCCACGTTTCGCAAAACGGAACCGATTCGCCCATCACTAATCATAACCTTCATCATCCTTCATCATTTCCCTTATCGGATGGCCAGTTCCTGTACAAATAATTAGTGATGGGTGAATTTCTCCCGTTTCGCCGAAAAATTTGTGAAAATCATGAAATCTGAAAGTTCGTGGAAAAATTGTGAAATTCAAACAATTTCACGAAAAAATAGTGAAATTCCAACAATTTCACAAAAAAATCGTGCAATTTTTTATAGTTTTCACAGAAAGTGTTCAAGCAATTCGAACATTTTCACGAATTTATTTGCCGGCAGCAAAACTCAGAAATTCACCGCAAATGTTATCATCTTAGAAGCTATAAGTTCATGGAAAAATCGTGAAATTCTAACGATTTCACAAAAAAATCGTACAATTTAAAAGTTTTCATGGAAAAAATTGAGCAATTTGAAAGTTTTCACCAATTTATTCACCGTTGGCAAAACTCGGAAATTCACCGCAAATGTTATCATCTGAGAAGCTATAAGTTCATGGAAAAATCTTGAAATTCTAACGTTTTCACGAAAAAATCGTGAAATTCGAACGATTTCACGAAAAAATCCTGAAATTCCAAAGATTTCACAAAAAAATCGTGCAATTTGAAAGTTTTCACAGAAAAAATTGAGCAATTCGAATGTTTTCGCGAATTTATTCTCCGGCGGCAAAACTCAGAAATTCACCGCAAATGTTATCATTTTAGAAGCTATAAGTTCATGGAAAAATTGTGGAATTCGAACAATTTCACAAAAAAATTGCGCAATTTGAAAGTTTTCATGGAAAAAATGGAGCAATTTGAACGTTTTCGCCAATTTATTCGCCGGTGGCAAAACTGGGAAATTCACCGCAAATGTTATCATCTGAGAAGCTATAAGTTCATGGAAAAATCGCAAAATTCAAACGATTTCACGAAAAAATCAAGCAATTCGAACGTTTTCGACAATTTATTCGCTGGCGGCGAAACTTGGAAATTCGCTTGCAAATGTTATCATCTGAGAAGCTATTAGCAATGTTACCTGCAAATAGCACTGTGGAATTTTAACATCTACAGAACCCTGTCTTGGGCTGCAGTTTCTACAAGGTTTACAGAGTCCTTCGGGGTAAGTGGAACCATGTTGATACTTTTATAACATCAATAAACAGCTTGAATGTCAAAATGAATAACATATTAAGTTCTGTGTCTTATCTAAATCTTAATGATCTGGAAATATTTAGCCAAGGAACTTGGTAATGAAAAGCAGAAATAGAAAAGGTTCATAAAAAGCAACAGGAAAACATTTACCCCCATATGTAATATAAAGCACTAAGTTTGCCCAGGAGCAGTAATGAATGACAACCAATAAGATTCTTGCATTTAAACAGGTGACTAGTAAATGCTACCTGCTGATTGGTTACTGCCCCATGGCAAACTTAGTGTCTTTTATTACATAACCCCCTTAATGACAAATGTATTCCTTGCACTTAACTAGTAAGCTACTTCTTATATAAAAGTTGGTCATCTTTATAAAGATTAATCTAGTTAAGAACTTATTTCAACTAAACAGCACCATGCATGGAGAAAATAATATTGCAACAAAGAAATCACTCAGTTGGAAAGTACTACAGCCCTGCTAGAAGGTCCTCATTTCATTCCCAACCCGCACTTGTAATAGAATTGTAGTAGTCAACTTGCACCTTATAATCTATTGATCAAATGAGTTGTTTGCAGTTTAGTTTGCAGCAGGGCCACAACTAGGTGTAGGCAGAAGAGGCACCTGCCTAGGGCACAACGATGGGGGGAGGGGCAGTACTGGGCAGGTACCTGTTAAATGGTTTTCTGCTTACCCCTAGTCCAGTTGTCGTGCTCCCTCTGCTTCCCTTCTCCTGCCTCCCCGATGTTATGGCACATGCAAGCAGGGGGGTGGGGGTAGCATGGTGGCCGGCCGGGTTGCCTAGGGCGCCTGGTTGGCTTGGCCCGACACTGGTTTGCAGATGCTTTCACACTAGTTTCTGCTATTCCATAAAGTAGCAGATATAGCCTCCAAGGGTCTGTCCCTACTTTACAAGCAAGACAACAGGCCACATATAAGTCAAGACAGTGTCTTCAAGTGCCATGTGGAAACATTGCTTGAATACAACTGTGCACGCTGTCTGAGAGTGAATTTGGAATGAGATTAGGACTGACTGGGCCATCGTGGAATGTACACCTCTTTGTTCTTGGGCCACTACTGTATTTAGAATAATTTTCCTTCATAAAATTGAATTTTGCAAGTTGACTAGTCTGTGCCAAGGAAAGCATTCTGGCAATAAGATGCTCCCATCATCATTCTGTACTTTAGTCCTGAGTTACAATGAAAGCACTGCACAACACAGGCCCTTATGGAGATGTGGCAAAAAGGGGGAAATTTACTTAAAGGGATCCTGTCATCGGAAAACAAGTTTTTTTCCAAACGCATCAGTTAATAGTGCTACTCCAGCAGAATTCTGCACTGAAATCCATTTCTCAAAAGAGCAAACAGATTTTTTTATATTCAATTTTAAAATCTGACATGGGGCTAGACATTTTGTCAGTTTCCCAGTTGCCCCCAGTCATGTGACTTGTGCCTGCACTTTAGGAGAGAAATGCTTTCTGGCAGGCTGTTGTTTTTCCTTCTCAATGTAACTGAATGTGCCTCAGTGGGACATGGGTTTTTACTATTGAGTGTTGTTCTTAGATCTACCAGGCAGCTGTTATCTTGTGTTAGGGAGCTGTTATCTGGTTACGTTACCTTCCCATTGTTCTTTTGTTTGGCTGCTGGGGAGGAAGGGAGGGGGGTGATATCACTCCAACTTGCAGTACAGCCGTAAAGAGTGATTGAAATTTATCAGAGCACAAGTCACATGACTTGGGGCAGCTGGAAAATTTAAAAAAATGTCTAGCCCCATGTTAGATTCCAAAATTGAATATAAAAAATCTGTTTGCTCTTTTGAGAAATGGATTTCAGTGCAGAATTCTGCTGGAGCAGCACTATTAACTGATTCATTCTGAAAAAAAAAATTTTTCCCATTACAGTGTCCCTGGTGAATTTTCAACTCGGAAGACAACGCACAACTTGGTCAGATGTTAATTCGCAGTGTATATCCTTATTCATCAAAGTGCGAAGTTACGTCTTGGCAGACGAATGCTGGTGAAGTTTGGGCAACGAAAATTTATCAGCACGAGCATTTCAAAGCGATATGTTAATACACTTACACTACATATAGGTCATATACTGTACGTATATGTGTCTTTATTAGAGATATTGGTGAAATCGTTTGAAGTGACCACTTACTATCAAAAATGTCCAAGGAAGCAAAATAAAAAGAGATCCTCTAGACATGAGCCCACCCTAAAACAAATGTGGCACGACCTTCAAATGGTTAAAAGAAAATTAATATATTTAACAGTTACAATTTTTTAACATAATCCCACTTTAAAATATGAAAAAAAGCCAGCGTTTTGTCTATTTTATGACATTTTTTGGCATACAGGATCTGATGTCATTGACATAAAATCGTTGAGGATGTAGCTTCATCTTATCAGGTTGCCAGAAGCAGACTCTGATTAAAAGGGTTTGCCATGGAAAATTCTCACTTTGTTGAATTAGCGCAGTAACGACCCTTCTCTTGAGCGAAAATTTGCCTGGCAAAAGGATACAAAACGTTGTTAGCGCTGGGCTTTTTCACTAGCGAATGGCCCTCTATGCCTTTTAGTAAATTGGCAATGTCCCTGCGAAGTGTCGTTTTGGCGAATTTTCACTAGAGACTTCACCCTTTAGCAAATTTGCCCCAATGCCGTTATACAAAAAGAACACAAGTGGGCAAATTCATTAACCTCCAGCGACGGCTTCGCCAGGCGTATATTCGCCAGGAGAACGCTAATTCACTAAAATCCTAAATTGTGTCCAGGGCGCCGAATGTTGGTGAAGTTGCGCTAGCGTTACTGCACCAAGCGAATAGAAGTTGCGCTAGCGTTGGCTAATTTGCATACAGCAGTAAATTAAAGTTGAATGGACTTATATGTTGCAGCAAATACATTACACAAACCCAGGAAACCTTAGTGAAATAAGAAAAAGTTTTTATATTGCCCTACACATGAGCCCAGTGTATAGTTTATGTGACATATGTTAGGAAATGTAGGGGGGAAGCCGGTTACCCCAAAAAGATTTTAGGCTCATTTTCTCCCTGAAAAGGAAAAGTCACCAGCGTTTTCTGGGACTTAGAAAATTTTTCAACTCAATTTTGAGGAAGTCCTATCTACTCTATTGCACTTCATCTGGTCTGAGGTGGCGAAGGCAAGTGGTAACGTTCAGTAAAATCAGCATCTTAGTGAATTTGCGTAGTTACGTCCATTCGCCAGAGCACAAATTCGCCAGGCATTAGGGAGCAAAATACCGCAAGAGTCTATCTCCTTCTCTAGCAAAGTTACGCCAAAGTTAGTAAACCGGCAAAGTACCGAAATTACGTCACGATGGCGAATTTTGGCCAGCGTTAGTCATTTCAATCTTTAGTAAATTTGCCCCAAGATTAATATATATACACATTGCAGATGCTAAAAATTAAGGTCTTTAGAATCCCTTTCCCACCATTCTCTGTACTATGGATTACTGGGTGTATTTATCCATAGCAAAAAATAATCCGTTAGTAGTTTCTACTACAAATTAGCAAATTACATGGATTAGTTGCTATCGATAACTGCACTGGTGCTATGTTGCGCCTATGTTATTAAATCATGCCATATTATATATATAGAACTTATTGCACCAGCCTAAAGTTTCAGCTTGTCAATAGCAGCAATGATCCAGGACTTCAAACTTGTCACAGGGGGTCACCATCTTGGAAAGTGTCTGTGACACTCACATGCTCAGTGGGCTCTGAGCAGCTGTTGAGAAGCTAAGCTTAGGGCTCGTCACTAATTATCCAGCAGAAAATGAGCTTCCCCTGTAATATTAGCTGATGCTACAGGGCTGATTTTTAATTTCGGATGCTAATTGCACTGGTTTCTGTGCTGCCATGTAGTAATTATCTGTATTAATTACTAATCAGCCTTATATTGTGACATTTCTATTCTATGTGTACTGTATATTGTGAGTGGGTCCCTAAGCTCAGTAAGTGACAGCAGCACAGAGCATGTGCAGTGAATCAGCAGAAAAGAAGATGGGGAGCTACTAGGGCATCTTTAGAGACACAGATCTTTACTGCTAAAGGGCTGTGGTTGCCTTGGGCTGGTACAGAAACCCAAAACATAATGTACAACATTTATATCTACTTCTTTAGTTAAGCTTTAATTCTCCTTTAACCTGCCTTAATGTTGGCCATTCCTGATATATTGCTTTCATCATTTATATCCCAAAAATACAAACACACAAACAGTTAGAAAAGCTCCCACCTGTTGGCCTGAATGCACCAACTGTATGTGGGAAGCAGGAAGAAAAGAATGCTGTGGGTGGCCATTGGAAAGAAATATTTTGGGTAGAAAAAGGTATTTGTGAGGTAATTGCTGACTGAGTCTTTTGGTCTCATTAGTAGATCATTTGATACGACAGGCAGGATGATTTATTTGGGAGACTCTTTATAAAGAGCAGATGCTTATTTCTGCAACTAGCAGGAAGGGTTTATTTATAGGTGATGAATATATTACATGGGTATTAAAGAGCAGATCCAGATGTCAAGAGTTAATTGGAGTATTAAACAAACATACAAAGACCTTCAAAGAAAATTACATATTACAGACAAAAATAATGAAGCAAGTTCCGGAGCTCCAGAGAAGCCAAGTCTTTTATGGCAAACAGGTTCTTTGTAGTATCAAGTATATTAATGGTGCAACACTGAGTGTTTAGCAGGAAAACAGAGTGCACACTGTTACCTGTTAGGTGTTGACTTTTGGGTTATAGAAGAGAAACACATAAAAGCTCTTGACAGCTGCTGCCCCAACAGGTACCATATGTTACACCTGCCTCTCAGTGATGGGGAACTGCATATTGTGGTGATGCCTGTAGACTTAAGGGGTCATTTGCTGTTAAAGGAGAAGGAAAGTTGTTTAGTACTTGGGGTGCCAAATGTTAGGCACCCCAAGTGAATGTATTTACGTATCTGAAACCCCAGGTCATTGCTCCTATCAGTAGAAAACTGCACCGGCCCGGGGTTATACCAGTGAGCACCACGGAGTGATCCTCGTCCGGCTTCTTCTTTCTTCTCGCGGCTGCGCATAAGAGTGAAAAGCTGAATTTTAACTAAAAAGTCTTTTTCGTTCTACTGCGCATGCATTTTCCCCGGGAAATTTGAAGAAAGAAGAAGCCGGAAGAGGATTGCTCCGTGGTGCTCGATGGAAGAACCCCGGGCCGGTGCAGTTTTCTGCTGATAGGAGCAACTGAACCGGGTTTCAGGTAAGTCAATATATTCACGTGGGGGTGCCTAAAGGATTTTAATCAAAATGAAATGACTGTTTTGTCACTAGCATGGGACTTGTTTGCTAGGCTGTGCATAGACCTCCAGCTAATGGGCAGCTATATAAACTGGCAGCTTGTCCATGTACAGAGGATGTTTGGTTTATGGCAATACTGTAATATGCTCCAAGTATAAATCAGTGATGGCACCTTGGTGATGATAATTTATAATGACATGAGGTCTAGAAGAAGGTATTAAAGCAAAGCAAAATATGTATGTATCCATGTCCCAATATGAGTAGTTGCCTAGAAAAAAAAATCAGACTACACAAGAGTCTATCTCCTTCTCTAGCAAACTTCGGTTGGTGTTTTCTTGCAGTTTTCTTGAGCAAACTTAAGGTGGCCATACACTGGCCAATAAAAGCTGCCGACAGACAGTGTATGGGGCCCCCGGATGGGCTTCCCCCATCGAGATCTGGCCGAAAGTCTGCCAGATATCGTTCGGATGGGACGAAAAATCCCGTCGGATCGTGGCCGCATCTATTCGTTGTTGCGGTCCCGCGATCTGACCGCCCATTACTATTTGTTAGGATCCGATCGTTGGGCCCTCAAGGTGGGCATATCGGGAGAGATCCGCTCGTTTGGTGACATCGCCAAACGAGCGGATCTCTCAGTGTATTGGCACCATTAAAGGCGTGGTTCACTTTTAGGTTAATTTTTAAAATGTCATTGAATGGCCAATTCTGAGCAACTTTTCAATTGGTCTTCATTGTTTATTTTCTATAGTTTTTGAATTATTTGCCTTCTTCTTCTGACTCATCTTTTTATTCAGGCCTCTCCTATTTATATTCCAGTCTCTTATAAAAATCAATGTATGATTGCTAGGGGAATTTGTACCCTAGAAACCAGACTGCTGACATTTCAAACTGGAATGTTGCTGAATAAAAATAAGTAAGAAAACCACAAATAATAAAAAAATTAAAACCAATCGCAAATTGTCTCAGAATATCACTCTCTACATCATACTAAAAGTTAATTTAAAGGTGAACAACCCCTTTAACCTTAACTTATACTGTAAATCCCTCCACGGGGAAACAGAGAATGATCAACCAGGGAAGAAATGAGGGAGAACATAGCTATGGCAATAGAGAACAATCTGAGAAACTGCAACTTGGAGGAAACCATGAAGGGACACAGAATGAGAGTGGTGGGGTTTCAATCGTTAACATTACATGCCCTTTGTATCAGCAGTCCCCAGGTTACGTACGTGATAGGGTCTGTAAGTTTGTTCTTAACGGGCATCTAAAGTCTAAAATAGAATAAGGCCAGAAATGCTGTATTTTGAATACTAAATATAAACACAAACTTACTACACCACAAGCCTAATCAAACAAATAATTTATGCTTTCAAAGTTGGCTACAGGGGGTCACCATCTTGTAACTTTGTTAAAAATCTTTGCAAGACCAAGACTGTGCACATGCTCAGTGTGGTCTGGGCTGCTTAGGGATCATCATAAACAAAGCAGCATTTCTAGCCTTATTCTATTTTAGCCTTTACATGCCCTTTAACAGTTTTATAAATAGAGGGTCTTAACAACTTTACTGGTTGCAAGAATATTTATAATGCTCAGGTTAATGTACTAGCACAATGTATGTCCTGGGATAGAGTTGACGGTAGGAATTTTGGGTGCAGGTATCGATGCGGGTCTGTGGGTCTCATGTCTGCGGGTCTCATCTACATTTCTGATCTTATGTTATATTGTCTATATTTTACTCCACCCACTTCTGATTATGTCACATCTGATTGGCAGCAACAGGTTGTTGATAAGGCAGTAGTGAACAGTGTGAGGTAGTGCAGGGGTCCCCAACCACCTGGCCGCGGACATACTTGAACTGGGCTGCCGATGTGTAGACAGAGCAGTCAGCACGACTTCTTACACCTTTTTTCTTTCAAGTTGTGGTGCAGGTTCTCCAGTGGCCACTTATCACCGGTCAATATTGAAGAAATTGTAATTGAACAGCACTACTCAATATTTGTAAGATAAAAATGCATTTATTGCAGACTTCTGGGCATCACAGCAACGTTTCAGGCCTCAAATGGCCTTTTATCAAGCTAAACTGACAATCCAAACATAGCCTTTTAAACCCTTGTGAGCCATCTAGTGGCCAATTAGTATCTAATAACAATATGTAATATGTTACATCTTATCATATTTGTCAAACAGTGTAACCATTTACAAAAGAGTAACAATTTCCACAAAGTATCCATCCGAAGTGAAGCCAACAGTATAGGTGAATCAAATTCAAAATGATGACTTGAACTGGGCCGCCAAGACCGAATTTGACGCTGCACACCCGAATAGTTATGAAGTTATGAAGCATGTGATCTCAACAGCACGGCCGCCATAGAACCACACCATCTAGCAGCATCTTTCAGCAATTTACTTTCTAGAGGTAGGGCGTGACCATAGCTTCGGCGCTTGGAGGCTCTGGGAGGTGGTTCAATCTGTGGAAGTGGCTCGCAGGCCCAAAACTAGTGGCAAGCTCCAAAAAGCTGCGGAATAGCACTGAATGGAGGCTGCAGAGTCCACAGAGTCGCTGCTGGAGGGAAGTCCATCTCCCTTGTCTCTGAACATGGGCACCTACATTAACAAGCAGGAACTTTCTGCCAGGGGAGAGGCCTGCAGGCCCAGAGCTATCAAGGAGAAGCTGAGTAGATCAAATCTCTCAGTGCCCACCCCAACCAGGCGTCTGTCTTTCAGGAAAAGCCCCTTTTGCAATCTGTTTCTACGTGCCTCATATTGTCTCTGTTGGGGATGTTTATACTGTGTGTGAGAATCCTGCTTGTATTTCCATAGGCTGTGTGTGTCTGTAGCAAAGAGGGTGAGTTTGTGGTAATATTGCCATATTGTTACCCTCAGGCTCTCACCACATGGGCCATGAACCTCTGTCCAACTGTCCCTGTCACTGCTTGTAATGTAACAAGTAGTATAATACCCCTGACAGACATAGACCTCCCTGTTTGGGCCTTTGTGTACTCTAAATAAGTGGTCCCCAACCACCGGTCTGCGGACATACGAGAGTCCGAATTTAGCGCGGCAACTCCCCCCCCTCTGGACCTTGAAAAAAATGAGGGCTTTACACCAGTCCCTGGGGCAAAAAAGGTTGGGGATTGCTGAGGTAGTGGATCCAAGCGGAAAAATATGAGTTTGGGTCAGGTCTCAAAATTTGGTTTCATGCAGGACTGTAATCTAGGAGCCTCCTCCAATTAGGCGCATAATCAGTGACTAGAATCACCAGGGTCGAACTGGGGGGCCCGGGGGCTCACCGGGGCCACTACCCTGGGCCATCTCCAGACCCCTCTGGTGCACCGCAGATCGCGTGCATGCCACTTTGTGTGTGTGCACAACTGCACACCGCCCCCCCCCCGCTGAGTGTGATCGTGTATGTGCTGGCATGCATGCGCACTTCGTTTTATAGTCGGCACAGCAGGAAAGGAAGCAGCATGAAGATCGCTGATCTAGGTCGGTGGGGCCTGGGGCCCACCGGGTTTTTTCCCTGTGTCCCGCCGGCCCACTCCCACACTGACAGTCAGCAATAGGGCACCAGCTGCATCATTATCCAATTACACAATAAGTGTCATTCCTGTAATAGAACAAAGTTGTATCAGTAACACGTCCCTTAAAACTACACCATAATTAAAAGCAGACTAATTAATCATGTAAGGTACATCTTGGTGCTTTCTGGGAACTTTACTCTTCCATTACAATCTGTGTTCTACATTTAGCACTAGTTATAAACAATCATACCTCAGCACCTTCTTTGCTGCAGAGTAATTACATGACTACTGAGAAAAAGATACCAAAAATGATATCCATTGTTTATTAGTACTATTTCAAACTCAAAGCAAAAACCAAAAAAAATCATTTTTCCAGTAGAATAAACTGTAAAGTTGTTATATTATAGCGCTACCTAGTGCTTATTGCAGAAAGTACAGGCAACGCTGTATCTAACCCATTTATACTTATTTAACTAATTTTATATATGCCAGTAAAAGTTTACTTCCCAGATGCTATTGCAAGATGTTTGGTGTTGTCATGTATTATACAAATTTTTTTCAAGGCAGAGAATATGAATAAACTGCCAGAGAACCAAACAGAACAAATGATTAACAGTTCTAGCCATTTCCATTCTAGTTTGTTAATTGAATTTACAGAGAGCAGAGCAGCACTAATAAATGGGCCAAACAGGCATTTGTGGAGTCTTGCTGTGCTGATGCCACAGACAATCACAATGAGGACCACCATCAGAAATCACGGGGCCCCGTACAACAAAATATTCTGGGCCCCGCCCAACACCACCAGCCCTGCCTCAGACTTCACACACCCTCAACCCACATGTAAAAAAAAAAAGGTTCCCCCTACAAGTTAAAAAAAAACAAAACATTGGTGGGTGGCCAAGCCCACCCCCCCTTACAAGTTACAAATATCATTGGTGGTCAGGGCCCCTTAGCAAATGGAAAAAAAAATTGTCATCAGGGGCCCCCCTTACAAGTAAATCAAAAGCATTGGTGGTTAGGAGCCCCATAGAGAATAATAAAAAAAAAACAGTGGGCAGGGCCCCCCTTACAAGTGAAAAAAAACCCATTGGTGGTCATTCAGCTCCTTTTGGGCTTAGGCTCTTGCTTAGGGTCTTGCCGCCACTTCCTTCACCACTTCGGGTCTTCAAAGTTCGCACGCTCTTAAAGGAGGCCCAGCTTTTCGGGGAGAGCAGCACAGGCAGCCCTCCTCTTACCTTAGATTTTGCTGGGCCCAGGACAACTGACCCCACGCTGTCCCCGATTATTGGGCCAGTGGGGAGCTGTTTGAGCCTCTGTGTAATTGAAATGCAAGGACCTTTTTTGAATCCCAGCCTGGACCTCTCTTCTGCAGCTGGCACATATGGCGATTAGCAAGGGAGGGGTGATCGGAGGTTTGGTGCTTAGCGCAGCCCAAATACAGCACTGCTGTTTGTAGTTGATTCCCAAGCAAGTGAGTGCAAAGAGGCCTCCGGTGCATTGGCCTTTTTGAGCTAAACATGTGGCCAAATCACCCAAAATTCACCATGTGTGTGTAGCGCTATAGTAAATTGAGTGCACCTTACTCTACTATGGGCTTCACTCCTAGTACATATGCTCCGGATGAGACCTTAAATCTTAGGGAGTGAGCCTTCGCATCGAGGTGGAAGCAGGGTGTAGTGCAACTGTAACTAATCAGGGTGCAAAGAATAGGGCGCCAGTGGTTCTTATAACTTAACCAAATAACAGATTTATTGAGCACAGTATACAATCCTCAGTGGAGTGTACATAGATCAGAACATTGCAGGTTCATACAATACATTGAATAGGCAGTCTCACAACACCTTTGGTCAGTATGATTCAACAATACATGCAGCTTTGAGGAGGTACACCCAGCTTTCAGCCTTTTCCCTAAGTGGAACCTATGGGGAATCTATCTACCCTAGGTCTGTACACTTAGTCCCTACTTCTGGGCAATGAGTACCCTGGGATCTTAATCCCACTACAATCCTCGTAGGAGCCTCAGACTGCTCAGCTAAATAATCTGACTGACTATCACTCCTAGAGTGATCTATAAAGGTGAGTATCCTATTCTTACTAGACCTGACCTGTCTAGGTTCCACTCGAGCTCTGCCTCCTGCACAGGCTAGAGCCAGCACAAGATGGACCCTGAAAGTATGGCTTCAGAGCCTTTTATACTCTAGCACAGTGCCATCTGCTGGTCACTGTGAGAAACAACAAGAGTCAACGGTACCCCTCCCAACTGTATTTTAGGACCCAATTAGGTGTCCATAACATGGAGGGACTGCCTGCACAAAATACTAGGGGTGGCTATTTTACACATCCCTACATGTGCAACTTCCTGGCCCCATAATGCCAAACAAATCAATAGGCTCCATCCTGCAGCAACGTAACCCAGACCTGGACTGGCAATCTGTGGATCCTGGCAAATGCTGCGGGGCTGTTGACTGTTACTATGTAGTGGGCTGGTGGAGGGCTGTTTGGGCCTCTGTCTAGACCTGAGTTGTGACCCACAAGCTGCCGAATGCAGGAACACTAGGGTAGCCACCTTTTCTGGAAAAAAAAACAGCCATCCAATATTTTAATCTTTCGAAAACTATACCCCCCAACAATAAATAATATATTGCATAAAACAGCTCATATGTAAAACCCTGCTTCATGTAAATAAACTATTTTCATAATAGTATACTTTTTTAGTAGTATGTGCCACTGGGTAATCCTAAATAGAAAACTGCCATTTTAAAAAATAAGGGCCGCCCCATGGGATCCTCGGATTCACGGTGAACACAAGCAAACCAAATAAACCATACGTAAGGTCACATGAGCCAATTAACAAACAGAGTTTGCTTCCACACTTCTTCCTGTTACAGTTAAGGCCCCCATGCACGGACCGATAAAAGCTGCAGACAGACCGAGTCAGCAGCTTATTGGCCAGTGTGTGGGGCCCTCCTCAATGCCCACTTCAATGTTCGCGTATCGGAGAGAGATGATTCGCTCGTTTGGTGATCTGCCTGTGTATGGTCAGCTTTAGAGCTGCAGTATTTCTGGTCAGGTGATCTCTGAGGCAGCACAGAGACCATCACGAAATGGTAGTTCAAGGCAAGAGATGTAAAATGGCAATATTTACTTAATTATATTATATACCAGTTTGGTAAAATTCTTTAATATGCCACTTACTTTGGTATAAACTATTTATTTGGGAGTATTGTTGTCCTTAAAATTTAGGGATGCACCGAATCCCCTATTTTGGATTCGGCCGAACCCCGAATCCTTTGTGAAAGAGTCGGCCAAATACCGAACCGAATCCTAATTTGCATATGCAAATTCTGGGTGTGAAGGGGAAAACAGTTTTTACTTCCTTGTTTTAGGAGCCCTCCCAGCTCCTAATTTGCATATGCAAATTAGGATTCGGTTCGGCCATGCAGAAGGATTCCGCCAAATCCGAATCCTGCTGAAAAATGCCGAATCCTGGCCAAATCCCAAACCGAATCTTGGTTTCGGTGCATCCCTATTTAAATTAGGAGCCCAGAATTCCTAAACTATCCAGGGGCCGTGAACCTCTTAATTAATAGCCAATGTCCAGAGGGTGCCCTAATCATAGTACTTTAGTAACTGGTAACGTGTCTTTCTGCCTTCACACTAATATTGTGTTTAGTGACTAATGGCATGCCTCCTTCTGTCCAGTCTCACTCCGTGTCCCCTAAAGCCGCACCACTCAAGCCCTCACAGAACTGGGATGAGATGTTTTGACCGGAGCCAGCTCCCTTAGATAGTGACAGGCCCGAATTTGTGGAGAGGCCGCCAAGGCCTGGGCCTAGGGTGGCAGGATTTTAGGAGGCGGCATGCTGCCCAACCACACCCACATTGGTTCAGAATCACTGGGGAGGCGCAGGAGATACAATAGTTTTTACATTTCCTGTACGCCAATCTCCATTGCTCTGGTCTCAATGATGAAAATTTGATGGAATAAAAGGGAGGGGAGGGGCGACGAATGACAGTGGTCCTAGGGATGCCTGCTATAGATAATGATAGTGATGTGTTTCCTAGATACAGGGTTTGTGCGTGCGGGGCACAATGGCTGAAGACGATTTGGAACTGCTCCTGTGTGCGGTGGAACGCAAATACTGCACACTGAGGATGCCTTCAGCATCGAGCAGCGGGAAAGAAGTAGGCGATGGGGAGCACAAAAGGTTTGATATAGGAAACAAACTGCACCATCATTGTGTAGAATGTATACGTTTGGGTGCAGCTGACTTTTATTATATGGGGGAGGGGGAGAAGCCGGAAAGTATCAGATACCCGTGTTTTCTATGAAATACGCACAGCTCAGGGAAACTCTTTTTAGCCCTTACACTAATCTCATTGTGCTAAAATTGCTGCCATAAGCTTTCTGCCCCTCATGGCTACACAGCAGCTTGTTTATATAAACTATAGTAGTACTTATCTGTTATCTACTGTGTGTCCTGTGCTTGAATGGCTGCCCCCATGGCTACACAGCAGCTTGTTTATATAAACTATAGTAGTACTTATCTGTTATCTACTGTGTGTCCTGTGCTTGAATTGCTGCCCCCATGGCTACAAAGCAGCTTGTTTATATAAACTATAGTAGTACTTATCTGTTATCTACTGTGTATCCTGTGCTTGAATGGCTGCCCCATTATATAAACTATAGTAGTGTTTCTGAAGCAAACACACCAGTTTTACCAGTGCAGGGCTCCATTAAAGGGGTGGTTCATCTTCCAGTTAACTTTTAGTATGTTATATATAGTTTTTTTTAAATTTTTGCCTTTTTCTTCTAATTCTTTCCAGTTTTCAAAAGGGGCTCAATGACCCCATCTAAAAACAAATGCTCTGTAAGGTTACAGATTTACTGTTATTACTACTTATTACTCGTGTTTCTATTCAGGCCCTCTATTCATAATCTAGTCTATTATTCAAATCATTGCATGGTTGCTGGGGTCATTTGGACCCCAGCAACCAGAACGCTGAAAGTGCCAACTTGAGAGCCACTGATTAAAAAGCTAAACAACTCAAAAACCAAAAATGATAAAAAAATTAAAACCAATTGCAGAGTGTCTCAGAATATCACTCTTTATATTGAAAAACAACGCCTTTGATATTGTCATTCCTTTAACTCACTTTTGTTTTTTGGTGTTACTGTTCCTTTAATGCAAATATGCGACCCTGTTGGCTGTACTTGTAATAAGAGAAGATATACTTCATCCCTGAGCCCTTGTGCCCTTTGGTTTATTTAATGTGGGGGCAATAGCAAACGTAATTTAAATGAAATGAAATTAAAATGTAATTGAATAATGGATGGCCCATCAACTGTATCCACTACAGTGGTAGTGATAGCCCTTAGCCAATGAGATTTGCCACTTTATCAATTAATAATCAAACTTGATTATCATTTGGTATCTGGCTTCTTCTGGGACTGTATCCATACAACCTTAGTCCTAATACACCATGTGATAGTAGGGTCCTATTCAAATTGCCCATTAAAGCGTGGGAGGTCAGGCCAATTCAATCATTGTCAATATTTCTCAGTGCCTGCCCAGCATTCGCCTACCTTGATTTTGCCATTTTTCAGAAGCTGGTCTTTTAGGAATAGACAACAATAAATCAGTGCGGAGATGCACATTAATACACATAGCATGCCTTTATTGTCATAGAGTACAAACTGGAACTGGAACTGGAAAACTAATTTTCTTATTTTTTATAATTTCTGACATGTTGCAGAATAGAAAATACACAAGTGAAAGCTTCAACAAAAGGTGACAGTATTGATGACTTGATTGAGGATATTTCCTGCCATGACAAGACCACGATAAGTTCCAAATGTTTACAAGTACTTATGGGTATGTCTGTCTATCTATATATAATAAATTAAGAATGTAAAATCTGCATTCCTTTAAAGCTGAAAGCTAAGAGCCAACAGGTATAATACATAAAATTAGGGATGCACCGAATCCACTTTTTTGGATTCGGCCGAACCCCCGAATCCTTTGTGAAAGATTCGGCCGAATACCGAACCGAATCCGAACCCTAATTTGCATATGCAAATTAGGGGTGGGAAGGGGGAAAAAAATTTACTTCCTTGTTTTGTGACGAAAAGTCACGTGATTTCCATCCCCATCCCTAATTTGCATATGCAAATTAGGATTCGGATTCGGTTCGGCCGGGCAGAAGGATTCGGCCGAATCCGAATCCTGCTGAAAAAGGCCGAATCCTGGATTCGGTGCATCCCTACATAAAATAAAGGTGGTTTTAACTCTACTCTTTTCTGCACATTTCATCCATGCTTAGAGCCTATTGAAATGCGTAACCACTTCTATTGTATGTGTGTATATACATTCCAGATATTCCTCCAGTGTAGTTGCAGACTGACACCGCCTACGCTCTATTTGTAGGAAGAAACTGAACATGATTTAATTTTCCATGTTCCTGGTTCTTCAGAGCAATTAGGCTTAGAAGGCAGTGAATCAAATTGCCCTTCATCATTTAACACTGTTTATAATAAAAGCTCCTTATCTGTAAGACCCGGGCTACAATTATGTTTACAATCCAGTCTACAGTCAATCTGTTTTGAGGTACTGTAGTTTTAAAGGCATTATATGAATTTTAACAGCAACATTATATATGTTTTATCTATATTTTATCAGACTGAAAAGCCAAGACCACGAAACCAACCTGCATGCAGATCATCCAATCAAATGTATTCAAAAAAGTAAGTTTTGTTTTTACACAGCAGTTAGAAGTATTACCAGAACCTTGATAAACATGTGAAGAAAGTGGTACCTGCAGTTTGCTTATAACATGACTGTACATGTAATAAAATATGGTCGTTTATAACAACTTTTTCAAGATAAATAAGGTCTCATAAAGATATATACATCAATATATCACACACACATACTATCGCTCTCTCTCTCCATCTCTCTCTCTATGGGGGAAATTTACTAAAGGGTGAAGTGGCTAACGCTGGCGAAAAATTCGCCAGCGTGACGTCATTTCGGCACTTCGCCAATTTACTAATGGTAATGGCGTAATTTCACCAAGGAGATAGACTCTGGCGTAACTTCACCCTCTAACGCCAGGCACATTTTCGGTAGTGTTACTACGCAAATTCACTAAGTTTTTGATATTACTGAACGTTACCTCTATCGCCAGACTTGCCTTGGCGAGTAGATAGGAGTTCCTCCACAAAAAGTTGAACATTTTTCTGAGTCCCAAAAAACGCTGGCATTTTTTTTACTATTTAAAGGGTGATAGACTGAAAAAGATCGTAAATTTTTTTTGGGGGTACCCTCCTTCCCCCCCTACATTTGCTAACATATGGCACCTAAACTATACTGTGAGCACATGTGTAGGGCATTATAACAACTTTATATCATTATCATTATATTTGCTGCAGCATATTCAGCCATTGTAATTTAACTGCACGACTTATGCTAATTACCCTGTGCGCAACTTCGGATCTTCATGAATTAGCGTTGTCCAGGTGAATTTACGCCTGGCGAAGTGTTGCAATGTGCGCGAAGCCAGCGCTGGCGAATTTTCGTTGGTTAGTGAATTTGCCCCTATCTCTTTCTATCTCTAAGAAAAGATCTGATTGCTATACACTTAGGTTGTATGTGCCTGCCAGGTCTCTGATCTACAATGTTTTTTCCATCTAAATTACACCCAGTCTAGGTCAGTCCCTGTCTTGCCTCTTTTGCTGGCAGGCACATTATTTCTATAAGCTGCAATAGAAGAGAAGAGCACTACTGGCTATTGTTCAGATTGTGCTGCAATGAAAACAAATATCTGAAATATCTGAAATCAGATCTCTTACCTGAAAGAGCCAAAATACTGTTTTTATTTTTAAAAAGGGAATAGTGCCCCTTTAACAATGTTGCACGGGAACTGCAAAGTAAATTCTCTTTCTGTTAGTGGGTATATTTCCCTTATGTAGCACATTGCATGCTTACGTAAAGAGAATGACTCACTCGTCCTCTTTGTGCAGTGTCACTATTCATTACAATCTTGGAGCATCTTATGTCTATGGGGAGCATGTAGAATAAATCCCATGTTAAGCATTTGGATTGCAGACCCTGTTATATAAAACAAGACATGTACATGCTACTTAGTATTACATTTAATTAAAAAATAACCCCTAACATTGTTTTTTCTCCGCTGTGTAATTGATCAAAGATTTTGTCACAGTTAATCCCAGAGTACTCGGTACATGCAGATATTGTAACAATATTTCCTATTTAAACTACACTTCAACCAAAGTCATTTATCTGTGATCAGCGACAAAATAAAAAATGAATAGCCTACGCACCTATGGATTGGTACAGTGCAGAATCTCATAACCATCAGAAGATGGCGCCATTGTAATAGCCTTGCCTAATAAGATTCAGCGTGTAAAACTAAAGCAACAATTTCTCCATCTCCTCCTCATTCAACCTCTTCATCCCCTTCATATTGAAGGGATAGATTCTGGGACTCATTTGAAACAGAGGGACATCCCAAAATCCATCAATGCAACATTAAACAAAAAGTGGAACTGTATTCAGCAGTGTGTTATTTACAGTGATTTCTGAATACTCCCCAGTGTAAGTACTAGAAATGGTTCTATTTACACAGCAGGAATGGTTATTGACACAGTATTTCAAAATCTTCGTACAGGTATGGGACCTGTTATCCAGAATGCTCGGGACCTGGGGTTTTCCAGATAATGGATATTTCCATAATGTGGATCTTCATACCTTAAGTCTACTAGAAAATCACATAAACATTAAATAAACCCAATAGGCTGATTTAACTTCCAATAAGGATTAATTATATCTTAGTCTGGATCAAGTACAAGCTACTGTTTTATTATTACAGAATTTAATAATAATTTAGTACAAAATTTGGATTATTTGGATAAAATGGAGTCTCTGGAAGATGGTATTTCCGTAATTCAGAGCTTTCTGGATAACTGGTTTCCGGATAGTTTTTTTTTTTTATAAAATTGAAGTTCAAAGTTGGATGTTCGTGTCTCTGATGTCAGTCTGGCAGCTCAGTGATCCAGGAGCAAATTTGCTACATTTAGTTGATACAATTACTTTCACGCTTTCATCCGTAATTGCCTCATGGAAAACGAAGCGATCCATGTGCCTACTCTTCCCGAATCTGCCCGTGTGGCCAGACCCTAAACAGGTTGTTCTCCTTCCAAACACTTTTTTCAGTTCAGTTGTTTTCAGATTGTTCCCGAGAAGTAAAGACTTTTTTCAATTACTTTCCATTATTTATTTTTTATTGTTTTTCCAAAATCTAAGTTTAAAGTTGAATGTTCGTGTCTCTGGCGTTTGAGTCTGTCAGCTCAGTAATTCAGGTGCAGACTCTGAACTGTTACAATTTTGCAACATTCAGGGGTAGATCAAAGGTCGAGGTAAATTTTCGAATGAAAAGATTTTCAAGCTATTTTTTGTGTACCTCAACTAGGGAATAGTCCAAATTCGATTTGAATTTGAAAAAAATGTAAAAATTCAAATATCGAAATTTATCATATATTGTCTCTTTAAAAAATCGACTTCGACCATTTGGTATCTAAAACTTGCCGAATTGCTGTTTTAGCCTATGGGGGACCTCCTAGAACCCATTGGAGTCTATTGGTGGACTTTGAAAAATCGAAGCGTTTTTTTTGGAAAAACTTCTAATCAAATTCGATCGATTGTGATATTCCTTCGATTCGTACGATTCTAATTCAGCCGAATACGGACCTATTCGATCAAAAACAGACCTATTCGACCAAAAAAAACTTTGACTTAATTTCGGTTGGTCTTTTTGAATTCAAATTTCAACGTTTTTTTCAATTCGAAATTCGACCCTTGATAAATATGCCCCTAAGTGTAAATTTGAATGTCCCTCTGGTGTTTGAGTCTGGCAGCTCAGTAATTCAGGTGCAGATTCAAAAACGGTTACAAATTTACTTGATACATTTCTCAGCAGCATCTCTGGAGTATTAGCAACTATTGTATCAATTCTAACAGCAACCCTGTGGGGGGTCTGCGACCCCCCCTTGCCGGAGCTGCTTTAGAAGGTGAAAAATGACACTTTACACTTCAATATTAGAAAAATGGTCATAAATAGAAACTAGAAATTGTAAAAAAGACGTTATTTATTGTGATCTATCTGAAAACAACTAGTTGTTTGAAGGTGAACAACCCCTTTAATGAAACCCGGAGATTCTGCTCAGCAGGGACAAAGATAAGAAATGTATCAACTAAATGTATCAATTTAGAACAGTTACAGAGTTGGCGACCCCCCCAGAGCTGCTTTAGAAAGGGAAAAATGTATTGTATTGATCTAATTAATTTTAGTCTAAACACTGAGAACTTTTCTTGGAGATGTGGGGTCAAGTAATATAGTTCTATTTACAGAGCTTGTGACCAATTGTGCTGCACTGCCTGTGACTTTAATGTAATGATATTCGATGACAGCCAGTGGGATGCATCATGTGATTACCTCTTTTTAAGGTAGGATTACAGCGTGATCACATGCCACGCTTAAAGAGAAACAGTGGCCTATAATATAATAAATATATACATATATTGGAATAAAATCTCCTTTTTGTATACAGTATTATACAAACCCTGAGTGTGCCAGTTTTTACATTTTGTTATATACATAGATATATATTGTGCTCGTGTTTTAAATAATTGCACATATATGATTATTTATTATTACATACAGGTATGGGACCTGTTATACACAATGCTCGGGACCTGGGGCTTTCCGCATAGCGGATCTTTCTGTAATTTGGATCTTCGTACCTTAAGGGGCCGATTCACTAAATTCGAGTGAAGGATTCGAAGTAAAAAAACTTCGAATTTCGAAGTGTTTTTTGGGCTACTTCGACCATCGAATGGGCTACTTCGACCTTCGACTACGACTTCGAATCGAAGGATTCGAACTAAAAATCGTTCGACTATTCGACCATTCGATAGTCGAAGTACTGTCTCTTTAAAAAAAACTTCGACCCCCTAGTTCGGCAGATAAAAGCTACCGAAGTCAATGTTAGCCTATGGGGAAGGTCCCCATAGGCTTGCCTAAGTTTTTTTGATCGAAGGATATTCCTTCGATCGTTGGATTAAAATCCTTCGATCGTTCGATCGAATTTTCTGCGCTAAATCCTTCGACTTCGATATTCGAAGTCGAAGGATTTCAATTCCTAGTCGAATATCGAGGGTTAATTAACCCTCGATATTCGACCCTTGATAAATCTGCCCCTAAGTCTAGTAGAAAATCTTATAAACATTAAATAAACCCAATAGACTGGTTTTGCTTCCAATAAGGATTAATTATATATTAGTTTGGATCAAGTGCGAGGTACTGTTTTATTATTACAGAGAAAAAGGAAATAATATTTAAAAATTTGGATTATTTGGGTAAAATGGGCCTTTCCGTAATTCAGACCTTTCTGGATAATGGATTAGAGCTAAACAGAGTCAGCATTTATTTTATCACACAAATTCGTATTGATATTTTATCATACTAATTTGAAAAAAGGTTAGATGTCAGCATTGATAACAATTCATAATATAACCACAGTTCAGCCTTGCAATATTAAAGGCTGCTTTATTATAGGCAATGGAAAGGCATCCCAGTAGATAGGAAAGCAGATAAAATCCCCTGAAATAACCAGCTTTGTAATAAACATAACTTTTAATTTTTTTTTTTTTTTAAATATCAAAATTAGGCCTTGCCGTCCCAGATCCAATAATACTCAAATGAAAATTGTTGCTGGCAAAATTTTGTGGCACTAACATTTTGACTCATTTTGACCTTTACCCAGTTGTATTCAACAAATGCCTCATTGGAGACGGTAAATATTTACTGGTCTGGTACATGTGATTTTTTGCTACGGGTTAATAGACCTGGGAAATCATTCACCCTGTTATTATATTTCTGCCAAAATATTGTAAGGAAAGTTGTTAGTGAGCAGGTAAAGGATGTTTAGTTAAGTCGAGAAAAATATTCATAAACGGGAAAAAGTTATAAATAGCGGATGAAAGGCAAAATCAGTGACGCAGCATAATGTAAGACAAGTTCAAGGGCCGCTGGTTTTCTATACCATTTTTTTAAAAACTCCACGTATGGCCTTGCCCTTAAGCTGCTTAATCACTTGGCATTTGACTTTCTACAGAAATAGCATGCCTGACCTCAGCAAGTTGCAACCTAAGTTGCAAAGGAAGAAAGGGGCCCAAGCCTATGCTTGTCAGTGCAGCTGGAGATCCATTCAGGAGCTAACAAACATCACAATATACCCCCAGCTCCGGTGGGTGTGTGGCAAACACTCAGAATGATTACTGGGAAAGTGTTATCTGTGTGTATATACCCACCTAGGGACGCCTGTATGATGCCAATAGATTAGGCACAATAGTGGAAGCTATAACACTATATTTATTCTGTAGAATGCTTTACCATACCTGAGTAAACAGCTCTAGAAGCTCTCTGTTTGTTTAGGATAGCAGCTGCCATATTAGCTTACTGTGACATCCCTTTCTGACTGAGTCCCTCCCTGCTCACTCATAGCTCTGGGCTCAGATTACAGCAGGGATTGGAGAAGGAGGGAGAGAGGAGCAAACTGAGCATACTCAAGCCCTAGCCATGGAGATTTATGCCGAAAACAGGAAGTCTGATACAGAAGCCCATGAGTACACAATAGAAGGAAAAAAATGCTGTGTTTCTTTTGACAGAGGACTCAGAGCAGCATTACTTTGAGGGTTTACTGGTGTATTTATATAGACCTTTCTGATAAAGCTTACTTCGTTTTATCCTTTCCTTCTCCTTTAAGGAGTCAGTAGCTAATTTTATTTAAAAAAAAATCAGAAAAATGGCTTTAATCGTGGATAAGAAAATGTTTTTTTCCTCTCCATATTAGATTTCCTACCTCTTTATGTATTCATGTGATCAGTGGTGATCGTATTGACCTGCCTGTTCAGTAATTCAATTGTACAGAAAGTTGGGGTTCCCACCACTGACAAGAAGACTGCACTGGCCAACAGGTGTAAGTCAGAAGTGGCACATGCCTATGGTGCAAAGCTGTAGGGGGTGCTGGTCACGTACCTCCTATGTTGGCCTATCCCTAGTCCAGACTCTCGTTCCTCCACTCTAGGTAGTTGGCCCTCGCTCCCGCCCACCTCCATGACTCGTCCGCACGGGGGAGGCTGCCTCCTGGGTTACCATAGGGCACCCAGCTGGCTTTGAGTTCACTAAGAAGCACCGTGTCAGCTTCTGTGCATACCTGGTGTGGATTTGAGCCCAAATTGCATACCATTGCATTATCACACCAACCTGCTCCCATTGGTTGTATCTCTGGCTGCCTGGATTTACCAGTCGTACTTCTAGGCCAATTCTTTTCACTCACAGAATGGAGCACAAGCAGTTCAGTTGAATTCTAGTTGGTATGTGCACATCATCAGTACATGAAAGGCACGAGCTGAAAAGGGTGCTAGACACAAATTAGCCATGTACTGTCATAGGCAGGTTCCAAATACAGGGCTTGTGTGAGCTGCCCAAGAGTACTTCTTGCATTGTCACTGGTACAGGTACAGGTGTTTTATGTATGGGCCCTAAGGGGCCACCTGTAAATGCTCATTCTGTTCTGTTGGTTATCATACTGTATCTGTATACTGATTCATACTAAATACTGAAAGAGATAAAAAGATCTTATGAACAAATCTTATGAATAAATGGCTTATTGCTGCACATTTAGAATCAGTGTCTGTTTTGTTTTAGGCTTCATGGAATTGTTGTGTGCAGATGGGTATTGTGTCTCTCAACATACCCCATATCCCAAATGAATAGAACCCCTCTGTGCCAACCACACTCTAAGCACTTGTTAACTGAAAAAATTAAGTAGCTTGATGGCAATACGCCCGGCTTATACCTAAACCTTAAAAGGCCTTTTAAATATTCACGGCCAATGAAAAACTCCCTAAGTTAGTCTGGCAAGATCTATTACGCATAAAACCATTCTGGCACAAACTCTTAGTATTATGATTTGCTATGAAGTCCAATATCTTATCCTTTATAAACCCTTCGAAAAGCTTTCCTACTACTGACGTCAGACTAACTGGCCTATAGTTTTGAGGCTGAGAACGGGATACCTTTTTGAATAGCGGCACCACATTAGCAATTCGCCAGTCTCTCAGCATGCCAGACCTCAATGAATCCTGAAAAATTAGGCAAAGAGGTTTGGCAATCACAAACTCCCTTTAGACCTCTGGTCCCTTAATTAGACCTCTGGTCCCTTAATTAGACCTCTGGTCCCTTAATTAGACCTCTGGTCAAGATGGATTCTTAAAGGGGTTGTCCACCTATAAATTAACTTTTCGTTTGATGTAGCGAGTGATATTCTGATATAATTTGCAGTTGGTTTTTATTTTTTATTATCTGTAGTTTTTGTGAGTTATTTAGTTTTTTATTCAGCAGCTCTCCGGTTTGCAATCTCAGTAGTCTGGTTGCTAGGGTCCAAACTACCTTAGCAACCATGCACTGATTTGAATAAGAGATTGGAATATGAATAGGAGAAACCTGAATAGAAAGACGAGTAATAAAAAGTAGCACAAACCAGTGTTGGACTGGCCTGGCGGGACACCGGGAAAAAACCCGGTGGGCCCGACCCTCGTGGGCCCCCGCCGGGCCAGACCCCCTCTACCAATATAAAAATTTTGGGGGAAAAAAGTTTTCGCCGCTCGCGCATGCGCACCGAGGAGCACCGCTCGCGCATGCGCATGGCAGCGTTCCAGCCACGCATGCGCACAGTCACGCCAAACTCGGCGCGCTGCTGTAGGGGGGCCCTGGACCAGCAGTCCAGGTGGGCCCCGGGCCCTCGAGTCCGACCCTGGCACAAACAATAAATGTGTAGCCTTATAGAGCATTTGTTTTTTAGATGGGGTCAGTGACCCCCACTTGAAGGCTGGAAAGAGTCAGAAGAAGGCAAATCATTCAAAAACAATAAAAAAATAAATAGCGAAGTCCAATTGAAAAGTTGCTTCGAATTAGCCATTTTATAACATACTAAAAGTTAATTTAAAGGTGAACCACCCCTTTAAGAGTCAAAATGCTATGGGGCACATTTAGCAGAGTTCAAGGTCAGTGTTTCTTGATTATTGAAAACAATTTCAACGACCTTTCCCATTTGATGTAGGATTGATTTTTCAATAACAATTGTGCAGTTCAAGTATATGCGATCCCAAAATGATTTTTTTTATGTTTTTAATGCAACGAACTCATCGCAAGTTTAATCTTTTCAGCTCCGATCAGCCAAGATGCCATAGAAATCCACGGCAGGTGAATATTCTATTTTGGGGATGTAGGGGGTCCGTTTTTGGTTCATGAATATTTTTAATTTGTCCTTGTGCCACTTGTTTTTACTGTATTCATTAAAGACTTAATCTGGAATTCAAATAAGCCTTTTAGAGATTATTCAAGGTAAGCAAATCCTCATTAAGGTCGTTCTTTTTCTGAGTGATTGAGACGGGTTGTTTGGCTGAATGGCAGATCCAGTTCCACCCAGATAAATGCAAGCTTACTGGTGAACTATATGTAGGCATGGATGTAAATTTTACAGTCTGACATTAACACAAATGGGCAGATTTATTGAGGTATGAATTCAAAAATTCGTATTTTCAATTTTTTTTATGGTCAAAACTGTCAAATTCAACTAGGGAATTATTCAAACATGATTCATTTTTTTAAAAAAATTCTAATTTTATTTTTGAGATTTATCATACTCTGGCCCTGTAAGAATTCTAATTTGACTATTCGCCACCTAAAACCTGCTGAATTATTGTATAAGTCAATGGGAGAGAGGTCCAGGGATCAATTTGGTGATGTGTGTAGCCTTCCTGACATTCGAGTTTTTTTCAGAGGAAAAACTCCAATCGAGTTTTGTATAATTCGAATAGAATTATATTCAGTAAAATTCGTCCGCGTTTTAGCAATTACATTTTTTTTAATAAATATCCCCCAATCGAATTTCAAATTCAATCGAATTTAAGGGAGTTTAAAAAAACTCACACGAGTTCGAAATTCGACCATTGATAGATGTGCCTCAAATTCTTGTCACTACTGGATTGGACTTCTACCATCAGACAAATCTTTAGGCTTCATTTACAAAACCTGAGCTAAATGTAAAAAATATGATCACTTGCATTTATCTCCCCAGCTCTTCTCTATGAGCTCCAGAATGGGGTGCTGCGCTGCCTGCGTTCATCCAGGAGCTGCTTCAACTTTGTAGTGCTCCTGCACCTGCATCTAGTATTTAGTAATTGACCCCTCGACTTCTTAGGAATTGTTTCTTCTGCTCACTTCCATCACCTGAGAATGGGCAACATATTGTAAACTGTTTTGTTTTTTTTCCCATTAGGCCTCCTACAGATGCCAGAGTTATGCCTGAGTGCAGCCTTTTGGATCAGAGGAATTGCAGCCTCCTGCATGTCCCCGGTGCTTCTGAACCCATTTAAATGTCGTTGGGCAGCATGCTGCCCCTAAAAATCTGCCACCCTAGGCCCGGGCCTTTCCAGCCTTTCCACAAATCTGCAAGTACAATGGTGTCCCAATGAGACTTGGGTAGGTCCAATTCATGCTTCTGATCATACCATCCCCGGATGGGCCCTTCTCTATCATGGGGGGCCCCTGACTGCTTTACCCCCTTTACTCCTTGATGGTGACCCAGTGCACCTTTCAGAGCAGATATTCATTTTCTCTCCCTGTTAAACAGCGGAATAATTTTGTATCTTATTAATATAGCAACCAATTAATGGAGAGCTAACTAAACTTAAAAGCTTAACTAAAGAAGTAGCTAAAAATATTGTACGTTATGTTTTAGGTTTCTGTACCAGCCCAAGGCAACCACAGCTCTTTAGCAGTAAAGATCTGTGTCTCCAAAGATGCCCCAGTAGCTCCCCATCTTCTTTTCTGCTGATTCACTGTACATGCTCTGTGCTGCTGTCACTTACTGAGCTTAGGGACCCACTCACAATATACAGTACACATAGAATAGAAATGTCACAATATAAGGCTGATTAGTAATTTATACAGATAATTACTACATGGCAGCACAGAAATCAGTGCAATTAGCATCAGAATTTAATAATCAGCCCTGTAGCATCAGCTTATATTACAGACCAACCTCATTTTCTGCTGGATAATTAGTGACGAGCCCTAAGCTTAGCTTCTCAACAGCCAATCAGAGCCCACTGAGCATGTGAGTGTCACAGACACTTTCCAAGATGGTGACCCCCTGTGACAAGTTTGAAGTCCTGGATCATTGCTGCTATTGACAAGCTGAAACTTTAGGCTGGTGCAATAAATTCAGTCTATAGAATATGGCATTTTTAGTCATATTCACCTTTAAGTGTGACCTAATAAATGAATGAGGAGTTCATTATACATTCCCCATATATTGGTCATTATTAACTTGGTCCTCCAGATCAGGTCAGTATCTTAATCCGTACAGATTTGGGTAAATTGTGAAATAGTTACCTACTGGACCTTTTACATTGCATCTGGTTTTTCAAGTCAGACTGGAGGAACCGTGAAATGTTAATGTTGAAATAACTGCAGTATTTGCATAAATAGATAAATACATGCAAACTAGTAGAGGCATGGTCAAGGTAACCAGCCCCTGGGCATATCCACATGCACTGCTTTCTTTTTGGGTTTCTCGACAACAAAGAATTATCTGGTAATATCCCTTTAAGCACTGCTGTTCTTTCATTATCCCGTAACTTAATTATTAAGTTACCCTTAAGATTTATTTTAGTCTGATGTTGAATTATTAGTCCCACTTACTGTCTACTCTGCTGCTTCTGAATCCTGAAACAGTATAGCAGAAATCAGTTGTATTAAAGCGAACCTGTCACCCAGACACAAAAATCTGTATAACAAAATTACTTTTCAAATTAAGCATGAAATCCAATTTCTATATTTTATTAAAACATTCATAGCTGTTGTAAAAATCTCAGCTGTCAATCAAATATTGTCTTAGGCATAGAGGCGGGGCAGACAATTACTTTCACTTTCCATTCAGCACTTCCTAGATGTCACTTCGATCCCCACATTCCCCCAGTTCTCTTCACCATTTAATTGTGTAACCAGTACATGGGGATGGACATCAGGTCCCCCATTCTGGAGCACAAACAAGATTCTGAGATGATACAAGGCTTGTCTTAATAACAGTGTCCACAAAATGGCTCCTGCCTGCTTGCTATAATTACGAATTCCCAGATTGAAGGAAATAAGATGCAAATAATTTATATTGTGTAAGTAACGTTAATTTTGCTTGACTAATGTGATAAAATAGGATTTTAAATATTTTTTTTGGGTGACAGGTCCCCTTTGATGGGGTGGTTCGCCTTTAAGTTTACTTTTAACATGGTATAGAATCTCTAATTCTAAGCAGCTGTTCAGTTGGTCTTCATTATTCCTTTTTTATAGTTCTTGCCTCCTTCTTCTGACTCTTTCCAGCTTTCAAATGGGGGTCACCAGTGATGGGCGAATTTATTCGCAAGGCGCAAATTCTCGATGAATTTGCCCGTTTAGCCGCCAGCGAATAAATTTGCGAATTTGGTGTGTGAAAATTCGACGGCATTTGGTTTCGCTGCTGGCATCAAAGTTTTTTCGCCGCCGGAGACAGTTCCGACGTTGGCGCCAATTTAGACACTAAACAGATGTCCATTGACTGTAATGGATGCCGGCACCCATTTTGATGCTGGTGTCAATCGCCGTTTCGCTAATTTTTTGCCAGTTTCATTGAAAATTTGCGAAAATTTGCGAAAAATGAAAAACAACTGAAATATCACTCTCTACATCATAAGTTAACATAAATGTGAACAAGCCCTTGAACAGAACTGGCTTCTGCTAGTGACTTCTGAGCAAATGGTTTCTTAGAATGTTTCTCTATCGTTCCTTTTCCTCTTCCCCAGTATTTTCCCTTCCTGTATAACAAAAGCTGGAGCTGAGCTTGTGCTTTCCTCTGTAATGCAGATTCCATATTGTAGGCACCTCTCCAGCAGAATGTAGTCATGTCATTGCTGTACTATGCAGTGTCTCCCTGTACCCCTCCCAATATGGGAATTTCTTGTTTTCTCACACAGGCTTCCTTCTGTCACATGACCAAATAAATCATTTTATAGTTTCAATAGATCAGTCCGACTGCTGCACCCCCAGGAATGTTACGCAGCTGACTGAGTCTGAAAGCACAACACATGGGAAAGTCATTAGGGAGTAGATGGGTATCCAGAAGGACACAATGTCCAAAAAGTGTTATTATTACACACCTTATGCCTCTGTGTGTCACATTGTCAGCTCCATTTCTGCTGCATTTGCTGCAGCATTTTGTTGTGTAATTAAAACCTGTTGTCCTTGGGAAATCATATATCCCCTCCATACAGATGCAAAAAAATAAAATCCCATTTTTACTTTCTTTAATGAAAAAGAAACCAATACACTTTATATACCAATATACTTTGATTAAAAAATGTGTACCGTTTTTTTTATAAGAAACCTGACTGTATGTAGTGAAATTCTCCCTTCATTTACTGCTGTGGATAGGAATTGTCAGATGGTCCCTAACTGCTGAGCAGGGAAACAATCATACTTATGAACAGCAGGGGGAGCCCCCGCCTTACTTCCCAGCCATGCAGAACTCAAGCCGCTTTGTTTATGACGATCCCTAAGCAGCCCAGACCACACTGAGCATGTGCACAGTCTTGGTCTTGCAAAGATGTTTTACAAAGTTACAAGATGGTGACCCCCTATAGCCAACTTTGAAAGCATAAATTATTTGTTTGCTTAGGCTTGTGGTGCAGTAAATCCATGTTTATAATTAATATACAAAATACAGCATTTCTAGCCTTATTCTATTTTAAACTTTACATGCCCTTTAAAGGGGTCGTTCATGAACTTTTTGTATAATGTAGAGAGTGGTATTCTGAGAAAATTTACAATTAATTTTTATTTTTTATTGGTGTTTTTTGTTTTTTTTTACATATTTAGGTTTTTATTCAGCAGCTCTCCAGTTTGCAATGTCAGCAAACTGGTTGCTAAGGTCTGCTTCCTCTATAGCTAATAAGAAAACCCCTTCCTCCCCAGCTGCTCTCTTACCGTCGAGAAAGGGGACGCAAGTCGAGGTGGGAGCGTGGGTGGAGTAGGGGTGGGACATGGGCAGAGTCAGGGTGAGGCATGGGCGGGACAGGAAGTGGGTGGGAGGATGTGGATAGAAATGTGTCATGCCCCTCTGAAGGTTTCTTTGCAGGGGGGCCCGGTGCACTCTAGTTACACCACTGATAAGAAATAAGAGACTGTAATATGAATAGGGGAGAGCCTGACTAGAAAGATGAGTAATAAAAAGTATGTTATACATCTGTAGCCTTACAGAGCATTTGTTTTTAGATGGGGTCAGTGACCCCCATTCGATAGCTGGGAAGAGTCAGAAGAAGAAGACAAATAATTCAAATACAATAAAGAAGAAAAAATGTAGGCCAATTGAAAAGTTGCTTAGAATTAGCCATTCTATAACATACTAGAAGTTAAAGGTTAGCCAATAATATTTAGAGTATCTGGGCTTGCCTATGCACAGAGAGGTAGCCTTCCTCTGTTCTACCCACATTCAGTTCTGTGAGGCTAAACCTGATCCCAATGCATTTCTCAGTGACAGAGGAGCATATAATATATTTTAGAGTGAGTGACAGGTGGTGTGTGCTGCATGTGGGACTATTTGATTTCATGCATTGCTTCCTGTTTTGCACTAGTGCATCTGGCACACCCAGAGCAGGAATTCCACACTTTGTTATGATCATGGCTGAAAGCAGGTTTATATATAACCCAAGCTTTAGTGAAATCAGTTTCAGACAGTGAGTCCTAAGCAATAAAATGGCTCAATAAATAGCAACATTTTTATCAGGTTACCAACAGGGAAATAGGGTAAGGTCGAGACTGGAGAAAAGGAGGGTCAATTCAGAATATCTAGGACACCCCATATGTCACCCTTACTGACCTTCAGGCCTAACTTCCCATAGAACAGAGTAGTAAGTTCTTGAATCAGCATTGGTTGTTTTTGTATGTTCAGTGTATGTAACCATTTATTGTACAGCGCTGTGGAATGTGTTGACATACCTCCAACTGGTCCAACAACTCAGCCCACATTCCTCGCTTTTTATTAAAAAGTCCAGAGTTTCTCTTTGATTTCCTGCACCAATGCCAGAAAAAGGCACAAAGCTTCTGATACTTAATTAAAATAAGAGGTTTTTTTTTTTGGCAGAGAGCCCAGAATGCTCACCTCTTGCTCTTATCCTAATGTAGAGTCCTGCGCGGAACCAATTTCTAAGACCCAGACCGGACTCGAACCCGCGACCCAAACCACAACCCGCATATTTACCCCCCTTGATCGGCCACCCGACCCGAACCCACAACTGTTTTATCCGCAACCCGACCACCATTAAACAGGAAGTGGTGGTGCTGCAAACCGGAAGTGACGTCATCAAAAGTGGGCGGGACAGAAACAATTTTTGTAAAATGTTAAAAGGAGTAAAATAGAGACTGTATATCACAACCCAACCCGCGACCTGCAGACCCATATCTATACCCACACCTAAAAATCCTCCCCTCTTTTTTTTGCAGGTAACCCGCAGGTACCCGACCCACTGCAGGACTCTAGCCTAATGGTTCACTCTAACCAGGTTCGGTTTCCCATTTCGCTACTCTCCAAGTCCTACCCCTCAGAAGCCATATTCCAATATCTTGCACTTATGAGAGCTAAAAAGATGTTAACAGGCTGTCTGCAAGTTTGGATAAATGGCTCTGAACTATTAGGCTATATCTGTGCTATAAAAACCAGTGGTTCTGGATGCATAGTTGGCCAAAGGGACACAAAGGAGTGAGTGAAAACTTTCATTTTTGGTATTTAGGCAGTGCTGTGTGTACGGCATGAGACCAGTAAATACTTAGCAAAACTCTTATAACACATAAAACATGGCCCTTAAACTCCCAGGAATGTGTTCAAAGTTTTGTAACCTACCACATTTTGTAAAATAGACATGGTAATTAAGGGGGTGTGGCCATAAAATGGGCAAGGTCAAAAAATTCACCATGCTACGCAAGCTGGATATTTTCATCCTTCTTTCCATTTTTCAAATGTTGGGAGGTTTATAAATGTGATTTAATCATTCTCCCTAACTGGTACTGCGTCTGGAATTCCAGAAGAGCAGACAATATAATCCAAGGAATTGTTGCCAGCTCTACACTCTTATACCCCTGCCACCTAAACAGTTCAATTGCCATTTTAAACCTGTAGTTCTTACAAGAGTTTTCCTCTGGTCTGCACATGACTGCTGTATAGATGCCATCAGAGTGCACTGTAAATAGAGGCTGGATTGGAGCCTAAAGTTGGCAATAGATGCATTAAGAACGTTCCTTTTCAATACTAACTGTCAGAACAGAATTGTCAGATATACAGATAGAAACAATAGAATTCTACCTGTATCTGATGATGCCGCACTAACAATGGGCGATGTTCGGATGCCTTCATAGCTGCCCAATGAAAATTTTCCAGTTAGTAGTAAATGTGCAAGGGGATTTTACATGTTTTGTTTCCTAAACAAATTGTAAACAAAACCATAATAACACGAACCCTTCCCAGATGATCTGGCACCTAAATCTTGCATTCCTTTCTCTGCATGATATGAGGGCTTGCAGTGTCGAGACACAAGGGCTTATTTTTTACTGGTTCAGGGCCGGTGCAGGAGCACAAGGCTCCCATATCTACACGCCTTAATGCCCTTACACACAGCACTTGGACCCCACCCTGTACCAGTGGCAGATACAAGAAGGGTCTTACATTGGATTAATCCCAACTATGGTGTTCCTCAGTTTGCATAATCGGAATGAGGTGCAAGAGAAGGGTGTTCCATAGGCACCCCAAGCTTGTGCTCACCACTAATTTTTTAAAACCATTAGGGTACAACTACATGGATGATTTCTCTGCGTTTGTGCCGGATCCAACGCGATGCGCCAAAACGCAGGCGTCAAGTCAGATGCGACGGAAAACAAGTTTAGAAATACAAATATCGGATGCCATGCAGCGGATGAACGCTTCGGATGAATGCTGCGTCACCATCCGACGTTCCTGTTGCTTGCCTTGTTTTCCGTTGCATCCGACTTGATGCCTGCGTTTTGGCGCAGCGCATCGGATCTGGCATAAAAATGCAGAGAAATCATCTGTGTAGTTGTACCCTTAAGCGTCAGGAAAGTGGCTCTGCTGATGGGTCTGTTTGTATATGATATTTATATTAAATAGTCCACACAGACTGCCTCACACATGCTACAAACCCAATTATAATACTGACTAAATGACCCAAGGATATAAGAACCCTGCGTGTATACTATGTGATCTGTTTTTATTTTACTCCAGGGATTCTGTTTGGCGGGTGATTGCATTCAGCACCCATAATTGCCAGCTCTATCTGCCGGCTGGAGCCGGCCCAAGAGTCATATGCAATTTCCTGGAATTAGCATGTAGCTCACAGAGCTTTAAATGGAAGTAGCAGTTTGCTGACTGTAGCACTGAAGTCTTGCCAGCGTCAGCTGTTTCATGTACTTCTACACCAAGCTCTTACACAGCACTCCAAAAAGGAGAATGTAAAGCAATAAAAATAACAAAAAATGAAATTACAGATATGTGTATATGGTACCTTTTTGGTGTGCTCAGTCTTTACTTGCAATTTTTGATTATTTTTTTAATGTATGTTTGCAAAAGAGGTCTTTGCCTTCTCTCTATCTGCTTCTATAGGCCTGTCACCTCTTATCCAGTGCCAAACCTCAGCAGCTCAGGATGTCACTTTATGATTAAAAAACTGTCAATAAATGCAAGTGGAGTGATGCAAACATACATCTCACTGCAATATACATACTAGGACATTTTCCTAATGCAATTATAGTGTCCCACTGTATCAGGTATGAAAAGTCCATACAACTGTTCCCTCTGTGTATCAGTTGTAGGGGTTCTGAATGTATGCTTCTGTGATCAGTCTCTGCCTGCTGTCAGCCCTCTAGGATTTTCCACCCTAATTCATACCCTTGCTCCAAGCCTAAGGTTTAGGGTAGGGCATTAGGGTGAGAATGGAGGAGAAGTAAAAACGTATGCCTGACAGTAACACAGTCACACATATATAAATTATATTTATTAGTTATAAGGGGTCACTGTGCACCTATGTTCTGGTGTTCTACTGTATATAGAAGGATATATCTATATTATTCTTGTATTATGTTGCTTGCTTAATTATCCATTTGTCGAAGGCCGAGTGCTTTTATAGAGGTCATGGAACTCCGAGGTTACTTCTAATATCCTCATATTTTCCAACAAGGATTACTTTATTATTATTATTTATAATTATAATACACAAGTTTTAGTGAGTCATGTGACAAAAAAATGATATCACTACTCAGCGTTTATATCAGATGGCATCACTAAAAGCCGTTTATAAGGATATAATTTACAGGATATTCATGGCTTCTGTGAATTATACAGTATGTCTATTATATACACTCACATTAACTATATACATATATTCATACACTAATTATAGAGTTTAGTACCATAATAGCCTTGGATATTACATCTATCCAAGAAATCATCCAAGCCGCACTTAAAGTCATTAACTGAATCAGCATCACAACATCACCCGGCAGTGCATTCCACAACCTCACTGTCCTGACTGTGAAGAATCCCCTACGTTGCTTCAAATGAAAGTTCTTTTCTTCTAGTCTGAAGGGGTGACCTCTGGTACGGTGATCCACTTTATGGGTAAAAAGGTCCCCCTCTATATGGCTGGCTATTGTAAAATTGTGTATATGTACAGAGCAATGCCTGCCTCAAAGAACTGTTCATGTATTTCTCCTCCTGTATATCAGTGAGTAGCAAGAATTCCTTTCTCCTTGACAATCGTTTGTCATTATTTTTGGCAACGCCAGTGACGCACGCCAATATATGTACCACTGGCCCAGTAATTACAGTGTGAGGAGAGGTAAAAGATGAAAACAAAATTCCAAGTTTCATTACAGAGAGCTTTCAGTTGAGCTCATATAATCACACTGTTTATGGCTTTACAGCAAGGCTGCAATTTTATTGGGCACAGTTTTATAGCAAGACCACAATATCATCGCTGTGCTCTGTACACAGTATCAAATAGACTTGTGTCTGTACAACCAGGGGAAAATCTGTGTATTGTGCTGCACTGGCAGTGCCCTTTCCATGTGCCACTGACTCACCGCAGAGGATTGCAATCTATCATTTTAAGGTCAGGGTGTTCCCAGCACTTTAATTACCATGTGTACAACAGTATGATAGCTATTAATAACAGCAATCACTAAATAAATCTGAATATTTAGTTCACAAAATATGGGATGGAGTAAAATTAATTCATTGTATAACTATGTCAAATTGTGTGCAGGTATGGGACCTGTTATGTACGGAATGCACAGGACCTGGGGTTTTACAGATAAGGGTTCTTTCCATAACCCTGGACCCCAGCCAGGGTCGGACTGGTGCATTGGGGGCCCACTGGATTCCAAACTTCAGGGCGCGGCACGAATGTTGGTACGCAGCATCACATATACTTTTCTTTTAGGGCAGGCCAATCGGGGGATCTGGTCTGGGCTGGCGGGGCCCACCGAGTTTTTCATTGGTGTACCGCCAGCCCAGTCCTACCCTGACCCCAGCACTGCAAAGTGTTATTTGGCAGTATGGGACCTGTTATCCAAAATACTCGGGACCTGGGGTTTTTTCTAATAAAGGGTCTTTCCGTAATTTGGATACTTGGATAAGGGTGGTGGCAGAAGGGGAGATTAATCGCCCAGAGATAAATCTTCTCTATTGCGGGCCATCCCGCCATCGATTTGCATGCTTGCCAACGGGAAGGCATTTTGGGGAGATTAGTCGCCCGCAGTAGAGAAGATTTGTCTCTGGGAGACTAATCTCCCCATCTGCCACCACCCTAAAGGTGGCAATAGACGTGTAGATTTACCTTCGCATCGGACGAACAATCGTTCGGTGCCATCTCCCGAGCTGCCACTAACCATTCAGATTAAATAAAGTAGTAAAAGAACAGATCAGACGATGACAGCAATCGTACGAAAGTTATGTCCGACAGCTGGTGACAGTCTCCCACTGATATCATCAGATCAGCAATACATGCAGAGATATTATCGGTAGCGACGGAAATTTTTAAACCTGTCTGATCGTCTGAACAACTGATCGACATGGCACTAAAACCGTCGGGACACTCCCCACAAATCGTCCGAAACAGAGATTCGTATGATCAGATCTTTGTGTCTATGGCCAGCTTTAATCTACTAAAAAAGAATTTAAACATTAATTCAGTGGGATCGCTTTGCCTGCAAAAAGGATTCATATCATAGTTGGGATCAAGTTCAAGGTACTGTTTTATTATTACAGAGAAAAAGGAAATCAAATTCAAATTATGAATTATTTGATTCAAATGGAATCTATGGGAGACGGCCTTCCTCTAATTCAGGGCTTTCTGGATAACGGGTATTTGGATAACAGATCCCATACCTGTATTTATTTCCCCAAAGGTCAAAATATAACTGGTGCAAATCGCAACTCTTTGCAACTTGCATCTGCCATGCGGACACCTCATGGCGATCCACATGTACACCCCATACTTGTATATCAGGCCCGAGGAGCTCCTACTTGAGACTTGCATGACTTCTGTATCAACTGCGTTTCCTGCATGTGACATCAGAGTGTCACATATTTTCTATTATCAGTTAAGAAAAGCATTTTCTGGCCAAACCAACAGCTTTCCATAATCTGTTATATTAGCTAAACAGCAATGTATACCAGGGTAAACTGGCTGAGAAATTCTTTAAAATATAATATACCATGGACATTTAATTATCTCTCCTTTCCCTTGACTCTGCAGTTATCATTAAAGACTCCTTGCAGATCATAAAGACACGATATTAATGATACTATATTAATGTTGCCAGAATTTCAGCAACTACCGGTATGGGATACGTTATCTGGAAACCCGTTATCCAGAAAGCTCCAAATTACGGGAAGGTCTTTTCCCACAGACTCCATTTTATCCAAATAATCAAGTTTTTTTTTTAAAAAAAAATAATAATTTCCTTTTTCTCTGTAATAATAAAACAGTAGCTTATACTTGATCCAAACGAAGAAATAATGAATCCTTATTGAAAGCAAAACCAGCTTATTGGGTTTATTTAATGTTTAGCCCAGGTCCTTAGAATTCTGGATAACAGGGCCCATAACTGTATTGTGTGTCCCTCTCTACTGTTTGTCCAGAGACCTGGTCTGCAAAACCCAAAAAGCCTGGACAAGTTAGGGCCACAATAATAGGAAATCTGTTGTGTAGAGGCAGCGCACTCCTGGGTTTCCAAAAAATCGCTCGTCTCCAAACCAAAAGTAAAATCATTCACTTTATTTAAACATCGTATTAATCATACATAGCGTCTGAGGTCTGACGCGTTTCATTATAGAACACTTCCTCAGAGACCTCACTTCCCGTCATGACACAGAACATTTAAATCCCCCCACATCTGATAGTATAAATTTCATTTAATTCTATGTTTAATATCTCAATTATATAAGGGGTATTTCTAGTATATATAAATTACATTCTTATTTGTCATTTTGAGTTCAATTCAATACTGTTGTCAATAGCTGGAGACTTGTAAAAACTTGTAATTACATTGATTTGTTTCAAATTGTAAAAGTAGCGATTACCTTCAGTATACAGAAAATTCCATCATCCTTGTAACAATGTTATCTTTTAAAAGTAGCAACTAATATCAAAGATAGAGTTTAGCCCTTCTGGTTGTCTGGTATGTAATTTAAAGATCCATTTTACTTCTGTTTTTAATAGTTTTGCTTGTAAATTCCCACCTCTCGGGTCTAAATTAACCCTTTCTATTCCTCGCACAGACATCCACTTGGTATCACCATTACATTCTCTGAAATGTCTTGCCACAGGACTATTCACTTTTTCAGAATTTATATTATTAAGATGTTCTCTTATCCTGTTTTTCAGATTCCTAATTCAGATTCCTCCCTGTGTGTGCGCCAGAGTATGGCGCACACACAGGGAGCATGGGGAAGACAGAGTATGGCACACACAGGCAGAGTAGGACAGGCAAAGTATGACACACACAGGGAGCATAGGGAAGGCAGAACAGAGCAATAGACAGGGAAACCTATCAGGACCAGTCTAAGATGTACTACATACAGTGACACAGTGCTGGTGCCCCATTAGCATTTGAATAAGGTGTGAACAGGTGAACAATGTGGGCAGTTTCAGTCTGGGTCTCAGGTGTGAACAGTACAGGCTTTAGGGATATGAACAATAGAGGTGTCACAGGTGTCAACAATACAAGGGATTAGTCTGAATTTGAGGTTTAAAAAATGCAGGGGCCAGTTAATCTCTGTAGCAATACATTTTAAAGCTTTCACATGGTAAGCAAACACAGCAGCTAGACTTTCATGTGGAGGGCCACACAAGGGGGTCGGCCCGCGAGCCGCCAGCTGGACAGCCCTGCTCTATGGCATCTTCAGCTTGGGCAGTAGCAGGACAATAACTAGACTTTGGCTAGCTTCAGTTTTTTTGTGACAGTTCTTCATGAAACAAAGGCTTGGCTTGTGTGTGACCACTTCACACTCCGATGCACAGTGAAAAGTCAAGAGCAAGTCACATGATCCTTGCACTCCAAAATAGAGATAGAAAGGCAAAAGGAAGGACCGCACTAGCTCACCGCTCTCCCCTCAGGTCAGGTGCACAGTCAGACAGTGTCCCCACTGTATACACGACAAACATTAGAAAGACAGACGGCACCAGCAGGAACTCCAAAGCCTCCAAAATAGAGTACTTCATCCCCCCCTTATAGTATACTTATGAAGTGGTTTCAGTAAAACACATGATTATGTATTGTCCATAAATAGCCTGAGCAGAGTCTAGTAGCTGCTGCCTGGCCATTTATAGTGCAGAACAAACGCCTGCTATTGTGCATCACCTTTCCCTGCCAAGCATAAATAAAGAGAGAGAACATTCAGCTCTTCCTTTGTGTCTCGTCACTGGCGCATGTATAAGGCCGGTTATATAACGTGCATCTGTGAGCTCATTTTGTGTCTCACTCCCAAGGGTACAAACTACAGCAAAATATAACTTACACACTTTATTTCCTCTTAATAAATATTAAAGCAGTTAATCCTGAACCTCAGCAAGGTTTGCTTGTGTTGTCCTTTACGACATCGTTTCAATTTGCTCTACTGTATAATATACAGGTATGGGACCTGTTATCCAGAATTCTTGGGACTTGGGGTTTTCCAGATAATGGCTCTTTCTGTAATTTGGATCTTCATACCTTAAGTCTATTAGAAAATCATGTAACCATTAAATAAACCCAATAGGCTTATTGCTTCCAATAAGGATTAATTATATCTTAGTTTTGGATCAAGTATTATTACAGAGAAAAATTAAATCATTTGTTGAAAATAGGATTATTTGATTATAATGGAGTATACGGTAGACGGCCTTTCCTTAATTCAGAGCTTTCTGAATAACAGGTTTCCATATAATGGATCCCATACCTGTACATCTGAATTCCGTTACAATTGCTTTGACAAATAAACTTGAAACCAACAATTACAATTTCATTCTGCAGAGTTCCCCTTTAGTTCTGTTAATTCCTTTAGATCTGTTTATTCTCATAAAAGCACAAGATATACTGAGAGGAAAAGACAGGGCACAAGCTAATTCTTGCAGTGAGTGCCAATCTGCAAGTCAACAGTTTATGGGGAGATTTAAAGGGATGTAGGAAAGCGTCTGTATTGAGATTCCTTTATGCCGGCTCTTTTTAGTGGTGCGGGTTATTTTAAGACACTCCGGGAGATTAATAGGTCAGCAGTCTGAATGCAGCCAGCCAACAGCTGCCACTGTCTTGTTAAAAGCGACTTCTACCAATAAAACATTCGTAAAGAGGATATCATCAAAAAAACTTGCATAATACAAGGAAATATATTGCTAAGCCATTTTCTAATGTAGGTTAAGTAAACCTTTCTAAATGTAATTGCTGTTATTATAAGCAATATCTGCCTGGCTGATTATAGTCTCTGCAGTGCTGGTTCTGACTCCAGAAATTATGTAGCAGAAACAGCTGAATAAAGTGGTGTAAGTAGATGTTAATGAGCCCCACAGCAAATTAATTTTAGGGCAGCCCAACATATCCAGAGATTGTCCTGTTTTACCAATATATGTTGAAATTGCTCATTATTTGTACCTCATGGGCCATCCCGGCAGCCGCAGGGTCTGCTTGCTCTGTCTGATTAACAGCCTCAGAGGAGAGCTAACTGATAAGTCAGCGGCACATTGTTCTGTATATGGGGTCTTCCCAATGACCTGCCCAACCACTATCTGCTTGAAAACATATCATGTAGATGAGAAAATCCCGTTGCATGAGGACTGCATGAGCGGTGAACATAAGACCACCTTTTTGACAGTATAGTAGGGTTGCCTCCTCACCCCTTTAAAACCTAACACATATGAAATACACAGCCTGCATAGCTATTTAGCAATTCATTTAAATGCATGATGCATGGCTGCACATAAACCAGTTCAGTCTGCAGCATGCATCTAAACGAATTGCTAATTAGCCACCCAGGCTGTGTATTCCATATGTGCTTGGTTTTAAAGGGGTGAGGAGGCAACCGTAAGGGGCAGATTTATTAAAGGATAACTAAACCCCCAAACAATGTAGGTCTCTATAAAAATATGCTGCATAAAACAGGTCATGTGTAAAACACTGCTTCATGTAAATAAACCATTTTCATAATAATATACTTTTTTTAGTAGTATGTGCCACTGGTTTATCATAAATAGAAAGTTGCAATTTTAAAAAATAAGGGCTGTCCCTGGGATCCTAGGATTCACGGTGCAACCAAACAAACCATACATGTTGGGTCACATGAGCCAATTAACAGACAGAGTTCTATCTTTTGCTTCCACACTTCTTCCTGTTACAGTTAGAGCTGCAGTATTTCTGGTCAGGTGATCTCTGAGACAGCACAGAGACCATCACCAAATGGTGGCTCAAGGCAAGAGATGTTAAAGGGCAATATTTAATTAAATATATATTCCAGTTTGGTAAGATTCTTTAATATGCCACTTAACTTGATATAAAGTGTTACTTAAGTATTCATTTTGGGAGTATAGTTTTCCTTTAAGGGTTAAAGCGAAAATTAGAATTTTCGTTTTTTTTTTTTTGGTCAAAACTCTCCAATTCGAATTGCGAATTATTCAAATTCAATTCGAGTTTTAATTTGAATTCAAATTTCTAGATTTATCATACTCTGGCCCTTTAAGAACTCGAATTCGACTATTCGCCACCTTAAACCTGCCGAATTCCTCTATAAGTCAATGGGAGAGGTCCAGGGATCAATTTGGTGATGTTTGCAGCCTTCCTCCAAATCGAGTTTTTCTAATTCGAATCAAAAACGATTAGAGTTTTTGGGTCGATTCAACTCATCTGCATTTAAAAGATTCGATTTTAATAATAACTTGGTCAAATTTATGGGTGTTTATGAGTTTTAAAAAAAACTCACATGAATTCAAAATTCGACTTGATAAATGTGCCTCTAAGTATCAAGCTCTTACCTGACCATTTAACTTTGGATGCATTTGGTCTTTGTCTATGTTTCTAAGCAACGGAGCGATATGGTAAGATCCTAGATACATGGGCTTATCCTTTAAAGCAATTTTAAATAAGTGAATGCCAAACAATCTCAGTGAAAGCATAAATGTTACTGTATGGGGAACTAATGGTGCACTGCACAAAGCTCCCGGATACAGTCTGTCGGTGGTTAAATAGATACAAGAAACGAAACAGTTTGTCAAGTGCAGGAAATCAGTGTGACGAGTTTTATAATCAGAAACCACAATGAATTATAATCAAAGCCAATGAAGCAATGGGAGGAAATGGTTAAGTGGAATATTACATTTAATTCAATCCCTCTGATTGGCAGAGCAGGCATCACAATCTAATTCCGGATTGGCTACAGGTTGCTTAGTCCTGCTGAAGGGCTGAGCACAATTATAGGTGAACCCCTGCAGTGAGCGGTGGGGAGGGGGAGGTTTCCCTGCTGAAATATTTTTTGCACCAGAGAAATAACCAAAACCATGGTATAGGATTATGTTTTGAGTAGCCGAGGATGAGTAGAGTATAGTTATGTAGGAACTGTTGTAAATACTTTCCACGATTTCCCAGTAAGATTTGCTGTCTGTAGTGCTTCTTTCAGACTTCTGTTCAATCGCTCGATTTCTCCTTTGGGTAATGCACTGAAGATTTCCTATGCACAATATTCCGCTCTCCCAGAAAGGATTCAAACTCTGATGAGACAAATTGTGGTCCGTTGTCTGATATTAACTCCTTTGGATTACCTTCTCTGCTGAAGACTGTAGACAGAAATGTTATTGCTGTAGCTGATATTATATAAGAAATAAATGCAAATTCAGGCCATTTGCTGTAATAGTCTATAAAGGTTATAGCAAATCTACAATCTATAGGAGCATCTGTAAAAGGACCGACAATATCAATAGCAAGTTTTTCCCATGCTGAATCAGGGAATGGTACTGGTTTTACATCTGGTCTCAACTTAAAGGGATCCTGTCATCGCAAAACATGTTTTTTTCAAAACGCATCAGTTAATAGTGCTACTCCAGCAGAATTCTGCACTGAAATCCATTTCTCAAAAGAGCAAACAATTTTTTTTATATTCAATTTTGAAATCTGACATTGCGCTAGACATTTTGTCAATTTCCCAGCTGCCCCCAGTCATGTGACTTGTGCCTGCACTTTAGGAGAGAAATGCTTTCTGGCAGGCTGTTGTTTTTCCTTCTCAATTTAACTTAATGTGTCTCAGTGGGACATGGGTTTTTAATATTGAGTGTTGTTCTTAGATCTACCAGGCAGCTGTTATCTTGTGTTTGGGAGCTGTTATCTGGTTACCTTCCCATTTTTCTTTTGTTTGGCTGCTGGGGGGGGAAAAGGGAGGGGGGTGATATCACTCCAACTTGCAGTACAGCAGTAAAGAGTGATTGACGTTTATCAGAGCACAAGTCACATGACTTGGGCAGCTGGGTAATTGACAATATGTATAGCCCCAGGTCAGATTTCAAAATTGAATATAAAAAAATCTGTTTGCTCTTTTGAGAAATGGATTTCAGTGCAGAATTCTGCTGGAGCAGCACTATTAACTGATTCATTTTGTTAAAAAAACTTTTTTCCCATGACAGTATCCCTTTAACTTTGTTTACAAAGTTCTTTGCACAACACAGTGAAGTGTTGCTTTGTGGTGAAATTTTAGACACGGTGTGTGGCATGCGATGGTGCTATAGTAATGAGGCCATCAACTAATTGTAGGTTTAATGCAGCAAAGAGATCCCTTCCAAGTATAGCAGTTCCCTTATTCACAATGTAAAAGTCACATTTTGCAGTATTTGATTCAAATTATACAGTCACTGGCAAGCAACCAAGCGCAGGGATTGGATCCTTTAAGTAACTGACCAGTTTCAGGGCAGGTGCAACAAGCGGATCTTTTGCAAAGTATTTCAAGAAAATATCCTTTGGTAGTATAGAAACAGCTGAACCTGTATCAAGCATCAGGTTAATGGAGTGTCCTTTGTCAGCAGACACAGTATTGGCACTGACAGTGAACATAAACTTGTCTGGAATAAATGTACCAGCTTTATACACACTTAATACTGTGACATTTGTAGTAGTGACTTCATGAACATCTTTAGCAGAACTACGGCAGATCTTAGCAAAATATCCTACTTTTGTGCATTTGCAGCACCGTTTAGGTTTTGCAGGACATGTAACATGATTTGCAGTGTGTTGTGTTGAACCACAGCGAAACCAGTATTTTTTATTTGTTTTTGCTGCATGGTTTTGCAGTGTAGGTGAATCCCTTTCCTTAGCACTGTATTTTGCCTGTGACTGTGCATTATTAGGCCACAGTGTTGAATTCACAATCTGTACATTCCCAGCAGTTCCCTGACTGAGAGTTTTAGCCTCTGCCACTGCTGTTGCAATTTGGCAAGCAACTGTAATAGCCTTTGCAAGGGTTAAATCCTGCTCTAGGAACAGTCTCTCTCTAATGCGAGGTGAGTTTGTTTTTTCCACTATTTGGTCTCTTAGCATTTCATCTGTTAGATTCCCAAACTCACAGGGTAACAACCAGCTCTCTCAAAGTTGCTACAAATTGTTCTGTGGATTTACCATTACGTTGTCCATGTTGGTGGAATTTATATCTTTCAGCAACCACATTTACTCTTGGCATGAAAAAGTTCTTTATAGCAGTAAGAGCAGTTTCATAAGTATCATCAGGTAATGGTAATGTATAGAATATACGCTGTCCCTCTGCTCCCAGGCAGTGAATAAGTAAAGCACGCTTTCTAGCAGCAGAAATCTCCCCTTGGTCAGCAGCAATAATGTAATTTTCAAACATACGGATCCAAGCAGTAAAAGGTATGGTAGGCTCACCAGGGTTTGGGAGAAAAGGTGCAGGCTGTTTCAGAGGTAGAAGAGCCATCCTTGTCGCCATTTGTTATGTTTTGGGTAGCCGAGGATGAGTAGAGTATAACAATGCTTTATTAGCAGGCTCTCATGCAGCCATTACACAACTGGAAGCAACTCTTACTTTCACTTTTAAGCAGTCTAGACAGTATTGTGTATTCACAGTATAACTATTGTGTACAGAATGCTCTGAATTACGGAAAGGCTCCTATAGACTTTATTTTATCCAAATAATCCATATTTTTAAAAAGTATTTCCTTTTTCTCTGTAATAATAAAACAGTACCTTGTACTTAATCCCAACTAAGATATCATTAAAGGAACAGTAACACCAAAAAATTAAAGTTTTGGTAAGTTTTTTCTTAATAAAGACTTTGCGATTTTAAAGTTTCATTTATGTTTGCATTTTTCAATGTATACTAACAATTTTTTTTTATGTTACTGGTCCTTTAATGGAAACTGCTAGAAATCAGTTGTGCTGCAGCAGGGAGAATGTTGGGGGGGGGCCACACAACTTGTATGTAAATGTCTCCAGTAGGAAAGCAAGATCAGGTACAGGTATGGGATCTGTTATATAGAAAGCTCTGAATTATGGGAATGCAGTCTCCGCTAGAGTCCACTTTAATAAAATAATTTAGATTTTTACAATTGATTTCCTCTTGATCTTCCTACTTGATCTGTACTGGACAATGTATCTTTATTCATTACACCCAATCCCTATTGGGGTTAATATTTTAATTTTTACGTGAAGTTATTCTATGAAGATTGAAATTACTGAAGGATCCCTTATATGGAAAATGCCTAACTTTTGTCAGCCCCCAAGCACGGATGCACCGAATTCACTATTTTGGATTCGGCTGAACCCCAGAATCCTTCGCGAAAGATTCGGCCGAATACAGATCCGAATCCTAATTTGCATATACAAATTAGGGATGGGAAGGTGAAAACATTTTTTACTACCTTGTTTTGTGACAAAAAGTCGGGTGCTTTCCCTCCCGGCCCTTATTTTCATATGCAAATTAGGATTTGGTTCAAAGGGCAGAAAGATTCGTCTGAATCCAAATCTTGCTGAAAAAGGCTGAATCCTGAATCCTGGATTCAGTGGATCCCTAACCCCAAGCATAAATGACTTTCCTACACAGCCTTAAGTATTGTTCAAGGTAGGACGACCAGGCACATCGGGCAGGGGGCAAAGGCTAAATGACAACCAAGGCAGTCAATGCTTTTCATTTACAAAAATGTAATGTCAAATGTTGGGACAGAAAAGTAGAACTTAAGCCCAATAAGTATAAAAAGTGTTAAGTGAAATAAAAAAAGGTAAATTTGCCCTCAAAACAAAAACGACAAGTCCATGACACAAGACTGAATGGAAATGTCTTTTTATTTCTGCTTTATCAGTTTCAAATACAGTCATAGAAGGAAACGGCTACAAAAAAAAAATCTCAAAGAAACTCACAATTAAGCACAAGAGAAGAACACAGAATTGCAGTAATGTAATGAACATTTTCATAGAAAATATAATCACCGAATCTGTGTTTAATGGGGGGCTTACTCTGCCTTTATTCAGATTGAGCCCATAAATGCACCTTCTGCTGGAAAATTGTACTATTTTGATTTAAAGGAAAACGTTTTATGCTGAACTCATATCTACCAACCCCAGACAAAAGCCTCTCTGCTTTTGCATACAGAGAAAAAGATTTATATAAGTAAGGGGCACCACATAATTATTGCAAATGTATGAGCCTTATTTGAGGTGCAAGGCATAAAGGGATCCCTGTAGTCAAAACCTGGTGAAGCCCTGTCATTAATAACATTTGCCAACAGAGGAGCAAACCACAATTGGAACATGTTTCACCGCACCATTGAAAGTTTTAAATGTCAAGTGTATGGCAACCAGTGGTTACTTTTGATTCCAACAGTGCAGGGTCGGATTGGGGAAAAAACGGTGGGCCCTACACACTGAAGGTAGGTTTAATTTACACATGCTTAGGGGAGGGGTACTGATTGGCATGGCTGGGCTTTTAACTAATATAAACTGGGCCTGCCAAATGGCAATGCTTTTACTCCATTAGTGGGAAATTACTTCTAATTAGTAATGAGAGAATGTGTTTTTTTTTTTCGCAAAAAGCATTTTTTTCCCAATGTGTTAAAGTCAATTGGCGTTTTTTTCTAATGGCAAATTTTTTTCCCTTAAGCTGGCCATAGACGCAAAGTTCTCATCATACGAATCGAGGATTCCTACGATTTTCAGAACGTGTGTGGAGAGTCCCGACATTTTTCGTCCGGCGGAGATCAGTTGTTTGGTCCATCGGATAGGTTAGAAAATTTGTCGGCTGCCGATAATATCTCTACGTGTATTGCCGATCGTACGATTTTCAGTGGGGGCCGGTCGATAGCTTTTTCTATCGTACGATTGCTGTCAGGGGCAGAACATCGGCTGATCTGTTCTTTAACTACTTTATTTGGTCGGAATGGGAAGACTTTGATCTGAATGGTAAGTGGCAGGTCGGGAGATGGGAAAGTCCGATCGTATATTGATTCGTACTATCGGATCTTTGCGTCTGTGGCCAGCTTAATGCGTTAAAGTCAATGGCCGTTTTTTCTTATGGCGACTTTTTTCCCCCTAATGCATTAAAGTTAATGGGCATTTTTTCTTATGGTGACTTTATCTCCAAATGCATTAAAGTCAATGGGCATTTTTTTCTTATGGGCATTTTTTTTGCGGCATATAAAGTTGCATTTTCCATTCCGTTAAATTTATAAAAGAGTATTAGGCTCATATTCTCCTATAGGTACAAACACAATGGGCAGCTCCTGTGGGTACAGTTACAAGGGGCAGCTCCTATGAGTACAAGAAAATCAGGCAGCTCCTATGGGTGCAGCGGAAATAGGCAGCTCCTATAGGTTCAAACCCAACAGCATTATATGCAGCACAATGCATACAGATGCAGCCACTTTGGTTTGTCTGTTTGACACAGAATAACTAAACACAGATATCCCATTTATCTCATTTAACACAGAAAACTGCGTCACAACATCCCATCTAATTAAAGCATTCACCATTGTGAACAATGGAGCTTTGGTATGCTAATGAAAAGGTTAAATGCATTAAATGAGTTAAGATGACTTAAGATAACACAGTTTCTTCAATTACCCCTGAGTCATGACGCATTTAACTCACAAATCCAAGTGGCTTCATCTGTAAATATCCTTCACAGAGCGAACTAACTTTGGCATACTGGATAAAGGGTCCCATACCTGTACAAAGAATATCTCATCACTAAGAGCATTGCCCTCTTCTACAAAACATCTAACATTTGCCAAATCTGCGAAAATCCATAAATATTTTACCAAAAGAGAAAAGGGGGGGGGGGGAGTGAAATATTTGCCATAAATGCAAAAAAAACATACAATAATGCTGACAGAGTAAGTAGTGCTGAGATGTAGCCTAGAAGACAACAGTTTCACCACGCTATGCTTGCAATGGTGTTATTATGATTTTAAAGGGATTCTGTCATGATTTTTATGGTGTAGTTTATTGCTAAATTACACTTACATTGCATATAATTCACTCTACAATATAAAATCTAATTTCTGAACCAGCAAGTGTATTTGTTTTTTTAGTAAGCCCCATCTTGGGCCATTTTGCCTGGTCATGTGCTTTCAGAAAGAGCCAGCACTTTAGGATGGAACTGCTTTCTGGCAGGCTGTTGTTTCTCCTACTCAATGTAACTGAATGTGTCTCAGTGGGACCTGGATTTTACTATTGAGATTTACCAGGCAGCTGTTATCTTGTGTTAGGGAGCTGCTATCTGGTTACCTTCCCATTGTTCTGTTGTTAGGCTGCTGGGGGGGGGGGGAGGAAGGGGGTGATATCACTCTAACTTGCAGTACAGCAGTAAAGAGTGATTGGAGTTTATCAGAGCACAAGTCACATGACTTGGGGCAGCTGGGAAATTGACAATATGTCTAGCCCCATGTCAGATTTCAAAATTAAATATAAAAAAATCTGTTTGCGATTTTGAGAAATGGATTTCAGCAACGAATTGTCCTGGAGCAGCACTATGAACTCATGCTTTTTGGAAAAAAAAACTTTTTTCTCCATGACAGTATCCCTTTAAGTGAATATGCAATGCTGTCACTAAGATATGCCTAATGTATTGTAAATATGCCCCCTAGAATGAATGCATTAAAAAAAATTGTCTTTATATCCTCTGCATCCTCTCTCGAGGAAAATAATAAAATCACAACTGAGAGGGTCTCGCCAGCTGTAATAGTACATCTCCCATCATCGCCATTCTAGCTTTGGGATACACAGTTCTTCTATAGCTATTAATTCAGATACCAAGGTACCACTTGGTCATTAATAGACCAGTAAATAATATCCAATGTGTATCAGGCATTTATTGCATATCAAATGGTTACAATCTAGAAGTTTATTTATAAAATATAAACAGTTTGGACAGAGGAAATATATAGATATAAATATATATATATTAAAAACCCAATACAGAATTTTGTTGAACAGTTTAGGGTAGACTTTCCCAACAGATGCAATACAATGCAAGTATTATTTGCAGCTAGTTATAACAAGGATCACGCGAGAAGGAAACTGGTACAGAAATTCATAGAAAAACACAGATTAAAATGGGTACAGTATATGGCTCTACAGGGATTCTAATGCAGAAGTTAATAAATGCTTAGAAAAGAGAGAAAGAACACCTAAAAAGAAAATATAGGAAATGTGTTTCCCCTTAGACATATAGAAATATCGGATATATCACCACAATCACGAATGAGAAAATGTTTTAATCACGTACTACTATAGCAAGGATGCCCCAACACTGGGACAGCTTTCTAGGCAGATACGGTGATGTATATACTGATTGTTTCGCTCCTGATCAAAGATTATATCCCAGCACAGTCTATAGAGGGATTGTGCAGGTTGTTGCGCAGTGATGTGTGGGTCGGGTGTGGGTTGTCATTGCCCAGCAGCAGAAAGTTAGCCTCCTCTTTGTTGGTAGAATTGTGTTTTTCCCGTATGATGTCATCTCTGACATCAGAAGACTTCTGTCCACCTTAAAGCGGAAATATAGGAAAAATGAAAATTTAATATAAGCTTCAGCATACTGAAATAAGAAACGTTCTAAATACAATCAATTAAATATTCTGTACCATTTCTGAAATAATGTAGTTTATCTTCACTATCCCTCTCTTGACATCGGTTTCTCTTCATTCTGTCTTCTTGCAGCAGTTGGGTGTCATATATCCATTGACAGTTAGATCCAATATAGCTTATAGAGGGGCTCCTTTTGCCTAGATGATGTATTAGAGCTCACTCTATTAAAATCATGTCTCTCTACATGCAGAATTTGTGCAAAAGGCAGTTATTTTGTTACATTTTGTTTGTGCTGGAATCAGTTATTTGAATGAGCGCTAATACATCTGCTAGAAAAGGAAGCCCCCCTATAAGATATATTGGATCAAACTGTCAATGAATATCAGACATCCAATTCCTGCATGATGACAGAATGAAGAGAAACCGATGAGGAATAGTGAAGATAAACTTCATTATTTCAGAAATGATGCAGAATATTTAATTGGTTGTATTTAGAAAGATTATTATTTCAGTATGAGGAAGCTTATATTCAATTTTCATTTTTGAGATAGCTCCCCTTTAAAGCTTCAATAAAATTTGCTGGAACAATCTGCTTTAGCTCAGTAAATGCAACCACATATCCTTTATTACAAACTTACTTTATTCTTCTAATCTGTAATCATTTGCGTGTCCTTTCCTTTGTTTTCATAAGGCTCATACACAACGATTCTCTACTTGTCTACCTATGTGGACTTTGCATTTCTTTATAGCACACGGGGCTCACTGACAGGGTGATTGTGATTATAGGGTGCTTGGAAATATAAAAGCCAATTTCATTTAAAGCCAAAAAAAAAAAGCCAATTTCATTTAAAGGGGTGGTCCACCTCTAAGCATTTTTGAATGGCCAATTATAAACAACTTTTCAATAGGTCTTCATTTTTTTTTTTTTTATAGTTTTTATATTATTTCCCTTTTTTCAGACTCTTTCTAACTTTCAAACATTGACCCCATCTAAAAACAAATGCTCTGTAAGGCTACACATTTGTTATTGCTACTTTTTATCGCTTATCTTTCTATGCAGGCCTCTCCTATACATATTCCAGTCTCTTATTCAAATCAGTGCATGGTTGCTAGGGTTGTTTGGACCCTAGCATCCTGACTGCAGAATTGGCAAAGCGGAGAGCTGCTGAATAAAAAGCTAAATAACTCAAAAACCACAAATAATACAAAATGAAAAGCATTTGCAAATTGTCTCAGAATATCACCCTCTACATCATACTAAAAGTTAATTTAAAGGTGAACAACCCATTTAAGAGCATGGACTTGTCATTACTCTGCTTGGATGCCTCTCATTATGGATTGCACCTAGGCCTTCTTGTGTCCTAGTATACACGAGTACAAACATCCACAATTGCTATCACTAGATCACCTCCATGTCCATGGAGCATTTGCCTATGAGGCAGCTACCACTCATATAAATGTATTTAACAACACAGACAGAGAATGCTCCAAGCACGTATAAAAGCATGCCGTCTGAGGAGAAAAAGAATAGCAAATTAACCCTATTTACATACAGAGTAAATTTTGACATTACAAATGGTTGAAAATGTAGCCCTGAGAGCAAGAGTTAAAGCGATCAACAGTCCTGGCTGAATATAAGAAATGACTTGCATAGGTCAGTCAGAGAGTGCTAAACTAACAGAGCTAGTTACTGGGATGCAATATAAATAAATCACACCATCTCTGCAGTATAACTCTGTCCCATGTAATACAAGACATTAGAAAGCTCCCTTCACAAATAAGAAATAGTTTAAAGGGTTTCGGTCATGATTTTTAGGATGTAGTTTGTATTTCCAAATGACACAGTTTACACTGCAAATAATTTACTCTACAATATAAAATATAATTCCTGAACCAGCAAGTGTATAATTTTAGTTGTAATATTGGTGTGTAGGCAGCCATCTATTTTGCCTGGTCATGTGCTTTCAGAAAGAGCCAGCACTTTAGGATGTAACTGCTTTCTGGCAGGCTGTTGTTTCTCCTACTCAATGTAAATGAATGTGTCGCGTTGGGACCTGGATTTCATTGCAGTTATTAGATCTACCAGACAGCTGTTATCTTTTGTTAGGGAGCTACTATCTGGTTACCTTCCCATTGCTCTGTTGTTAGGCTGCTGGGGGGGAAGGGAGGGGGCTGATATCACTCCAACTTGCAGTACAGCAGTAAAGAGTGAATGAGGTTTATCAGAGCATGTCACATGACTGGGGGCAGCTGACAATATGTCTAGCCCCATGTCAGATTTCAACATTGGAATATAAAAAATTCTGCTGGAGCAGCACTATTAACTGATGTGTTTTGAAAAAAATTTTTTTTTCCCATAATGGTATCCCTTTAAAGTAATAAATGTCCTTTTTAAATTAAACGTAAAACCCAAAATAATTTTTATTTAAGCGTTCATAGCTGTTGTAAACTCATTTAAAAATCTCAGCTGTCAATCAAATATTGCCTGCCCCTCTGCTATGCCTTAGGGATGGTGTTGCAAGGCTTGTCTTAATAACAGTGTCCACAAAATGGCTCCTGCCAGCTTGCTATAATTATTAATTCCCAGACGGAAAGAAACAAGATTCAAATATTTTTTACAATGTAATGTAAGTTCATTTTGCTTGACTAACTTGATAAATTATCATTGGGAATTATTTTTTTAGGGGTCCCCTTTAAGTGCTGCTTCTCTTCCCCATACACGGACTTTACCACAGCTAATATATAAGGGTAAAACATTGCAGATGCTTGACCTTGGCAAACAATGCTATTCTCATGAAGCTCGAGTAGTTCTGACATTAATGTTTTTCCATTATTTTTGGCAGTGTTTTCTCAACAAAAGAAAAATTTATGAGCTGAACCCTTTCAAGATCCATCAGTAGCAATAGGGACAGTGTGTTTCAAATGGACTTTGATGGTCAAAGAATTGAAGTACAAAGCCAATAGGAACCTTGCGCTAATCCTAGACATATTTTTGACAATATGAACTTTTGAGAAAACTAAAATGCAATAAAGGAAGTTGAAGTGACACATGATGTTGAGAAACACTCTACATTACTCAAGAGAAATCCAATGTAATTTGAATTTCTAGAAATCTGCCCGCATAAAATCAAGAAATCTCTACCAGCTGCATGCCAAATTAACTTCTTACAATGCAGTGCAGGGAATCTTTGAGGGACGTGGTCTCCGAAGAGCAAAAACATTATTTGGCCTCACATTGTCTGGTCAACAATATGTTCTAAATAAAAAGGCTGACCCCACTTTTTATGCAATCATTCTATCCAGCCAGCTACTATTAAAGAATGAGCTCTTGGGGGGGAAAAACCCCAAGAACTTTGCATCAACTTTACTTTTTTGGAGTTTTCTATACTGCCAGTCCTATGGTGAATAAGAAGGTTTCAATAACTTAACTTCTTTAAGTACAGATGCTTATTGTAACCATTTGATAAAACAAATCTATTTACCCCAAGCCCTAACAACTGAGCCATATAACCGGTCTTAACTGAAACTTAGGTAGTAAGACAAATATGTAACTATTCACATATGATTACTAGACTTATATAGGGGAAATGAATAGTTGTTCACATGGTTAAAAGCCATGTGAATTTACAAGCACTGCAATTAAAACCGTGTTTTTCCTTACAAGTGAAATCTAGATCATAATCATCCGTTACTCCTATCCAGTATTTGGAAGAATATATAGTCTTGGGAGGGAGGGTCTGATTTTAACTGTAGTGTATTCTCTCAAATCTCAGAAATCTTTGTTTTGGTGCTTATCTCTACCCGTTTAGCCTCAAGGCCAATGTGCATTACAGAATACGTCTTCACTCTAAATATATAAAACTTCATACTTTATGTACATTAAGCATCATTTTTGTAACCGTGAAATATAAATACATAGGCAGATTTTTCAATTCATGATCAAATCTGCAAAATATACCTATGTCCAATATTTGTGCCAAACTTGCCGTAAATATTTTTTTTAGTTACAAAAACCACTAAAGTATTTTTTGTTAAAAATGGTAGATCAAAAGTTTCAAATGTAAACTGGTTCATTTAATGAAAATTGCATTAAGACGTCAAGACATGCTCCACCCTAGTTTACAACCCTACTTGCAACCAACACTCTTAGAGGAACATTTATCAAGGGTCGAATAACTCCCATAAATTCATCTAGTCAAAGTTTATTAATAAAATCAAATTTATTTTTACGCAAACAAATTTAAACGACCTGAAAACTCAAATCAAATTCAATTCAAATTATAAAAACTTGATTCAAATTTTTTTCCTCCAAAAGGAAGGCTACAAACATCACCAAATTGATCCCTGGACCTCTCCCATTGACTTATACAGTAATTCGGTAGGTTTTAGGTGGCGAATAGTCTAATTTGAGTTTGAGTATGGTAACTCTCGAGATTCGAATTAAAACTCAAATCAAGTTTGAATAATTCACAATTCGAATTTGAGAGTTTTGATCAAAAACAAAATTCTAATTTTCACTTTGACCCCTAAAGGACATGTAAAGTCTAAAATAGAATAAGGCTAGAAATGCTGTATTTTGTATACTAAATATAAACATGAACTTACTGCACCACAAGCCTAATCAAACAAATAATTTATGCTTTCAAAGTTGGCTACAGGGGGTCACCATCTTGTAACTTTGTTAAACATCTTTGCAAGACTAAGACTGTGCACATGCTCAGTATCTGGGCTGCTTAGGGATCGTCATAAACAAAGCTGCTTGAGTTCTGCATGGCTGGGAAGTAAGGCGGGGGCTCCCCCTGCTGTTCATAAGTATGATTGTTTCCCTGCTCAGCAGTTAGGGACCATCTGACAATTCCTATCCACAGCAGTAAATGAAGGGAGAATTTCACTGCATACAGTCAGGTTTCTTATAAAAACAGTACACATTTTTTAATTAAATTATATTGGGGATAGGTTTCTTTTTCATTAAAGAAAGTAAAAATGGGATTTTTTTTTTTTGCCTTTACATGCCCTTTAATAAATCTGCCACAAATATAACGAAATTCAACATTCTGCATAAGTTTGAAAACACTAGGAAATTCTTTTTTTTTTCATGCCATCCCCTGTGGTTAACAATTGAAAGGGGCAGACCAGTGATCTAAAGCTGTGTAAAACATATATGGAGAAGAAACCAAAGGCAGAGTACTGTATCATACTGTATCTGATGGAGGGACCCGTTACAATTGCTAGACATGAAACCTATCAAGCTCTTGTGGGAAGAGCACTGTATAAACATGAGAAAAATGCTCTATAAGCCACTGCACCTCTGAGAAGAGCTCCAGAAGGCCTGGGCTAAAATAGCTAGAATGTCAATGCTGCAAAGCTAAAATGGCAGATTCTTTGATGAACGTAACGTCTAATGTATACAACAACAGTCATGTGAAATAAAAAGAATAGGACATTGTTGACTTATTGACATCAATTAAAGGCTACTTTGGTTTCGATTTCTATTAAGAACCTGAAAATTTCTGATCAATTCCAAACTTTTGAACACTAGTGTAATTGCGCACCCCTTTCCTCAGTGCTACAGTTTCTCAGGCAGCCTAGGGAAGAGTTCATCATACTGTACAAGGGGTTTAAACAACAAAAACACATGGGATTGTATTTGCCTGATTGAAGGTGATTTATAAAAACAATCTGTTTTCTATGGCCTTTAACAAAAATGCAGAAAAAGGTTTAAAACGACATATATTGATTGCAAGTTTTTAGGCTAAACAGCCCAAATTTTATTTGGTAAAAATAATAAAAGCATCCTGGAAAAACTGAAAAAAAGAAGAAAATATTCTTAGCCTTACATAGAAGAAATCTTTTTTCCTATAGTGTTTGACCAAGCACCAAATATGTGATTATGTCAAAAAAAAAAAAAAGGGGGAGTGCTCACATTTTAGCAATCATAAGGCACAAAATGGTCAATTTTGCATCTCAGTTTAAATATTTGATATAAAGATTTGTGTCGAGTAAAATAGGGCTTGACTTTCCTTATTCCTTACAATACTTTTACCGGCATGAAACAAACTCAACTTTGAAAAAATCTTAGTTGAGACACAAAGTAGCCGCAAGGTAATAACTACAGGATCTATAGTTTATCCCTGAAGAAACCAGAAGCATTGTAAATTGAGGCACATGAAGAAATATATTTTGCAAAGAACAAAACCCCCCACTAATTTGGGTTGACAGAAGGTCCATGAAGATGAACACTATCCTCTAAAAGCAGCTCAGGTTTCCAAATAAAGAATATCCCTTTTAGATGTGGCTTATTTTTTAGTCACTGCTGTCCTCATCGTCGTCGTCATCTGACAAATTATTTTTGAACTTTGAAGGGTGGGAGAAGGAGTCCGATCTGCTAGGCAGACAGGAAGAGAAATCCCCATTGGATAGAAGATCATAACAGAGATCACAAACCCGCACAGGCTTGGAAGACTGACTTGGCAAAAGATACCTCTTCTCTGAGCATGGTCCACAAATGACATATCCGCATTTCCGGCAGTGATGTCTACGATTAACGGGGGTAAATTTCACTTTGTTGCAACGCATGCAAATCGATGCCTCAGAATCGGGTATCCAGACTGCAGCATGTTCGCTGTTAGGCGTCTTCCCACTTTTGGATATTAAATCACCGACGCACTTATTGATGTGATTCATCCATTCCGATTTTTCTGTGGCCGTGGCAGCATAGACTGCAAATGATTTTGTAGGGGTTTTTATCAACCAGCCATTGCGCAGCTCTCCTTCATCTTCAATGGTGTCAATGGTAACATTTTCAAGAGGAATAATATGCTGCTTGTTGTACTTTTTCTTCTGTATAACAATATTACCATAGACTAGAATATCGTTGAACAGGAAAAATTGTCTGGCTTTTGGTTTCTTCCTGCAAAGTTTTGTAAGCACCCCTTCTCCAATGAGAACTCGGCCAGGGATTGCCAAAGGCTGGCCAGCTGTTCCAAAGCAACCTTCCACTAGGTTTATACGTTTTGAATTTGCCTCACTGTTTGCTAAGCGATCAACCATCTTTGGCAGATCTAAAAAGAAAAGAATATATTTAGCATGCCACAACATACAAAGTAGGTCAATTATATAGAAAAAAATAAACCTAAACTGCCTGCAACTTGGCATTATATCCAGCAGACATTCAATTAATATCTGTCTATAATAGAGCAGATTCTGCTCATATTCTGCACATATTAGTAAAACTGATCGACTAATAACTGCACTAGTGTATGTAAATAAAACAAAACCAAGCTTGAATGGCTACTTCACCTTATGGGCATCTGGGATTGTACTGACCAATTTGGCCCAAATTGTGTGATGCCACATATATCTAATCTCTTGGGTTGTCTGTATCCAACATAATTGGCATACACAGTAGTAAGAATTTTTCCCAATTAGATAAAACCACACTTAAAGGGATACTGTCATGGAAAAACATGTTTTTTCCAAAACACATCAGTTAATAGTGCTGCTCCAGCAGAATTCTGCACTGAAATCCATTTCTCAAAAAAGAAAACAGATTTTGTTATATTCAGTTTTTAAATATGACATGGGGCTAGACATATTGTCAGTTTCCCAGCTGCCCCAGTCATGTGACTTGTGCCTGCACTTTAGGATGAAACTACTGGCAGGCTGTTATTTCTCCTACTTAATGTTACTGAATCAGTCTCAGTGGGACTTGGCTTTTACTATTGAGTGCTGTTCTTAGATCTACCAGGCAGCTGTTATCTTGTGTTAGGGAGCTGCTATCTCGTTACCTTCCCATTGTTCTGTTGTTAGGCTGCGAAAGGGAGGGGGTGATATCACTCCAACTTGCAGTACAGCAGTAAAGAGTAATTGAAGTTTATCAGAGCACAAGTCACATGACTGGGGCAGCTGTGAAATTGACAATATGTCTAGTCCCATGTCATATTTCAAAACTGAATATAACAAAATCTGTTTGCTCTTTTTAAGATTTAAGAGCTTCTATGAAAGAGAATATGGCCAAAGCAAATTGGCTTCTAAGAACAATACTTTAGTTAATATTGGATTGTATTTAGCAGCTATATGCCCCTGTTCAATTCATATAAAAAATTATTTTAGATTTTCCAATTGTTTTGGTTTATGTAGTTTAACTTTGGTTTAGTATTACCAAAGGATGCAAGGTTTATATTTTCGAACCGACAGTAATAAAATGACTTGTATGCTGTGCACTTGACTTCTTTCAATGAACACGGAACATTAGGAACAGTCAGGCCCGGATTTGTCGCGAGGCCACAAAGGGTTGAGCCTAGGGCAGCAAAATTTTAGGGGCGGCCCCATTAGGGAAGCAGTGTTCCATGCGTTTCCCTTGGTTGGGGGGTTTCTACGACCATGAGGCCTCAGACAGTGGGTGCTAGGACCATGAGGCCTTGGAGCGCCACGGATGCAAATGTATTATTATTATTTAATAACATTTAATATAATATTAGCATGCACTGGTAAAAGCTATGTGTTTGCTTCAGAAAGACTACTATAATTTATATAAATGCGCTGCAGTGTAGCCATGGGGCAGCCATTCAAGCTGCTGGAAAAAAGGCACAGGTTCCATAGCACATAACAGATAAGCACTGTCCAATACAATGGCATTTTATCTGTTATCTACTATAAAACCTGTGCCTTTTCTCCTTTTTCCAGCTTGAATGGCTGCCCCTATGGCTACATAGCAGCTTGGTTATATAAATTATGTAGTCTTTCTGAAGCAAACACACAGTTTTACCAGTGCAGAGCAACAGTATATTTTAGTTACTTTGATACACTAAGTTTCTGATGTTGTTGGTACTGTAAAATAGGGAGTCGGAGTCAAAGGATGTCTGTACCGATTCCACAGCCCTGGTAATGTGGTTTCATATTTACTGATTTAGGGCACTTGAAAGTAAACATTAAATTTGTTTCTACGGGTTATTCGGGAATGGTAGACTTTTTCACATTGCAACATAATCCCATAGATTGTATCCTTAATTTAAGTACGTAACTAGGTACAGACTGCAGACATATGCACATGCCAATGCCTCCAGTATGGGGAGAGAATACCATGTCATATCAAAGAATATTCTCTAACTAGAGAAACTAAACAACCAACTACTATGTTTTGCTCTGGGCAGCAACTTCCTAACAGGATGGTGCCAGCATTTGAAAACAGGATGAGGAAAAACATTATAATTTTGTATCATGCCTCTGCCAAGGCTTCCTCTTTCATGCTGCTGGGGGTGTCATAGGCCACATCAATAGGATAAGCTGGGAAAGGTACATTCTTCATATTGCAACAAAATCGACTCTCGCACACCCTAACTAGAGGTTTAGCCGCCTCACGTATGACGCTCCATAAAAAAGAGATCTAAAGGCACACAGGATTTAATGCAAGCAAGATTGCCTTGCGTGTTTAATGCGGAGTGCAACGCTTCGGGGTCACGCCCCTTTATCAAGTTTGAAATCCTGGCAGGGAAGGAGGGACTAAACCAAATTGTAACAACTTCTCCACAGCTTACAGACAGCATGCAGGAACTACATAACCCACAATGCATTGCACTATGATGTTCTGTTTCCTATTGAAATCACGTGTGCAGGGAATTGTGGGGTTTGGAGGATGCAGGCTAAGGACAGCTGGCTGTTGATACAAAGTAACAGTAGTCAGCCAGCTCAGCAAAGTAGTCAGACAGATCAGCAGGAGAGCGAGGGCATCATTTAAAAATGATGAAAAGTCTGCATATTTTTTAATTGATGTATATTGCAAAGTTGCTTGAAATTAGGTTTACTTTTCAAAAAGTTTAAGTTATGTTTTTGTGGGTTCCCCTTTAAAAATTCACACATTTGAATTTAAATTCGTATGTGAGATTTATCACACCTCGACCATGGAAACAGTCCTAATTTGAATATTCGTCACCTAAAACCTGCCGAGTTCAAGTACAAGTCAATGGCAGAGGTCTGCTGAGCCATCGCTTGAGCGATGTTAATAGCCTTCCTGACATTCAAGTTTTTTTTGGGAGAAAAATTTGATTTGTACAAATCAAATGCAAATTGAGTACGATTCGAATTTTCAGGTCAGAACCATTCAACCGAATATTAGCCATTAAATTTTTTTCTTAAATAATCTCCCAGTCGAATTGTGAGTATATTCGAATTTTAAAAAATTCTCATGAATTCGAAAATCAACCTTTGATAAATGGGCCTCCAAAAAACAATTAGAAAATTCGAATTTACTATTCAACTCTCAATAAATCTGCCCCTTAGTAGTATTATAGCCGGTTATCCATTGCAGCACCAGTACATACCCTCACTGACCAGACACTGGCCAAGGTCACCTATGGGACATATAATAAGACTAATGGTGGCCATAGACACACAGATCTGATCGTACGAATCAAGGATTCGTACGATTTTCTGATCGTGTTTGGCGTGTGCCGACATCTTTCGTCTGGCGGTGAACAGTCGTTTGGACGATCGGTCAGGTTTGATTTTGACCCGACCGATCCCACCGGAGCCCATGGCACATCATTATCTGATCGTTCAGCCATACCCCCGATATAGCCATGTTTGTTAATGGCATATCGGGGAAAGATCCGCTCGTTTGGCAACATCGCCAAACGAGCGGATCTTTGCTTCTATGGCCACCTTAACAATGTCACTATATGCTCTGAGATGAATGAGTTGTGCAGCCCATTGCTCTTCAGAAATGCTTGTGACAGACAGACAAATCCTGTGACAAAGTACTAGTTATGTAAACATATTACGTGGTTACATGAGTGATATGAGCTCCCTGCACAAATCTTTTTTACATTCATACAGATTGATAAATGGAGAAGGAAACTGAAAATCAATGTGTTTGAGGCCTATGGAAACCGGTCAGATTACTACAATAACAGGCCAATACTCTACTGACCCAATGGGAAGGTCTAACCTGCCCAATAGATCTCTGGACATGATAACAGTAGGTCAGGCCATCAGGAAGGCCCCATACACTGGCCTAGTCACAAGCTTGTATGTGCTTGGGGATGGACAGCTTTAACACGTATCCAGATTTTTTTCATGAACTCGATCACTTGGGCTTATATTGAAAAGCTGCATTAACACTATCTGAACTTTCAAAAATAAAAATAAATGTAATTTTTTTTAAAGAAACATACCTGATTTTGTAGGGAGGTATATTTTTGCTTTAAGGGCACAGATAACTATTCTTATTATGTCAAATGATGGCTATACACTGGGCAATTATCCTGCAATTCACAGCAGTTAAGTTTAGCTATTTATATTATCTGTAAAGCTTTGTATATGAATATGTTATTCCAATGGGAATATCTCTCTCAACTAGAGAAGGCTCCCCCACCACCACCACCGCAACACACACCTTGTCTAAAGGAGAGCCACACAAAAAACTGTATAAGGTGCTCTGAAGGTGGTGCAGCAACTGTATTAGTTAAGGCAAATACATTATTTGGTTGCCCTTTATCACTACCATTTGTTAGGGTCTGGCCACAGGGGCAGATTCAGGGAGTTTAGTTGGCAATCGACAAAACTTTTTTTTGCGACGACTAATCTCCCCGATCTGCCTTCCGCCGGCTAAAATGTAAATCGCCTGGGGGCAGGCACATGGAGTGCTTAGTTTTCCAAAGTCGCCCAAAGTTTCCATATGAGGCAATTACAGGCAACTTCAGAAAACTAAGCATTACGACTACTCTCCCCGAATATGCCCGTGTGGCCAGACTCTTAAAGTACGAATTAAAGTCATAATTACCCTGTATGTTGGCGGTTTCCAAAATTAGAAATATAATAAGCATGACTAGGATGACACTAGATCATTGAACAGATGAAGGAAAACACAGCATACAAATGACAGGGACAACTGTCAAACTGTCAGCATAATATAGCAGGCTTAAATTAACACTACTAAGCTTGAGCTTTCTGACTGCAAGAGAGGCTATATGAGTATTAGGTGCAATTATTTTGCATTAAAGGGGAATAACTGGGTCCCTAGGTTTGATTCAATCCATGGCACTATCTGCAAGAAGTTTGAATGTTCTCCCCAGACCTGCATAGGTTTCCTCTGGGTACACGGATTTCCATCCACCCTTCAAAATCTTGTTGGCAATATGGCTGCCTCCACACCAATATTACAGCTAAAAAAATATTTTTTTTTTTGGTTCAAGAATAACATTTTTAATTGTAAAGTGAATTATTTGCAATGTAAACACTGTAATTTAGAAATAAAAAGTAAACCATAAAACCAGAACCCCTTTATTGTCATCTGCAGTAACAGTGATTGTGCTGCAAGAAAGTGGGTTCCCTTACCCCATTCCCACAAACCTGATCCATGCAAAAGCAGTCGTGCCCCCTAACAAACCTCATCATCAAAGAGATCTGTCCCTGAACTTCAGAAAATGTAGCGCCGTTTAGTTTGTGGCAATCATGTTAGGCCTCATGATTTGTGATTTCAGGCTGCCTGGCGATCATTACTGAAAGCAGCATGCACAGAGTAAAGGTGGCCATAAACGGGCCAAAAGACGGCCAGATGTTGATCGAGCAGGGCTAAAAAAATCCCTTTGGATCGCGGTCCGCATCTATTCGTTGGTGGTCATACACAGAGAGATCCGCTTGTTTGGCAATGTTGCCAAACAAGCGGATCTCTCTGTGTATGACCACCTTAAGCCAATCTCTTCCCGTTGTCCAGTGCACACACTCCTGATCGGTAACCACCACCAGGAAGCAGAACGGTGGGTACTAGAAATGATGCACCGCAACATTACACCTGCTAACCCTGCTATCCCCCCCCCCCGTTCTCAAAAAGTTACAGGTGATGCTGCACATATCACAGATCATGTGATATAGGAAGGCAACCTATACAAGGATCAAACTGGTTGGAATTTGGTGGGTAAAGGCCCCCATACACGAGCTGATAAAAGCTGCCGGCACTACCAAGTCGGCAGTTTATCGGCACATGTGTAGAGCCCTCCAACGGGCTTTCCTGATCTAGATCTAGCCGAAAGTCGGCCAGATGCCGATCAGGCAGGGTAAAAAAATCCCATTGGATGGCGGCTGCATCTTTTCATTGATGCAGTCCCGCAATCCGACCACCCGTTTGGCCTCCATTCTGATCAGTTTGTTGGGCCCTAGGGCCCACGATCGGATCAGCCCAATATCGCCCACTTCAATGTGGGCATATCAGGGAGAGATACGCTCATTTGGCAACATCGCAAAACGAGTCAATCTACCTGTGTATGGCCACCTTTAGGTGTGACCAATCAGTCCACGAGTCAAATGGACAGAAATGGCCACACACTGTGTGAATTTCTATCCAACAGACTGAATGATAAAAACACCATAAGATGACAGCTCCTCTTTGTGTTCTCATTTGCTAATGCACTATACATTGGCCAACATCTATGCAGCAACAGATGAATTTTTAAACTTGCCCATCGATGAACCAACCAATATTCAGGGTACAAAGATAAGATTTGCGACCATCTGCTCTTCAAACATGTACTGAAAATGTGTTCTTTGCAATTTTTTCACTATCTGTACGGGCTATTGCTATTCCAAACCAGCGAGCTGTTGAACAAAGCAAAAACCATGAAGAAAGAAAAAAAGAAAACTTGTTGTGAATACCATTGTCTATATCAGGGGTCCCCAACCTTTTTTACCTGTTCAAATGTAAAATGAGTTGGGGAGCAACACAATGATGGAAATGTTCCTGGAGGTGCCAAATAATAGCTGTGATTTGTTATTTGGTAGCTCCTCTTTGGATAGGAAGCCTACAGAAGGATGTATTTGGAAGTACATCTGGTTTTATTTAACCAAAACTTGCCTCCAAGCCTAGAAATCAAAAATAAGCACCTGCTTTGGAGCCACTGGGAGCAACATCTAAGGGTTTGGTGAGCAACATGTTGTTCATGAACCACTGGTTCGGGATCACTGGTCTATATAATACTAAAAGTTAATTTAAAGGCAAACTATATATATACTAGATCGGGGATCCCCAACCTTTAGAACCCGTGAGCAACATTCAGAAGTAAAAGGAGTTGGGGAGCAACACTAGCATGAAAAATGTTCCTGGGGTGCCAAATAAGGGCTGTGATTGGCCATTCAGTAGCCCCTATGTGGATTATGAAACTACATTGAGCCTCTGTTTGGCAGTATAACTGTATTTTATGCAGCCAAAACTTGACTCCAGACCTGGAATTAAAAAAAAAAAAAAAAAAAAAGCACCTGCTTTGAGGCCACTGGGAGGAACATCCAAGAGGTTGGAGAGCAACATGTTGCTCACAAGCTACTGGTTGGGGATCACTGTACTAGATATTAAAGAAATGTCATCATTAGAACAGAAATCAGTGGTTCCTCATTTCACGTTTCTTTTTCTAAACCACTTCTGAAATACCAGGAAATGGAGCGTAATAGTACAGTAGAATAGATTGATACAAATAAACTAACTTCAGGAAATATTACATAAATTCTCCAACTGTAAGAAAAATTCTTGAAAAAAAAAAAAATGTCCACGTCTCCTAAACAGTTTTAAATGTATTTGTACATGTATACGTTCCAGTGGAACAATGTATCTTTAGTCAGCTCTCTTCCACCAAGACTCCAATTCCAACAATGCCTTGCACATGTCTAAGATTAACTGACCTGTGAAAAAGAACTGTGCAAAGCATTGTGGGAATCCAAGTACTGGTTGGAGGAGAGCTGACCACGGTTAGTAGTGATGCGCGGGTCGAGAATGTCTCAACCCGCACCTGACCCCAATCCGCACCCGGCCCAGGCCTGCTGCTGCCTTCTAATTATAAACCCGCAACCAACCCACCCTGCAGTGACGTCACAAAAGGGGAGGGCGGAAGTCTATAAAATCCGGCACCGGAAGCCGGAATTGCTAGGTCGTCAAAGTATTTGTTCAGGAGTCAGCCTGAACCCGCCAACCGCATATCACTAACAGTTACCAAATACATTTACAAAAATTGTTATGAATTTATTGTATACGTCTTTGTAACAATGTATCATTCTACATTTGTTATATTGATTAGAATTTTTCTTATTATAGAAAAATGTTCTCTAATTATGCAATATGATCCTTTAAGATGATATTCCTTCAATTAGTTGTGCCATACAGTGATACTGTTTAAACTGCACCGCTGCTAATGAACATGGGATTAAAATAATACAATATTAGGTCTATGGCCCGGTGCCTTACAAAGAATAACACGTCCTATTTCTATAAGCCACAACACTCCTTTACAACAACGGGAAATGCTGCACCTGTGTAGTAACCCAGGCAACCAGGTATTAACTTTTACTTCTTTTAATGGTCTTTTCAAAACTATTTGCAGATTGGATAGTTGTGCATTGTTGCAAAAATCCATTAGGGACACAGTGTTCCTAACCTAACACCAAGGTGTTGTACTCCAGCTGTTGCAATTTAGATTTCCCAGCATGCTCTGACAACCAGTTATTTTGACTGAAAAAAATAGTAGTTCTGTGGGTTCTAAGCAACTGTGCCAAAACAAAGGGACAGGAAATGTTGCCCTTCTTTTCCTGACCCAGTTAACACTACCCTGTGTTGTATGAAATCAATTGAAAGCCTCCTCCCAAGAAACTGTGCAGCACAACTGAAAACTCTCAAAAGCAATGGGATGTCAATAATATTTAGAAAAAAAAGTCTTTTGGAGGTGTTGTAGTTCAGCTATTGCAATAAAGCTGCAGATACAGGTTACTAGGCATATTGAATGCCTCAATCATACTCATTACTACCCACCTGTCACCTTTCCTGTAGTGATCTATGGGAAAATGTGCTGCTCAGCAATAATGTGAATTATTCACCTGAATTTTCATGCAAATTAATCTGGCCCTATATGCACAGATATGGTTTGTTATCTAGGTCTGAGGGTGCATTTCACAATCTTTCGCCCACCAGTCACTGTCAGGAACCTGGGGAAGCTCCGCAGTGAAGTGTGGGCAGATTTACTAGCAGGTACGGCTGGATTGAAGGCAACAATCTAATACTATTTATCTAAATGTATAAAAAGGCGGGGGGGGTTCCATGACCTGTATAAAAACACTTGGTAACTTATAATATCCTTATATTTTACAAGAGGGGGTACTTTATTCCCTTTATTCACGGCTCTTAAGGTGGCCAAAGACGTAACAATTACGATCTTTCTTGGAAAAGATCTTTCCAAGAAAGATAGTTCATTTGAATACACATGTAGAGCTGAATCGTCAGGTAGAAACAATAGAATTCTACCTGTATCTGATGATTCAGCATGAATCATCAGATTCAAAGGCACCCAATCAAAATTTTCCGTCCAGCCCGATCGATATCCAAGTCTTCTGCTAATATCGGTCGGCTCTTTTCCCACCATACACGCACCGAATATCTTACAAAAATTTGTTTCATACAATATTATCTGTGTGTCTATGGCCACCTTTGGCAATGTCATAAGTTATAAACAGAGCTTAGGGATGTCATTTCTGTTACGTGACTAAAACATGTGTATTATAATAAATAAAGCCCCTTTTTGGAAAATGAGGATATTAGCAGTAACCTTGGAGTTCCATTACCTGTTTAAAAGCACTAATAAGGTCATGTAACTCCTCGGTAACTTATAATATCCTTATATTTTACAATAAGTTCTACGTTGCTTGCACTCTTGTAGATATATAGTAAATAGACATTTACTCTTCAAACCGAGAAACCAAGTCTGTCCCGCTCTCACAGAATAAGGGCAGAGACAAGCTGCAGTTCAATTTCGATGAGATTAGTCAAATCTCTTCTTCAGGGCGACTAATCCCCCCTGCCTTCCAGCTGGCTAGAATGTAAACTGCCGGCGGGATGGCACTTGGAGCACATCGTTTCCATAAGTCACTGGGCGACTAATTTTCCCGAATTGCAGTGTGCCTGCCCTAACTGTATTTTTAGCGGGACATCAATTCTCTGTCAGTTGCACCGCCACATAATAATGACTCGGGGCAAAGTGAAAGCAAATTATATTTTTAAAAACTAGGCCTATTAAAAAATGCCAGGTAAAGGCAGACACAAGAGGTAATGGTGTATTTTATTATACAACTGTTGCAGTTTTGAAGTGCTCAGCGTTTGTAACACTGTTGCCTCATGTTCATGTGAGTAGTAAATAGGCAGACAGATAGATGGATAGGTAACTAGAGATATACTGCTGGTGCAAGTCCTTCTGTAGTGTTTGGGGAGTTGTCAAAGCCTGAGATAGTCCCAGGTATCAAGCTCGGTCCAAAGTGACAGTGACATTAGGAATAATGGACTGAGCTGCTAACTGTGCTGTGCTTTTACTGACATGACTGACAACATGGCCGCGGGAAGAGCTCCGAGGCAAAGTTTGAGCTCGCCCCATAAACAGTGACAAACAGGAACGAGAGTGAGGCTTAACGGGACAAACCATTTAATAAGACTTGTGGGGGGGATAAGGGCTCGGCGTGTTACGACTTACCAGGTAAAAGAAGAGATTACTATACCGAGAGCTAAGCTCGCCGATCCTTCTGTGCCTTCCCGATAACTTCTCTCGCGTCGGGTTACATTGACTCCAGACACGGCGCAGAATCACGCGCGGCCTCCCCCCTCGACGCTCATCGGGGGATCGGTAGAAGTATAGGCAGCGTTAAAAAAAAATAGGTAAATAGAAGGAACGAGCAGCATAAACTCCTGAGACAGGGCGGCCACTCCTCTGAGTCACGTGAAAAGGGCGCGCTCCGCCCATTGGTGTAGGCTGACTGGGGCGGCAGTGCATGTGAGGATTAGGGCAGGAATCAGCGAAGCTGAAGCAATAGTGTGGCGTGCTCGAGGGGGATTTGGGAGTTGTAGTTTGTTGATGACTAGATGGCAACGCATGCCCATAACTTTTGTGTTGTGAAGTACTTTGAGAGCTCTGACAGGCTTTAGACACGGGGTAAAGGCACGAGTGTGCGTGAGGGGAATATGGTTTTATTTTGATTGGAAGTGAAGCGCCGCCTGTGAGGTCACATGGCACAAGTGAGGGCGGGACAAACGCTCGACGCCATGTTGGAGGCGGCAAACAGTAGTGTTCAAATGGTCTTTTCTTGCCAAAGTAAAGTCAAAATGAGTTAGAATCCTTGTAAAACTTTATATGCACTTATGAGACAACAATTCATTGTGGTGTTTGTTTCCACAATCCATTTTTTTCTGCTATGAACTGTACAAGCTGATAGTATTTAGTATTAGAACTGATAAGTCAAAAGCAAAGGGGACTTGCTTTGATCCCAATGTTATTAATAGGGAAAAAAGATAAATATATAGGAAGGCTGGTATTTTTTCCAGAAAAGGTGGAAACCCTAGCAGCATGGCCGGTAGAGTGCACAGAACCAATTGTTGAAAACTACATGGTCGACTTCAGTGTGTTTCTGGCAGATCCGACGCGCTGCGTCCAAACACAGGCGTCAAATACAAATGTCGGATCTTGTCGCAGTGTTCATCCGACATTGCTATTGCTTACCTTATTTTCCATTGCATCCGACTTGACGCCTGCCTTTTGGCGCACCACATCGGATCCACCTGATGGTGTAGTCAGGGTCAACCTGGGGGGGCCTACTGGGACTCCTGTCCAGGGACCCCCTACTACAATGGCGTACGTGCGCAAAAGGAGCCGTGCACATGCGCGCTGTGCGGCACCGCAAATTATTTTTTTTGTAGGGCCAGGAGATCAGGAGAGGGGGTCTGGCCCGGGGGGGCCATGAGGACCGGGCCACCGTTTTTTTCCCGGTGTCCGCCGGGCCAGTCCCATGTAGTCTGCATGTAGTTCTATCCTTACCAACTCCTATTTTTACCAACTTGGACCCATTACCTGACCCGCAACTGCTTTTAACAGCTGACCACCATGAAGTGCTGCTGCTGCAAACTGGAAATTATATCATGGGCGGGGGCAGAAAAAAAGGATTTTAAAGGATTAACCCACAATGTGACCCACAGGCCCGCCAACCCCCATCTATGCTTGCAACTGAAAGTCCTACCCGTAATTTGGGGGTCTTTTTGCAGGTACTGACTCGCTACAGGAGTTTACCTGCCATTAGAATATTTTTCAGAAGGGGACCACTTTATCCATGGCCTCAGACCCCCAGCAAGATTTTACAGTTGTGCTTGAAAGTTTGTGAACCCCTTTCTAACCCTAGTTTGTAACTGTTGATCAGTCCTGCACATTGACTCTGATAAATGTTAGCTCATTCCTCCATACAGAACAGCTTCAGCTCTTGGATGATGGTGGGTTACTCACAAGAACCACTTATTTAGGTCTTTCTACAACATTTCAGTTGGATTAAGGTCAGGACTTTGACTTGATCATTCCAGAACATTCACTTTATTCTTCTTCAACCTTTCTTTGGTAGAACAACTTAGGATCTTTAGGATTGTTGTCTTGTTGCATGACCCCTGCCACACGCAGATATGTTATTGGATCATTTTTTTAAATTAATTAATGACCAAATATAATAATATTTGTTTCTTTTTTAACTAGGATTTCTTCATCTACTTTTGGGACTTTTATGAAAATCAGATCATGTTTTAGGTCACATTCATATAAAATGATAGAAGATGTTAAAGGGTTCACAAACGTTCAAGCACCACTCTATATCAGACTCCATTCCATGCACATCCACTAGAGTGCACCCTCCAAGTGGTTCATGATTAGGGATGGGCGAATTTGACTCAAAGGTGAACAACCCCTTTAAAGGCAGCTCTTAGAATTTATACAATAGTTGCTAATATGCCACAGATGCTGCTGAGAAATGGATCAACTAATGGAGCAATTTGTAACAATTCAGAATCTGCTCCTGGATCACTGAGCTGCCAGACTGAAGCACCAGAGACAGGAACATTCAACTTCAATCTTGGAAAAATAGTAAAGAAATTAAAAATAGAAGATATTTGAAAAATAAAACACCTTCAAATATGTGTGTATTTCTGCTGTACAGTGCCGCTTACATAAGTAGTTCTATATTAATAAAACTATGTATATTTATTAAATATAGCCGATAGTCCTAAGCTAAATTAACTACAGCCTTCTACAATTTGGAGTCATAGATCACACTGCAACATCCCAGAATGCACCCCAAGCAGCCAAATGCATGTGATTGGTAGTATGGGGGGTTAACTTGGCATAGGGTTGTCGGCCAAGCAAAGCAGTACAGCAGCCCTGTGCCTTTTAAATAATTTAAATATATTCTTGTCAGCCAAAACTGGAAGGATTTGCCCAGCTACTGGTTATTCTGATTATGCCCAGTTAATAAAAAAGTCTGCTCTTTGTCATTCAACAAACTTTAAAACCAGGCAAATCATTTCCCCCTTGTCTTAGTGCCCAAATCTTAGAAAAGGATCTGCCGTGTAAATAATATAGAGATTTTAAACTCTTATCTACTATGTGGTGTCTTACCAATTTTATAATCATAACTTTATAACTTGAGACCAGGGAATGTGCATTTTTTTTGTATGCTTGTAATTCATTTAGTCATTTCATTAGCACTTCCATTGTATTTATATATTTTACTTAAAGGAGAAGCAAACCCAAAAGTTAAAAAAATAACCCTACACTACCTGCTCCTCCTAGCAGGAGGGTTGGGTAAAAGTCTTTACGTACGCAATTTTCTGTTTCGCGCCAACTGCGCCTGCACCTAAACTCTTGCAGAATCGATGGTCTCATTCCAAAGATTACCGTAGCGGCTGACAGTGGCGGAACTACCAGGGGAGCAGGCAGTGCGAGCGGGCCAGGGCCTGCACCCCCTCAGGGCCCCCCGGCAGTTCACACGCCGCTTATTCCTGGCCAGTTCAGGGTGTACGGAGGGGGGCCCGGCGCGTCCTGCGCCAGGGCCCACCCCCCTCTAGTTACGTTTCTGGAGGCTGAAGATGGCGCCGGTGAGCTCCGATGCCTGAATCTGCACCAAGGGGTAAGTAAAAAGTTAGGGGCATTTTCCCGCGGTAACACTTAGGCTGGGGGGAGGAGGGAGGGGATCTATGTAGGGTAGGGGGACAGGGTTTTTTTAACTTTTGGGTTTACTTCTCCTTTAAAGGGCATGTAAAGTCTAAAATAGAATTAGGCTAGAAATGCTGTACTTTGTTTAATAAACATTAACACCACAAGCCTAATCAAACAAATAATTTATGCTTTCAAAGTTGGCTACAGGGGGTCACCATCTTGTAACTTTGTTAAAGATCTTTGCAAGACCAAGACTGTGCACATGCTCAGTGTGGTCTGGGCGGCTCAGGGATCGTCATAAACAAAGCTGCTTGGTATATTTGTACATAACATAGCTTTGCACAGAAATAGTTCCGTAAATAAAACAAAGGGACACATTAATGAGTTAATCAAACTTAGTAAACGGATGAACAAAAAATAAACTTTATTCTTTACATAACCAGAGGGAAGATCAGGCATAACAATCCTAAGCATTATAAAATGAATTCTAAATTCAGAAAGGGCTGTACAGTGCATTGTCAGTATCAGAGAAGTCTACCAGCTCTTCGTCCCAGTGCTGCTGTGATCTGGAATGAAGCAGAACGAGCAGGGAGTGGCAAATGAGGAGAAGAAAAAAAAAGCTGCTGGTGCACACACTGGCCTCATCGCAAATGATCTCTCCGACTAGTCAGGGAGATAAGGAGAACTCAGTAAGCTAATGGGCGGGGTTTCACTCTGCACCAGGAAGAAGGGGAAACAACCTGCTGATAACACAGGAACCAGAGCAGACTGGCAGCAGGAAATTTATAAATAGAAGAAAAAAAAGTTTACTTCTCCTTTAAACCCATGCCCATAATGTGCTCCTTCAAAAGTTTCTCTGCGTTCAGTCAATTTCCTGCTGGTTTTAATAATCTTTTTTATTTATTATAGTAATCTTTATTATTATTTGTTGTTTTTGCTTCTAACCCATACTAGACCTGTTCCAGAGTTCTGAGCCAACATTACCTCTCCAATGTTACCACTGAAGGGTAGGCGTCCAAAGGAAATAATATTACTTTGTAGTCGGACAGTAAGAGGTAAAACTTCATATATCCACCTGCAGTTGATGATTCAGTTTCCTGTTTGCATAAAAACGATGTATTTTTAGCATTGCAAAATTCAGCTTTGCAACTTTTACTCTGAAGATGAATGTACCGCAAATAGCCATAGAATTTGATGCAATATTCTAGATTAGTATTATGTAACATTTCTTTTTAACTTGTTTTGAACTACTGCACAATTGGTACTTGGACATGGAACTGTTATTTCATATTTTTAAATGTAACTGTAACTGGTATTTTTTAAATGGATCTAAAGCAAAAAATACAAATTGAAACTTATTTAGAGTGATTCTGTAAGCATTTTAGAATGTGAATTAAAGGGATTGTTCACCTTTAAATTAACTTTTAGTATAATGTAGACAGTGATATTCTGAGACAATTTGCAATTGGTTTTCAT